>JAKEYF010000020.1:0-636044 GCA_021527775.1 Lactarius sanguifluus | reverse complement strand
TACACGAAAATTGAAATCCAAAAGTGGATTAGGTACGGGGCTCAGAACGAGAGGGTAACGTCGGAATGAAGGTAGAGTCCTTCTGGCACAGGATTGAGGCTCGAACGACTCGGAGCGGTAATAGTCGTCCACACATTTGAAAATGAAACAGAGACAGTCGGGAACACTTGCGCAGCCTCTCCAGCAGAGGAGAACCAGCGGAGATAGAGGGCCGTCTGTTGCATGCGGTCGGTCGTACTGGGACATGTTGTTCATCTTCTGACACGTTCGAGTACGCGATTGCGCGGTCTGCAAAGTCAAGCAGAGACCGGTCAAGTCCACGTGACTCTTCCATGCATGGAGAGGTCACATGATCATTTCCTTACGCTCTCGTTGGAACTCCAGTACTCACCGGTACTCACCGCTGGCACTCCTAGTTTCCGCATTCATCCTTTCTACAGGAGTTTCCCCTATTACTCACCTGTCATACCCGCATACCCGGACCCGCCGCTCCTGTTTTCACACACCCTGAATAATCGGCGGTCTATCGCCGTTTTACTCCTGTGTGGATTCAGTTACGCATGCTTGCTCACCATTTTTGCTAGTACCCACGTGGGGGATTAGCGCAGCGCACGCCCCGTTCACACTGAAGCACCAGCCGCTCTCCCATCCAATGCGAAGTCGACCGAAAACAAACGTAGGCTATGCACCGGGCCATCCCCTCGAACTAAGGTATGTCTTCATCTCGCTTTGCCGTCTCTACCTCTCAAATTGATTGCCTTCCCCATTCCTGGCTTTCGTGTGGTGACCACTTCCGCGTTGGTTGCAGAAGGACAAGCAAGAGAGGTACGTTTTTATTTGCAACATAATGACGCTGACCTACTTCCGCCATCCGTCTCTGTCGACCATATTGAGGAATTCCTCGATCAGATGCGGTTTGACAAGCGCAACGCCCTCTTCGGCATTCGAACTTGTAAGGGGTCTCATGATCGAGATCAAGGGGTAACGGACCGGAGGTACTGTAGTGTCGACGAGGGTTCGTACGCATTCCTCGCGTACGCATTCCTCGCTTTGTCATGTCTTTCTCATTTTGATCACGTTGCACAAGAGCGGCGTACAGTTTCTGGGTACTTTTACGACAATAGAAGACGAGGTCACCAAAGAGCACGGGTTTGGACCGTGTTCCTGGTCGGCGGGTGAGCACAATCGTTCCCCCATATTTTCATTCGTTTCCTCCTGATGGGTCTTCTCCCTAGTCTTGTATCTCCCAAACTTCTGCAGAAGGGAGCCCCGGCACTTCGACGACGTGTGACCTTCTGACCTCGGTCACATGGGATCCCGACTGTGACGGCTTGGACGCAACCACTACCATCATGCTGCGTGGACATGGGCGACGACCATTACAAGGTGATGACAGTCGTCGTCGTCGTCAACGGCGAGGCGACAATCGACAACGAAGCGACGAAGACAAGGGCCACAACCTCGATCGCGTTGAGGGCTTCCCCACTACACGTGGCGTTTTTTGTTTTAAATCGAACTCCTCTTTGTTTTACAACTCATCTGGTTCTTCGCCACAGAAAACTGTCTCCTCACCATCTCTACATAGGTTTTCGAAAACGGAACGCGTCGTGAGTGGCATCGCTCTCCCGCGCTCCACCATCGTCACGGTCTTGGAACGGTGCTGATTTATGAGTAGGTCCTAGACTCCTCGCGGCCAACACTGGCCACGACGGTGATGATGACGACGGCGACCACGTCAACCATGAGGAGACGACCACGTTAACGGACCAACGATGACGGCAGTCACAACGGTGGTACGACCACGACCACCGTTGGGTGGCAATGGTGACGATGGGCGTGACCATGGTGAGGACATCGTCATGTCGTGTCGTTTCGTCGTTTCCGCACTTCACGTTCTCGTAGGCTGCGGTCCACATGATCATTTCTAGTCTGGTAGGTACTCGCCGCTCCTGTTTTTACACCCCATCCCTCCTGAATAAATCAGCGATCGATCGTTCTCGTTTTACTCCTGTGTGATTTGCCTGCCCAATCGATTACAGTGGAGCCGCATGTTTCAGAAGGCAAGTTGGCGGTATCAGCCCATGATAGCCATATTTATGTATGCGCTCAGTCTCTTCCGTTCAAGACTTCGGTACCAATGGTCTGTCACAAATATGTCGTGACATTGTCGTCATTCGGCCTGGTACGTATGACTCCATTACTCCCTGCATTATCGCACGCTCATCTATGTTAAACAGCCATTTCGATCACGGAAATCATATGCCAAGCCTTCAACGTCGTGTCTGGCTCTACAGCGTTCCATCGAGTCTGTCGACTTTATCAGCATTAGGTGCATACGAATTTCTGATGAATCAGCTGATGATATTTCGTAGCGCTACATTAGAGCCAAACACGTGTCGATGAGGTCCGTATGCATCTCTTCTTTTTTCTAATACCTATCACGTCACACAGGAGCGGTGTACAGTTTGGGATGACACTGGGCGATGGTAGAAGACGAGGACACCGAAGAGCAGTTCGGAACACGGTCCATGGGTGCTTCGGCGGGTGAGCACTATCGTCCCACGGGCCCCTTCCGTTTGCTATAGCAGGCCCGTCTATCTCTCATCGACGATGCGTCAGGGAGCCCCGGTACTTCAACGATGATGCCAGCCCCAAGCGGTGTGGGTACCTCGGCCGCGCGCAACCCCGTGTGATGGTCTAGATGCAGTCACATAAAACCCGGACCCGGACCACGACTATTCGATGGCAAAGTGTGTCGTCTAGCAGAAACGATATACTCGCTTGACCCAAACTCGTTTTCAAGAATGGAATACGTGAGTGGCATCACTCTCGCTCCACGCGTCTTTTTTAAATGGTCTGCGCGGCTTCCGAACTGTCTTGGGCCCCTTAGTTCCAGACCCCCTTATTATGGCCAATACACCCATGACGACAATCGACGACGGCACCAACGACCGCAATACGACTGCCATGACGACCACAACCACAAGGCGACGATGAAGTATGAAGATGATGGCAATGAGGGTAGGCGACGACGACACGACGACAACCACTTCCGGAGCAGCTGGTTGAGCGCGGGGGGAGATAGCACAAACGTAGCGTGTATACGATATCAATGATATGTAGTATCCCTCTTGGGCCGTGCCATTGTGCATCTTACAGGTTTCGCAGGCATACCTTTCCATGCATGGAGAGGTCACGTGATAATTTTAAGCGCCTATAAATCGGTAATCTCCGACGCATATCCGTCTTCATCGACCATGTCGAGGAATTCGATCAGATGTTGTTTTAACGACGAAAGCTCTCTTCCGCCATCCGCCTCCATCGACCATATCTCTTTACGGGAGCGCCAAGCTCTCTTCAGCGTTGCGACCGAATTTGTAGGGGGTCTCATGATCGGATCGAGGGCGAGTATCAATAAGGTTCGTACGCATCCTCGCTTTGTCGCGTCCTTCGCATTGGATCACGTTGCACGAGCGGCATACAGTTTGCGATGACACTGGGGTGCGACAGTAGAAGACGAGGTCACTCACCGAAGAGCACGGGTTCGAGCACGTTCCATCGGTGGTTGGTGAGCACGATCGTTCCCCCATATTTTCTTTCATTTTCGCGTAGGTTCCTTCTATGGCAGGCTTGTCTATTTCCAGTCTTCTGCAACCAGGGAGCCATGGCACTTTTCGACGACGATGGCCAGCCACGAGCGGTGTGAACTTCACACCGGTCCCGCGATCCCGACTTTGACAGCCCAGACCATCACGCCATCAACTATGGACGCGCGACGGGTCATTGACAGTCGTCGTCGTCATCATCGTCATCATCGTCAACGGCGAGGCGACAACCGCGACACGAAGTGACGAAGACAAGGTAATAACGACGATGACAACACACGACGATGACAACACATAGCACGTCCGCAACCACGATCGCGTTGAGGGCATCCACCCGCTGCGTTTTTTGTTTTAAATTGAACCCCAAATCACTGTCTTCTCACCGTCCTTCATCGACTGAGGTTTTCGAGGGAACACGTCGTGAGTGGCATCCCTCTCTCGCGCCTATGACTATCGCCACGGCCTTGGAACGGCCTCGCTGATTACGACACTAGGTACAGAGCGGTATGCTCGGTCGTTCTATGAACCAGCTTTCGCAAGAGCTTATGCCCTACAGCCGAGCTCTGTTGAGATACCTAGATCCTAGTATTTCGGTCACGGCCAACATCCTGGCCACGACGGTGATGATGACAATGGCGACCACGTCAACAGTGAGGAAGCAACGACGACGGCAGCCACAACGGTGGTACGACCACGACCACCACGAGGCGATGGTCGTGACCGCATGCAACGGTGAGGACATCGTCGTCTCGTATCGTCCCTTCAATCTCACGTTCTCGCAGCACCTACCTTCTTTTCTACTTGGCCTGTTTCTTTTTTCTTCTCCGTACCTACATCGCTTGCAGCACCTCTCTATTCTCGGGGTACACCGCGCGCTCCTGTTTTTACACTCCATCCTGAATAAATCGGCGATCGCCATATCTCCCGTTTTACTCCTATGTGGTTTCCCACCCAGGTCCGATTACAGTGGGAGCCACATGTTTCGGCGGGTGGGTGAGCACGATCGTCACCCGGGCCACATACTTCCTTCCATTGCCCGATGGGTCTTCTTCCACAAGCAGTCGCCTTGTGCCTCCCGAGGCTTCTGCCATAAGGGAACCCCGGCACTCCAACGACGACGCCAGTCACGGGCGGCGTGGTGGGTATCTCACCTCAGCCCCGAGCGATCCCAACTGCGACGGCCCAAACGCAGTCACAAACAACCTGGACCTGGACGACCAGGCCATCCCGGGGCGTGGTGGACGGGCGACGACCACTACCAGGTGACTAACGACGATGGCGACTCTTTGTTTTACAAACTCTCGGCGTCCCTGGGCAACAACCTCGGCAGGAAGCGACAAAGATGATGGTGACGACGATGTGAAAGCGACTGATGTTCAGGACGCAACGACATGATGCGACGTTTCAGGGTGGCGGGTTGGCTGGTGAAAGCGAGTGACGAGGACGCAACGACAACCACGATGCGACGTTTGGGTGACGGGTTGGCTGGCAGAAGTTTACACAAAGAGCACAAATACAATAGTGTCAATACCAATCTATTTTTTGGTGTATTATGCAGAAGTCTTGACGACTCGCCCAGCGCAAGCCTGAGGCTTTCCACGCATGGAAAGGTCACGTGACAATTTTAAGCGCCTATAAAACGGTATTCTCCGACGCATCGCTTCTTTTACCTCATCTCCCATCAAGGTTTGTGCCTCGCTCTGTCATTTCTGACCATCCAGCCTAAATAACTTCTTGACAGCCTATAGCTAACATTTCCGACCTTATCTAAGATTTTTTCATCATCTAAGAGCCCCTAGCACTGCAAAAAGGTGAGTTTTTCACTAGATGAAAATTTTCGAAAAAATTTACAGTTCACCCAAAAAAGGCAACACGCTTATATAAGCTACATCGGTGCAACACAGTGAGTCTCTCTATCAATCTAAGCATTCCTCAGTGCTAATAAATTACAATTAAATTGCGAAAAATATCGGATTTTTTTTTGGCCAATCCCTGCCCTACAACCACACAAAAGTGAGTATCTTTTATCCTATTGATGTAAAAATGCTCATAAATTTCGAAAAAAATTCCCATTTTATTTAGGAACCTTCCCAACAATGTCTTCTACTTCTGCACCCTCTGCTGCTGGGCCTTCCACTGCTCTCTCTGCCCCTTCTTCTACCACTTTGGTCATTGATTCTAGTCACTACTCTGCTTTGCGGGATCAACAGTTCTATATTGGCCATGTACTGATCTCAACTGAGTCTTTGAAAGTGGACCACAGCCTCCAGCGCCAACTTGATCCTGATCACGCCAAAGACATTATGCCAATGTACTCCAATGATATTGACTTTCGCACTCATGACCCACTAGAGTGCATTGTGGACATAGGTGATAAGGACAAGGTGGATCGATGGGTAAAGGAGCAAGACCAGAGCAAGCTCACTACAAGCTTGCTGAAGGACATGCTTGTGCTAGATCTTTCTGACACATCTTACATCATCGTCAAAGGCCAACATCGCTACAAGGCTTACTGTCAAGTCATGAAGGAGGCCAAGCTCCCTCAAGATTTCCCTCATCCAGACTGTCTTGCTGTCAAACTGTATCATTCAGGTATGTGTAACCTAGGTGTATTTTGTTACTGTACTAAATCTTTTATAGATCCTAATGACACCAAACATCATCGACTTTTTGCAGTTGGCTGTTCGTGACAACCTCCCCACTGTCAAAAAGGATGCAGATGTTCATAGCTTGAGTCAATGTGTCATGCGCACCTCATGGGCCTCAATCAGTGATGCTCTCTCTCAATTTCATGACCTTAAATTCCATTATCACCTAGGTCGGACTATGAGGGCAGAGCTTTATGAAATTTTTCAGGTGTCTCAGACACCAAAGGCTCAATCATCAAACAAGGCTGGAGCTTCAGATAGACGTCTTGTACAAAATTGGGCTGCCTGCAAAATGTTCTTGGATCATACCTTGCTGGAGGCCCTCATTGAACTCAATGACAACTCCTTTGGTCAAAACTTCTCTATCACAGTGGGAAGCTTAGAGGGCTTGTTCAATAAAGTGGAATGGTTACCTGTAAGTCTTCTGAACTTGTATTAGGCTTTTGCTAATGATAGAGCATAGTTCTTGGCAGTGCTATTTCATGACATCTTTGAGGTTGTCAAAGACTTTAAAACTTCAGGAGGGGATGGCCTATCCAAGGGCTTGTTAAATGACCTCTTCAGGGCATACTCTAGCAAAAGGTTGGATGTGACAAGGTGGCCTGAGGTTGACTTTAAAGCCTGGCTACAGAAAGCTGGAGAGTTTCAAGAACATTGGTTTGATTTCAAGGTAAATGGCCTTTTGAGTTGCTTGTTATCAATACTGACTTGCTAAAAACCAGCATTTGAACTATAATGCACTCATTGGAAAAAAAAGAGACTTTATAATTGCAGCTGATTGCTTCAGGATGGTGCGTCTCATGTGTTAAACAAGCAAATGATTATTTTAACATTAAACCTATTAGCTGGCTGTGCTTTTGTCTGATGGGGCTGTCTGGAACAGAGCTACTGTTCTTGACAATGATCTCAAACAAAGGAATGCAGCAACAGTTGGCGCACCTTGTTGCCATACCCATGTTCACTGGAACTCCTGCCCTGAGGGGGTTCTACGCAACTACATCTACAACAAATTTGTGGAGCCATGTGTCTTTGAGGGCAATACTCACTACTGTCTAATCAAAGATGACAAAGGAGTTGTACAAGACAAGTTGTTTGAGGTATGCCTTGTGATATGCCCCTGTCCTTTGTCTTATGATTCCTCTTCTAGGTTGTCTCCTTCATATGGGGTCAGCGCTTCACACTCAAGCTTCCCTCTCGGTGTGAAGATTACAAACCATTCTGCCTTCGGGGTGTTGGGCCAAAACTTTCAGCTACCTTTTCAATTAACTCTGAACCTGTCAAGGACTTTATGGTTTCTCTCTCTGAGGCAGTCTCCTCTTGCACTCAATGGCATCACCTTCTCAGAACTGTCTTGGACTGTAGTTCTCCATTGCCCTGTGGGATTGTTGCTGATTTGGAGAAGCTAAAGACACCCACACCTCCTTCTTCTCATGCCTCTTCTCCATTGCCTCCTCGTACCCCTTCTCCTTCACGCCGTCAAACTTCCCCCTTTCCTTTTACTGGCAGACAAAAGCCTGCTACCCCTAAAGCACCTTCATCTTCACCTTCTCCAAGCCCAGCTACTTCTCAAAAAAAGGCAAGATTATATGTTGGGCAATTACAGCATAAAACATTTGCATCTGAGGTGCCCCCTCAACAGAAGCAGCGTAAGCGACGTGCAACACCAATCTTCACTAGTGATGAGCATGAGGAGGATGAGCTAGCAAAAGGTGAGTTGTTTATCTTACTAGAGAGTTTGTGCTTAAATTTGTAGAAAACACAGCACCTGAGTCTGAGCCTGAGCCTGAGTCTCCTCAAAGTGATAAGGAGGGCAACAAGAGTGACAAAGGTGAGAAGGAAGAGTCTGAACCAAGTGATAAGGAGGGTGAGGGGGGTGAGAAAGGTGAGTGCTTGCTATTTCTTTGCTCATAAAGTGCACTCAGCCTTTATAGTATCTTGCCAGCCTAAGGATGTGGAAGAGGAAGAGGAAGAAGAAGAGGAAGAGGAAGAGGAAGAGGAAGAAGAAGAAGAAGAAGAAGAGGAAGAGGAAGAGGAAGAGGAAGAGGAAGAGGAAGAGGAAGAGGAAGAGGAAGAGGAAGAGGAAGAGGAAGAGGAAGAGGATAAAGAAGGGCCTGAGGGTGAGAAGGAAAAGGAAGGTAAGTCTCCTTTTTTCTTCTTGTATGAGGATGCACTTAAACTTTAAAAGAAGAAGCACAACAAAAAGAGCAAGTGGATAAAGAAGGGCCTGAGGGTGAGAAGGAAAAGGAAGGTAAGTCTCCTTTTTTCTTGTATGAGGACACACTTAGACTTTAAAAGATGCATCTGAGGATGGGGATGCAGATGAAGAAGGTGAGAAGGGCAAGGGTAAAGAAGGTCAGTGCTTTTTTTTCTTGCATGAGGACATACTTAGCTATTATAGTGGCTCACCAGCAAGAGGGTGCACCTGGGGACATGGATGAGGATGAAGAAGAGCATGCAAGGGGTGAGGAGGCTGAGAAAGGTGGGTCCTTGCTTCTCTTCCCCTTTTATAAGGATGCACTTAGCTTTTATAGTGGCTCACCAGCAAAAAGATATGTCTGAGGGTGAGGGTGATAAAGAAGGGCAAGAAAAAGGTGAGTGTAACAATTTTTTCTTCTTGTCAATTCTCAGCTATCATTAGAAGTTACAAAAAAGCGTCCAGCTTCAACTGAAGGAGGCTCTAGTAAGCGTGTCAAGTTTGACCCTCCAGCACCTTCTGCACAGCAACAAACTCAAGGGAGCTATGCTGGTGAAGCTACTCAAGGTAAGCACCCTACTTCATCTTGATGAGGAAGTTTTCTAACTGATAGCTTGTTAATAGAGCCCATTTACTCTATTGATGAGCTCAAAAAGGCCATATCTCCCCACTGCATCCCATACATGGATTGGTCAATGCCAGAGGAAGATATCAGGGAGTATCTCATTTCATTTATCAATGACAAGAGAATTCCTGCCCAAACACTCTTCAATCTTTTTCAAACATCAATCAAACTGTATAATGTTGGTGGAGGCTCTAGGAAGATGGGTGTTTGGGACTATGACCCTGAAACACCTGAAAAAGACCTTACAATCAAACATATCTTCAATGATACTGACATGGTATGTATAAGTGATATGTTGAGCAAATCTTATTTACCATTTGTATAGATGTTTGATCCTGAAGAGATAGGTGGCAGAACATCAGCCACTTATCCAAGTGAAAAAGATGTAGAGATGAGGGATTCATACAGCTCTGCAGGCAGTGGAGAAGAGATGGGTTCAGAATAAGATATAATATAAATTTGTTGACATGTCTCAGAAATCAAAAGAGCTTGTGATTGTATTGTCATTTGTGTCAAATTGTGTGCTGTCTAGTGTCTAGTGATTGGCATGGATAACCCTCAGGTTTACAAGGGCTACCATACCTGTATGAAAGAAGACCTATACCTGTCCTTAGTGATTGGCCTGGGTATGGGTAACCCGCCAGGTATTGGGTTGGGTATTGCTGGGGTACAGGTACAGTGTTACGAATCCCAACCGCCGACGCTACTGGAAACGGGCCGGAGGAACCGCCTAGCTGGGCGGAGACTCCCGATGGCTCAGACGCCACTAGCGGGACCTTACAGAGCGCTAGGGAGATCTTCAGGAAGGGTCTGGACTCATGACGGTATGATCACGTGACCAGAGCCTAGACTGACCTAGAACGATGACGATCGATGGCGCAATACGCATGTGACCTTCTGGTAGGTTCCATGACTGTGCACGGACCCAGATCCCAGATAGAGCGGACTTAGCTGAGTACGAACCTTATGTACCTGCATGTATATATACCAGGCTTGTCTTTGTACTCAAGTCCTCAGACTTGATTTACTTAGCAATACCAGCTTTGTATCTTGGGAACCCTGCTCTGCCTTGCTTTAAGCCTTCCCCTTATCTTGTGCATCACCGTTCTCGCCTCGCCTCTTCAAGTGTGTGCCTTTGACCGATATCAGTCTCCATTATTGCCGTTATCCGATGATGCTGAACGCGTCTTCTGCTAGACCTGCTGTGGGTACTTCGAACCATGGACATCGCCCCGCTGGTGGCGTTACATACAGGTAGCCATCTTCAAACCTGAGGCAAACCCATACCCATACACAGGTTCCCACAGGTTATGTGCATTATTGTGCCAACACTCGTACACCATCAACATTGCTTTCCCACCTCCATCACCTCCCATCACCTGCTCTCTCTGCTCTCTCCCCCCTCTCCTTGACTCACCCCTCCTCTGTCAAACCCAGATCACCGACGCCAAAGACCTCGCAAATGGTCGCTAGGCACCTGACGACAGGCCGCACATCCTTGGGCTTAGGGTTGTACCACTTTCCTCCTCCACCCTCTCCCTTCTCCTCATGAAGACACAAATAGTACAAGGCTTTTTTATTTTATTTATTTTTTCCTGTTCATCTCTAAATGGTGTAGGCTGCAGGACAGTGGCAGCCTTGTCATTGCCTTTGCAAAGGCCTCCTCCCACCGCCTTCACACCTTGCGACACGTGAGTACCCTACCTGACCTACTGCTTCCACCCCTCAGCCTGCCACTCACATATGTGACTGTAGGTCATCCTGTAGTTGCCATCTTGCTGCACTTGGCCTGACTCTGATGAGTTTCTTTTTTCACTTTTTGTTTTTTTCTTACTCATTTTGATCAGGCAGGACCTCCTGCTCCTGCAAGTGTAACAACTTTGCTGCAACTTCAACACTACCACACCCGCATGTGCACACGTTGCCCCTCGACCTTGACCCTGCCATCTCAACACGGCTGCGACACCCCTCAACCATACCAACCCTACCGACCCAACCACAACCCCACCCCGCCACACTGCCACCACCTCAACATGGCCCTCTACCACCTTGACCCACCAGCGCTGCGCACCTCAACCTACACTGGCACCATCTCAACACGGCCCCTACCACTACCTCGACACCAGCATTGATGCTGGCATCATTGCACCAGTGGAGGCTGGTGATGCAGAGGCTACAGTGATGGTGACACGGAGGCTACAGCAGTGGTGATGTGGAGTACAGCAGCAGTGACACAAAGGACAACAACAATGATGCGAAGGATGACAATGATGATGTGAAGGACGACAAGATGACACAATGGACGACAAGATGACGTGATGGACGATGATGATGATGGTGCCATAGTACTGTAGTATTAGTATATATAATATCAATACACTTGATGATATGTGCACCTGTACACCCAAAAACTGGCATGGGTTTTTGTACCTGTGTGACCTGTCTAAACCCACACCCGAACCTGAGAAAAACCCTACCCCTCATCACAGGTACAGGTATTGTCCAGGTCAGGTATGGGTAGCTCCAAAAATACCTGGGGGTGACCTGAGCCAATCACTACCTGTCCTCAAGGGTTTAGGGTCAGCAGTGGAAGCACCCACGTCCACACAGCCCTTAGAGGTCAACACAGAGAGTGTCCCCTCTCAAGGTTGTCATCCTCAACAATGGATAGGTGTTATGTCTACCACAGACATATGCCTGACTTAGGCCTGTTGTTGTGTGGCGAATCTAACGAGAGGATAGAAGAGATGGTTGACTCTGCTCTGCAGATAGCCCAAAGGGTGTGGGAATAACTCTCCTGCTAGTCCTCGATACCCGTGGAGGTCATCTCCCTGTTGTAGTCCGATAGGAGGGGTGCTTGACGTTTCAAGTTCGTCCCAGTCGTCGTGATTGACGATGTAGAGGATGCAGTAGGGGGACGCCACATGTTCGTTCTGGTACAAAAAGACTTTGTGATAGGTAGCGTCGAGAGGATAATCCACTGTCCACGATGGGAACGTCGGGATAAGTCACAGGGGACCCCTTGGTCTATGGGGTATGCTGGATGACTCACTTAAAGGGGGAGATCCCTATAGAGCAGGAGAAGGCAGTGGTATTGGAAGAAGACCAAGATGCTGTCCTTGGTCTTTGCTCTACTCTACTTATACAGATACGCGCGGGCTTTCAAGCGCCGCTCCAAGAAGTACTAGCCAATAGCGTAAGTAGCTTGAACCCTAGTACAGCTATCCTAGTATGAGTCACTACGAGTCATGATCCGATCTGTTATCGTACACAATCACATGCGCTGGAGCTTACCCGGCTGACTGATCTCACAAGTCCATGACAATATGCTGCTGACGCGGTGTCATACCCTTGACGTCAGTGTTCACTTCCAGACCGAACGTAACAATAGGGGTGGTGGCATGAGTTTTGGGTGGTGTGGACTGTGCAGTGGATGAGATGGGGGTGGACACAGGGTGGTGATGGTTGGAGTGAAGTTGAATTCTGAGTCTGAGAGGCCGCTGGAGTCATCCACTGGTGGGGCTGGAATGACTGGGAGTCGTTGTACCAATGTGGTGGTGCTGATAGGCAAGGTGGGAGGAGACTGAAAGTGAAGAGGTGGGGACAAGTGTGCAGGTGAGACAAGTGGTGAAAGTGGGAAGTTTTGGGGTGGTGTGAGTGTGGGGCTGAGGGCTTGGAATGGGGACAAGAGTGATTGGTCAGGAGGTAGAAGTAGCAATGCAATATGGACGGGAAACAGAGATGAGGGCAAGGGTGAGGATGACAATGTAGGTGACAAGTTGGATGGTGACTGCGAATGAGCAAGTGGAGGCACAGGAAGTGAGGGCGATGGCATGGGCAAAGGGTCAGGTGATGGCAGTGGATGGGTAGGCAGAGGCATAGGAGGCACAGGTAATGAGGGATCAGACAGTGGTGGGAAAATGGGCAAGGATAGGTATGGATGGAGAGGGTGCAGGCAACAAGTTGGGCAGGCAATGACAGATGGGCAAGCAGAGGTATCAGAAATGAGGAGGGTGACATGGTATGGGCAAGTGATAGGCCAGGAGGTGGAAGCAAGGATGTGGGCAAAGGAGGCAAGGGTGCAGGCGAGGATGTAGGTGATGAGTTAGATGGAAGTAATGGATCAGCGAGCAGAGGCATGGTGAGGGGACAAGCATCGATATCGACTTGATGTGGTAGCGGGTCTGTCACAAACATTCCATTGTCATCTTGCCTCACTTCCCTTTCTTTTCCTCCCCCTTTCATTTATCTTTCCTTGTCTTGATGCATCTTATCTCAATCTTATCAGGCGATCAGTCCGATCTCCATCATCTGCCCATTTCTGCCTCACCTGTTTCACACTAATCCTTAGTGAGTCTAAACCACTTGTGCTGCCCTGGAGTGTAGAACTACTTATACCCCAGATCTCACTCCTGTAGTTCCTTAGCTTTGTCTTTGTCAATATACTGAGCCCCCTAGTCTTGCAACCCTTCCTCTCCTCTTCTCTGAAGAGCCCCAGATCTTAGGCACCATCATACTCTGTACTGGGCCAACTCTAGTGCCATCTGCCCCAGGCAGGGACTAGTTACAGACACCAAGACACACCCCCGCAGAGGCATGACATAAGACAAAACTACCCAACACCGAACCTATGAAAAGCACACAGACACCGACATCGTGGCTAGTCTCAGCCTACACCTCCCCAACAATGATGCTTGGGTCAAAGTACACTGACATTGATCCGACAACCTTCCACAGCATGTTCTCGGCACAGCCTATTGGGACAACTCCCCCATTGACAGACATATGGATATCACTGCATTGTAGGTCAGAAAGTCTACCTCCTTGAATTCATCAACCACCACTGGTACTTCATTGACCATGAATCCAACATCTTCTGAACCTGTACATTGTCCTGAATTGACCGCCACAATGACCTTGGACTTGGTTGGTGGGAAGAGACAGACCCTGAAAACCCAGAAACCTTCCCACCTATGGTCACACCACAACCCATTGACTAAGACGAAGAGCTCAAATACGTCATGGAGGACCCTGTAGAGGAACTTGCTGAAGCCTTCACCAGATTAGCACTGGTACATGCTGACCTATCCCTCATTGAAAAGGACGTTGAAACCACCAAACTACCATCCATTGTACCTCAGACCAACACTGCAGCTGCCAGCAGACCTATCACCACATCAGTACCCATTATCATGCCATCAATCCCCATTGTACATACCATCACACCCATCACCACACCAGCAGTACCCATGGCCATGCTCAGAAATCCGTCCACAGGAGGAAAACTTAGTGGTAATGCACCAACCATCTTTGATGGCAATTGAGGCCAGTCAAAGAAGTTCATCCGTGAGTTCTAGTGTTTTCAGGTCCAGTTGCTGGAACTGGAAAAAAACTGAAACCGGACCAGACCACAACCACAAACAACCGGATTTCTGGTTGCGGTTGGGGCCTGGCACAGCAACGTGCAGTTGCAGTCGCTGTGATTGTGTTGTGTTCTCCAACTGGTTGCAACCAACTACAACCAGTTGCAACTGCTGTTTTTGCGTAGACACCATAGGATTTCTGTAGTATTCAAAGTGGTATTATTACTATAGGAAAGAACAACACTACTGTAGAATACAACAAGTACTACTACTGTAACAAAACTATAGAGCCTTCATCCCTGCCCCCCACTGACAGTTGCGTCACCACTGTCATCTGCCATGTCATCTTGAGTTGTCGTTGTCACTGTGCAGGCCACTTTGTGGGCTTGTGGCCGTTCGATATCGCCTTGCAGGTGCCGATGTCGTCATTGTCGTCCTGGTTGAGTTGGACACTCCATCGTCATGGATGAGCATCACCATTCCGGCCACTGGTGTCATAGTGGATGCTGTCAGAGTCATGTTTCGGGCTCGGTCTTGCGCTTGGTTTGGGGCAGTGTTGTCAGCGGACTTGTTGGCAGGACAGCACCCATGGTTGGTAGGTCCACTCTGGGCTGTGCTTCATTTTGTTGTTGTTGTGGTTAGCATGGCATTGGCGGGGTTGCTGTTTGCGCTGTCGTAGTCATCTGGGTGTACACCTGAGATGGGGCTGAGTCACACATGTCACGTGTCCCTGAAGTGTGCACTTCTCAGTGTGCCCGGCCCGAGTGATCACCGCAATTTGCCAGTTTTGTTCACAGTCTGAATTCCTTGCTTACTGAATCACAGCCACAGCAATGACAATGCAGCAATGCACCCGATGGAGCCTCAAGGCCTCAAGCTGTACGCACCACCAACCGCCCCCAGTCCAGTTGTGTCACCCAGGCCAACGACGACGACGATCAGCAACATCGTTTCAACTATGACTGGTGGGCATAGCAGTGTCCATGTCCAACTCAACAACAGTGACAGCGAGATGAAGACCAAGCGATGTTGAACAATGACGACACAAGTCACACAGACGACGCAACATATGACTGTGTAGGGAGTCAATGACAGTGGGGGGGCAATGATCCTGTGGTGGGCTTTGCTAGATAGTTTTACAGTATATTGTTCAGTAGTTATATAGTAGTACCATAATAATAACCTACAGTATAGGGCAACGGTAGTGCGTTGTCCCTATACCATGGTGTTGAAGCATACACCGCAGGTCTGACCCGTGCCCACGGTATGACCCACGTCCTTGCCTGCGTTGTTCCCTACCAGTGGCGGTTGGAACCTGGTTCCAACCACCTACAACTGGTCGCACAACTGACAATAATTGGTCGGTCCCAGTCCAGTTGTCAGTTGGGCAGTGGCCATGAAAAGGCCAACCAGTTCCGGTTCCGGTTGTGGCCAAAACAGGTTTAGAACCAGACCCAACCGGACCTGAAACCACTAGTGAGTTCAACCTATACTGAGGAATGAATGAAGGAGCAGACATTATAAAATCACCTTATCAACACATCTTCATTGCACTCTCCTTCATCCGCGGACCCAACATTGACGATTGGGTTGATGCACAGCTTGCAGAGGTCCAAAACAAGACCATAGGGAGCACCATGGCCACTAGGGCATAACATGGGTAACCCATGGGTGACAAGACCTCTACCCGCACCCAACCCACCAAAAACCTGTACCCAGGCTCATGGGTATGGGTTCCAGCAGATGTGGGTATGGGTTCTGGCAGGTAGCGCAGGTAGTGGAACCCATGCGGGTTGGCACTGCGGGTTGGCATGTGACCAGTGCCATTCAAGTGGCTCTCAACATCCTTGCACAAAGCCATTCCATTGGCAAGCCTATAATCCATGTGTACTACTTGAATACATTGTCCTAGTCACTAGTATCTAGCTCAGCCTCAGACCCATCAACATCAGGCAGCTTTGCACAGGGCATGCAAGTGGGGGGTGTGAAGTATCGCAAGGTGTCGCGCATGCCTCAGCGGGACACGAGCTGTTGTAGACGCGTCCGTGGCGATCGTATGCACATTGCTACTGAATGGTTAAAGCCGCGTGCAGGTGCAGCAGGGTAAGGAGCAGAAATGGGGTCGGTCGGTTGCAGGGGGTCGGAAACAGTTGTGAATGCTTGCGCGCAATATGAAACTTCGTATGTGTGGCTGCCATGGTCGGGAACGTGTCGTGTTCAAGTTGCTAAGGCCGCACACAAATGTGACATGCTGGGGAATGTGAAAAACAAGCCACACTGAGCTCAAAGTCCTAAATATGAAGGGGAAAGCCTACTATGATATGTTTTTGAGGACAGGCCCAGGTTACAGAGAAGAGGGGGAAGATTCAAGTGACAAACTTGGGGTTGCAGTGTGACATTGATGTTTGAGATAGGGCAATCCAAGTGATGAACCATTGATGAAGTTGCAGTGCCAGTGGTGTTGATGTCCAAGATAGGCAAGTGCAGGCACGTGCTCAACTTGTTCTGCAGCGGCGGTAGGCAGTAACCTGGCCGGGCTTGTCTGGTCTTCATTGCCATTGCCCTCTCCATGGTCCTCAAGTACTGGGGCTGGATCATCCTCCAGTGGCTCAAAAGTGTCACCCCCTCTAGCTGCACTTGACATTGGTGAGTTATTGCCTCATCCTCAGATTTCGGACTTTGAGTTCAGTGAGGCTCACCCCTTGCATTCCCCAGTGTGCTGCACTTGCGTGCGGCCTTAGCCACTCAACCCCGACGTGTTCCTAACCATGGTGGCCACCTCTGTGAGGTTTCACACTGTGCCAAGGCTTGCACAGCTGTTTCCGACCACATGCAACCTACTGACCTCGTTTCCATTCCTGACCACGCTGCACTTGCACACGGCCTTATTCGTTCGACAGCGACACATCCACTATTGCCACTGACCTATATACGGAAGCCCATATTCCGTGGAGGCCTGTGCAACACTTTGGGACACTTCACATGCTTCACACACCCCAAACCCTGTGTATGTCTTAGACAGAGTTGGGGCTCAGGTTGCTGTAGTTGTAGTCATAGATCTCTCATAGCCAGCTTGCACCATGCTGATGTTCAGCACAATTTGACCAGATATCACCTGTCCTGATCAAGGGGAACCCACCCATGTGCCTACATTGGCAGACGTCAGCCAATTAACCCCTACTACAAGTTGCATAGATATCGCCTGTCATGATCAAGGGGAACCCACCCATGTGCCTACATTGGCAGATGTCAGTCAATTGACCTCTGCTGCAAGTTGCCTGTGAGCACATACAAAGATTGTCCAATCCAGCTTGCACCATGCTGACGTTCAGCACAATTTGGTCAGATTTCACCTGTCCTGATTAAGGGGAACCCACCCATGTGCCTACATTGGCAGACATCACCCAATTGACCCCTACTACAAGTTGCTTGTGGGCACATACAAAGATTGTCCAATCCAGCTTGCACCATGCTGACATTCAGCACAATTTGACCAGATTTCACCTGTCCTGATTAAGGGGAACCCACCCATGTGCCTACATTGGCAGACGTCAGCCAATTGACCCCTACTACAAGTTGCTTGTGAGCACATACAAAGATTGTCCAATCCTGCTTGCACCATGCTGACATTCAGCATAATTTGACCAGATTTTACCTGTCCTGATTAAGGGGAACCCACCTGTGTGCCTACATTGGCAGACGTCAGCCAATTGACCCCTACTACAATAAGTTGCCTGTGAGCACATACAAAGATTGTCCAATCCAGCTTGCACCATGCTGACGTTCAGCATAATTTGACCAGATTTCACCTGTCCTGATCAAGGGGAACCCACCCATGTGCCTACATTGGCAGACGTCAGCCAATTGACCCCTACTACAAGTTGCTTGTGAGCACATACAAAGATTGTCCAATCCTGCTTGCACCATGTTGACATTCCACATAATTTGACCAGATATCACCTGTCCTGATCAAGGGGAACCCACCCATGTGCCTACATTGGCAGATGTCAGTCAATTGACCTCTGCTGCAAGTTGCCTGTGAGCACACATACAAAGATTGTCCAATCCTGCTTGCACCATGCTGACGTTCAGCATAATTTGACCAGATTTCACCTGTCCTGATCAAGGGGAACCCACCCACATGCCTACATTGGCAGACGTCAGCCAATTGACCCCTACTACAATAAGTTGCCTGTGAGCACATACAAAGATTGTCCAATCCAGCTTGCACCATGCTGACATTCAGCACAATTTGACCAGATTTCACCTGTCCTGATTAAGGGGAACCCACCCATGTGCCTACATTGGCAGACGTCAGCCAATTGACCCCTACTACAAGTTGCTTGTGAGCACATACAAAGATTGTCCAATCCTGCTTGCACCATGCTGACGTTCAGCATAATTTGACCAGATTTCACCTGTCCTGATTAAGGGGAACCCACCCATGTGCCTACATTGGCAGATGTCAGTCAATTGACCTCTGGTGCAAGTTGCCTGTGAGCACATACAAAGATTGTCTGATCCAGCTTGCACCATGCTGACATTCAGCACAATTTGACCAGATTTCACCTGTCCTGATTAAGGGGAACCCACCCATGTGCCTACATTGGCAGACATCAGTCAATTGACCTCTTCTGCAAGTTGCTTGTGATCACATACAAAGATTGTCTGATCCTGTTTGCACCATGCTGATGTTCAGCATAATTTGGCCAGATTTCACCTGTCATGATCAAGGGGAACCCACCCATGTGCCTACATTGGCAGATGTCAGCCAATTGACCCCTGCTGCAAGTTGCCTGTGAGTAGTGCTTTGAGGTCCAGTCAGGTCCAGTCTTTTGACACATTTTCAAAAGACTGTGACTGTGACCAGTCTAAGTGTTGGTGGTATACTCAATTTCTTAGACCGGACCACCCCAGACCGGTTATTGCCGGTCCAAGACTGGTTAGTGTCAGTCCAAAACCGGTCACCTTATAGACCAGTCAATAACTGGTTTTGACCAGTTTTACACCAGTTTTCGACTGGTCATTGGCCCAAGTAACCCTGCCCATGCACTCAAAAATCAAAAGATCATTTATTGCCTATCTTTGGTATAGTTACAGTAATGCTACAGATGTACTACTGTGTAAGCTACTGTAGCGTCGTGGGCGGGGCACCGCGTTGGTGTCAATGGGCCAAGGCGCTGTGTCATTACACTGTGTTGGTGTCAATACGCCGCGTCAGTGTCGATGGGCCACAGCGTCATGTCGTTACGCTGCCCCGGTGTTGTTATGCCGCCTTGGTGTCGATACGTTGCGTCGGTGTCGAAGAGTCATGGCACCGTGTGGGTGTTGAAGGGCCACAACATCGTGTGTTGAAGGGCCACAATGTGGTGTGGGTGTCGAAGGGCCACAACAATGCCGCGTCGCTGTCGAAGGGCCACAATGCCACGTCACTGTCGAAGGGCCACAACGCCACGTCGCTGTCGATGGGCCATGACACCATGTTGCTGTCGAAGGGCCATGACACTGCGTTGCTGTCGATGGGCCACGATGCTGTGTCGCTGTCAATGGGCCACAACGCTGTGTCACTGTTGATGGGCCACAATACCGTGTTGCTGTCAATGGGCCACAACACCGCATTGGTGTTGATGGGCCATGATACTGTGTCGGTGTCAATGGGCCATGACACGGCGTGGGTGCCAGTGTCGAAGGGCCATGACACAGCGTTGGTGTCGAAGGGCCACGACATGGCATTGGTGTCAATGGGCCATGACGCGGCGTCAGTGTCGAAGGGCCATGACACGGCATTGGTGTCAATGGGCCACGATGCGGCGTCGGTGTCAATGGGCCACAACACCAGTGTGGGTGTCGATGGGCCACAACACCGTGTGTCGAAGGGTCACGACGTGGCGTCAGTGTTGATGTGCCACTGATGCGGTGTCGCTGTCAATGGGCAACGACATGGCAGTCGCTGTCGAAGGGCCACGACACGGTGTTGCTGTCGAAGGGCCACAGCGCCGCCGCACAGCGAGGCTCAACACCTGAGGCAGTTATTTGAAACCTAGAAAACAGCAATGAAGTTAGTTGTTAGTTAAATGATAAGGAAAAAGAAACTACTTAGCTTCTTTGGGGGTCCCCCTGGGCAAAAGCAACGTGGACAGCGACAAGTGCTGAGTGTCGTGTTGATGATTCATCCAGTCCGGCGACCGCACCTGCGTGTCGGTGAAATATTACCAAGCGTCAACTTCCAAAATGGGCATCAAATTCCATTTGGTGGTTGCAGGCAGGTTGCAGGCCAAAATGAACTGAAGTTGTCACGGCGCAGCTGGGACGTGACCAGATGAAGTACTGGAGGGATGCGCAAGATGACGACGAGTGGACGCGCGAGGTACATGGAGCCACAGCAGTGCTCGAACGCCTGCTAGAGTTGGGGGAATACCCCACAGATCATGTGAAAGTGGGACGATTGGTGAGCTCATGTGACCCTCATCCACCACAACGCTACCAGGAGCCTTGGGAATAGGTTTCCTATATCGGCCATCACGTGACTCCGGCACGTGACCTGCCTCGAACAGTCCGGAAGAGCCTAGATGAGCTTGCGCCTAGGTTGAGGCTGGAATGTGAGTCCGGATGAGCTTGAGCCCGGACGTGGTCTAGATGGTGACCCCATGACTGTATGGCTGACTGATGCAAATCGAGAGCGTTATGCCATTGGATAGGTATACTAGGGTTTCGGATTCGAGTGGAGCTTGAAAGCCCCTCACTGTAGTATAAGTAGAGGGCTGAGGACGCGTTGTAAGTCCTTAGCTTTGATATCTTGTGTCAATCCTTCCCTGTGTGGAGATTGTATAAAGCTAGATTGCCTCATTGACCATCCCTTCCTTTGTCCTCTGTGCTAGTGTGCCGGTTATCGCCACTAAGCATTCCGCTTGCTGTCGTGCTTAGTCATCGCCGACGCCTTATATCTTATCATTATCGCCTTCATCTTTGTCATTGCCCTTGTTGGCCACACACTGCGTATCGCCCTAGCTGTTGCCTACAGGATACTGAAGACATTCGAAACACGTGCAGCAGCAGCAAACAGGCAATTAGGAGAACGTCCGGAAGGAACGTAACAGAAGTCCAGTCTTTGACTGGTTTAGACTGGTATTTTCCAGTCCTAAGTCTGATCAAGAAAGAGACAGACTGTAGACTGATAACTTCTGAAAATTGAAAGACTGTGACTGAAGTCCAGTCTTCGTCAGTCAAAGTCCAGTCCAGTTTCCAGTCTTTTTTCAGTCTATAGGACTGGACCTCAAAGCACTACCTGTGAGCACATACAAAGATTGTCCGATCCTGCTTGCACCATGCTGACGTTCAGCATAATTTGGCCAGATTTCACCTGTCCTGATCAAGGGGAACCCACCCATGTGCCTACATTGGCAGACGTCAGCCAATTGACCCCTGCTGCAAGTTGCCTGTGATCACATACAAAGATTGTCCGATCCAGCTTGCACCATGCTGACATTCAGCACAATTTGACCAGATTTCACCTGTCCTGATCAAGGAGAACCCACCCATGTGTCTACATTGGCAGACGTCAGCTAATTGACCCCTGCTGCAAGTTGCCTGTGATCACATACAAAGATTGTCCAATCCAGCTTGCACCATGCTGACGTTCAGCAAGATTTGACCAGATGTCGCCTGTCCTGATCAAGGTGAACCCACCCATGTGCATTATGTGCCTATATTGGCAAATGTCAGCCAATGCCCCCCTGCTGCAAATTGCCCTGTGATCACATATGAAGATTGTCCGATCCAGCTTGCATCATGTTGACGTTCAGCAAGATTTGGCCAGATATCACCTGACCTGATCAAGGAGAACACACCCACATGTGAATGTCAGGCAACGTCATCCATTGTAAGATGGGCCACTGCATGCAGAGGGGCATCCCAAGATCATCCGATCCAGCCTGAACTGCTTTGATGTTTGGTGACATTTGGCCACAGGCAGCCACTTGAGGCCATTCTGCATCCACCTGTGTGCCTGGATTGGCCAGCATCAATCATTGGCACCATGAGGTGCATCACCTGCCCCTGCAGCACCTGTGATCAAAGATCCTCCGATCATGCTTGAGCCACTTTGACGATGGACACAATGTGGCCAGATATCACACCACTAGATCATGCTGCATCCACCCACATGTGTACGTCAGCGAACGTCAGAGGTGTCACAGGTGTCACACCATGCTCCCTGGCTGAAATGGCCCCAGAGCACAGATCATCCGATCCAGGCAGAACCGCTTTGACGTTTGAGCTGGCACAAGCACGTGCAGTGTGGGCATGGGGTACCTGACCTACCTGCCAGCTGTGCTGTGCTCATGGAGACCTTCCATATAAGGGAATTCACCAAAGATGGTCCGATCCTGGCATGAGCATGGTGACATTCGGCGATATCAGGCCAGATATCAGCCTGCTGTCAGGGGCCCATGCTGCCCACATGTTGATTTCAGTGGATATCAGAAAAAGCTGCAGCAGGGGCCCTACTACAGCGGATCATATAGATAGGCTCTAGTTCAGTCGAGTGCAGCGCACGTGATATGACGTAGATCCGGAGAAGTCCGTAGTATGACCCGTGGCACGTGCCGCGCGTGGCAGAACCGGCCCGGAAATCGCGATCTATCCGAGGTGGCGGCTCGTTCCTGAGATCTGATCTATCCTATCTGGGGATTCCCCCTAGGGGGTTTCCCTTGTGGCAGCGTGTGAATAAGGTCCGTGGTGGGTGCTCCATTAGGAGTTACCAGGTTTAGCGATTATTGCCAGCGCTCCGCGCTGGCCGTAATGCTGGTACGTGACGTGAAGTGCTTCTGATAGGAGCTTCTTACCCCGTTTCATGTTTGACACCGGTCCAACGTTCTTCCGCCCCAACGGTAAGTCGTCAAACCACTCCCTCTGTCAATGGCTATGCATGGCTGATACGGATGGCTCGACTAGGAATGGAGGCGCCCCCTTCGGGGTCGCACGTAGTTTCCCATTCTTTTCCGTTGACCCCCACTAATGTCCCCCCTGTGTTCGCGCTTCGCGCTCACGGCCCGGATGGTTTCAAACTCCCCTTGAAAGATACCCTGATGAGCATATAAGCGAAAGGGCCGGAGCTGGGTAGCCCCCACCTCCCTTGGTATCTTTCGCCGCTCATCAGCTCGCTTCGCTCGCTGATTTCACGCCCCCCCTAAACCCTAAACCCTAAACCCTAAAGCTGTACTGTACAGCATGGGTCGCTCGCGTTGCTTGCTCCCCGCTGTACAGTACAGCTCTTCAACTTAAAATTACAGTACTACATGATAGAAATCATACACTGTGTTACACTCTTAGGTCACATGACTATTAACTGCAGACAGGATGATCAGAGGAAGACCTGCAGATCATGATGAAACCTACATTCATGCTGCTACCTTGTGTGCATTTCCCAATGAGCTATATAAACCCTAAATTATGGTTTATAATAGCAAAATATAAACCCTAAGATAGGGGTTCATGATAGGTAGTGCTTGTGAGATAAAGGATTTATGGTGTGCTTTGTGCCATGATGTCACAGCATGATGCACAATGATGCAGCACTGTGTGAGGGTGTCCTGGATGTCCATTTCAGTGTGACCCTCAAATTTGGTCTTATCTGGATGAGTATGCAGGCATGCACGCTATGACATCAGTGTTGTGGCAACTTGGAGCTGGCATTTTCTATCTTCTGGAATAAACTTTGGAAAAATATGAAACTATTTGAGCAGCTGGCTTTTGAAGAAAGCTGAGGGGTCCTCTGCCAACTCTAAGCAATCCAAGAAACCATTCAGGAGTTATTTGACGTTAGCTGAAGGGTATAAGCTGACACCCTTCAGCTAACATCAGAACGGTTGTTCAGATCGCTTAGAGTTGGCAGAGGACCCCTTGGCTTTTAAGAAGATCTACCTCCATAAATATTTTCATATGTTTCCGAATTTTATTTCCAGAGATAGAAAAACACCAGCTCCAAGCTGCTGCAACACTAGGCAGGCATACACAAAACATTGTTGGAATGGTATTTGATGCACGTGTGCATGAAATCTAATCTTATCTATAAGAGATTTGAATACCACATTCACATAGAGGTATCCAAAATGCTCTGTCATGAACAGAGTGTATAGTCACATGGTTACACCACTGGTTGCTGTGCACATGTTATGTATATATGTGATGCAGCACTAGCACACCAAGCCATGGTGAGGGCAGCATGTGTGAGGGCATCCTGAATGTCCATTTCAGTGCGACCCTCAAATTTGGTTTTATTTGGATGTGTATGCAGGCACGCATACACCAAACATTGTTGGAACAGTATTTGATGCACACGTGCATCAAATCTAATCTTATCTATAAGAGACTCGATTATCACATTTACATAGGGGTGTTCCAGATGCTTTGTCATGAACAGAGTGTATAGTCACATGGTTATGCCGCAGTTGCTGTGCACATGTTATATATATTATGTGATGCAGCACTGGCACACCGGGCCGTGGTGAGGGCAGCATGTGTGGGGGCGTCCTGGAAGCGCATTTCAGTGTGACCCTCAAATGTGGTTCTATTTGGATGAGTATGCAGGCACGCGTACACAGAACACTTCTTGGCTTATTGGAACAGTATTTGATGCACGCGTGCATCAAATCTAATCTTATCTATAAGAGACTTGAATATCACATTCACATAGGGGTGTTCCAGATGCTTTGTCATGAACAGAGTGTATAGTCACATGATTACACCACAGTTGCTGTACACATGTTATATATATTATGTGTGTTGCAGCACCGGCACATCGGGCCGTGGTGAGGGCAGCATGCATGAGGGCGTCCTGGAAGCGCATTTCAGTGCGACCCTCAAATTTGGTTTTATTTGGATGAGTATCCATGCACGCGTACACAAAACACTTCTTGGCTAATTGAAATGGTATTTGATGCACGCGTGCATGGGATCTCATCTGATCTATATGAGATCTGAATGTCGTGCTCACACAGGGGCGTCCTAGACGCCATGATATGCACAAGGTTTGTAGTTAGATAATTATGCCATGGTATGCTGTATATATATTACATGCATGATGCAACCTCAGGTGTGTGTTGGGGCTTCTTGGACACCCATTATCAATGTGACCCTTGTGTGCACTACTGTGTGTCTATGAGATCCATCCTAAACCCAAGCTGACAAGTGCTGTACCACCTGTCTTTCAATCTTCTGGCCCAAAGTCCACCCCTAGGGGTACTGCAAAGTGCCTCATAACTTGTCCTCTTGGTTCTCCACTCAGACGTGCCACTGTGTGATCACCTCAGACTTGAGTTCTTGAATAAAGACTCCACGCGTCTGTATCCCCACAGTGACTGTACGTTGGCGCGTGACTTGTCTCCGCGCCAAGTTGAGTGTGCTCACCGTTGCGGTTCACTTTAGTTTTCACTTGACTTGGCGTAGCGCGGCAGTCGCACCGCTACAGTACAGGTCTGAAATTTGGCATACAAGCAGGCATATTGTATATCTGCTCACATTCCAAATTTCAGACCTGTACGATCGCTGGTTCAGGAGATACAGCTAAACGAGTATAGACGAGTCTAACTCGTTGACATCCCTAGACTCACAATGAGTTTAGATAATTGACATGATTGCCAACTCACCTTCGGAGTGACAGCAGCGGCAGGTACTGGTGTCTGCACAGGAGGAGGGGTGTGTGTAGGTTGCTTGTGGAGGAACGAGTACTTCACAGTGGGCTTCACCTCTGGCATCGCACCAGATGGAGGTGTACGAAGTGGGCCAGGGGTGGTAGAGGATGCAGCACCAGGAGTGGCGGTAGCTGTAGACGGGCGGGTGGTAGCACCACCAGCAGATTTGCTGGGGCCACTAGTCGCAGCAAGTTTTCGAGTGTTCGGGGGCATCTTTCCGATATACACCCACTGCCCTATGGCAATATGCATTGGGATGGCACTGTGGGTAATGCCTACCAAAATGGTGCACACCTGAATCGGACTCTGCTATATCGTCTCGCTGGGCAGGGGATGACATCGATGACATGTGGGGTGTACCTCATATCTCTTTGCTTCCACTGTCACTATATTTTTCGGGCACCAAGGACACATGGGTGGTAGATCAATGGATACGTGCTGCATGACCTGCCAGATGGGGCAATCTCGGAGTTATCACTCCATGGTCTAGGCTCATATCTCGGATGTAAGTGACACATTTGATGGCATGTGGATGTGCTGAACAACTCAGGATGATGTCATTGGAGTGGCCTAGCTGAGACATCGGACTTGTGAGATCGGTGTGTGGAGTGTTCCATATCGGCATGTTCGGAGACTGAGACATCTCTGAGTCGTTTCCGAGAGAAAGATTGTATCCCTCCGTCCGCACACTAGACCATCATGGCAATGAATGATATTGTGAGCAATGCTGAGAAACGGCTCATAGCAATCGCCTGTCGACTTGATACTGCGCTCCACTATCAAGATGAGCATGGGGCAGATGACGACTGGATTCGCCAAGGCATTGAGGATGAGATGGTGTGTCCTCCTGTCTTGTTTCCAGCTCGGTTATGACCCTGGCTGATGTTTGTAGATCGGAATCAATGAGATTTTTGAGGCGGCAGGGAATACTGTACCCAGGTTGCATGCCCTCCTCCGCATGATTGGGGAAAGGAGTGAGCGAGCGCAAGAGCTCAAAGACACTATGAATCTCGATGATTTCAGCACCGACGAAATTAAAAAGTTCTGTGCCTTCGTCGCCAAAGAAAACCCTCAATGGCACCCTTTGCTCACCATGCCCAATGTTCAAGCTCTTGCGTCTCAGCTGCCTCCGGTCGTGGAGTGGTGGCTCCCTGGTGAGCGCACTATAGAGGACAAAGAAGAAGCTGAGGATGCTGCAGCAGAGGCCGATGCCAGAGAGGAAGACAGAGACAGCGACAACGATGATGAGATTCAAATAGGTGAGTCTACCCTCTACACGATCTATGAATATTGCTAATAACTCTGTCAACATAAGTTGACTCTCTGGATACTGCTGGAAGTGTGCAGCCGTGGCGCTCTGGACATCACACTAAAGGAAAGGCACCTGCTCGTGCCGATGACAATTCTGGTACTGTGGACGCATCGGATGGCAGCAATGACATTGAAATGGGTGAGGTCATTGACAACCAGAAGACCCCAAAGACATTTCAGCCAGTCAAGCGTGCAATTGTAATCTCACCAGCATCAGAAGTCCCTGCAAAGCGACAGCAGCGCAGGACCAGTGCTGCAGCTAAGGCAGCAGCGAAGGCTATTGGTCGTTTGCCGGACCCGGTACGTATCATGTGTCCTCCAAAACGGAATGTGCTAACATATCCCTTAGGACTTTTGTGGCCCTTGCCAGAGCCATGGTGTGTCGGAGTGCCTACCTCAGACTGATGCCCTGAAATCGCAGGCCTGTCAGCTGTGTAAAATTAGGAAGGTGCTGTGCAATCCTCCGCCGAAGTGGGCGATTGCCCAGATCAAGGCAAAGCAGCAGGCAGCAAAAGCTAAGCAGGAAACTAAGACTCGCAAGCGTTCCGCTACAA
The DNA here is from genome assembly GCA_021527775.1 of Lactarius sanguifluus. Lineage (NCBI taxonomy): Eukaryota > Fungi > Basidiomycota > Agaricomycetes > Russulales > Russulaceae > Lactarius > Lactarius sanguifluus. Next base: position 608,054 of record JAKEYF010000020.1, on the reverse strand, counting down.
GTACGTCTTTCCTTTCAAATATGTTTCAATCATTTAACTGGACTTAGCCATCATGGAAGATCTTCCTCCGACACTGGATGGTCTGAAAACTCGCCTCGATTCCATGGAAACTAACTTCACAGCGTTTCAGGAAGCCATGGATATGCACATGGGGGCGCTCCAGGACGTCATACACAACATCAACCTCATGATGTGTGCCCTATGCATGTGAAATAGGATTACCCCTTCCACTTTCACCCTCCAAATCCCACCAGTTCCCTTATTTGAGCAAGCCGCTCCTCCCCCATCTCCAACCCCTGGCCCATCATCAATCGCATCCACCATCAGTTCAACGTCATCCACTGGATTCAACGTTTCCCAGCTATCGATCGCTGCCCCCCTTCCTCTGTGGCCTTGGGCAGTGGTACCGGACAGACTCATACCCCTGGTGCATCAAGAGACTTTAAACTCGTTGTGCCACACTGCTGATACTATGTAGCGCCTTTGTCTCACACTCCGAGCCATGGGCACGAGGGGGCTGCCATCAAGCCTCCATCCAGAGCCCCAAGCGCCGCTGGGTCTAGGGCGTCGTCTCGCACATGCGACTGAAGGCAAGGGGCCATAACATGTAAACACATTGTCATTCCTATTGTACCTGTACTACCACACACCTAGCATTATGCTAGAGTTCGTATCAAATCGGAGTTGGGTTTATATATTGTTCCGAACGCAGCCTGGTCATCTGGGACTCAATCAGCTCAAATATTGGTCAGCCCCCGGATTGGTCAGTCTTGACTGCTCTGGTTAACCAGTTACATGTAGTGATCACTCGTCATGTTACGATCCCAGCGGGTCGTCGGCACAAGGTGCTTCGTTCGGAGTTGTTACGAATCCCGACCGCCGACGCTGCGGACAGCGGGCCGGAGGAACCGTCCAGCCGGGCGGAGACTCCCGATGGCCTAGACGCCGCTAGCGGGACCTTACGGAGCGCTAGGGAGATCTTCAGGCGTGGTCTGGACAAATGACGGTATGATCACGTGACCGGAGTCTAGACTGACCTAGAACGATAACGAACGATGGCGCAATACGCATGTGACCTTCTGGTAGGTTCCATGACTGCGCACGGACCCTGATCCCAGATAGAGCGGACTTAGCTGAGTACGAACCTTATGTACCTGCATGTATATATACCAGGCTTGTCTTCGTACTCGAGTCCTCAGACTTGATTTACTTAGCAATACCAGCTTTGTATCTTGGGAACCCTGCTCTGCCTTGTCTTAAGCCTTCCTCTTATCTTGTGCATCACCGTTCTCGCCTCGCCTCTTCGAGCGTGTGCCTTCGACCGATATCAGTCTCCATTATCGCCGTTGTCCGATAATGCCGAACGCGTCTTCTGCTAGACCTGCTGCGGGTACTTCGAACCATGGACGTCGCCCCGCTGGTGGCGTTACAGGAGTGTTCCGAGCTCGGGAACTTCACTGTCATGGCGCAGCCGGGACGGAGCCTATGTGAAGACCCAAAATACGCGCAAGACAACCCGCGATGGGACAGAGAAGTCCACGGAGCCACAGCAGTGCTCGAACGCCTGCTAGAGAGCTGGGAGCAAGCACCACATGCAGAAGATCACGTGCGAGTGGGACGCGCGGTGAGCACACGTGACCCTTACCCGCCATCACGTGACTATCAGGAGGTGTGGGATTAGGTCCGAGTTATTGGCCGTCATGTGACCCCGGCACGTGACCTGCCTCGAACGGTCCGGAAGAGCCTAGATGAGCTTGTGCCTAGGCTGAGGCTAGAATGTGAGTCCGGATGAGCTTGAGCCCAGACGCGGTCTAGATTGATGATGCATGGTGTGTTATCTCTGACTCATACCAAGAGGGCCTTATGCCATTGGTGGATTTCAATGTGGATGACTGATGCGAATCGAGGGCCTTATGCCATTGGATAGGTGTATTAGGGTTTCGGATTTGGGCTGAGCTTGAAAGCTCCCCCTTGTAGTATAAGTAGAGGGCTTTGGATGCATTATAGTCCTTAGCTTTGATATCTTGTGTAATACCTTCCCCTTTGCCGGAGTTGGTCTTAGGGCACAGAGTGTATAAAGCATTGATCCCTCATTGTCTCGTCCCCTCCTTTGTCATCTTTGCTAGTGTGCTGGAGTTATCGCCACTACGCGTTCCGCTATAAGTCATGCTTAGTCATCACCGACTTCTTTATCTTATCATTATCGACGTTATCTTGGTCCTTGTGCACGACACGCCACTCGGACGCAGCAAACTGGCAACGGTCACGTGATTGATGGCAGACATCCGGAAGGAACGTAACATTCACAGGCAACTCTGATAAGAGTTAGGGTGAAGGGCACGAGTCAGCGAGAGTTGTGACTTTGCTTTCTTTCAGGCAAAGGAGAGGAACCAAGACGTGCTGAGAATTTATCAAAGACTAGCTACCGACTACAGGCCTTTCGGTAGCTCTACTTATACTCATACAATACTATGGTTTTTCATGCTATTTTCTACAACACGTAAGTGCCAGCGCATACGGGGTCTGTCTGTCACTCTGAGCTGGCAGCCAGCTCACCATTATGAGTCTTCAGTCTCGATTCAAAAGTTGCTTACGTGGCATGTCACGTGATCGTGACATACGCCCCTCTCTTGGTCCGTTCGTCTCGAACTCTACTCGTCTTCTGTGTACTTGCTCCAATCGATCATGTCGTCGTCTTGGTCTCATGGGATTTTTGCGCTTGAACCGGCCACGTTCTCGATCGCGCAGCATGGTACGGATGCTGGCGTTGGTTTGCACGTTGTCTCCTCCGTCGTGGTGTGGGCGGTCCGTCAGTGTCTCACCATTCGCAGTACGTGCGACGATACACATGCGTCCTGGCCACGATACAGCATCGTGTCACCATGCATTTTGCGTGCGGCGTGCAACACTCAAAGCTGAGGTGTACCACGCTGTCGCAGTAGTAACACGTGGGTAGAGCGACCGCTGGCATTGGTGCCTCGTCGTGTAATCGTGGCCTGGCATGCACGTGTGGGGGTGTGGTCGTTCGTGTCTCACAGGGTACGTGAGGCTGAGGAGGTGGTACGCGGATGGGTGATTGTATGCCCGTTGCGTCTCTGCGCGAGGCATTCGGTGGTACGGGGACATGGGCGAGTTTCGTGAGTCGAGACGCAATGTTCGCGTGCTTCAGTCGCTGTTCAACGTCGCGGTTTGTCATGGCCCAGTTGGCCCAATGTCTCTCCAGCTCTTGCATCTTGGCCAGGAGTATGTTCTTTTGTTCCCATGCGCGTCGTAGTCAGATTACGTCTGCACATACTCCGGGGTCGGCCAGGCGTAGTAAGCAGTGGTCGATGTGATGCCTGTCATGGGCATAGGGTTGATATTGCAATACATCATCGTCTACAGGGCGGTGTTCGGTGGCGGGCTGTTCGTTGGATTGTAGCGTCTGGCTGTAGATCGGGTAATCATACCCCTCTGCTCCTAGTACTACGGGTCTTTCTTCGGCGTCCACCGCGAAACGTAGGTAGCGTGCCTGTCCCATACCTCCTAGCTCGAGAGGTATGGTCATGGCGTATGGTTCGTCGGGGTACGCGCGTCGCCACTTTTCTCCCGGGGCTTGTTTTCTGGGATCGTCCAACGACATGGGGGTCTTGACGTCCCCGTCTACTGTTCGTTTCTCCAGTATGTTGTCGGCGTCTTGTTGGTAGTTGTGAAGTTGTTCTACTGCTTCGCGTTCGAGTCGGTGTCGCCTCGCGGCTCACGCTTGTGCTGGTCGTACTCTCTGGCCGTCATAACTGAACGTCGCATGGCCCTGCATGTCTTCTTGTGTAGCTGGTGAGTTTGCCCGAGAATCGTGATCGATGTCGATAGTGGCCCATTTCTGAACTTGGTTCTCGATTTCATCGTGTCTTGGGTTCGTGAGTTCTTTGCTATCGATGAATGGGAAACGTTGGAGGTCGGCCATATCGTGTGAGAGGGTGATAGAATTGATTTCGATGTCGTTGTTCTGCGTTTCCTCGTACTCTTTTATAAGGTCGGGGGCATGTACATCGGCGGCTTTCTCCCAGCTATCGTGAGCCGGTGCAAACCCTTTCCACCGTATCAGGTATTGTAGTGCTTTGCCACGTCCATGTCGCCTTCGACCGAGGATATGTTCTACCTCCCATTTGTCATGGACATGTATTATTTTCCCTATTTTTCTGTATTTATACGGATTTATACGGCGGAGATATAAAGGGCCGAAGTACAGAGGTATTCGTTAGTCACATGTGTTTGCCACCATGTGCACGTGATCGTGGGATTAGTATCCCTCATTAGTATGGACTCATATGATTGGACGATAAGGATAGAAGGGACTAGAAGGATCTAGAACGCGCTTAGTAGTTTACGCTTACTCACTGTATTAGGTTTTACTCAGCAAGTGGAGCCACTCATAAGCGTTATGACAGAGTGCCACATCAGCACCATAGATAATGCTATTAATAGACACAACGCGTCAGCTCCTGAGTCATAGGGCCTTACTGTACACTTAGTAATAGTGTTCGAACTCAGCTTAGACTCAGCCGCAGTAGTGTATATAAGCTTCCTTGTAGCGTCCTGAGTGGAACCAACTTGTCCTCTTGGTTCTCCACTCAGACGTGCCACTGTGTGATCACCTTAGACTTGAGTTCTTGTACAAAGACTCCACGTGTCTATATCTCCACAGTGACTGTATGTTGGCGCGTGACTTGTCTCCACGCCGAGTTGAGTGTGCTCACTGTTGCGGTTCACTTTAGTTTTCACTTGACTTGGCGTAGCGCGGCAGTCGCACCACTACATTAGGACAAGTTCCTTTTCACACTCTCAGGTTACCCACCCGCCAGTCTTATTCCTTTTATCATACTTCCCTCTAGGTGGTTGACGACCATCAGTCCCTTGTGTTATCCACCTCACTCTTTGCCTGTGGACCTCCATAAGCAGATTCTGTGCTATTGTGGTACAACTGTAGTGTCTGTAAAATCGGCATACATTGTGCTTGCCTATAGGCATTCTATCTGGTCACAGTAGAACGTTTGGGTACTTGCTGCAGAACTGGTCACCACGCCAGATAAGCTGCAGTAGGACGAGAAGCCAGCCAGGCCTAGCCTGCGACAGAGATGTCAACGAGTTATCGCCAAACGAGTGTACTCGCGAGTGTGACTCGTTTGTGATGAGTACTCGTGTTCGCGAGTACTCGTTCCCACGAGTACACGCGAGTACGAGTTTCCTCTTTTGATCGCGCGAGTACTCGTGTACTTGCGGGGTCACGTGACCATTTCCGGGTTGGCAAAGCAAAGACTGTTTTATTGCACACACTATATAACTATTACTACAGTACTACTACTAGTAATATAATCTGCTGTGCTTGCAATCCATGTCGTCGTATCGGTGCCGTTGAGTCATTGTTGTCGGCCCATTGCCGGCGTGTCGCGCGTTCCATTGTCGACTCCGAGTCGACGTCATCGGCGGCCATCGCCCTGCCTTCGTAAGTTGACGGGCATTGCCCCGTCGTCGTAATCAATTGACCTGTTGTCTGAGTCGTGGTCGATGGGCATTGCCCAGTCGTCATATCGATGGGCATTTGCCCATCGTGGTTGTGTTGCCGCCGTCACGCGGGCCTCGCCCCATGGCTGTTGCTGGTGTCGTAGCTGCGTTGGCAGGGTTCTGGCGGCAGCCGGTGGTGTTCGTGCAGCTCAAAGCTGCGTCGGCGGACTTGAGGCATGTTGTCGTAGTGTTGTCATAGTTGTAGTTGGTCGTTTGCGGTGCATGTGGCTTGGATTGGTCGGAGATTCTTCAGCCATGTATGAAAATGGCAATCACCGAGCGGGCGTGGAAAAGGTTGCCACAGGCCACGGTGGCTTCCCATGCTCAACTACGACAACCACAAACTCGCCAGCGTATGTCCTGTCCCAAACACGACAACGACGGCCTGTCACAGCCATCCCAACGGCAACTATGACACAGCGGATCACGCCAGCGACGATGACGACAACACGCCGACGACGGTTCAACAACGGCGAGCGACGACATGATGGCAAGAACGGCGAGCAACGACACGACGGCAAGGCTGCCAAGGCAAGCTCAAACAACGACGACGACGACGACGACACGATAGATGGCGGTAGGGGCATGGTGGTAACACGACAGGCGACAGCAGTGATCCGGATGCGATGGCGGGGGGGTACGCGGGCAGGGGCCTTCAAGTTGTATATTAGTATCCCTTGTAACTATTCTGTAGTAGTAGTGTGCCTAATGAGTACTTGTTTAAAACGAGTACCCATGTGACTCAAACGAATACGAGTACTCACGAGTGTGAGTACTCGCGGCCCAGACAGGTACTCGCGGCACGAGTACGAGTGTCAGTCCAGAAAACTCGGCGAGTACTCGTGCTTACGAGTACTCGCCGCCACGAGTACGAGTCGAGTACGAGTACGGCTTCAGAGATTTCTCATGAGTACTCATACTCGCGAGTATCACTCATTGACATCTCTAGCCTGCGACAGCTGTATGCGTAGTAAACAGAAAAGTTTGAGAGCGCTTCGGCATGAGAGGCAGCCAATAGGTCGAGAAGACTGAGGCAGACAGCCTTGTGGCTCTACACATATCCCCTACCCTACTCCCGAGTGTCCTTCTATCGCTGCAGCCTCGCGCAGTGTGAAACAATCACTGTGTATTGGTCTCGCTTGATAAGGCATTCCACGCATCCTTGAGTTAGCGTTTTGTGCTCGTTGTATCCTGTCGTCTTCAATCCACCTTCACACATTTTTCACCCTGCCTCACATATTTGCGAACGTTCATGCCCGACTCCGTCATCTCTTTAGGAGGAGACAAGCATCCATTCCACCAATCCCGACGCCCCCTAGTAATCAAGCCTCTGCCTCGGCATCGCTACACGTATTAAGGACACCTCAGATCACTAACGAGCGTGCTCCTTCCCCATCTTCATCAACCCACGGGTCGTCATCAGCTTCATTTCATTCCGCCCACTCCTCCTCCCAAGAAACCCTCGCCCAGTCAGGCGAAAGCTTCATAGACGAAGACGGTGTCAACATCCGTTACCAGGGATTCCAGTTAGAACTGCCCCCTCATAACCTTGCCAAACAATACATACAGGCAATTTACAGTGACCCCAGATTTCGTTATGGACTTCTAGACCTTTACGGCCTAGAACGTGAAGTTAACGGCACAGGTTATACCGTCCCTCAGTTGGTCGCATTCGCAGCAGACCTAGTCCCACACCTCTCTCCCCCTCCCTCTCCTTCACCACCTCACAGTGGCTCCCAGCAGTCGGCAGAAAGCCAAACAGGCTCAAGCCCAGTATCCTCGCAGAGTTCACTCCAAATTTGCGCTCCCTCCCCTCATGAAGAGTGAAAAAGCATTCGCTTCTTCAGTAGTAGACTGGGACGACATCTCGCCTGACGAACAATTAATTCTCTTAGAGAATTATCGAAAGGCGCAAGAAGAAGCAGAGAAAAAGGAAAGACAGGCCCAACTAGACGCAATGGCTGACCCAGCAGCATCCACACCCGCAACCGCCTCGGGCTCTGCACCCACTCCTCCCACAGTCCAGAATTGTCTGGACCTCATACACCAACTTAGTCTGGCCATGGGTGTAATAGCCCAGGAGGTCAAAGATCTTACACAAGCCGTCGGCGCGTCCCACGCCACCCAACCTCACCCAAATGGTAACAAAAAGGATATAGTGGCCCGCCCAAAGCCCTGGGACGGGAAAGGCGACTCTACAGAAGCCCGTCATTTCTTCGCCGCTTACCATAACTGGGCCGGTTCTATGGGGGACGCAATGAACACATGGCATGATACAGACAAAAGGTGGTACATTGACGAAGGTCGATGGACCGCGGCCGCCCTCAACCTCATGGAAGGGGACGCGAAAACCTGGGCCCTTCCATATCTGGAAGAGGCAAATCAAGGTGGATCGCCATTCGGTGGAACCTTTGCCGGTTTCGTCAAGGCCTTTAACCTCAGGTTTAGTCCGCGGGACACCACAGATTTAGCGCGGGAGGCGCTCAAAAAGACAAAACAAGGTCGCAAGGAGGTGACCCAGTATATATCTCTGTTCGACCAGTATGCCGGACAGACGAAGTGGTCTGAAGAAGACCTATGCACCCGGTTCTACGATGGCCTCTCTGAGGAAATCAAGGACATCCTCGCATTCACGGGGAAAATAGCTCTAGGATACAGAGACCTGCGAAAGGCAGTGCAAGACATTGACCAATGTATGCGCGCCCGAAAAGCAGAGAAAGGGGGTGAAAGCTCCCGCATTACAACTACATCGGCCCATCCTGATGCCATGCAAGTAGACGCCACGCGTCAGCAAGGCAAGAAACCGGGACCCGCCGATATCTTAAAAACAAGAGCTGAGTACCAGACGTGGATGAAGGGGAAGTGTTACGGGTGCGGGTCAACAGAACACTCGAAGAAGGATGGAAATCACGAACGAGACGTGTGCAATTGGTGCCAGCGAGTTGGACACCGCGCACCCGTCTGCATGACCAAAAAAATGGGGAAGCCAGCTAAAGCGAAAGCTGCAGCAACGGACTCTCCTAGTTTACCATCCTCTTCCAATACTGCGGTAGCATCCGCCTCCTCAAGTTCAAGTACCTCTCCGGCCAAGACGTCACAGGTAGACGTAGCCAAATTGATGGAGATGGTGAAAAAGCAGCAAGAGCAGATCGAATCGCTCAAGGTGGCTTTTTAGTGCAAGGGACCAGTAGAGCTGCATCTGGCCCCTTATTTACAGTAGATGACTCGGCTTCCTGTAGTTGTACAATATGTTTACGCTCTCGCCTTGTTTCGGACTCATCTCCTGTAATTCATACAATCTCTTCCTCTACCTGTAAGTTAGATAGTAGTGTTGGTTCCGTTTCTTGTCTTCTCGGCCCCTCCACATCTACATCTGCCTCGGAGATGAACAATATATGTAGTGTTCCTGTTGCTCCACCATTTCTCGAAGCAGCGCCGCACATGATGATTTCTGATGCAGCACTGTCTTCAACTATTATTCCCGAAACAAAAGATAAAAAATCACATTTTCATATTTCTGTGTATTTAAAAGGACGTCATCATACTGTAAAAGTAGCAGCAATGGTAGACTCGGGGGCAACTTCGTTGTTCCTCGACAAAAAGTACGCTGACCGCCACAAGATGTTCCAGGTTCCTCTTGAGAATCCCATTATCCTCTATAACATAGACGGGACACTCAACAAAGCCGGTAGTATCACCCACAAAGTTCGACTTAATCTCCAAGTTGGACCAACGGAAGAAAGTCATGACTTCTTAGTCACTTCCCTTGGCCCAGAGAACGTCATTTTGGGACTACCATGGCTCAGATTACGGAACCCAGACATAGATTGGCAGGAAGGCACAATGCGTCTCAATTCCACCACTGAAATAGCGCCACCGGAACCTGAGATAGAGGTGACGTGCATTATGGCAAACCGTATGGAACGCCGCCGTCTCCTTGCGGAGAAAGTGCTAGACACGGCCCAAGACGAAGTTTTCTGTTTGGCAGGCTTTACATATAGTCAGCAGATAGCCGAAAAAGCTACTGCAGCTAAGCCAAAGAAAATGTTCGAAGAAATGGTGCCGAAGCACTATCGTGACTTTGCGAAAGTCTTCTCTGAGGAAGAATCCCAGAGGCTCCCTGAGCATCAACCATGGGACCACGCCATCGATCTTGAACCAGATGCAGTTAAGCACTGGAAGATCAAGACGTACCCTATGTCACCTAGCGAGCAAGTGGAACTCGACAAATTCCTGCAAGAACACATAGCTAAAGGATATCTGGTCCCATCTAAGTCACCGATGGCCTCCCCAGTATTCTTTATCAAAAAGAAAGACGGAAAGCTACATCTAGTGCAGGACTATCGCCGTCTTAATAAAATTACTATTAAGAACCGATACCCACTTCCACTCGCAGCTGACATCATCAACCGGTTGAAAGGAGCAGAGTACTTCACAAAGTTTGACGTTAGATGGGGCTATCATAATATTCGAATCCGAGAAGGAGACGAATGGAAAGGTGCAATAGTCACCAACCGCGGACTGTTTGAGCCAAAAGTAATGTACTTTGGCATGACCAACAGTCCCGCCACCTTCCAAGCCCTCATGAACACAATATTTGCGGATCTCATCGCAGAAGGAAAAGTCGCAGTCTATATGGACGATATCCTCATCTATAGCTGAGACCTTAACCACCATCGCAAAATTGTATGCGAGGTGCTCAAAAGGCTCGAAGACTACGATCTCTATCTCAAACCTGAGAAATGCGATTTCGAGAAACGTGAAATGGAGTACTTAGGGATGATCATCCGTCCCAGAGAAGTGCAGATGGACCCTGGCAAGGTCTCTGCAGTAAGGGAGTGGCCTACACCCACGAATCTCAAAGAAGTCAGAGCATTTGTCGGGTTCGTCAACTTCTATCGAAGGTTCATTAAGGACTTCGCGGCCATCGCCCGACCCTTACATGACCTTACGAAGAAGGATACTCCATGGCACTGGCATTCTGAACAGCAGAAAGCTTTCGACGATCTTAAGGGACATTTCGTTCAAGAACCTATCTTAAAGGTGTACGATCCAAACCTCCCTACACGCGTCGAAACAGATGCTTCAGGATTTGCTACTGGCGGGATACTCACTCAGAAGTACCCAGACAGTCTTTGGCACCCCGTTGCGTATCGCTCAGAGTCAATGAGCAAAGAAGAGCGCAACTACAAAATCTACGATAGAGAAATGCTCGGCTTAATCTGCACCTTAGAGGACTGGAGACACTTCCTCGAAGGCATCTCCTTTGAAGCGATCACCGACCATAAGAATATGGAATGGTGGGCAAGCATGAAAGACTTAAATCGCCAGCAAGCACACTGGGCGTTATATTTAAGTCGCTTCGCCTTTAAAATCACTTATAAGAAAGGAGATTCTATGCAAGCCGATGCTCTCAGTAGATTTTCCAAAGATCATGTCAGGGACAATGAGGATAACCGCCAGGTTCAGGTTTTACAACCTAAGCATTTCCTCAATGCCACCCAAGCACACTTCCGCCCAGAAGTGGACTCCCTTGGCAGCCGCATCAAACTCGCGTCTATCAAAGAAGCCGAAGTTATAGAGGGTCTTAAAAGCTTACAAAAGACCGCTCCTAAGGCTCTTACAGATGGAGTTGCGCTGTGGGAAGAAGAAGATGGTCTCGTTTACCACCGTGGAAAGCTATACGTCCCAAACGATCGTGCCCTTAGAAGGGACGTGGTAAAGTCATGCCACGACACCACGATCGCAGGACATCCTGGTAAAAACGGAACCATTGAGCTAGTCAGCCGCTATTATTGGTGGCCACGCATGGCAGGCTTTATCAGTTCATACATAGAAGGATGCGATCGATGCCAACGTTATCGCAAAGATCTGCACCCAAAAGCTAAAATTCAGCCGCAAGAAGTACCTGAGGGACCATGGCAGTTAATTGGGATCGATTTAATCAGCCCTCTGCCTATGTCACGTGGAAAGGATATGATCCTTAACATAGTGGATCACTATACGAAACAGATCCATCTATTTCCAGTAACTTCTCAGATTACGGCTGATGGGGTAGCATCCATCTACTTTGAACAAGTCTTCCCCTTGCACGGGATCCCTCGAAAGATCATTAGCGATCGAGGACCCCAGTTTGCTGCAAGGAGCATGCAGGCACTATACAAGCGACTAGGAATAGACGCAGGTCTCACTACAGCCTATCACCCTCAAGCTAATGGACAGGTAGAGCGCAAAAATCAAGAAGTAGAAGTCTACTTGCGCTTGTTCATTAGTAAGAGACAGGATGATTGGGCAGACCTGCTCCCTACCGCGGAATTCGTAATCAACAGCACTCAGCTACGGGTCACACACCCTTTGAACTGCTGTATGGCTACACGCCTGATTTCACGATTCCAGCTGGGAGGCCGACCGGTATTCCAACGCTCGACAAGCGTCTTCAACACTTAGTTTCCTCTAGAAAGGATGCAGAGGCAGCTCTACGCCAAAGTAAACGGTGAATGCAGACAGACGTTGAACAAAGGCATAAGCCACACGCCTTTAACGTCGGGGATAAAGTCTGGTTGCAAGCTAAGCAGATAAAGATACATCAGCAGTCGTCCAAATTGGGTCCAAAACAGTTAGGCCCATTTGAAGTCACTGAAGTCAGAAGTAACGTCGACTACAAGCTTGCACTCCCACCTGCATTACAGATCCATGATGTATTTCATGTAGACCGCCTCTCCCCTTATAAGGGAAACGAAGTTAACGGGCTTTTGCCACCTCCACCTGAACCGGTCACAGTTGAAGGGGAAGAAGAGTACGAAGTAGACCACATAAGAGACTCGAAACTCTTCGGTCGTACTCTCAAGTACCTAGTTCACTGGAAAGGCTACGGAGAAGGCGAGGACACCTGGGAACCTGCTAAAAACCTAGTGCACGCCCCGGAAAAACTTGAAGAGTTCCACTCTTTAAATCCGGGGGCACCTAGAAAAATAGCAGCTCTCATCTACGCGTCCTTGCCTTGGCAGTCTCCTCATATGTACACAGAGGCCAACGCGGATGTCGACCCTTAAGAAGGGGGGTGATGTCATGGACGCGTATTATTTTCCCTATTTTTCTGTATTTATACAGATTTATACGGCGGAGATATAAAGGGCCGAAGTACAGAGGTATTCGTTAGTCACATGTGTTTGCCACCATGTGCACGTGATCGTGGGATTAGTATCCCTCATTAGTACGGACTCATACGATTGGATGATAAGGATAGAAGGGACTAGAAGGATCTAGAACGCGCTTAGTAGTTTACGCTTACTCACTGTATTAGGTTTTACTCAGCAAGTGGAGCCACTTGTAAGCGTTATGACAGAGTGCCACGTCAGCACCATAGATAACGCTATTAATAGACACAACGCGTCAGCTCCTGAGTCATAGGGCCTTACTGTACACTTAGTAATAGTGTTCGAACTCAGCTTAGACTCAGCCGCAGTAGTGTATATAAGCTTCCTTGTAGCGTCCTGAGTGGAACCAACTTGTCCTCTTGGTTCTCCACTCAGACGTGCCACTGTGTGATCACCTTAGACTTGAGTTCTTGTACAAAGACTCCACGTGTCTATATCTCCACAGTGACTGTACGTTGGTGCGTGACTTGTCTCCGCGCTGAGTTGAGTGTGCTCACCGTTGTGGTTCACTTTAGTTTTCACTTGACTTGGCATAGCGCAGCAGTCGCACTGCTACACCATTCTGCTTCTCCGTCGATGAGGTCTGGCGCTGGTTCCGTGAAACTAGGCCCGTGGAGGCTTGTCTGGATGTAGGGGGTCAGGAGTCCGGCATGAAAGACATTGTGTACCTTCCAGGCTTTGGGGAGCACGAGTTGATACATCACATCTGATAGCTTCCTTGCTATCATAAAGGGGCCATAGTGTTTGGGGGCCAGTTTCGCTGTGGGTTGCGTTGTCCATAGATTCGTTGCATCTAACCATACGCGGTCTCCCATCCGATATGGTACGAATTTGGTTGTTGATACCCAGGACTTCTGAGCACGAGTCATTGCTTCGTGTGCTTCTTGTCGCGCTTTCTGCAGTTGTCTGAGGCGTTCGTTCGTCGTGGGAGCCTTCGTATCGCTGGTGCGTGGTTGATGGACAGTGGGCACGAATCCTACTAGAAGGTTGAAGGGACTTTCTTTGGTAGTTTCCGACTTCCAGCTGTTTAGCGTGTACTGGGCTATCGGGAGCCATTCGGCCCAGTCATTCTGTTGGTAGTTGACGTAGATTCGTAGGTATTGTTCTAGACGTTGATTCGTTCTTTCCGACTGTCCATTGGTCTGTGGGTGGTAGGCGGAGCTAATGTTCTGTTCGACTTTCAGTACCCTACACAACTCCGTCATGACTGTTGCAGTGAAGCGGGGATCGCGGTCTGATATGACTTTCTGTGGGAGTCCGTAATGTGGTAGGACGAACTGCAAGTATTTTCGTGCGACTCCTTCGGCTGTAATAGTTTCATGGCATGGTATGAAGATGCTGGCTTTCAAGCATGCTTGGTCGGTGATGGTGAGGATCGTATCATATCCTCGCGATTTCGGGAGTTTCGTGATGAAGTCGAGGGCGATCACTTCGAACGGCAGTTTTCGGTCGTTGTGGAGGATAGGGGCGATCAGCGGTTTCGGCCTGCCAGGGAGTGTTTTGGTGCTCTGACATGTTGTGCATCCTTTCACGTAGTCTGTAACTGCTTCTTTCATTCGTAGCCACCAGTAATGTTGCTGTATAGCATGTAATGTTTTAGCAATTCCTGGGTGTCCAGCTGTTGGCATGTCATGGAACAGGGAAATTACTCCCCTCTTCAGGTTGTTGTCATCCACGATAACCAGCTGGGCATCATGCCAGAAGAGCCCATCGCTCAGAGTCAAATGGGCACGTTGTGAGAGTGATTCTAATGTGGGGAGATGTCAAAGTTGGGCCGCGTGACAGTGGTCATCGAGAGTCCTCATGCTCGTGGCGGCGATAAACAGGGCGGGAGGCAGTACGAGGACGTCAGTATTGTCGTCATCGGTGGGAACAAGGAGAGGATGACGGGAGAGGGCATCCGCCTGGAGGAGGTTGCCCAGTCGATGCAACAAGTGGAGGTTGTAATCGGTGAGAAGATTCACTAGACAGGCAATGCGACGATTGATGCGTTGTGGTTGGCGATAATGTAATAGATTTGCGTGATCCGTGTAGACAGTGACAGGATGAGCCGCGCCGACAAGAAGGTGTTGCCGGTGTTCGAGGCTGCGAACGAGGCCAAGGAATTCTTGGTCATAGACGTTGTAATTTCGTTCGGCTGCGGTAAGCGACTGGGAGAAATAACCGACAACTTGCGGTTTACCTCACCCATCACGTTGAGCGAGTATGGCGCTGAGTGCAAAGGCGGACGCGTCCATCTGAAGTTTGTAAGCCGTTTTCGGGTCCGGTTGACGGAGTACTGGGCAGCTGCAGGCGGTGGTGAGCAGACGATCTAGTGCTGTGGTACACTCTGGGGTCCAGGTAAACGGGACGTCTTTCTTTAACAGGGCGTTCAGAGGGTGAGCCATATGAGCATATCCCGGGATGAATGGTCGTTGGTAATTGAGTACGCCGAGGACACTGCATACTTGTCGTACAGTGGTTAATTCACGTGGCCAATCCTTTAGGCCCAAGACTTTGTCTTCGCCCATTCGTATTGTTCCCTCACTGATAGTCATACCTAAGTAGTCGACTTCTCGACGTTCGAATTCACACTTGGAGAGTTTGAGGAAATAGCTTTCTGCTGCTAATGTAGTGAGGACGAGGTTAACGATGAGGCGGTGCCGAGTGTAGTCTAGCGTTGTTGCGACTAGTATATCGTCCATGTAGACGTATAATTCCCCCAGGAAGCGATCTAGCAGGTGTTGGAATATGCGGTACATTGCGCGGACGAATGTAGCCGGCGAGTTCGTCAAGCCAAAGTACATTACTAGCGGTTCGAATAGTCTGCGCGGTGTTTTGAAGGCCGCTTTCCAGCTGTCTTTGGGTTTGATTTGGATATTGTTATATCCCCAGCGTATATCGAACTTCGTGAACAGAGCCTTGTCTGCCAGAGAATCCAGTATATTGGAGATCAGCGGGATCGGGTATTTGTTGCGTACGGTCAGTGTGTTCAGTGCTTTGTAATCCTGTACGGGCCGGAGTTTTCCGTCCTTCTTTTTTAAGAAGAAGAAGGACGAGGCGTAAGGGGACTTAGATTCGCGGATGTACCCTTTGGCTAGATGTTCTTGTAGAAACTTGTCTAGATGCGCAAGCTCCGTGGGGTTCAGCGGGTATATTTTGCATGATAGTGTGGCGGGAGCATCTGGTTTTAGCAATATCGCATGGTCATTGAGTCGTTCTGGTGGGAATCTTTTTGCGGCTTCTTCCGAGAATACTATGGCGTGGTCTTTGTAGGCGTCAGGGAGGATGACTTCGTCTTTTCGTTTTCCTGCTTGTTCGGCCCATTGTTGTGCGATGGTTGCGATCTCCGCTGATCTCTGGTTTAGTCGTATAGCCGGTCCCTCCAGTACCCCCTGCGCCCAGTTGATGCGGGGTCTATGGCGTTGGAACCATGGATATCTGAAGATCAGTCGGAGCCATCCAAGGTTCATCACATAGAGGGAAATCGATGTTATTTCGTTATTGCTAATGTAGCTTAGGGTGCATTTCTTTTGTAACCCTCCTCCTTGGTTGACTGTACCATCAACGTTTCACACTTCCCTCATGGGAACTCACTGCATGTCAAGTTTGAGATGTCCAACGATGCGGTAGTCGATAAAGTTCTCGCTGGCTCCGGAGTCGAGCAAGGTCGCGATGTCTTCTGTTCGGTCTGGTCCTTTGACTGGGACATTGATGGTGAGCGCCGTCAGTGTCGTACTTTCGATCGCATTGATGCTTTCTCCCTCCTCTAGGTCTTCGACTTCTGCCTCCAGTAGTAGGCTAGAGATTAGGTTTTGATGGTCCAGTTTACTGAGTCCAAGGATCGATGCTTGGATCGATGTGGCATTGATTGCCACGGGTTCCGGTGCGCGAGTCGTTTCTTTTGCAGGTGTTGTAGCGGCCTCATTGGCCCTGGCAGGTGCGTTATTGCGCTTCTGTGGACAGAACCGTGACATGTGGCCTTGTTTCTGGCATCGAAAGCAACGCCCTTCTTTTTGACATTTTTCCTTTTCTTCCGGTGATAGTCGTTCCGGGTAGCGCGGTTTGGTGGGACTAGTGGTTGCGGCATCTACGTCCATCGGGACGACGTCGTTATTTCGAGGGTGTGTTGATTTCGTGGGTTGCATTGGTCCGGCCTTAGGTGGGCGTGAACTGATCGACCCGATACAGCTAGCGATGGTACAATATCATTGTGATTCTTCGCGCACGGCTGTCTGCCATTGTTCCATGGTGGTGGGTATTGCTGGGCGTCGCAAGCACGCCATGAGAAGTCCTTTCTTCAAGCCTCGACAGAAGAACTCGATGGTTCCTTGTGTGTCGGCGTCCCATCCCACGTGTGAGGCAAGCCTTTCAAACATGGCGATGTAATTGTCCACGTCGTCGTTGATCATGGTGAGTGATATCAATTTTTGATATGCGTTCTGTTTGCTCATGGTGTCCGTCCAGGCGTTTTTGAATGTGGTCTCGAACTCCATCCATAGAGCTTCGTCTGTCTCGGTGAGTTGATTTGTGATGCGGGTGAGGGCGCTGTCGAGCGCCGTTTCTCGTCCATTGACCCAATCGTTCACCATATTTCCGTGGATGAAGGAGAGCGTGAGGCCGACTCGTGCATATGGGCTGACCATCATTTCGTGAGTCCTATTGTTTCGTTTGTACTGTCTGAATTCCCGCAGGAATTGGTCGCTTTTTCTGCGGTCCCCTGTGAATACGGTGGGTGCCGTCCCTTTGAGACTGCCCATCAATGGTGGTGGTGCTGCCATTGGTGCGATGATGGGTGGTAATGCGTAGATGTGGAACGGTGTTGTACTGCTAACGACCGTTACTGTTGTAGGCTCGTTTACGACCTCGGTGATTGGTTCGACGTCTGTTTCGATGAGAGTGACGTCGGCGTGTACGGGTGTGAGTCTGTTGAAAGCTTGGGTAAGTCCTTCGAGTGAGTCGTCGCTATCGATGGTAGCGGTCTCGGTGGGTTTGTTCGTATCTGACTGGCTACTTTCTGTAGGTTTTTGTTCTTCAGGTTTCGGTGTGGTCGGGAGGAGGATTTGTTCTGGGTTTTCTTCGTCGTCTGGGTTCCACCAGCCGAGTCCAAGTTCGTTGTTTCGTTCAATGCAAAGGGATTTTCGAGTTACGAAGTTGTCTCCACATTTCTCGAGCAAGTACCAGGAATCGTTGATGAATTCGATATACCACCCGACTCCTTGGATGTGAATACGGTATCCTTCTCTAGCATCAAGCTGTCACCCGAATCGGTGTGCGTAGGACCAATAAGCTTGTCCTCGGACATGTGCAGGGAGATCTTCTGACCAACGTCGAAATACTTCGACAAATGTATCGTCATCGGGGATGTGGAGCTGTAGACTAGCCATGGTGTTGTGTTGTTCGTTCGACTACGCGTGAATATGAGTTCACTGTCCGTGTCTTGCCCGCGGTTTCTGTCATGTCCGTCGGGTCGTTCGTTCGAAGTCTAGGTCCGCGTGCAATGCGTATCACACGGGGTCGATAGTAGAGAGCTAGTCTTGTGTTATGATCCCAGCAGGTCATTGGCACAAGGTGCTTCGTTCGGAGTGTTCCGAGCTCGGGAACTTCACAGGCAACTCTGATAAGAGTTAGGGTGAAGGGCACGAGTCGGCGAGAGTTGTGACTTTGCTTTCTTTCAGGCAAAGGAGAGGAACCAAGACGTGCTGAGAATTTATCAAAGACTAGCTACCGACTACAGGCCTTTCGGTAGCTCTACTTATACTCATACAATACTATGGTTTTTCATGCTATTTTCTACGACACGTAAGTGCCAGCGCATACGGGGTCTGTCTGTCACTCTGAGCTGGCAGCCAGCTCACCGTTATGAGTCTTCAGTCTCGATTTGAAAGTTGCTTATGTGGCATGTCACGTGATCGTGACACATCATCTGCCAAGGTGCTCCACTTCACATGACATTGGTATATGCTCACCAGTGGGTGTTCGCCATCGATACTGCCCACAATCCTAGCACACAGAGTGTCGGCTGACATTCAAGCTGTCCAGCATGATCAGACGCTCAATTGCATATACTCATTCCCATCGGACTACCACTCTATTGGCCACTCTGGCCTCAACTATGTATCAACTTAATCATATCTTTTGAGGATCCACTTGAGTGTTACTCCAACTCTGAGCAGTTCAGTGATCACAGGTTATCTGTGATAAGCATGATATGAGTGTTTCTAGTGTAGTGTGATCCAGGAAAAGTAAATATACATGAGGAAATGTTGGGCTTGGTCCTTTCTTCTTCTCACACCACTTGCACTACTACTCTAGGGTCTATGTTCTTCAATGACCTATCTGGACCTTGACTTAATATAGAACAGTGCATGCACCTCTTGGCCAATTGTCCCAAACTGCAGTGTACCTGTTCCTGTAGTGTGTCATCAGTTGCTCTACTTAGCACCAGATCATACCAGTAGTGTAACACATGTACTAGCCGATGTATGTGTGCCTATACGATTGAAGATATTTCACAGAATCAGGGGGTGCATCATTTCCACTATGATCCGATCCGATCCGACCCATCATTACCGCTGACATCAGACATTCATTTCTGTGAATATCGGAGATAGCCAAGATTTAGACACATATCTGTCTCCATGTCTAGTGCTAGTCAACAAACGCTGAGCATTCCACTAAATGTCCCAATCCCCCATTTGTACATCTGAGGCTGTATACCTGAGGGTTTAGCACATGTCCAGAACAGTTGACTCTATTGTGATGATAGTGCTGCTGATGTGATATCACTCAGGGTACATTTGCAGCATACTGGGCACATTTTGCCTGGAGCTAGACAATGTGCTATACCTTATAGTAGGTGCTCAGAGAGTATGTATTCAACTGTGTGACGTGCTATCCCATTATCCATGAGACAGTAAACATTCTGATAGCATATAACAGCACATGTAAGACCGCCTTGCACTATCCAACAATATCCACACCACCTTATCTGACATGGAGTCTTGCTCCCACTTCAAACAAAGGACTTTGACTTTCTCACACAACTATGATAGTCCCACCAATCTCTCTGAACCTGAGGACAGCATGCCATCGGATGTTGATCCATTTGATGATGAAGACATGTATTCAGTTGACTACAATGATGAAGCCATAAGCATCGGGTCGGACTCGGACCACTTCATTTCAGAACGCTCCAATTCGGATGTCTCGGACCTGGGTGGCACCAACTCAGATGGTGAGTCACAACATCTGTCAGGGATAATGGTATGTATGTCACTTGAGATGCATCTGCTAGTCACCTCATATTTGAAACAGTGCGATAAGACCATCCTGCAGGTGGAGCGCCTTCAGAATGACTCAGAGAACATATTTGTCATGGCCAAGGCACTGTGTGACTCCCAGGGAATTGTGTTGTCCTCAAACAATAAGGAGGTGAGGGTCTAATTATCCCAACACCTCATAGCATATCAGCCAGGATATCAGCTTATGTGTCACGGCGCAGCCGGGACAGGACCCACGCAACTACCAGAAGTACACGCAAGAGGACCTACGATGGGACAGAGAAGACCACGGAGCCACAGCAGTGCTTGAAGGCCTGCTAGAGAAGTGGAAGAAGGAACCACGCGCACAAGATCACGTGCGAGTGGGACGCATGGTGAGCACACGTGACCCTTACCCGCCATCACATGACTATCAGGAGGCGTGGGATTAGGTCGGAGTTATCGGCCATCACATGACCCCGGCATGTGACCTGCCTCGAACGGTCCGGAAGAGCCTAGATGAGCTTGTGCCTAGGCTGAGGCTGGAATGTGAGTCCGGATGAGCTTGAGCCCGGACGCGGTCTAGATGGTGACCCCATGACTGTATGGCTGACTGATGCGAATCGAGAGCAAGTTGTGCTATTGGCTAGGTATCTTAGGGTTTGGTATTCGAGTGGAGCTTGAAAGCCCCTCACTGTAGTATAAGTAGCAGGCTAAGGACGCGTTATAGTCCTTAGCTTTGATATCTTGTGTCAATCCTTCCCTGCTGTGGAGGTTGTATAAAGCTAGATTCCTCATTGACCATCCCCTCCTTTGTCATCTGTGCTAGTGTGCCGGTTATTGCCACTAAGTGTTCCGCTATAAGTCGTGCTTAGTCATCGCCGACTTCTTGATCTAATCACTATTACTCTCGCGCTTGCCCTTGCCCTTATCGGCCACGCCCTGCGGATCGCCCTAGCCGTTGCCTATGGGGTCCTGAAGACGTTCGAACACGTGCAGCAGCAGCAAACAGGCAATTAGGCCACGCGATTGGTAGACGTCCGGAAGGAACGTAACATTATGTATTTGGTACACTATAAGTCTGCAGGTAGCCATTACATGGATGAAGCACTCAATAATGGAGTTGGACCCATGTGATCTGGAAGGTGACTGTGGGAGTGTGATACATATGATGGTAAAGATATGTGTGGGGTACATAGCTGCACGGATTCAATAGAGAGTCTTGGAGCGACAACTCCATTTGTGAATATCCAATGTCGGAGACACAGCTCTGGAGACCAACTCCGTGACACCAATTCCGATGTATCAGTGCCCTGTTAGACCCTTTGGTTGGTACTTGTGAGGAGCGATTGCAGTTGCAGATATAAAAACAGAAGGATTCATACCAGCATACCAGAACCTACCACACTTACACCCTTCCTATCTACACCTCCTGTTCATCACAAATGCCTCAGAGACGTGCAGCAGAGTCCCTTCTGCCAGCTGAGGATGGTATTGAAGAAGTTATCATCTGCCATAGAAGGACCAAGAGGGGCATTCGGACCACAGAAAAGGCTGTCCCGATTCTCCTCCCAAGTAAGGCAAAGCCCGGACAGTCCTCCCATTCAAAGCAGGGGAAGGAAAATGATCAGTTGGGGTCCTTGTTGGGATCAGACACTGCAGAAGGATCTCAAGTGATTTTGAACTCCTTGGGTGATACACAATCGCAGCAATTTATAGATGAGCAAATGGAAGGACTTCCTGATGATGAAATGGAGCAGGGTCAACCACAGCCAACTGTATGTATCAGACACCATCTGTATGTGGCCAAGGTGCTAATTAGATGTAGACCGTGATGGAGCAATGGATTCAACTCCGGAGCAAGTACCTTGTTACGTCACGGTAGGGACGTTCTCCTGACTTGGGATAGGTTCTCTACAGGGACACTGCACTGAGAGTCACAGGGTCGGTTCGATGTTCAAAGGGAAGTTCCGAGGAGGAACTTCAGTAAAGATGAATGAGTGGACTCTTTCTGGGGGAGTCCTTGAGTGGATAGGAGGGCTTGCTGGGGTTCGATGAGAGATGGAGTATCAAACAGTTCAATTGCTCGAGTACCGTAAGACACAAGAAGTCAAGTCTGGGGCTACAAGCTACCCAGCAAGCTCGACTTTATAGTACTACTGATCCTAGGACTGAGTCACAACAGCGTCCTAGGATATGAGTCAATCCGAGTCATTGTATTGTATGAGTCATAGTGAGTCACTGCGCAGTCAAATAATAGCAGAAGGAGTCATAGTGACTCAGAAGATGAAAAGAGTCTTAGTGACTCACGTATAGATCTAGGTCACATGACCAATCACGTTATCAGTAAGTAAAAGATCAGAAATAAATGTAAAGTTCGTGACATACCTCCACATACTGTTGGAGATGGAGGGTCATCCATCTTCCTCCAAATGCTTGTTGTGCTATGGACATGGTGATATCAAGTGCCCTGACTGTGTTGGAACACCACTCTTTTGTTGATAAGTGACCTGTGTGCACTTAGCAGCTCAATGGACACGCAGATAATGGACTGCTTTAGATAAGATATATTGGACTTATGTAGATTAGATTATTATGATCTTTACAATCTCGGACTTTCTTATCTATGACATCACTGTACAATGACATCATGGACTCCTCTGGACTCCTATTGTATTTCGTCCTTGTACTCATTCCCTTTGTTCTATCTTTATTGTGATGTCACTATGATATCATAGTCTAGCCTTTCATTGTTCTTTGTGCCCTTGTTCTCCTTCTGCACACTCCTTTGTGTCCCTCTGTAGAACAACGCTCCTTGTATTCTGTGACTCTATGTTACCTGTGTTGTACTAGTGTCACACCTCTATATAGTATAAGTAGAGTACCCTGTACGCTCTGGCACCACACCAGTTCTCATCTGTTGTGTGCCAGGTATGTCTCCTCTCTTGTAATAACACCAGTTCTCATCTGTTGTGTGCCAGACTCCACATCTGCTTCACCTGCAAAACCTACTCTGTTGCTGCTTCCAGTACCACCCTCATATCTCACCACAGTCTACTTTGCCACTGTGAGTATGTCCTACATGTGTACTGTTCATCATCTTTTGCAAGTCCTGCTGTGTCAAGGCCCACAGGCATTCTCTATTTCATCGGCCACTGCTATGGACTGCAACACACTACACTCCAGTTTCACTGCACTCACTTGGATATGTGCTATTCTTTGGGCATGCTGGTGAACCATGTCCACAAACTGTTGAGGTATGATTCCATCACATCATCCAATATGTCCCTGTGCTCACACTCCTGTAGGGCATTAGAGCAGCAAAGGGATCCCATGGAAAAGGGAACCAGCACACCAGACATGGATCATCCTCTTCCTTGCAATATGTTTAAGAGGAGCTAGAATCTCTCCAAATCTCTAACCAGTTACCCATATCAACTGCTCCAATCATTTTGGATACCCTGTTTGACCATCCGGACATTCCTCTGGATTCTGGGGATATGTTTCCAGATCAAATGCAGAGAGAACCCTCTGGAAATCGGATGCTAACAATTGTGGACAGGAGTGGCATCTTTGAAATGGAGGCAGTGTTCTGTGTCTGCTCCGAAACGGATAACCAGGATGGGCAGCTGCTCCAGAGTGGTCTATTTCCTGCAACCTTCAAGCAGATCAGGACTTTGTTTACATTCTCAGTGCTTGATGACTTCCTGAATGAAAACTTAGAATGCAAGACAACAGCCCAACAGTACTATTCCAAGTTGCAAAGTCTGACCAGCAGAATGTTCCCAAGCCTTGTTCCAGTCTGTTCCCTTGATCCCTCATTATCTTTAATGGCTAATACATAGTCATAGAATATGTACAAACAGCTGTTGAGGACATCACGTCAATGGCGAGATATCAAATCCAGAATGGAGCAGGGGCTTGGACATCAATCAGAGGACACAGCTCTGGATGGCTCTATGGCAATATTCTGCCCAGCATGTCCACAGCCAGGAATCAATCTTCCAAATGATTGGAAGACCAGATATGAACCGTATGTCCCAGCTCCAAATGATGTTTTCTGATAATTGATCTGGTACAGAAATGAACTGATTTGAACATTTATTATGGATGGAAACTTCTCAGCAGAGCACATGAGGCACAGATCTGGGGAAAGGGATGTCGCACTATCAGCTGGAATGGCCTTCATGGCAAATCCGGAATTGTACAAAGCTCATCTCCGAAGTGGGACTGAAATTGTCCAGGTATGTTGAGTCTCCTCACCAAGATGTATTTGGCTGATAGTCTGACAGCCCAACACATGCAATACATACAAGGCTATTGAACAGGCAAATTCAAGCAGGGCACACCTTGATGTCACAGGGATTGGTGCAACAGCTTGCTGCCATGGATTCTTCGTTCCAACCTCTGTAGTAGACTTCCAGAAGGGAGAGAGGTATGCTCCATTCATTGAGGCTTCCCATTCTTTGACTCATTGTCCAATCTCTTTCAGGCAAATCAATATGGACTACAGCATATGCAAAGCTCTCTCTTACAACATGGAAGACATGCCAGTTGCATTGGTGATGTATGACATCATGTGTCAATATAGAGTGCACTTTGAGGAGTGAATCAAGAGCAGCCCAGAGCTGTCACTACCCAGCTCAAAGAGTCTAGAACTGCACATGGGCATCGGACTGTTCCATATACATGGACATCAAGACTCATGTGTCACGGTACGCGAAGTGGACCCTACTATACAGTGATGACTCCTGTAGTAAGCGGTAATGTGTCATGGACTCTCGTATCAGTCAGCATAGTACAGTATCACATGCCTATGTGGCATGACTCATTCCTAGGACAGTAGTAATAGGGTTCGAGCTATTATTGCTAGTCGTAGTACGGATTCGGGAGGAGCTTTAAAGCGTCCTCATATGTGTATAAATAGTGGCTCGTGAAGACCAAGATACGCCATCTTGGTCTTCTTTGAATCACCACCTTCTTCTCTCCTTGCTCAATCTCCAGAAGTTCGCTTGTCTCCTTCAAGCAAGTCATCTCCATCAATAAGCGGCCCAGTGACTCAAGAGATGTCCTGGTGCCTATCCGCGTCACATGCCTCGACAAGTGCCATGTACCCGTAGGAATAGTCACGTGATCGGTGACTCGTAGAAATTGCTAAGTTGTGAATGCCCTTTCACTGTCCAAGTTGGACTAACACCCGTGGTGGCGTAACATTAAGACCAAGATCCCTCACCATGGCATTCACAACTCGAGACCAGTGGACCAACTTCAGAACATACTCCCTCGAAAGAAGGGGAGACCGCAACATACCAGCACAATTCCTAGGAGCTGCAAGGTGGAGAGAATATCGCGGAGACACAGGATACTTCGTTGATTTCGCCTCAGGACCCACGAGGTTCAGACCAGTTGAGTTCAATTTTGAAAACACTTGTTGGACAGAAGTTACGTGGAATCCAATCGACAATAGGTGGGATATAGTACGCCCAGCAAGTAGACTCTACAACTGCGACATCAACGCTCGCAACCTACCCACCAGGGAACAGTGGGGTCGCATAGATGGACAACCAGAAGAAGAACCAAGTACGTCAGAACCAGCGCCTTCAGAAACCAGTGAAGAAGAAGAGCATACCAACGAAGAAGAAGACTCCGAAGTAGAGGAGATTACATGCCTAGCTGAGTCAATTCCTGCACTGCAACCGGAGATTATCCATGTACACCCTCCAGACAACATGGCCACAGCCACCGAAACCATTACGAACTAAGTGGTAGAAGAAGAAATCCAAAGGACACGAGAAGAAGCCGAGCAATTACTGCTCCCCATTCACCCAGAAACAGGACACCGTATGACTGCAGACGATGCGGCAATATTCCGTGCCATAGGACCGGACCAACTCGACCCACCAGGCAATAACCCACCACCTGGAGGAGGAGGAAGACCACCGAGACACCCTAATGGAGGGTTTCCAGGAGGATTTGGAAGGGGACCGCCTGGGGGAGGACCACCAGGAGGTGGAGGACCACCGGGAGGAGGAATACCTGGAGGGGCAGTAGCACCAGGAGCACCTACCCCTAGGCTTGAGGGTGAGCCACCGACAATCTTTAAAGGGGACAGGACTGACTACGAATCGTTCCTTACACAATGGCACGCGTACTGGGGACTCAACTTCGATGCTCCGAGTATGCGCAACGTCTACAAAAGATGCCTCCTATTCCTGGGGTACATCAAAGGGGCACCTGTAGCAAACTGGACGTTGGGTTTCCTCCAATGGCTCAACACGGAAGTACGGAACGGAAGGGATAGATACGACGAATACCTTTGGGACACACTAGCAGCTGGATTTGCAGACCGATTCTCGAACACGCTGGAACAAGAGCAAGCCCAGGCGGAACTAGCAAAAGGATTTAGAATGACAGGGGATGACATCGATTCGTACGTTACGAATTTCGAACAGCTTTGTCGGAAGGCTGATTACCACCTTGACGACCAACAAACCATCGACTGCTTCACGGCTGGGCTACCGAGCAAACTGTTCACAAAGGTCTATGAGCTCGACAGACCTACCACGTTCAACGAATGGAATGACGCGGCACTTTGATGCCAGAAGCAATACATCCACTTATGGGCCCGCCTGGGTATGTCCACACCTGCAAGAGGTCCACCTAGGGGCCCACCACCTCGCTTCAACCCACCTCCACGATTCGGAGGATCACCGTGGAACACGCCTCGTGGCCAACCACCCCGGTATGACCCAAATGCAATGGATACTTCCACGGATAGATCCTGTGCACGCCTCGCAGAAGTAGGAGATCCCAATCGCAACATGTACCAACGACCACCGTTCCCACCTCGGACAGGACCAGGACAAGGAGGGAACCCCCCTCACAGGGATATGAGGGAAGTAGTCTGCTATAACTGTAGCGGACTCGGACACATCTCACGAAACTGCACATGCCCCAGAAAACCAAGACAGCCGGAGCAGTGGCGACCCGCGAGCAGTAGCCGCAGTATGGAAACGGATTACTACAATCAAGAGCTGCGCACCCAAGTAGCCCATACCGCAGAGCCACAACAATCAGCGAATAGCTGGCTGGAAGTAGGGAAGGGCACGGGTGTGGGTAAACCTGTGGTGATAGTCTCACTGTAATGTCACCACGGATGTTTAGTCTGACTTAGACTGCGGAAGGGCATTCACGACTTAGCAGATATTCCGGTGTGGATCACGTGACTTGGCCACGAGACTTAGGCCGTAAGTCTTGGAGTACACGGCGCTTAACGAGGCACGTGACTTCGGAGTATACCAGGACGCTCGAGTCACTGGATACGATCGATAAGAGACAACTTGCTCAAGGGAGACAAGTGAACACACAATGAGAGGATGGGATGACAGTGGTGATTGAAGAAGACCAGGATAGCGATCCTGAGTCTTCGACAACTACTACTTATACAAGTATGAGGCAGCTTTGAAGCTCCTCCCGAAACCATACAACGAATAGCTAAAGTAGCTCGAACCCTACTATAGCCGTACTATGAAACACGCCACATCGGCATGTGATACTGTAGCTGACTGATACTATCTGTCCATGACACATTACTACTTACTAAGGGAGTCATCGCCCATCAGTAAGCGTCCACTTCGCTTCGATCATGACATCACCCCCTTTTCAGCCGCAGCGTCCACGTCGCGTCCTCATCGGACCGATACCCGACAACCAACCCTCCTGCATCTGCGTAACTCGTTCTATCATGTCCGCCATTTCCCATCGATACTTGCTCCGCTTGAGCTCACCGTGTACACCCCCCAACGACTGAGCCAGTGAATGAAGGCGCTGCTCTACGCGCTCCACCTCCAGTTGGTACTGATGGTACCGCTTCAACTCGGCTTTCAGGCTTCGGTCCTTGAGCTCGCTGACGGCTCGATCGAGGCGATGCTGCCCTGCATGCCTGCTGACTAGAGTGTGCATATCTTCAGGAGCGTAGTGAGGCTTGCCGAGTTCACGGACATGTGGCTCCGCGTACAGTGGCTTGGTATACACCTTGTCGCTGTCCTTGATGAGCCCTACGACGATGGGGTCTGGGCCGTCGATGACTTGTACGTATGTGGCCTGTTGCGTGTGGCCCTGGGGGGTGGTGATAGGGAAGTGAATAAAGTCGTCCCCTCGGTTATGTTTGAAACCGTGGGGGGCGAGGTGCGTGCCGCCGAGCTGGTGGCGCAGACGCGTGGCGGTGTAGAGGGGGGTAGCCTCGGCTGTGACAGCGGCGCGATAGAGGGGTTGACCCGTGGTGTCACAGGCATATGGGGTCTCTGTGGGGTGGTCAGAATCGGTGTTATTGAGGATGGACGGGTGCTCATCTGGATACCACTCCCTTAGCTGCTCCGGGAGGTCATAGATTGCACGTGCATCATCTCGTCGAACTGTCGGCGCAACTCCAGGAGGGCAGTTCTCCTTGTCGCTGCCTTCAGTCGATGCTGCATGGCTCTCTCCAGCTGTAGCAGCCTCCAGGTCTCTGCTGTCACCTTCCACTCCTCCCATCTCTTTGTCGCTTGCGTCTTCATCTTTTTGTACCCGATATTTGACTCGAACCGGGAGAGATCCCAGTGAGGCACTCGTACGTTTTACGAGAGTGTCACGAACCCCACACACTTCGGTCTCCGAGAGGGGGGTGGCGTTGAGACGGTCGCCGCCATCATTGATGAGCCAGTAAGTGGGCTCGGCGTTGGGGTTGTCGAGGTCATTAATGGGTTCGATACGGGCGATCGCGTTGCACGTCTCTTGATGGGTGAGGTCGCCCGCTGTGTAGGCAGGGACAGAGTGGGCAGTGACGGTAGTGGGAAGAGACATTGTTGATAGAGTGAGGGATCCAGTGTGAAGGAAGGGTGATGGGGACTTAGCGTCAATTCGTCCTGCTTTTATGGCTGTGGGGTGAGTCCTTTCAAACTCCGCTACTACCTGTTCCATGAATACATCATCTTTGTTGACCCACTGGTTGTCTGAGTCGGAGTATCCCTTCCATTTCACGAGGTATTGAAGTTTTCGACCTCTGCCGAACTGCCGAGAGTCTAGAATTCGTTCGACTTCGTATTCCTCCTGGCCATCTACTAGATCCGGTGGTGGGCGCTGGAAGTTTTCCCCATGCATGGGCGTTTCACGGTAGGGTGTGAGAAGATCGGTGTGAAACACAGGGTGAATGCTCCACTGCGTGGGAAGTTCCAAGCGATAGTTGACAGGGGACATCACCTGTTGTACCCGAAAAGGCCCATGCCGTCGCGCAGCGAGCTTGGTGGTTGGCTGATTAGTACGGAGGTGACGTCCCTCTAGCCATACTAGGTTGTTCTTTTGAGCCTTCGTGATCATTTCTTGGGCTTGCCTCTGTGCTTCTCGGAACTGTTGGAGTCTCGTGTTCACCTGTGGGATAGGGGACGGCTTATCGAGCCAATCAGCGCGCGGATCGTATCCCATCATGAGAGCGAATGGGGACTTCCTTGTTGCCTCGTGCGGCCAGCTGTTATGCGCGAACTCTGCCATTGGCAGGAAGTGCACCCAGTTATCTTGATGCTCGTTGGTCCAGAACCAGAGATACTGTTCCAGCCATTGATTGGTCCGTTCCGATTGCCCGTCCGTTCGTGGGTGATACACCGTGGAGATGTTCTGATAGATCCCCAATATTCGGCACAGCTCCCTGGTGAACTTTGACACGAATCGGGGGTCTCGGTCGCTTATGATCTTTGCTGGTAGTCCAAATCGTCGAAACATGTGTTTCACATATAGTGCCGCGGTTTCTTCTGCCGTGATTTCTTCTACGCATGGGATGAATACTGAAGCTTTGGTGCAGTCGTGATCGGTGACCATCAGTATAGAGTCATAGTCCTGCGAAACCGGTAACTTAGTGATGAAATCAAGGGCTATGGTTTTGAAGGGCTTAGCGTCGACGACTGGGCTTATGGGTACTAGTGGCGCCTTCGTGGGTCGGTTATTGACCTTGTGTCTTTGGCATTCCGCGCATCCTTTGACGTATTCCGTTACTTGTTCTAACATACGAGGCCACCAATAATGTCTTTCAATGATGCATGCCGTCCTTTTGATTCCTGGGTGGCCATAGACTGGGGTGTCGTGGTGATTCCGAATGATGGTGTGGATGGCGTCTTGATTGCCAGTAATGACTCTTGCTCCCTGTCGATACCAGACTCCATCGTACTTCTTGAGCTGGTGGGGGTCGACCCAAGGGCGCAGCTTGTCTTCGTCTTGGTCATGTTGTTCTGGCTGTTGAGTGGTCGTGGTGCGGACGAATACTTTGTCGGGGAGTACTACAACTCCTTCGTTGTCGTGCTCTCCTTGGTCATAGTCTGGTCTTCTTGACAAGGCATCCGCACGGCCATTGTTGGTTCCTTTAATGTGGTGAATTTCAAAGTCGTATTCCATGAGTTCGAGTACTTCCCTGGCTACCCGGCGACTTATTTTCTGTGCTGATTTCCAGTGCGTGAGGTTGAGGTGGTCGGAAAATATTTTGATTTTGTGAGGGGATCCAGCTAGGAATGGCCTCCAATGTCTGAGTGCTTTGACTATCGCCAGTAGTTCCAAGTCGTAGATGTCATAGTTGCGTTCTGCTTCGTTAAGCGTGGCCGAGTAGTACCCGATTGGATGTCGTTTTCCATCTTGTTTCTTCTGGAGTAGTACTGCTCCAACTGCGAACCCAGACGCGTCTACCTCGAGTTCGAATTGGTCCGTTAGGCAGGGGTGTGCCAGTACTGGCTCTTCGGTCACGAGCGTCTTAAGTTTTTGGAACGCTTTCTCCTCGTCCGTGCCCCATTGCCACTCAGCTTCCTTCCACGTGAGCTTGTTGAGGGCTCGGGCGTGTGTGGCGAAACCGCGAATGAAGAGGCGGTAAAAATTACAGAATCCCAAGAAGGAGCGGACGTCTCTGACCTTTGTCGGGCGGGGCCAGTCTTTGATGCCGGAGATTTTTACCGGGTCCATGCGAGTTACCCCCTTTTCAAGGATTACCCCCAGGTAATCCATTCGCGGTTGATGGAATAGGCACTTCTCCGGTTTGAAGTAGTGGTCGTGGTCCATAGTGACTTGAAGTATGTCACAGACCACATCTATGTGTGCTTGGAGACCGGCGTTTTCGTGTGTGGCAATGCCAATGTCGTCCATGTAGACTCGTATGATGGTGCCCAAGAGCGCATGGACGGCAATGGTCGGTCCCAGTATCTCGTTCATCATTGTTTGAAAAGTGGCCAGTGAATTGGTGAGTCCGAAATACATGACGAGAGGTTCGAAGAGTCTGTACTGCGTTTTGAAAGCCGCCTTGGGTTCGTCTCCTTCCTTGATACGTATATTGTTATACCCCCATCGGACATCCAATTTGGTGTAGATATGGCCGCCCCCAAGGTCGTTGATGAGCTCCACCATTAGTGGTAGTGGATACTGGTTTCGAATGGTGCACGCATTGATCTTTCGATAGTCCTGTACCGGACGTAGCTTTCCGTCCTTCTTTTTGATAAAGAAGAATGATGATGCATATGGTGATTTGGATGGTCGAATGTATCCCATTTTGAGCTGTTCGTCTAGCCACGTTCTGAGGTGTTTGTCTTCATCTTGTGTCATGGGGTATATTTTGCAGTCGATCGTTGCTGGTGTGCCTGGTTTGAATTCTATGGCATGATCCCATGGCCTTGAAGGTGGGAATCGGTGCGAGGCTTCCTTGCTGAATATTTTTGCGAAACGCTGGTATGGGGTTGGAATTTCTGCGGCTACTTGATTCTGGTGAGCCGCTATTGCTAATTCGGTAGCTGTGGTACGTAGCTGGCATTCGTGTTCCAATTCTTCGATGATGCTCTTTTTGTCGCTTTCGGTTATGATTCTAGCGAGTGTGACATCTTCGGTGGTCTGTGCGTTCGCTATGACTTCCCCACAGTTGGTGGGGTCGATGGATCAAATGACAATAGGTAGCGCGTCTTCATGAATGGTAGCGTGTGTCCAACTGATGGTTGGTTCGTAGGTGGTGAGCCATGGGTATCCTAGTACCAAATCTTTGTTTCCAATGTCGGTAACAAGGAACCTTATAGTTCTGTGGACTCCTTTTGTCTGTACGTCAAGGTCAATGAAGTGGGTAATAGACCCAGCTTTATTTTCGGTGTTGTCGATGTTCCAAATTTTCTTTGGACGCTCCAATTCCTGGAGTCCTAGGCCCATGCGTTTGGCGAACGCGGGTCTTATAAAATTGTCGGTGGCTCCGGAATTGACGAGCCCTTTTATGTTGGCCATTGAGTAACTGGTGCGAATCGAGACTGGGATTCTGAGAGAACGGAAGCAAGTCATGATTACAGAGTTACAGTTAATTGCCATCACCCAGGCCGATGGGTTTAGGCGTCCAGAAAATCCTCCTGATTCCACATCTCTTGGATTATCAGGTCCTTTACTTCGTCGCTCGCCCCCCTCACTCCATCTATCCATTCCTTTGCGAGTTGCTGGGGGTTGGAAGTGTTTGCTGCGCGCACGGTTGGTTGTTCTTGACTGTAGTAATCAGTTTCCGCTTTTCTAGGATAGGACGCGGGTTGCCACTGTTGCTGGCGTTGCTTCCTGGGGCATGTGCAATTTCGTGAGATATGGCCGGGATTATTGCAGTTATAACAAATGACTTCCCACATATTTTGGCATTGGCCATTTCCTCTCCCCTGCCCCGGTCCACCCCTTGGTGGAAACGGGGGTTTTTGATACGTGTTTCTGTTTGGGTCGCCTACTTCGGCGAGTCGTGCGCGTGATCGGTCGGCCGATGTGTCCATTGCGTTGGGATCATAGCGTGGCGGCGGGTTATGTGGTGCGTTCCATGGTACTCCCCCGAACCTGGGTTGCGGTGGGAAGCGCGATGGTGCGCTTCTTGGTGGGGTGGTGATATTGAGCCTTGCTTTGAGGTGGATGTATTGTTTTTGACGCCTAAGTGCTGCGTCCTTCCATTCATTGAACGTGCGTGGTTCGTCCATTTCGTAGACCTTCGTGAAAAGTTTGCCCGGTAACCCCGTCGTGAATCGGTCGATCGTTTGTTGGTTGTTTAAGTGGTAATTAGCCTTCCACGCTAGCTGTTCGAAGGTGGTGACATACGTGTCGATATCATCTCCTGCCATTCTAAACCCCTTAGCCAGGGTAGCTTGGGCTTGTTCTTGTTTGAGCGTATTGGCGAATCGATCGGTGAATCCGGCTGTAAGCGTGTCCCATAGGTATTCGTCGTACCTGTCGGTGCCTCCTCGAACTTCGTTGTTTAGCCACTGGAGGAATCCCAGCGTCCAGTTGCTGACGAGGGGTCCTTTGATGTATCCTAGGAAGAGTAGGCACCTTTTGTAGACATTGCTCATGACCGGTGCGTCGAAGTTAAGCCCCATATAGGCGTGCCATTGGGTGAGGAATGATTCGTAATCAGCACGATCTCCTTTGAATACCGACGGTGGTTCACCTTCGAGTCTGGGCGTCGGTCCCCTGCCTGGCGGTCCTCCGCCTGGTAATCCTCCCCCCGGTGGTCCACCTCCCGGAGGTCCTCCTCCAAATATTCCTCCGAATGGCCGTCTTGGTGGTCCACCTCCTCTGGCTCCTCCTCCTCCTCCTCCAGGATGTCCAGGTCCTGACCCTGGAGGTGGATTGCGCTGCCTTCCTGGTGGTGGATTGGGGATGTCAGGTCCTACTGCTCTGAATATGGCGGCGTCGTCAGCCGTCATTCGGTGACCCGTACTGGGGTTGATAGGTTGCAGCTGTGCTTCAGCTTCCTCGGCTATCCTTTGGATTTTGTTGTCAATCGCTGTATGTCTGAGTTGTTCGGTGATAGTCTCCGTGACGGTGGCTGTGGCCATGGCTTCGGCTACTGCAGGGGATAGTACTTGGATCTGTTCTGGTTCTGTGATGTGGAGGGACTCAGCTGTGTGCATTATGGCTTCCACTTCTCCTTCGTCGCTTTGACTTTCTTCCTCTCTACTTGTCTCTGATGGTGCGGGTGTTCGGGGTTCCGAAGTGCTAGGTTCTTCCTCCGGCTGCCCGTCGATGCGTCCGTATTGTTCTCTGGTGGGTAGTCCTCTGGTGTTGATGTCGCAGTTGTAGTTTCTGCCTGCTGGTCGTACTGTGTCGTATCTGTTGTCGATTGGGTTCCACGTAATCTCTACCCAGCACAAGTTTTCAAAGTTGAACTCAACTGGTCTATACCGCGTTGGTCCTGACGCGAAGTCTACAAAGTATCCGACTTCTCCTCTGAATTCTCTCCACCTAGCAGCTCCTAGGAACTGGACTGGTACATTGCGATCTCCTCGTCTGTCGAGGGAGTAGGTCCTAAACTGGGTCCAACAGTCTCGAGTTGTGAACGCCACGGTTGGGGATCCTGGTCTTAATGTAACGTCACCACGGACATTTAGTCTGACTTAGACTGCGGAAGGGCGTTCACGACTTAGCAGATATTCCGGTGTGGATCACGTGACTTGGCCACGAGACTTAGGCCGTAAGTCTTGGAGTACACAGCGCTTAACGAGGCACGTGACTTCGGAGTATACCAGGACGCTCGAGTCACTGGATACGATCGATAAGAGACAACTTGCTCAAGGGAGACAAGTGAACACGCGATGAGAGGATGGGATGACAGTGGTGATTGAAGAAGACCAGGATAGCGATCCTGAGTCTTCGATGACTACTACTTATACAAGTATGAGGCAGCTTTGAAGCTCCTCCCGAAACCGTACAACGAATAGCTAAAGTAGCTCGAACCCTACTATAGCCGTACTATGAAACATGCCACATCAGCATGTGATACTGTAGCTGACTGATACTATCTGTCCATGACACATTACTACTTACTAAGGGAGTCATCACCCATCAGTAAGCGTCCACTTCGCTTCGATTGTGACACTCACGGTTGTTGCGGGTGCGGGTGCGGGTTTGGTTTTCTATACCCGCAGCAATACCACACCCTTTGTTGCGGTGTTACGGGTAGTAGTGTAGACTGTGTAGTACATGAAGTATCTACTACACACTAGCTACTAATTATGATAACTCCCACTGCATGCTCCCCGTCCGAGTTGTCGTGTTTCGTTGTCACTGTCGACACTGTCATTGTTGTTGTTGTTGTTGTCTGCCTTGTTGTTGTTGTCATTGTCTGTCATCGACATGGTCTTGCTGTCGCAGTCTTGCTGTCACCGTCTTGCAGTCGTTGTTGTTGTCGTTGTCTTGTAGTTGTGGCCGGGGCTGTGTCTACGGAGTGCTATCCATTGGCACTGTTGTTCCGCTGTCGTCGTGGTTAGGGTTGCCACAACTGGCCCTGCGATGGTGGGACACCAGCTGCAGTTGATGCTGCTTGGGGCTGCGTTGGGGATGTGTAGTGCGACTGAGTCATTGTCATAGCTTGCTGGGTTGTTGTTGTCCGGTGAGCCGCA
The DNA here is from genome assembly GCA_021527775.1 of Lactarius sanguifluus. Taxonomy (NCBI): domain Eukaryota; kingdom Fungi; phylum Basidiomycota; class Agaricomycetes; order Russulales; family Russulaceae; genus Lactarius; species Lactarius sanguifluus. The sequence continues at coordinate 572,711 of JAKEYF010000020.1, read as the reverse complement.
CGGTGCACATCTGACGACACGTTAGATGTGCGCCATGCAGTTCACCTTGCCCCCCAATGGTGGCGGCCAGGGGAATGACCTGGTCTTCTCTAATTGATGAAGTGTATGCCTGCAGATTGATATATATGAATGAGAGTGATAGCAGTGTCAACGACACAATCTGTGACTAAGCAAGGCAATCACCCGGGCCGTACATGAAGCTTCCTGAAGGCGCACTGACTCAGGCAGGTGGAAATTGGAATGCCAGCAAACACCATGGTAGGCAGTGTGGGAAAGATTATATTATTTCACACGTTCTTTTACATGCCAGGAGAACTCCTCATGGCTCATGGCGATGATGCCAACAACAGCCTCGGTCACCTCACCGATCGCATACACCTTGGTGTGCACCCCGATGACAACACCCACGACGATGACACCCATGACGACGACACCCACGACAGCTACCCCCACACCAACAGACACTGGCAAGTGCACTGCTCACCACGACGATGACCCCGACCCCCACGCAGTGCAACTCGCTGCCATCAACTGCTGCCGCCGCCCCGCCAACGCGGGCTGCCAGTGGTCCCATCCGCTTAACACGATGGTGATGGCGGCAGCGGTGGCAATGGCCGACCACGACTGACAGGAATTCCATGGCAAGGCGACGACATGACTCAGACGAAAACGCAGCAGCAACAACAGCATGACTGCGACTGCGATAACGATGGTAACACGACGACAGTGGGCGTTGTGGCTGCCAACATTGTAGCTAGTAGTTTTACAATACATTGTATTAGTTTTTTTTAGTTCTTTGTTTTACACGCTGACCGTGGTTATAACCCACGGTATAAGGCAATGGTGGTGCAGTATACCACGGTGTTCCTACACCATGGTGTTGAGTCATACACCGCGGGTTTAACCCACGGCTATGGGTACGGTGTTGCAGCGGGTGCGGTATCACGGGTGGCAGGTACGGTACCAGGCAATGACACCCACGGTGCAACCCGTGTCGTACCCTAGCTGGAAGGGGTTAGAGGAGCAAGTGACGAGGTCAAGGATCTAATTCTCCAAGACTTGTGGGAGAAAGGGGATTTTCAGGACGCCTGAACCCATTGGCCTGGGTGAGGGCAACAAATTGTAACTCTGTAATCATGACTCGCTTTCGGTCTCTTAGAATTCCAGTCTCGATTCGCACCAGTTACTCAATGGCCGACATAAAAGGGCTCGTAGATTCAGGAGCCACCGACAACTTCATAAGACCTGCATTCGCCAAACGAATGGGCTTGGGACTCCAACCATTGGAATGCCCAAAGAAAATATGGAACATAGACAACACGGAGAACAAAGCTGGGTCCATCACTCATTTCGTGGACTTAGACATACAGACAAAAGGAATCCACAGAATCATTCGATTCCTTGTTACCAACATAGGGAATGAAGATTTGGTATTAGGATACCCCTGGCTCACCACTTATGAGCCCACCATCAGTTGGACACACGCCACCATTCACAAAGAAGCACTCCCCATAGTCATTCGGTCCATCAACCCTTCTGAACCATGTACTGTCATTGTGGGAGCGATTACCAACGATAACGTCACCATCGCACGGACATTCACTGACGACGAAAAAGAAGGTATAATTCGAGAATTGGAGGAGGAATGCCAGCTACGTACCACTGCCACCGAACTCGCCATAGCTGCTAAACAGAACACGGCAGCAGTGGTAATCCCCGCACCATACCAGCGTTTCGCCAAAATATTTAGCGAAGAGGCATCCCACCAATTCCCGTCATCTAGACCATGGGATCACGCGATTGACTTTAAACCAGGCACTCCAGCCACGATTGACTGTAAAGTCTATCCAATGACACAAGACGAGGACGCCCAGCTCAAGACATGGCTCAACGAACAGCTCAAAATGGGATATATCCGACCCTCTAAATCACCCTACGCATCATCATTCTTCTTTATCAAAAAGAAAGATGGAAAACTACGACCCGTCCAGGACTACCGAAAGATCAACGCGTGCACGATTTGTAACCAGTACCCCCTTCCACTCATGTCAGAACTCATCAATGATCTGGGAAACGGTCACATCTACACCAAACTGGACGTTCGCTGGGGGTACAACAACATACGCGTTAAACCAGGAGATGAGCCGAAGGCAGCCTTTAAAACACGGTATGGGCTCTTCGAACCCCTAGTTATGTACTTTGGACTTACAAATTCACCGGCAACGTTCCAAACCATGATGAACAAAATATTGGGACCCACCATCGCCAAACACGGGCTTCGGGGCACCATCATACGTGTATACATGGATGACATAGGAATAGCCACCCACGAAAATGCAGGTCTTCAAGCGCACATCGATGCAGTCTGCGATGTGCTCCAAGTAGCAATGGACCACGACCTTTACTTCAAACCAGAAAAGTGCCTCTTCCACTCACCGTGAATGGATTACCTGGGGGTAATCCTTGAAAAGGGGGTAACACGCATGGACCCGGTAAAAATCTTGGGCATCAAAGACTGGCCACGCCCAACGAAGGTCAGAGACGTTCGATCCTTCCTCGGCTTCTGTAATTTTTACCACCTCTTCATTCGTGGTTTCGCCACACACGCACGAGCACTCAACAAACTCATGAGGAAAGATGCAGATTGGCAATGGGGAACAGAAGAAGAACGAGCATTCCAAAAACTCAAGACGCTCGTCACCATAGAGCCAGTGCTGGCCCACCCCTGCCTTACCAACCAGTTTGAACTCGAGGTCGACGTGTCAGGCTTCGCGGTAGGGGCAGTACTCCTACAGAAGAAGAAGGACGGAAAGCGACACCCCATTGGGTACTACTCAGCCACCCTCAACGAAGCTGAGCGCAACTACGACATTTACGACCTAGAACTCCTAGCCATCGTCAAAGCTCTAAGGCATTGGAGACCCCTACTCGCTGGATCACCTCACAAGATCAAAGTCTTTTTGGACCACCTCAACCTCACGCACTGGAGGTCAGCACAAAAGATAAGTCGACGAGTAGCATGGGAAGTAGTGGAACTCATGGAGTACGACTTTGAGATCCACCACATCAAAGGAACCAACAATGGACAAGCAGATGCACTATCCCGCAGACCAGACTACGACAGGGGGGAACAAGGCAACGCCGGAATCATTGTACTCCCTGACAAAGTATTTGCAAAAGCAGCAGTGACACAAGTACCTGAAGACCACGCACAAGACGAAAATCAAATACTCCCATGGGTCGACGCACACCAACTCAAGAAGTTCTACAGAACATGGTACAAACAGGGAGCATGAGTCATCACCGGACAGTTGCCACTCTTGCGCAACATCATCAGCAATCACCACGATCCCCCTGTTTACGGACATCCAGGAATCAAGAGAACCTTCAGAATCATTGAATGACACTACTGGTGGCTGCACATGCTGGAGCACGTCACGGAATACGTAAAGGGATGCGCAGAATGCCAGCAACATAAGGTCAACAACCGACCGACTCAGGCACCCCTAGTACCCATAACGCCAATCCCCGACGCTAAGCCATTCGAAGTCATCGCCCTAGATTTTATCACTAAACTCCCAGTCTCGCAAGGACACGACTCAATACTCACAATCACGGACCACGACTGCACCAAAGCTGTTACATTCCTTCCGGACATCTGCCAATTGCGTGGCCTAATTGCCTGTTTGCTGCTGCTGCACGTGTTCTAATGTCTTCAGGATCCCGTAGGCAACGGCTAGGGCGATCCGCAGGGCGTGGCCAATAAGGGTCAGGGCAAGCACAAGAGTAATAATGATTAGATCAAGAAGTCGGCAATGACTAAGCATGACTTATAGTGGAACGCTTAGTGGCGACAAGCAGCACACTAGCACAGATGACAAAGGAGGGGATGGTCAATGAGGAATCTAGCTTTATACAACCTCCACAGCAGGGAAGGATTGACACAAGATATCAAAGCTAAGGACTATAACGCGTCCTTAGCCTGCTACTTATACTACAGTGAGGGGCTTTCAAGCTCCACTCGAATACCGAATCCTAATATACCTAGCCAATAGCACAACTCGCTCTCGATTCGCATCAGTCAGTCATACAGTCATGGGGTCACCATCTAGACCACGTCCGGGCTCAAGCTCATCCGGACTCACATTCCAGCCTCAGCCTAGGCGCAAGCTCATCTAGGCTCTTCCGGACCGTTTGAGGCAGGTCACGTGCCAGGGTCATGTGACGGCCAATAACTCCGACCTAATCCCACGCCTCCTGATAGTCACGTGATGGCAGGTAAGGGTCACGTGTGCTCACCGCGCGTCCAGCTCGCACGTGATCTTGCGCGCGTGGTTCCTTCTGCCACTTCTCTAGCAGGTCTTCGAGCACTGCTGTGTCTCCGTGGACCTCTCTGTCCCACTGCAGGTCATCTTGTGTGTACTTCTGGTAGTTGCGTGGGTCTCATCCCAGCTGCGCCGTGACAAAAGCATCGATCTTCATACCATGCATTGAAGAAATTACGGCCGAAGAAACGGCAGCTTTGTACGTTATTCATGTGTTTAAACGATTCAGATTACCGGCAAAGATCATCAGCGACCGAGACCCTCATTTCGCCTCCAAGTTCACCCGCGAATTATGCCGAATACTCGGGATCTATCAGAATATATCCACAGCATATCACCCAAGAACTGACAGGCAATTGGAGCGAACCAATCAATGGCTAGAACAATATCTCAGGTTCTGGGCCAACGAGCGTCAAGATAACTGGGCGCACTTCCTACCCATGGCAGAATTCGCGCATAACAGCTGGCCACACGAGGCAACAAGGAAGTCCCCGCTTTCGCTCATGATGGGATACGACCCGCACGCTGATTGGATGGATAAGCAATCCCCCATCCCACAGGTAAACACGAGACTTCAGCAATTCCACGAAGCACGGAACAAGGCCCAACACCTGATCAAAAAGGCACAATCCCTGTGGGTCAAACACCGAAGCACACCTCAATATCAGGAAGGCAACCAAGTATGGCTAGAAGGATGCCACTTACGAACCAACCAGCCAACCGCAAAACTTGCAGCACGACAGCATGGACCCTTCAAGATTAGCAAGGTACTATCGCCCGTCAACTATCAACTGGAACTTCCCACGCAGTGGAGTATCCATCCCATGTTTCACATCGACTTACTCACACCTTATCGCGAGACACCCATGCACGGCAAGAACTTCACATGCCCACCTCTGGATCTTGTGGAAGGCGAAGAAGAATATGAAATCGAAAGCATCTTAGACGCCCGGATCTTTGGCAGAAGCAGGAAATGACAATACCTTGTGAAATGGAAGGGATACCCAGACTTGGACAATCAGTGGGTCAACAAAGAAGACCTCTCTGCTGACAAAGCGTTGGCAGAGTTCGAGCGGACGTCGAGGGCACGAGTGACAGTTATAAACAGGCCCCATCACGCTGAGTCGACCTCATCCTTTCAACCTGGACTCCTCTCACATCTCCCCATGTCGAACACCTCTGTTTCCCCCGTCTCCTCTTGCGCACCACTTGCTCCCCACCTCGTCGACAACCTCACCTATGAAGAGTTCTGTGAGGCCATGGATAGGATCACCCCCATCAATGATATCGACAACCCCGACGCCCCTGCCACCTACTGGCTTCTCAGCCAAGACGGGCAGAAACTCAACACCGCCCCCTATACGCAGGCCGAAGTTGATAGGCTTCATGCAGCTCTCGGAGGCAGTCAAGATGCCTCACCTTGACCTCTCCCAGTGCGGATTGAGTACTGTGTCAAATCGGAAGAAGAGTCCAGTACAGGAGGACCTGCTGAAGAAAGCGAGGACACTGACAGGATGGAGGCTCGAGGCAGAAGCCTGGAGGTTAGAGCAGTTGGAGAGGGCAGCGACAAGGAAAACCTCGATCCTCGAGAGGCGGGCCCAATTCACTGCGACGATGTGCACACGGTGTATGACCAACCTGAGCAGCTCGAGGAGTGGTACCCAGCTGAGCACCCTTTCATCATCAGTACCACCGACTCTGACAACCCTCGCGAAACCCCATACGCGTGTGACACGGTGGGATGCCCCCTCTACAGGGGTGACGTTGTCATCGACAATCAACCACCCCTCTCCTCCGCCATCTTAGCACGTCGCCTGGGTAGCTCACATGTCGCCCCCCCCAGATACATGCACAACCGTGGGGATGCATTCATCCACTTCCCTATCACCGACGCCCAGGGGGTCACTACACAAGCCCCGTACACTCAAGTCATCATGAACGCGGATCCCCTCGTACTCGCCCTCACCACCAACAGCAACAAAACCTTCTCCAAGCCGCTGTACGCCGAACCCCACGTCAGAGAGCGGGGCAAGCCCCAATACTCCCCCATCAAAATGCACGCCTTAAGTGGCGGGCATAGCAGTCAAATCCACGTCGACAAGGCGGTCAATACCCTCAAGGACCTATCGCTTAAAGCTGAGTTACATTGCTACCACGCCTACAGATACGAAACTGAGTGTATTGAACAGTGGCTCCATGCCCTGTCCGAGGTGCTTGGCTTAGCGCAGGGAGAACTCAGTCGCAGCAAGTTCCGACTGGAGATGGCTGACATACATAACCGCATCACGTCGGTACAGGAGGGGTGGTCGGGAGGAGTAGGCCCCACTCAGCGCCGTGGGCGTTGCAGCTGAAAAGGGGGTGATGTCACGGTACACGAAGTGGACCCTACTATATGGTGATGACTCCTGTAGTAAGTGGTAATGTGTCATGGACTCTCGTATCAGTCAGCATAGTACAGTATCACATGCCTATGTGGCATGACTCATTCCTAGGACAGTAGTAATAGGGTTCGAGCTATTATTGCTAGTCGTAGTATGGATTCGGGAGGAGCTTTAAAGTGTCCTCATATGTGTATAAATAGTGGCTCGTGAAGACCAAGATATGCCATCTTGGTCTTCTTTGAATCACCACCTTCTTCTCTCCTTGCTCAATCTCCAGAAGTTCGCTTGTCTCCTTCAAGCAAGTCGTCTCCATCGATAAGCGGCCCAGTGACTCAAGAGACGTCCTGGTGCCTATCTGCGTCACATGCCTCGACACGCGCCGTGTACCCGTAGGAATAGTCATGTGATCGGTGACTCATAGAAATCGCTAAGTCGTGAACGCCCTTTCACTGTCCAAGTCAGACTAACGCCCGTGGTGGCATAACATCATGCTTGCCCAGGTTTTCTCCGAGCTACATTCCAGGGGCAAAGCAGGTGGATGGAGAGATTATAGAGACCTTATGGGCTCCATTGAACAACATATCACGGAGCACACGAGGCATGTCCCTGGTTCATAGGCAAGAGGTTCTAGATGCCCACATGAACCACTCCAACTGGAAGAAGCTGGTCCGGATTGGTGAGGTTCCATTATCTACAATGGCATATGGGGTTAATCTCACCTGGATACAACAGTTCCATCACTTCTCAAGCGTTGAAAGCGCTTGGGACCTGGCCTGGATGCAAGCTCAAAGGCATTTGAATCTCTTAGTGAACATTTCAAAGATAAGACCCAACAGTGGCTCAAGGAGGACATAGCTGCACAGACAAATAGAGGTACTAACCCCTCTAGCATGGACATATATGACACTGTGAAACAGAAAGGTGTGGAGACTCAGCATAGATGGTCTCCTCCGAGCTGATGCAGAATTTCAGCTCCATCTTGTGCTGAAATCCAACTGCAACTCATGGTGGAGGAGGATGGAGACCATTCCATTCGTGGAGGGACATCCTGGATCTCATGTGGCCTCAAGATTCAGGAAATGCAGTAGGTTGACTTACAGTGTTACCATCACTATTCTGATGACTTGTCTAGATTGGCCATCAGATATCAGCTCCGGAGTCATGGGATGAACACAATAGAGGAGTCTCAAATTATTGAGAACAAGCGCATCCGCCTGCAGAAGTTGATTGATATGTTTTCACACCAGGCAGATGCCTTCCTCCTCCACCATCAGCCCATAGACGATGCACCAATACCATCACTGAGTGACTATGCAGAGTATGACGATGTGGATGACATGGATGATTCCATAGTTCTGAGATCCAAAGCCCAGATATCTGATATCTCTGGAATAGAGGGTACTAATGCAGAGGACATTCCTATTTTACTGCCATCAACACTTGGAGCAGATTGGTGCATCCAGCATGGAGTCCGGTCTCTGGCAATCAAGGAAGCCAAGCTGCGATATGCACAAGCAAATGACTCCATTCACAGGATTCGTCTTGCATTGGGCTTCAAGTCAGCTCTCTTCTGGACCCAGGTTAGAGGTGCCCGAACACAGAAGACCAAAACTCGTGCCTGGACTGCAGTGCAGAACATTGACACTACAGTCCATGAGCATGCTTGGAACTATGGCATGGCAAGAGATGCATACATCAAAGTACAGCAGGCATCCGATGGTTCACTGGAATTACCACCACTCCATGCAACAGACCTTCATGTGAAGACTGCCATTCTTGGGGCTGCAGAAGTGGGACAACGGAACACACAGCTTCCATGGATCTGGAGCTTTGGTACCTCTAATATGGAAGGTGGAGCATGGTTTGATGAATGTAAGTAGCTGCTTGATTGCTACACATGACCCCTGCTCATTAAATGAATAGTTAGTCGGGTGCATTGGCTCCGTGTGAAGGCACAACTTGAACAATGGAAAGAGGAAGATAAAGCAATCAAGAATGAAGCAATATGGGTCCCAACATACTTCCATGCAAAGGCAACCTGCTGGAAAGCCTGGATGGATGTAGCAAGGGTGGCTAAACTCGATGGGCATAATGCATATGCATCATACCAGGCACATGCATGGGAAGAGATGTGTAGGAGTTCGATGAAGGCTCTAGTTCCGATAACATTGAGTAGTAGTGCTTCCAATGATCAATAGATTACTCGGATTGTTATCAAGTGAATAGACCGAGATACATTCTCAAACTCTGATTATAGTCATGATTCCAAAAGAATAGCTCAGACTCTGATAGTAGTTATTTGTCCGAGATACCATCTTGGTCTCTGGTTAAAGTCACCGCTCCAAGGTATTCACTCAGACACTGAAGTATGCCACCTCTCCAAGATAGCATCTCGGGCTCTGAGTGACTTTGTCTGTCTGAGTTTTTCTCTCAGACTCAGATCACAGTCATCTGTCTGAGACTCTATCTCGGGCACTGGTCAAAGTCACCTCTCCAAGATCCAATCTTGGACACTGATGAAAGTCATTTGTCCAAGATGCTATCTTGGACACTGAAGGAAGTTGCCTCTCTGATATTCTATCGTGGACTGTGAAGCAATTCATCTGTCCGAGATACCATCTCGGACACTGATACGTTTCATCTGTCCAAAATAGAATCTCGGACTCTGATTAAAAGACGTAGGTCCGAGATAGAATTTCGGACTCTGAGTAAACACATCTGTCCAAGATAATATCTCGGACTCTGAGATAATCCATCTGTCCAAGATATTATCTCGGATTCTGAGTAAACTCATCTGTCCGATATATTCTCTTGGACTCTGATAAAAGTCTCCCCTCCAAGATAGTATCTCGGACTCTGATCTAAGTCATCTATCCGAGAATCTATCTCAGACTCTGAGTAAACTCATCTGTCCGATATTTTCTCTCGGACAGATGACTTAGATCAGAGTCCGAGATCGATTCTCGGATAGATGAGTTTACTCAGAGTCCGAGAATCTATCTTGGACAGATGACTTAGATCAGAGTCCAAGAATCTATTTCGGAGAGACAAGTTTACTCAGAGTCTGAGATAGATTCTCGGACAGATGAGTTTATTCAGAGTCTGAGAATCTATTTTGGAGAGATGAGTTTACTCAGAGTCCGAGGTAGATTCTCGGACATATGAGTTTACTCAGTGTCTGAGATAGATTCTTGGACAGATGAGTTTACTCAGAGTCTGAGATAGATTCTCGGACATATGAGTTTACTCAGAGTCCAAGGTAGATTCTCGGACTCTGAGTAAACTCATCTGTCCGAGAATCTATCTCGGACTCTGAGTAAACTCATCTGTCCGAGAATCTACCTCGGACTCTGAGTAAACTCATCTGTCCGAGAATCTACCTCAGACTCTGAGTATACTCATCTGTCTGGGAATCTATCTCGGACTCTGAGTAAACTCATATGTCCGAGAATCTACCTCGGACTCTGAGTAAACTCACCTGTCTGAGAATCTATCTCGGACTCTGAGTAAACTCATCTGTCCGAGATTGAATCGTGGGCTCTGAGTAAACTCTTCTATCCGAGATTGTATCTCGGACTCTGAAATAAGTTGCCTCTCCGAAGTTTTATCTCAACCTCTGATGAAAGTCATTTGTCTGTGATTTTATCTTGACAAACAAGCTTCCATAAATGTCTCCATTCAAGTAACTACGGAGTAGGTTTCACTTATTTGTCACTCCAAGCCGACATCGTTTGGCCCATGACTCTCGAAGGAAATCTTCCATGTCAGCCGATGTCGGCCGGCCCATGACACATGTAAGGTTCTCATCGTCGGTTGGCCCATGAGTGATGGAAGTCATGCCGGACCATTGGCTGTGCTCACCCAGTATCAGATGCTCATATGAAGAATTGATGCACATGCACATGTTGCAATGGTACAACTGTGCATGCTCACAGCATACAATGGGTGTTGCACAATCACCATTATGGGTGGGTCACCGTGGGTGAGTACTGGGTGCATTGCACTTGTGTCCAGGACTTGTGGGAATGAAGAATTGATGCACACACTTATGTTACAAAGGTTGTATGCACCAGCACTTGAGATGCACAGCAGGTGCACACTGCAGCATATAGTATCATTATGGATAAGTAAGTACTGTGAGAATGGGTGTTGAGACGCGACTGTATAAGTCACATGTCTCGTGGGATCTGATTGTGTCAGCCCACATACTAAATACGGTATCTGTCCCTTATGGACTCTTTTGGACACTCCGGACTTGTACGGACCACTTTTGTTTATCTTTATTGTCAGAGTCATATATGGCTCTTATTGTTCTTTATTGTTAAGATACCGATATTGTCTGCTTTAGGCAGCTATTGTTCTCTGCCCTCCAATGGCATTTCTCCCTCTGGCGCACAGACCACATGTATTGTGTTTGGGTCACCAGTGCACACAGACCATTCTTATCTAAGCATCCTGTATATAAGGACTGCTGTTTACGCCTCTACACTTCAGAGTTCCCTTCACCTCTGAAGTGTAAGTCCCTTTCTCTTTACTTCTCTTATTACCTTTGCTCATAGACGTTCTATAGTAACTTGTCTATTAGGTATGCAGTTGTAATAGAGTTCCCTTCACCTCTGAAGTTAACTTGTCTATTAGCTCTCTTCGCTATTACCTCGCTTGTTAGTTCTGCGCTCAACAGGTTATGGGCCCTGATGCCTAATAACTAACTCACATTTTTATCACAGATCTACTTGTGTCACTTTGCTCTCTCAGCCGACCACATCTTTGTCATCTTCATCACCTTCAGTGAGCATCCTCTATCATTTATTTGACACATCCTTTCTTCGTCCACCATGACTCTGTCATGTGCCATTTTGGCTAGCCTCTTAAGGAGGTTCTCATGAGAGGTCTTACTATGACCTCAAATTCCTCTGTGTGCACTACTCCTACTATATTTTTTCATTACCCGGTCTTTGTCCGGAAGTGCTTTCATAGGCCAAAAGGGGAAGACCCTTGCGGCTATATGCCTCTCAAATGGTTGGGTGATACTTGGTTAATACCTGGGTCACTTTAAGGGGTGTGAAGGCCTGGTTAATAGTCAAACCCAGAAGTCCTTCCCTCTGATACAACTAGGAGACGCTACTATACTATAATGATATTTACATAGTAGCTATGAGTAGACCTCTGCCAGGAGAAGTATTTGCTCCCCTTGTGCAGGATTCGCTGCATGGCAAGTATCACTATTCTAGCTACTTAGTACCAAGACCCTTACTGGTCTGTTCTAGAAACTCCACAGACGACAGTCGTGATTGTTATGGGAGTTGATCCCTATCATCACTTCTGGAATTCGCTGTTGGCTCCTTTCTAGGGTACTACCCTTTACTATATATCTTTAGTAGCCCCAGTCTACCTGGCTGTAAAGGTTAGAGATGGACTTGGAGCGTCCTTCGCCAGACAATGCTCCTCTGATCCCTTCTTGCTAGACCCTGATAAAGCTGTATGATATGACTACTAGCCCCTAGTAAAATTCGGGCCTAGGAGATTATAGTACAAGGCAGCCATCATTAAAAATGATTCCACTACTATAGTATACAATCAAGTCGCACAAACTTGAGGCATGACACCTCATGTGTTATGGAGTTATAGCGCTCCTATGGCTGGACTCTATCTTCCCTTACCAAGATCTGGGCTGGTTCTGACTGCTCCTCGGAACCAGATTACACAAAAACATCTCAAATGTCTTTCCACCTTGTTTTCCCTCCGTCTGTCACCCTTGCCAAGTTGGATGGAACCAACTGGCAAACATGGTCATCAACCTTCTCCTCCCTCATGCTGATGAACGGGTGCAGGCGCCACCTCACCCATTCAAATGTGGGCACTGTCCCCCAGCACCCAACACTCCCTGCAGGACAAGGAGGACCCACAGGTCCTACAGATGCAGGATTGGCCATAATGGCCCTATGGGAGAGGCAGGAAGAGGTCATTACTGGCCTCTTATTTTTATCAGTGACAACGGAGGTCCTCTTCGGTATTCAATCAATGGCACTGTATCCAAGCGTCCATGATAAGTACCAGCAATTGGATCACCTCTATGGTCAGGTTGGCTCCATGGCCACCTTCAATCTATGGGTGGGCTTGGCAAATATCAAGCTTCAGGAAGGTAGCCCCTTCCTACCTCAGCTCCAGAAAATGTTGGACCTGAGGAACACCCTCGTGGAGAATGGGATGCCCGTCTCGGACATGCAAATGTCCTTCATACTTCTAGACGTGTTACCCCCCTCCTACAGCACCATAGCAGGCACCATCCTTGCCTCTGGCCCCCCTGCAAACCTTGTACCTCAGGACCTCATCAATAGGTTCATCAATGAGGAATCACGTCTCTCCGGTCCCCTGGCATCTTATACCAAGATAGCCCCCATCAAAAAATACATGCCTCTGCATGATCATGCGTTGCAGGCATCAAGCAGCTCTGCATCCCCGGACGTAATCTGCCACTACTGCAAGCGGCCTGGCCATAAAAAGCCAGACTGCTATAAACTCAAACAGGACCAGGAGAACACCAAGAAAGGAAGGGATGGACAGCGAGGGAAAGCTGCCCAGAATACCATATCAGAGGCACCGGACTCCATTCCGGCAAACAGGTTTGCTGCGGCCAATAGCATACCTGTACCAAAGAGCCGTCTATTTACTATAGTCAATGGCTCTGGCAAAATAGAGGAGGTACATGAGGTACCTCAGGTTTCCCTTTACATGATGAGTGCAAATTGCACTCAAATAGCATCAAGATGGATGATGGACAGTGGAGCATCAGCACACTTTACCCCACACGTCGAGGACTATGATACCTACACCCCTCATGAAGGCATCGAAGTCCTCCTTGGTGATAGCTCTCTACTCAAGAGTATTGGCATGGGTACAGTAACCATCCACACCAGTCGAGGTTTTAACCTCCAAATATCAAATGTGCTCCATCTCCCCAATATGCACTCGTGTATCCTGTCCACCAGCGCCCTAGCAGAAAAGGGTGCTATAGTTAGCTTTGATGCCACATCCTTTGCCATTAGGCACAATGGGGAAACTATTGCGGAAGGACACAAGGCATCTGGCCTCTACTGGCTAGACGGGCAACATATGAATTCAGCCCGAGCACCTGCATCTGCTAGCCTTGATGTCTGGCATAAGCGCATGGGACATATGTCCAAAGATGCGTTAAAAAGATATGCTCAAGAGTCTGTAAAAGGACTCAAAATAAATGATTCCCCGTGGAAGATGGGCTTTGCCATGGTTGTGAACTTGGCAAATCTACCCGTCTACCATTTCCACCTTCCTCCAAACGTGCCAAGGAAACCCTTGAAATCATGCACAGTGACCTTGTTGGCCCCATGCAGAGTAACTCTATTCAGGGCAACAAATATTTCGCCACGTTCATAGATGACTACTCCAAAGCAGCAGTAATCATCTTTATGAAATCAAAGGACCAGTTTAAGGATGCCTTCCTACACTACAAGGCATGGGCTGAAAAACAGTTAAATAAGCCCATCAAATCCTTACACTCGGACCGTGGTGGCGAATATGTCAACAACGATTTGAAGCACATACTTGAGGAAGCAGGAATCGAGCATATGCTCACTATGCCTTATTCTCCACAACAGAATGGGAGAGCCGAGCGTTTTAACCGTACGGTTATGGAAAAAGGCACTAGCATGCTTCACCATGCAGGCCTTAGCCTCGGCTTCTGGGAACAAGCAGTTCACACTGCTGTGCACATCTATAACTGCACTCCCACTTGTTCAAATCAGTGGAAAACTCCGCTGGAGCTCTGGGATGGTACAGTCCCAGATGTCTCTTACTTTAGAGTGTTTGGCTGCAAAGCCTACTATCATGTACCCGAACACAAACGGCGCAAACTAGATCCTAAATCGAAGGAAGCCGTGTTTGTGGGCTATGAACCCTTATCAAAGGGTTACAAACTCTGGGATAGACATAGCCGGTGCTTCATCTCTTCCCGAGATGTTACATTTGATGAAGACACCTTCCCATCCCTGAGTGACCTGGCCCGTCACTCCAACCCACCTATTCCATCTCCCTCCTCCGGTGAACCTTCAAGGGGAACCGATGGTGGAGAGATTTTCTTTGTAGTGCCTGGCCCGCCTACACCAGCTGTTGCCCCTGCAGTACCACAGACAACACCAGTCTTCATACTACCACCGATGGTACCTGCAGCAACTCAACAGCCTAGCACCCCTCTCACACCCCCCAACACCACACCTGCCACAGCAGACCAGACAATATATCACACTCCCCCTTCCCAAGCCCCAGTACCTACAACCCCTGCCTGTCCTCGCACCCGCTCCACAAGGCCTCCAGTAGTTTCTGCGCCTATACCTGCCCCTAATTTCAACAGGGATGTGTCTCCTCCTAGGGAAACCCCTAGATCTCCCAGGAACACACAGGTAACTTCGCCTACACGACCAAGGCGGAGCACAAGGGTACGATTCACGAATCCTCAATACTTCACAGAGGACAACGACGAATTCGTGCAGGGTAGTAGCCGACTGGGGCTCATGGATCTGCTGAATGTAGCTGAAGTTCCTGGCTACAAGGAACCTCAAACCTACAAACAAGCAATGGAGTCGGACCAAGCTACTGATTGGCTTGAAGCATGCGAGTATGAACTCGATGCTCTCAGTAAGCTTGACATCTGGAGACTTGAACCCCTTCCTGCCAATAGGAAGGTGGTAAAGTATAAATGGGTGTTCAAAAAGAAAGCAGATGGACGCTTTTGTGCTAGGCTAGTGGCAAAAGGGTTCACCCAACTAGAGGGGGTGGACTTTGATGAAACCTTCTCCCCAGTTGCCCG
Source organism: Lactarius sanguifluus (assembly GCA_021527775.1). NCBI lineage: Eukaryota > Fungi > Basidiomycota > Agaricomycetes > Russulales > Russulaceae > Lactarius > Lactarius sanguifluus. Next base: position 557,163 of record JAKEYF010000020.1, on the reverse strand, counting down.
CTTTGAGTCTTTAAGACTCCTTCTTGCGTTGGCTACGCTTGAAGATTGGCATATTCACCAGATGGATGTCAAATCAGCATTCCTTCATGGGGAACTGGAGGAAGAAATCTATATGGAGCAACCAGTCGGTTTCATCACAGCTGGCTCCGAGCACCTTGTGTGCCAGTTACAGAAGGCCCTTTATGGCCTGAAACAAGCTTCCCGCGCATGGAACTTACAATTCCATGGGGTCCTTTGCAACCTAGGCTTTACGTGGACATACTCTGATGCAGGAGTATACGTGTATCATCTTCAAGAGGGGGGTGACACACTATTTGTGATCTTATATGTAGATGACATCACTATACTTGGGAGCTCCCTATCAAAGATCAATGATCTGAAAGTCTCTCTATCAAGTCGATATGAGATGACTGATCTTGGTGAAATCCAGTCTTACCTAGGTGTTAACATCACCAGAGACCGTGCAAATTGCACCATGGAAATCAACCAATCAGATTACATCCGCAATGTGGTTGAACGCTTTGGAATGATAGACTCCAACCCAGTATATACCCCTCTTCCCTCTGGCGCCGAGGCACACTTGATCAAGTACGAAGATCAGGCCTCTACTTCTGAAATTAAGAAGTATCAACAGATAATTGGGTCTCTGCTGTATGCGCAGATTGGAAGTAGACCTGATATATCATTCGCTGTTGCGCGCCTTAGCCAATTCGCTTCCAATCCCTCACCACAGCATTTACGCCTAGCCAAATATGTCCTGGCATACCTGAACAGTACTAAGGACTATGCATTACGCTATGCTGGAGGGAATGGCTCAGGTGGAGAAGGCCTTCATGGCTACTGTGACTCTTCTTGGGGAGATCAAGAAGAAAAACACTCTACCTCTGGATACGTCTTCCTGCTTGCTAATGGAGCCATTTCATGGTGTACCAGAAAGCAGAAGACAATTGCCCAGTCTACCACAGAAGCTGAGTACATGAGCCTCTCTGAGGCGTCAAACCAAGCTCAGTGGTACACTACCTTCCTTGGGGAACTAGGGTATGAGGTTACCTCCCCCATTCCCCTACATTGTGACAACAAGGGTGCTGTAGACTTAGCATTAAACCCTGTCACTGGAAGACGGTCCAAACATATCCTGATCAAACACCACGTTGTCAGGGAATACGTAGAAAACAAGGTCATAGACCTGATACATACTCCAACAGGGGAAATGGTTGCAGATGGACTCACTAAGTCGCTGCCCAGAGAACCTTTCGACAAAATGGTCAATGATCTAGGAATGGTGTAAAATGGGGACTCAGGAACATCGTGCTAAGAACACAGTCAATGGTTGTCAATCCTTGGCTTATCAACAGAGATGTCACATTGTCCTGATACAAGCACAACATGTTCTCTGACCTCCAAGAGGTTTAACAGAAGAAGGCTTCAGGAATGTCAAGTTACTGCAAATAAGCAAGCGAAGCTTTTGCAGACTTCCTTTGGGTGTTTTACAACCACGAAAAGCCCTTCTTAGAGCCCTAAAGGAGTTGGACCTTGACTTAGAGAGCCTACAAATTCCGGCTCTTCAAAAGATTATCATCTTATATACAATAGTCAAAGATCTATACTCCTAAGCTCCAACTTTAACACACCTCTGTTACTTACATCATGGACTGCCCCAATCATGGAGGGATGTTGAGACGTGACTGTATAAGTCACATGTCTTGTGGGATCTGATTGTGTCAGCCCACATACTAAATACGGTATCTGTCCCTTATGGACTCTTTTGGACACTCCGGACTTGTATGGACCACTTTTGTTTATCTTTATTGTCAGAGTCATATATGGCTCTTATTGTTCTTTATTGTTAAGATACCGATATTGTCTGCTTTAGGCAGCTATTGTTCTCTGCCCTCCAATGGCATTTCTCCCTCTGGCACACAGACCACATGTATTGTGTTTGGGTCACCAGTGCGCACAGACCATTCTTATCTAAGCGTCCTGTATATAAGGACTGCTGTTTACGCCTCTACACTTCAGAGTTCCCTTCACCTCTGAAGTGTAAGTCCCTTTCTCTTTACTTCTCTTATTACCTTTGCTCATAGACGTTCCATAGTAACTTGTCTATTAGGTATGCAGTTGTAATAGAGTTCCCTTCACCTCTGAAGTTAACTTGTCTATTAGCTCTCTTCGCTATTACCTTGCTTGTTAGTTCTGCGCTCAACAATGGGTACCTCACTTGAAGTAGAACCAACCATTTGACAACCCCTACCCCACTCCTGACACTCTCAGGTTCACCCCTAGGGTGATGGTCAAAAAGTTCTCATAACCCTGCATAAACTGCACATTACTATTATGGACCATCCCTTTGTTAGCTTGCTAGGACCCATATCCTAGGATAGTACCATGTGTTTGTCCCTGACAAATACCCTGTACTAGTATATAAGTCACATGCTACCTAGCTTGTATGGTAGACTTGACTTCTTGTGTAATACCACACCACTGTTTCTTCTCACAAACCCCAAACAAACCTTTCAACTTGCCTGTCTACTTGAGTCCACACCTTTACTTGCCTCTTCACTTGAGCCTCATATCCCCTCTATTATCCTTGTGTCTGTGGAGACCAAGTGATACTTGTGCACCACCAGACTGAGTCGTAACTGACTCCTTTGCTTCCCGTTACCACTCATGACTTAGCTGAAGTACATGTTGTACTTAATGTCCCTGTGGTGGCATTACACCCTACAAATAAGAGCAACTCCTGCTAAGCCTATGACCACCTGCAACTAGATTAACTAGGGGCCCCAGCAAATCGAGATGACCATCACCAAGTGTCAGATCACCTATGCTAACCCCTATGCATGCAACAGTGGGTTCACCCAACCCATGGCAACTGCCACTGGGTGTCAGGCCACCTGCACTGGCCTCTCCAGTATCCTAGAGGTCTCAAGTTCATTGGCTTAGGCTGGGAATTCAGAGCTTGATAAAATTTGGGTCTTCACTAGTGAGTGACATTGTTCTCAGACAGTGGGGCAAAGTCAACATTTGGGGTGGGTAGCATTTGGCCTGGGAATCTAAATTGTGTACATTGTGTACTACAATATTTTGTTTATTGAGTCACATGACTTAATTATATAATTAGTTTTCCATTTTTGATAAATAACATGTTAAGGTTGGTGTTGACTTGCTGAACATGTCACGTGGTGTCATGTGACATGTTAAGGGGAGGGAGAGCTGGACAGTTTAACTCCTGAATGGTTGATTGGATTGCTTAGAGTTGGCAGAGGACCCCTTAGCATTCTTCAAAAGCCAGCTCCCCAAATATTTTCATATATTTCTGAATTTTATTCCAAAAGATAGACAAATGCCAGGTCTGAGCTGCCACAACACTAGGAGCAGAGATGGTCTCTTCTGTTAACTGAAACACACTTTCATTTGTCATTCATACCACACAATTTATCAATGGAGGAGAGCATTCAGATGAAATAGCTATTCATGCCCATATGGACCTCAATCCAAAATGGACTAATCTTGCATGATAACTTCTTTGTCCACCAGCTGTGGTTGGATTTTTAAGTGTTCTCCATCACTTTGAGAATTACCATCCTTTGGACAGTACAAGACAGGTAACATGTGCTGTTGTTGCACTGGATGACATCACCTACCTGCCATGTGCATCAACAGCTCCCAGTCCTCAAAACAAGCAAACTGTCACAATCACATGACATTTCCTACACATGTATTTCTGTTTTGGTTTTAGGTTCCAAACTCAGCCCAGACTCAAACTGGCTATATCTAGAGATCAGCTTATCTGATCTTTCTGCTGGATTGTTCTCCATTTTATCTCCAACTTCTCTCATATTCCAAATTCTTCTAGACTTGACTTGGATGTGCTGGCACTTATTGCCAGCAAGACTGACTCACTGACACTTAGAAAAATAGTATAGAAAATACCAAACAGGATTGTATATAAGCAGTGGTAGTTTAGACTGTATTTCTCTATCTGAGTCTCCTAATAATATAACCCACAAAGCTAGTTGTTGGAGTGAAAGGTCAACAGTCAAGTCCGCTTCAGTAATTAGTAAGCACTGGAAACTTCACCAGACCAGCTTACTCTAGTGTCCTAGTGGAATGATCTAGGTGATCATAACACAAACACTTCACATGAAGATCAAGTCCCATGCTGAGAAGTATGCTTTGAAGGTGTTACGGTTCGCAGAAGTGGACGCTTACTATACGGTGATGACGCCCTTAGTAAGCAGTAATCAGTCATGGACTTCTCATCAGTCAGCGTAGTTGTACGGTATCACATGTCGGTGCGATGTGACTCATTCCTAGGACAGTCGTATTAGGGTTCGAGCTAATATTGCTAGTTGTAGTACTGATTCAGGGAGGAGCTTTAAAGCGTCCTCGTATGTGTATAAGTAGCAGGAGTCAAAGACCAAGATACGCCATCTTGGTCTTCTTTGAATCACCACATTCTCTCCTCATCGTCTGCCCCTAGTTCGCTTGTCTCCCTGAGCAAGTCGTCTTTGTCTAGATACGCCCAGTGACTCCGCATAGTCCTGGTGCCATCGTGCGTCACGTGCCTCGATAAGCGCCATGTACCCGTAGGGAATAGTCACGTGACTCACCAATCGATATTCGCTAAGTCGTAAACGCCCTTTCGTCGTCCAAGTCGGACTAACGCTTGTGGTGGCGTTACATTAAGACCAAGATCCCTCACCGTGGCGTTTACAACTCGAGACCAGTGGACCAATTTCAGAACCTACTCCCTCGAACGACGAGGAGGACCGCAACGTACCAACACAGTTTTTAGGAGCCGCCAGGTGGAGAGAATATCGCGGAGATACAGGATACTTTGTCGATTTCGCATCGGAACCCACCCGATTCAGACCAGTTGAGTTCAATTTCGAAAACTCCTGCTGGACGGAAATTACGTGGAACCCAATCGACAATAGGTGGGACGTAGTACGCCCAGCAAGTAGACTCTATAACTGCGACATCGACACTCGAAACCTACCCACCAGAGAACAGTGGGGTCAGATAGATGGACAACCAGAGGAAGAACCCAGCACATCGGAACCAAGAACTCCAGCTCCATCAGAAACTAGCGAGGAAGGAGAATGCACTGACGAAGAAGAAGAAGACTCGGAAGTAGAGGAAGTAACTCGATTAGCTGAGTCCCTCCCCATATCACAACCAGAGGTCATCCGTGTACACCCCCCAGACAACATGGCCACAGCCACCGAAACCATCACCAATGAAGCGATAGAGGAAGAAATCAGGAGAACACGCGACGAAGCAGAACAGCTCCTACTCCCCATTCACCCTGCCACAGGACATCGAATGACCGCAGACGACGCGGCTATATTCCGAGCCATAGGACCAGATCAGCCCGACCCACCAGGCGACAACCCGCCACCGGGAGGAGGAGGACGACCGCCAAGACGTCCGCGCGAAGGATTCCCAGGGGGATTCGGAGCAGGACCACCCGGAGGAGGACCACCTGGAGGAGGAGGACCACCTGGAGGAGGAATACCAGGCAGAGCAGTAGCACCAGGAGCACCAACACCTCGACTTGAGGGTGAGCCGCCGACTATATTCAATGGAGATCGGACTGACTACGAGTCCTTTCTCACACAATGGCACGCATACTGGGGACTCAATTTCGACGCGCCAAGCATGCGCAACGTATACAAAAGATGCCTCTTGTTCCTGGGGTATATCAAAGGAGCATCCATCGCCAACTGGACGCTTGGCTTCCTTCAGTGGCTCAATACCGAAGTACGCCAGGGAAGGGACCGGTATGATGAATACCTTTGGGACACACTATCAACGGGATTCGCAGACAGATTCTTGAACACCCTGGAGCAAGAACAAGCCCAAGCAGAACTGGCAAAAGGATTTAGGATGACAGGTGATGATATCGATTCGTACGTCACCAACTTTGAACAGTTATGCCGGAAAGCTGATTACCGCCTCAACGACCAACAAACCATCGACCGCTTCACGGCTGGACTCCCGAGCAAACTATTCACGAAAGTCTACGAACTCGATGGACCTACCACCTTCACCGAATGGAAGGACGCAGCGCTTAGACGCCAGAAACAGTACATTCACCTTCGCGCTCGTTTGGGAATGTCCGTACCAGCAAGAGGACCTCCAAGAGGACCACCACCGTGTTTCAATCCACCTCCACGCTTCGGAGGATCACCCTGGAATGGACCTCGTAATCCACCCCCATGCTACGACCCAAATGCGATGGATACGTCAGCAGATTGATCCCGTGCACGCCTTGTGGAGGTGGGAGATCCCCAACCGAAATACCTATCAGCGACCGCCATTCCCACCTCGTGCAGGACCAGGAGGAGTCCCTCGTAGGGATATGAGGGAAGTCATCTGCTATAATTGCAACGGGCTCGGACACATCTCACGTAACTGCACACGCCCCAGGAAACCAAGACAACCTCAGCAACAGTGGCGCCCAGCAAGCAACTAGCCAGTAGCATGGAAACGGACTACTACAGTCAAGAACCATCGAGCCCAAGTAGCCCACTACCATAGGAACCCCAACAAACGGCAAGCAGTTGGCTCGAAGGGGTTAGAGGAGCGAGCGATGAGGTTAAAGACCTAATCCTCCAAGATTTGTGGGAAAAGGGGGATTTTCGGGACGCCTAAACCCATCGGCCTGGGTGAGGGCAACAAATTGTAACTCTGTAATCATGACTCGCTTTCGGTCTCTTAGAATTCCAGTCTCGATTCGCACCAGTTACTCAATGGCCGACATAAAAGGGCTCGTCGATTCTGGAGCCACCGACAACTTCATAAGACCCGCATTCGCCAAACGAATGGGTTTGGGACTTCAACCGCTGGAACGCCCAAAGAAAATATGGAACATAGACAACACAGAGAACAAAGCTGGGTCCATCACTCATTTTGTGGACTTAGACGTACAGACAAAAGGAATCCACAGAACTATCCGATTCCTTGTCACGGATATAGGAAACGAAGATCTGGTGCTAGGATATCCTTGGCTCGCAACCTACGAACCCACCATCAGCTGGACACACGCTACTATTCACGAGGATGCACTGCCTATCGTTATTCGGTCCATCAATCCCACCGAACCTTGTACAGTCATTGCAGGGGCAATTATCGACGAAGAAGACGTCACAATTAAGCGAACCTTCACCGACGAGGAAAAGGAAAATATCATCCACCAATTAGAGGACGAATGCCAGCTACGTACTACCGCCACTGAGCTAGCCATCGCCGCTAAGCAGAACACAGTAGCCGTAGCAATCCCAGCTCCTTACCAACGATTCGCCAAGATATTCAGTGAAGAAGGTGTCTCACCGATTTCCGCCCTCTAGGCCATGGGACCACGCAATCGACTTTAAGCCTGGCACACCCGCCACAATCGATTGTAAAGTCTACCCCATGACGCAGGATGAAGATGCCCAACTAAAACATGGCTCGACGAGCAGCTGAAGATGGGATACATCCGCCCCTCCAAGTCACCTTACGCATCATCATTCTTCTTTATCAAGAAGAAAGATGGGAAACTACGCCCTGTCCAAGACTACAGAAAGATCAACGCGTGTACGATTCGTAATCAATACCCCCTTCCACTCATGTCAGAACTTATCAACGACCTGGGAAACGGGCACATCTACACCAAGTTAGACGTCCGCTGGGGATACAACAACATACGCATCAAACCAGGTGACGAGCCAAAGGCAGCTTTTAAAACGCGGTATGGACTTTTTCGAACCACTAGTAATGTACTTCGGACTCACAAACTCACCGGCTACCTTCCAAACCATGATGAACGAGATACTGGGACCAACCATTGCCAAACACGAACTGTTGGGCACCATTATACGGGTATATATGGACGACATTGGTATTGCCTACACACGAAAATGCAGGCCTACAAGCGCACATAGAAGCAGTATGCGACGTGCTCCAAGTAGCGATAGGATCACGATCCTCTACTTTCAAACCAGAGAAGTGCCTCTTCCACTCACCGCGAATGGATTACCTGGGGGTAATCCTTGAAAAGGGGGTAACTCGCATGGACCCGGTAAAAATTTCGGGTATCAAAGACTGGCCACGCCCAACGAAGGTTAGAGACGTTCGATCCTTCCTTGGGTTTTTGCAATTTTTACCGTCTCTTCATTCGCGGTTTCGCTACACACGCCCGAGCACTCAACAAGCTCACGAGGAAGGACTGCAGACTGGCGATGGGGGAACAGAAGAAGAACGCGCGTTCCAAAAGCTCAAGACACTCGTCACCGAAGAACCAGTACTAGCCCATCCCAGTCTTACAGACCAATTCGAACTCGAAGTTGACGCGTCGGGTTTTGCAGTAGGAGCAGTACTCCTCCAGAAAAAGAAAGACGGGAAACGCCACCCAGTGGGATACTACTCCTCCACCCTCAATGAGGCGGAACGCAACTATGACATTTACGACCTAGAGCTCCTCGCCATCGTCAAAGCTCTAAGGCATTGGAGACCCTTGCTAGCCGGATCCCCACATAAAATCAAAATCTTTTCGGACCATCTCAACCTAACGCACTGGAGAGCCGCACAAAAGATAAGTCGACGCGTAGCCCGGAGAAGTGCTGGAACTGATGGAATACGACTTCGAGATCCATCACATCAAAGGGACGAACAACGGCCGAGCCGACGCTCTATCCCTGACGACCAGACTATGATCGAGGGGAACAGGACAACGAAGGAGTCGTAGTACTCCCTGACAAAGTATTTGCAAAAGCGGCGGTCACGCAAGTACCAGAAGATCACGCCCAAGATGAAGGTCAAATAATCCCTTGGGTCGACGCTCATCAACTTAAAAAGTTCGACGGAGTATGGTACAAGCAAGGAGCACGGGTAATCACAGGAACACCTTTACAGCTACGCGACATCATCAAGCAACCATCACGAACCCCCCTGTCTATGGCCATCCAGGAATCAAGAGAACGTTCCGAATCATCGAACGACACTACTGGTGGCCACACATGTTGCAACACATCACGGAATATGTAAAAGGATGCACGGAAGTGCCAACGACACAAGGTCAACAACCGACCCACACGGGCACCCTTAGTACCGATTACGCCAATTCCCGACGCTAAGCCCTTCGAAGTTATCGCTTTAGGACTTCATCACTAAACTCCCGGTCTCACAAGGATATGACTCCTATATTAACCGTCACCGATCACGACTGTACCAAAGCATCAATCTTCATACCGTGTGTCGAGGAAATTACAGCAGAGGAAACCGCAGCCCTGTACGTAATCCATGTGTTCAAACGATTCGGATTACCGGCAAAGATTATTAGCGATCGAGATCCGCGATTCGCGTCAAAGTTCACCCGCGAATTATGCCGTATTCTCGGAATCTACCAGAACATCTCCACGGCGTATCACCCAAGAACCGATGGACAATCGGAACGAACCAATCAATGGCTGGAACAGTATCTCAGATTCTGGGCCAACGAGCGTCAAGATAACTGGACGCATTTCCTACCACTGGCAGAATTCGCGCATAACAGCTGGCCACACGAAGCGACAAGGAAGTCCCCATTCTCGCTCATGATGGGATACGACCCACGCGCTGATTGGATGGATAAGCCGTCCCCTATCCCACAGGTGAACACGAGACTGCAACAGTTCCGAGAAGCACGGAAGGAAGCCCAGTTCCTGATCAAGAAGGCGCAATCCTTGTGGGTCAAACATCGAGATACGCCCAAGTACCAAGAAGGAGACCAAGTATGGCTGGAAGGCCGTCACCTGCGCACAAATCAACCCACGGCAAAACTCGCGGCACGAAGACATGGACCCTTCAGGATCATCAAGGTACTATCACCAGTCAGTTATCAATTGAAACTTCCCACGCAGTGGAGCATTCACCCCGTATTCCATATCGACCTTCTCACACCTTATCGCGAAACCCCGATGCATGGAGAAAATTTCACACGCCCGCCACTGGATCTTGTGGAAGGCGAAGAAGAATACGAAATTGAACGCGTTCTAGACACCCGGCTTTTCGGCAGAAGCAAGAAACAGCAGTACCTTGTGAAATGGAAAGGATACCCAGACTCGGACAATCAGTGGGTCAACAAGGATGACCTGACAGCTGACAAAGCACTAGCGGAGTTCGAACGAGATACAAGGATGCGACGAACGCTTATAAGGGCCTCGATGGACGCTAAGTTGCTCTCATCTTCCCAACCTGGATTCCCCTCACACATCCACATGTCGACCATCACTGCCTCCCCTGCTTCGTCCTGCGCACCACTCGCCCCCAACCTCGTCGACAACCTGTCCTACGACGAATTCAGCGCCACTATGCGCAACCTCGCCCCGGTCACTGACATCGACAACCCCAACGCCCCTGCAACCTACTGGATCCTTAGCCCCGACGGGCAGAAGCTCAACAGGATCCCCTACACTCAGACTGAGGTTGACCGGATTCGTGCAGCTCTCCCATGCAGTACGAATGCCTCACCTGGACCTCTCCCAGTACGAGTGGAGTACCGGGTTAAGAGTGAGTCCGAGTCCGAAGAAGGAGGAGTACGATCAGTGGAAGAAGTTGAGGACGTTGAGAGGATGGAGGTTCGAGGCCGAGGCATGGCGGATCGAGCAGCTGGCGAAGGCAGCGATAAGGAGAACGACGATCCTTCAGAGGCGCGAGCAGTTCACCGCGATGATGCGCGCGCGGTGTACGAATTGCCCGAACAGCTGGCCGAGTGGTACCCAGCTGAGCACCCATTTATCATCACCGCTACCGACTCTGATAACCCCCGAGAAACCCCATATACCTGTGACACCACGGGACAACCCTTATACCGAGGGGACGTCCTCATCAACCGTCAGCCACTTATCCCCACCGCCATACTCCAGCGCCGTCTTGGCAGCTCCCACATCGCCCCCACAGGCTACATTCACAACAGAGGCGACAAGTTCGTCCACTTCCCCATCACCGACGCGCAGGGGGTCACCACCCAAGCGCCGTACATTCAAGTCGTTATGAACCCCGACCCCCTGGTGCTGGGGTTGGCAGTGGACAGCGACAAGACCTATTCCAAACCCCTGTACGCCGAACCCCATGTCCGCGAGAGGGGGAAGCCTCATTACACCCCCGCCGAGATGCACGCCTTGAGTGGCGGGCATAACAACCAACATCGTACCGACTTAGCGGTGAATATGCTCAAGGATACGAGCTTGAAAGCTGAGTTACATCGTTACCGCAACTACCGCGCCGAGGCTGAAAGGCTCGAACAGCATTTACACGCACTGTCCGAAGCCCTGGGCGCCGTGCAAGGCGAGCTTGCACGCAGCAAGTTCCGTCTCGAGATGGCGGATCTTTACAACCGGGTAGGAGAGGTACAGGAAGGTTGGTCGGGAGGAGTCGGGCCCACTCAGCGCCGAGGTCGTCGCAGCTGAAAAGGGGGTGATGTTACGGTTCGCAGAAGTGGACGCTTACTATATGGTGATGATGCCCTTAGTAAGCAGTAATCAGTCATGGACTTCTCATCAGTCAGCGTAGTTGTACGGTATCACATGTCGGTGCGATGTGACTCATTCCTAGGACAGTCGTATTAGGGTTCGAGCTAATATTGCTAGTTGTAGTACTGATTCGGGAGGAGCTTTAAAGCGTCCTCGTATGTGTATAAGTAGCAGGAGTCAAAGACCAAGATACGCCATCTTGGTCCTCTTTGAATCACCACTTTCTCTCCTCATCGTCTGCCCCTAGTTCGCTTGTCTCCCTGAGCAAGTCGTCTTTGTCTAGATACGCCCAGTGACTCCGCATAGTCCTGGTGCCATCGTGCGTCACGTGCCTCGATAAGCGCCATGTACCCGAGGGAATAGTCACGTGACTCACCAATCGATATTCGCTAAGTCGTAAACGCCCTTTTGTCGTCCAAGTCGGACTAACGCTTGTGGTGGCGTTACAGAAGGCCTCAACTCTGTCTTCATTGACCTGCAAAACATGCTTGGAAAGTGGAAGGCAGAATCATCCAATGAAGACATAAATGAAGTGGTGAAGCCTGGGCCAAAGGTGAAGCCTTGTGCTGAGATGTAAGCAGCCATTTTTGTCATGCCATCATTGTCTGCTTGATTGTCTGAGTTTGTGTTTGTCTTGAATGTAACGTCAGTCATTTCCTCTACACTGTGCAGAGAATTATGCATATTCCTCTAACTTATACTCATTACTTTAGTATCATCTGCTTGATGCATCTGTGTTTGCCCAAAATATACTAACAACAGTTATTTGATTCCTTTGCTCTGCTCTATTATGCATATTCCTTCTTATTGTACTTGTCTCTTTCCCATGTTTGTCTGATATGTAACATTACCTACATCATATCCTGACTTGAAAACATATTGTACAGTGTTACAAAATGTGTGTGTATCATGCAAATTACCAGTAGCTGAGTTAGAATTTTTGCATTCACAACTACACATGTAGAGAGCCCCTGGGCCCTCTTGCAAAAGCTAGTGTGACTAATAACTATCTCTGTACTTCAGCCCTCTATATTTTTTCCATATAAGTCTATATAAATATAGAAAATAGAGAAAATAATATGTGTCTATGATAGCAGTGGGTAGTGTTCTCAATAGGTAACCTATGGGTTTTTCATACTTTTGAGTTTATAAGGTCATAGCCCTAAATTTTCTGTTTTTTTAAGCCTAAAACCACTCAGATCAGTAAAGAAATGGCTTTTTCTACTGTATTATCAAGTTTAGTAGCAAGATATCAAAAACTGATGTGCCAGGAGGCATTTTGTTACACTGCATTTTATTACACTGTGTTATGAAAAAACCTGTGACCTATATGTTACAGGTTTTTTCATGAAATGACATAACAAAATGCCTGCTGGTACATCAGTTTTTGATATCTTGCTATCAAACTTGATAATATTATAGAAAAGCCATTTTTTTACTAATTTGGATGGTTTTAGGCTTTAAAAAAAATAGGAAATTCAGGACTATGACCTCATAAACTCAAAAGTATGAAAAACCCACAGGTTACCTGTGAAGAACACTAGCAGTGGGAAATTTGCTATCACAGCATGAAATCATATTTAAATGGGTTTCTAATCAGCCTCTAGTGGAGAAAGTTCTTCTGAAGGTGAGTAGTTCTTTAGATGCAACACTAATTTTGAAGATTTATATAACATAATAGGCCACTTTATATCTAGATCTAAAGAAGATGGAATGGCTGTTTCTTATGTGTCACAACTTCTAGATTATTTGCCATTTATCACAAACAATGAAAACTCTTTTCTTGCATACTTGCCAAGGTGCAGTATTGAGAACAACTCTCAACCATTTCCAGCCTTTTTTAATGCCATCTTGTCAGTTCAACATTACACCATTACTGTTTGGGCTAGTATATATAATCACAATATGAAGTTTGATGATATTCTAGAAGACAGGAAAGAGGGCAGATCTTCAGAAGATAACTTTGATGATGGTTCAGGAACATATCAGGATAGTATGAGCCTATGAGGACAGTTATTTCATCAAGGGTTCCAATAACCTTCAGGCTGCACAATTGATGATAATGGTTCATCTAATACACAATCATTTCCTATTAACTCACTTGTCTGCTTACAGATTACTTCACCCTCCTTAAACTTCTCTGAATCTTTAATCTTGAATCTATCTTCATCTATTACTTAATAAGACATTTGTCCTTTCACATTGTGTCAAGAATGAGAAAGGTAAATGATGCATATAGTTGACCTATCTCATAGGCTATAAATCAACTGGAAATGTTTGACAAGGCTATTTTGACAATAGCAACAACTTGTATGCAATAGAAACCATTGAGCTTTTATGTAGCTCTGATGCAGAGCACCTAAGGGGTCTTGACCATGAAGCTCCTATATGTGGTTTTTTTCTGAAACAAGGCAATTACATTAGCTATTAACTGTGGCTCTAGATCCTTTATCTCCTTGTAGTGTTTGTCTTCCTAAACAAGGAGCAGAATGTTTTTTGTTGGGCTTCAACTATTTAGTTATGTTTACAAATAAATTTAAATAAACAGTAAATAAGCATATAAACAGTGTATAAATGGTTTATAAACACAAGAAGTGCCAAATATATTTAAAATCCTAAAAACCATATTTACACTCAAAGAACACTCTATCTCTCACCTTATACTAGATGAAAAGAAACCTCTCCTTTCTTACTGTCAAAATTTTAACATTTCTGTAATAAGAGGCAATTTATTTTCCTTTATCCTAATAATATAAAATCCAAATATGATGGTTATATACCACTATCTCAAATTTATATTAAAGATGACATCAAAATGATATTTACTTGATATATACTTTTGTTACAATATCTTTGATAGAAAATGTGATTATTCTTTTAAGATATTTTACTCAGGAAAAACACCAGGGATTTTAGACTGGACAGGCTTACTTCAAGTCCTTTAGACTGTAAATGCACACAGAGTCACCAGACTATAAACCAAAGACCATTGAAGAAGAAGAACACAGATGATCCAGGTGATCGTAACATATCTCATGTCAGGAAAATGTTCCTACTGTGAGGTAACATTGTGCTATGTTGCAGTTTTATGGCTGTCACTACCTCCTACTTCTCTGATCACCTTGCCACCACTTTTCTGAGTCACATGTCCTCCACAGCATGAGCAAAAACAGCCAAGGCAACTGACAGCAAGACTGTGACCAAGTGTACTGCCAAACAAGGCAAGAAACTCTTAGCCAATAATGACACCTAAAATGTCATAATCATGTAATATTGATAACATCACATGACTTGGACCTATTGTGCCTTCAACTGATTTCTCTAATGCTCCTGCTTGTTCTTGCCTCCTATCTTTTCCTTCTAGACTTCTTTATACTCCACTGCTCTATGCTTCTGCCCTTCTGTAATCTGATGTGACTCCTGACTCTGTACTATACTGGCTCCCCTATCTGATGATCTGATGGATGACTAAGCTTACCTTAGTCATCATTTTGTTGTTTTAGCACTAAGTCAATTATCCAGTAGTAGTTCTCAGTTGTATAAATAGTGTAGCATTGGACAAAGACTAGCTTTAAGCTAGTCTTTGACAAATACCAGCCATATTACCTTCACCTGTCTGAGTCTCCCTTTTATCTCATCCATCTGGTGTGACTCCTCACTGTGCTGCTGTAGTGCATTTAGAACTTGTACAGAACAAATCACATAATTTGCTAAGTTAGTGGAATGATCTGACTAGATTGTAACACAAGAACCCCATGGCAAAAAAGGGTCATGGGTCCTCTGAGATGATACATACACCGAGCAGTTTGTTGATTGGCTGAAGAACAATCCTGAGGATCATCAAAAACTCTTCTCTAACTCATCACATGACACAAAGCAAGAAAACCAGCCATGTCATATAGCTAAAGGCTCAAAATCAGCCTTTCATACTAAGATGCCATCAGCAAGAACACATATTACTGCCAGGGATTGCCTAACTTTTTGCTTGCACACCAGCAGGAAACCAGTGCAAGTTGCACAAGTTTACAAGTCAAATATAGGGCTATTATTTAATATAAATACAGATAATATTATTTTGCTTAATTAAAATGATTAAACATTATTATAAAGGAATTTTATAAAGAATTAAATGTAAATAGGTTAAGGGTTCAGAGTGGGTTCAGGGTTAATATTGGCCAAATATTTTCCTTTAAAATGGGGTGTCAACACTGCTTATAGGGAAGATCCCTATGCATGGCTGGCTTTATGGTGTCCAAAAGGCAATATTATACTGCAGATAGTGAACCATTTGATCTGTGATCTATAAAAATTTATATTTTGAGTCCAAACATATGGATATATGCTAGTAAGGTAATCACTACAGATGTCATTTTATATACTAGTATATCAACCAGTATATACAGGTAATTTAAAATGAGTATGCATGTGTTTGGACTTGAAATATAGGTTTTAACATACCACAGATTGAATGGCTTACTATATGCAGTGTTTTAATCTAAAATGGGGTATCAAATGCCACTTATATGAGTGATCCCTATGCACAGCTGCTTCTACACTGTCCCAAAGACAATATTATACTGTGGATAGTAAACCATTTGATCTGCAGTACATGAAAACTTATATTTCAAGTTCAAACACATGCATACTCACTCTAAGTTTACCTGTATATACTGGTCACTATATCAGTATATAAAATGGCATCTATAGTGATCACCTTATAAGGACATATGCATATATTTGAACTTGAAATATAGGTTTTAATGTACTGCAGATTGAATGGTTTACTATTTGCAGTATCATATCATGTTTTAAACACCATGGAAGTAGCCATGCATAGGGATCATTGACACTCCATCTTAGATGTATAATGTATAGCCCACTATACTTGGCTCAAAAATGCCATCATTGTATTTTCCCCTTTCTATCTTATCTATCTACTAGGTGATTTCAATTTGAGTCAGGCCTGCCACTCAGGCACTCCAATTCAGAACACTCAGGGCCTGTTCGGTAAACGCTTTCTCGCGCGAGACATGGGCCAAGCAAAAAACAATGTTTTAATTAATTGAGAATGAGAATGTGACGTGTTCGGCAAACCTTGTGTCACGGGAGACAGAGAAATGAGAATGAGAATCCCCCCGCCAACTAGAAAAAGAGGTCTGACCTCTTTTTCTTTTGTCTTTCTCTGTCTCAAGGGTGACTGTGACCCCTTGCGTTACAATATTGTAGGCCAATAGCACTTATGTAAGGCGGCACGCGCGCATATAGCATAGCGGTAGCAGAGGACTTCCAGTATTTTCGACACAATATGAATAGTACAAGACAGACGACTACAGTTAGTGCAGGAGTCGGCTTCATGGTGACGTGCAGGGCCAGGCTGGGCTCAAAAGCCTGTGGGAGTGAGGCGCTCTTGGAGGCGCTGACCTTGGGAATCTCTGAATCACACAGTACCAAAGGTGAAAAATAAGGCAATAACATGTATTCAGTAATAAACATAGCTACGCTGTACTAAGTGTGAGCAAGGGAATCAGTATTGTGGCCATCAATTCCCCATCGCCTTCCGCTGTCGTGGCCGTCACCGGTGCGTGGTTGTCATATCCGCCGTCATTGCCTGTGTTGTCGTCTTCATCTTTGTCGCCTTGCGTTGCCATGGTCTCGAATAGGGATGGCGTGATGGTGTCCAGGAGCGGCGTTGGGTGGATCTCACCGCAGTGCTGCGCGCCGTCCCCCGCAAGGAGCACGAACTTGTGTGGACGTGTGTGCGAGCACCATAATGTGGCCCGCCGTGTGTCCGGGTGCCTTGAGGAGATATAACGAACCATCGTTGAACCAGTCGATCGCCCGTAGCCCCACAATTTTCAGGGTCAAGGCGCTGATGCCAAAGTCCAACTCGAACACCTCACAGCCTTCGAATGCCTCATGGAGCATTTCGGCGTTCAGGCCTAAGGGCTGCCCAGGGTATGTCGAGGGATGGGACTTGAAACCTGGTCCGACAACGAGGGAGGTACTCACTGGGAATAGGGTGAGATCTCCCATGTGGTCTGGGTGATGGTGAGACCAGATAGCGAAGTTGATGGACAGTTGTAGTCGCTCCGTCGTGGTCACAGTCATCGTCACCGCATCATTGTCGTCATAACCTTGCTGCCGTTGCCATAGTGGCCTCCGTCACTGTCGTTTGCGATTTGCCTCATGGGACTTGCGTGCCGTGTTGAGTTGATGTTGCCACGGGCTTGTGTGCAGGGAGGCAGAGGCAGAGGAGTGCGGCACGGGGGGCACTTCTTGCAAGTGCTGGGTGCTGGTAAGACAGCGTGGTAAGCGTATTGCGATAGGTCCTGGGTGCCATGACGGGGTGACAGTGACAGTGAATTCCCAAATGGCGAAAAAAAAACATATCTTGATTGCTGGGCCGAAGCTCGTCAACCACCTCTTCATGAGTGTTGAAGGGGTAGTGGTGGCTCTGAATCGGCCTCTGATTCTCGCACTTGCCAGTGCCGGTACAGCTTGCGGTAACAAGGTCACGCTTTGTCATGTAACGAGACGAATTAAAACAATGTTTTTATTTTTGTATGTAAATGCGTTCGGAGGTCACAGGTAATTAAAACAATGTTTTGTCGCGGTCTCTGTTTCCCACCCGGGAAACAGAGGGTCCGCTGAAACATTGTTTCAGGGCTCAGCCGCGCCGAACAGGCCCTCAATGTTGCTCCACTGCCATAGCCACAAATGCATTGTCTCGTTTGCTTTCATCTTTCCTGCACTCTGAGTTGGTCTCACTCCCATTCCTGCCAGTTTGAACTCATTCTGACTCAGCTCTATACAACATATTTAGACATATAGTACAGTTTTTGAGTTATTGTAGTTCCCTCCAGTATTACAGGTTTTTTCTCTGGTCACTACCTTAGGTTTTCACAAAAATTGACTTGAATCACCAAGTCTTAGAATGATGATTTTCATGGGTTTTAGTGGTTTTTAGTGGTTTTTCAGATTGTGAAACTGATGAAACTTTTCTGTCAAATTGCTGATAACTGTTGAAGCCTACCATTGCATGTTTTCTTTTGAAATCCTAATGTGGCTTCTTCAAGTCTATATCAAACACAAAATGGTGATTAGGGTGTTTTAGAATAATGGTTGATAAGCTGATCTAGTTGGCAACTGTTAGATGGAAATCCAATGTCATCCTGTTTGTCCACATATCTATTTCTCCATTTTTGACTTTGAGGCAGAAATGATTGTCTATCTTGATAGTATTTTGATGTAACAGGAGATTGAGGGCTTTGCAATGGTCCCTACATTCATACAGAGTCTTGAGCTCTGAAAGGTGAAGAGGGTACACTTGCTTTTTTTGAACCTATTTATGCTGTCTGCATCTTGAAGGGTTGTTCCTATTATATTCTCAAGAACTTCTGACTGCCTAATTGTTACGTCATGGTAAGGTTGTTCTCCTGACTTGGGATATGTCTGCTACAGAGACACTGCACTAAGGGTCATGGGGTTGGTTCTGTCAAGGGAAGTTTCGAGGTGGAACTTCAGAGGTAAATGTATGAGTGAACTATGTCAGGTAGTTCTTGAGTGGATAGGAAGGCAGACTTTGCTAGGGTCTAAGAGATGGAGTATTTGCAGGTTCCTAGATTGCTCTGGGTACTGTAGGATACAAGAAGTCAAGTCTGGGGCTACTAGCTACCCAGCAAGCCTGACTTTATAGTGCTACTGATTGTAGGACTGAGTCACAACAGCATTCTAGGATATGAGTCAATCCAGGTCATAGTATTGTACAAGTCATGATGAGTTGCTGTGCAGTCACAATAACAGAAGGAGTCATAGTGACTCATGAAAGTAAAAAAAGTCATAGTGACTCATGTGCAAGTCCAGGTCATATGACTGAGCACGTGATCAGTAAGTAAAAAGTATGGAAATAAAAGTAAAGTTCATGATACAATCCCTCTTTCAGGCACAAAGTCATCATGACTTTGTCAGTTGTCATGAATACCCCAGTACAGGTCAAAGTCAGCTTCATTGACCATGTTCATTTTGGTGATACCCTAAACTGTCCCTGAATGCTAAGAAACAGTCTAAGATGAGTGCAGGGTCTAAGGGGTGTGAAGCATTGTGAGGTGTTGTGCAGGCATCCATGGGGCACAAGGTGTCATATATGGGTCTGTGGCAATCACAGACATGTCGGTGTTGAAGGACTAAGGCTGCGTGCAAGTGTGGTGATGTCAAGAGAGGAAATGGTGTTGGATGGTTGTAGATCATCGGAAATGGTCGTGCACACTTCAGCGTGGTGTGAAACATCATATGAATGGCCACTGGGGTTGGGAATGTGTTGGGAATGAGTTGCTAAGGCTGCACACAAGTGCGGTGATACCCAAAGCTGCCGGTGAGCGCTTCTGAGTGCAGCTTGGGATGTTGGGTTCAGGGAGGCTTGAAGCCACACTGCCAGTCGTGCAGGCCTTCGCGGGTCTCATAACTTCGCACAGGGCTTCGCTAGGGTTGGGGACGCGTCGCTCTAAAGTTACTAAGAGCGTGGGCAAATGTGAGACTCTCAGGAATGCGGGGAACGAGGGGAACTAGGCCCTGCAGAGCTCTGAAGCCCATAGGGTTTGAAAGTCCGGTTGGGTCCGGTCTTTTTCCTAATTTGGCCGCAACCGCAACCGCAACCGGTTGGTCATCTGGCCCAGCCAGTGTGACCACAACTGGACCTTGAGCGACCGGTTGTCACCAGTTGCACTACCCTTCTCCAGCTTGTGTCAACCGGTTGTGACCCAACTCGGTTGCAGTCAGTTGCAGTCAGTTGAGACCAGTTGCAACTGAGTTTATCGCACGAGATGAAGTACTTCAATTCACTACTATAGACTACTAGTGCTACTACTACTGTACAAGACTATCTATCTAATATATACACCTCGTCGCCATTGCCACTGTTGCAGTCCGAGTTGTTGCAGTCGTTGTCGTGATCGGCAACGTGGCGGTCGGTTGGTG
Source organism: Lactarius sanguifluus (assembly GCA_021527775.1). Taxonomy (NCBI): domain Eukaryota; kingdom Fungi; phylum Basidiomycota; class Agaricomycetes; order Russulales; family Russulaceae; genus Lactarius; species Lactarius sanguifluus. Next base: position 536,692 of record JAKEYF010000020.1, on the reverse strand, counting down.
AACCGACCTGGCATGCAGCGTCGTCGTCATTGTCACTGTAGCTGCCATGGGTCGCGGCCATCAGGTGAGCTGCCATGAGCAGTGTTGCCATAGTCGCCATAAGTCGTCGCCGTGGTTGCCATAGTCGTCTGAGTTGCCGTAGTCGCTGTCGTGGTTGTTGTAGCCGTCATGGCTGTGGTGGCCATAGCGGTCGGTTGGTGAGCCGCTGTAGTCATCCACCGTAGTCGCCGTAGTCGTCGTAGCCATCGGTCATGGCTGTGGACCTGTGGTGGTCATGGTGGTTGGCGCGGTTGTTGTGAGGGTCTTGTTGGAGTCGGCACACTGCCAGTCTTCAAGTTGTTGTCCGGTTGTCACGTGGCGGTGGCGTTGGCCGACTGCCAACTGCCATGGCAGCGGCCATTGTTGTTGCAGTCGTCGTCAGCATTGTTGCGGCTGGTGTTGATGTTGGTCGTGGTCGTAGCATCCAAGTTGGCGTTGGCGTGTTATCGGTTGAGACCAGTCCTAACCGGTCCTAACCAGTTTGGCCACATGCCAAATTTGGAAGAACCACAACTGGTAAATTCCTCAGGCCAAGACGAACCGCAACCGAAGGTCCGGTTGCCACCGGTTGCAGTCCGGTCCGGTCCCGGTTTTTTCCGGTTCATGTAGTCTTTGAAAGTCCAGTTGCAGCAACTGAAAAAGACTGCAACTCAACTGAACTGCAACTGGAAAAAACCGGACTTTTGGTTGCAGTTGTACCTAATCCTAGAATGTATCAGTTGCAGTTGCGCGAAATGGCAGCTGACCTGCAACCGGTTGCAACCGGTTGCAACCGATTTCTTAGTCAGCAGGTGATTGGGCTGAATTTCTGATCAAAACGAGCCTAAGATCACCCAAATCGGCCAAAAACTGAGCAAGTTATGATCAAAACAATCATTTTACTCATAACTTTTGCTTTTTTGGCTGTTTTACCTAATTATTTTTTCATTATAAGGCAGTTGCACTTAGAAATTTATTATAAGTACCTATTAACACTAATTATAAGTGGTTTTGACTCAGTTTAGACCAGTTTCAGATAGATTAAATAACATTCAGTTGGGTCCAGTTGCAACTGGTGCAACTGGTTTTTTTGCAGTTTTTTGCAGTTGCAGTTGAGGTTGCAACAAATTTCATTTTTTGGCAACCAGTTGCAGTTGCAGTTGGACCAAATATGGTCAAAAAACCGGACCCAACCAGACTTTCAAACTCTAGAAGCCCAGAGGGGAGAACTAGGATTAACTTGTTAGAAAGAGGTAGGTACAGGAAGTATTTATACAGGTCCAACAGGGATGTAGCTCTAAAGATGGAGTGGAAACCAGGAGCAACCAAGCGAGATCGCAAGACGAGAGGAAAGGGCAGAATGGTAAAGGGCAGAGATGTCAACGAGTTATCATTAAACGAGTGTACTTGCGAGTGTGACTCATTTGTGACAAGTACTCATGCCCACGAGTACTCGTTCCCACAAGTACATGTGAGTACGAGTTTCTGTTTTCAATCGTGTGAGTACTTGCGGTACTTGCGGGGTCACATGACCATTTTCCAGGTTGGCAAAGATATGTTTTATTACACAGAAGTAGATACTACAGTACTACAGTAAAGTGTAACTACTTGTTTAATCCCCACTGCAGCGCTCGCAATCCGTGTCAGTGCCGTTGTCTGAGCCCATTGCTGGTGTGTCGCATCGCTCCATCTTCGACTTGTCGTGGTCTTGGTCATGGTCATCCCTGTTGTTGGCCATCGCCCTTGTCATGGTTCGATTGAAGTGGACACTTACTATACGGTGATGACCCCAGTAGTAAGTTGTAATGTGTCATGGACAGTTAGATCAGTCAGTGGACTCATAGTATCACATGCTGATGTGGCACGACTCATTCCACATACCGCTATAGTAGGGTTCGAGCTACTTTAGCTATTTGTTGTACGGTTTCAAGAGGAGCTTGAAAGCTGCCTCATATGTGTATAAGTAGTAGTAGTTGAAGACTCAGGATCGCCATCCTGGTCTTCTTCAATCACCACTTGTCTCCTCTTCTCTTGTCGCGTATTCGCTTGTCTCCCTTGAGCAAGTTGTCTCCCATTGATCGTATCCAGGGACTCTGAACGTCCTGGTATACTCTGAAGTCACGTGCCTCGTTAAGTGCCATGTACTCAAGTCATGCCATCCTCGTCACGTGATTAGGTCACATGATCACCGTCGGAATACCTGCTAAGTCGTGAACGCCCTTTCGTAGTCTAAGTCAGACTAAATGTCTGTGGTGGCATTACAGCCCTGCTTTCGTAAGTCGATGGGCAGTTCCCGTTGTTGTAATCGATGAGTGTCGACCCGTGGTCTGAGTCGTGGTCGACGGGCATTGCTCAGTCGTCATGGTCGATGGGCATTGGCCTGTCATGGTTCCGTCGCCGTTGTCACCACCCCATTGCTGTTGCTGGTGGGTGTCGTAGTCGTGGCTGCATTCAGGGTGGTGGGTGACGGCTGGAGTTCATGCAGCTCCAAGTTGAAGCTGCGTCGGTGGTGAACTTGAGGCGTGTTGTCGTAGTTGTAGTTGTAGTTTGTCGTTGGTGGTGCACGTGGCTTGGATTGGTCAGCATCCAGTATGAAACTGGAAATCACCGAGCAGGCATGGAAAAGGTTCACAGTGGCTTCCCATGCTCAACGTTCAAGACTACAACATCCACAACCACACCAGCACATGTCCTGTCCCAAACACAACGACGATGATGACCTATCACAGCCATCCCAACAATGACTACAACACAGCGGGCCGCGGCAGCAATGACAAACGACACAGCGGGCCATGGCAGCAACGATGAACGACACTGACGATGGTTCAAAACGACAGCAAGGCTGGCTCAACAACAACACAATAGACATCGACAACAAGCGACGACAGGACGGTGAGGCAAGCTCAAATGCCGACAACGATGATGCAATACATGGTGGCAGCGGCGCGGCGATAACACAACAGGCAATGGCAGTGAACTGGATGTGATGATGGGGGGCAGCTCTATGCTGGCACAGGGGCTCTGTATACTAGTACAGTATCTGTAGCTATTCTTTAGTAGTGTAGTGCCTAAATAATAAGGTGCCCATGAGTACTCGTTTAAAATGAGTACCTGTGTGACTCAAATGAATACGAGTACTCGCACTTGCAAGTACTTGTGGCTTGGATGGGTACTCACAGTGTGAGTACGAGTGTCAGCTCAGAAAACTCGGCGAGTACTTGTGCTCATGAGTACTCGCCACCGTGAGTATGAGTCAAGTACGAGTACATCGTCAGAGATTTCTGACAAGTACTCATACTCGTGAGTGTCACTTGTTGACATCTCTAGTAAAGGGTAAAGGCCCAAACCGGCCGAAGTGCGGGAACGTCCAGTCCGCCAGAGCGGTGCGAGAAAGTAACAAATGATGTGAAAAGGCCAATTTACCTGCCCAGCTGTGCGCTAGGCATATTATCTCCTCCCCACTGAGATCCTGACTGTCCTCAGTCACCGGCGTGCGCAGAACTTGATTTGGCTCGAAATGCGATGGTTGGTCCTAGTTGTCCTCAAGGTGCAGGCGAGTCCAGTATAGCCGCTGTGTGTGTCGTTGTGTGTACAGGTTGCAGGCCTTGCATGTTCCTTGGGTACTCACCGTCCTCGCAATTGGTTGCAAAGAGTCCATGTGGACGTTGCGCTGTCAGAACACATTGCGCACTTGCGGCCTCAGCTATGACGTGTTGGCTCCTTACGCTGGGTCGGGCCCAATGCACACCATGACGCTCAGGCTGTCGCAGTGGCTGGTAACACGTTCTCTTGCACGCCGGGGTGAGGTTGTCACCGTGATGGGTTGCTGAAGTCCGTGCCATCACGGTGCTTTGACTGGGTGATGCTGGTACCTGGCATACTTCCTCAATGTTGTTCTATTGGTAATGCAGTCACTCTTGTTATGTGAGTCTTCGTGGGTCCTAAAGATGCTGCCGTCCACCCTTGGGACCAAGTCGCCACCTTGTACGATCTGCCAATGCCCATGCCATGCTAACGCTGTTGTCTTGTGTAATTGGGATTCTCCTGCGTGACCTCACTGATGTCTTGGACTTGATTGCGTCGGCCGTACATGCTGTCACAAAAATTGCACATGTGTGGACGCTTGCGAGTCTTGAAAACATTACTGTAGACAGTCGAGACCGAGTTGGCACCTTCCACAGGCCGTTGCGCCGCAATGTTGTCATCGCCACCGCACTTGTACTTGTCTGAGTCCTTGACCTGATGTTCCTGACCGAGCCAGACTGCATACTATCTTGAGCTGAAGCACAACCATTGCGCATGCTGCCGCAGTTACTGTAATTGATGTGGCCGGTACTCGAGGTTATCCTTGTCACCTAGACAGGAGGGCCGCACGACTATAGTACCTAGCGCACATGTATCGGTGGGACTTGCAAACCACTTGATTCGTCATCTGGAACTAATCTGAACTGGCTTGAGATATATCGCTGGGCAGGCGCTCCTGGTAATGCAAAGCCGCTCTTGCTGCGCACACTTTCGCACGACTTGACAACGCTTGAGTCGGCGCCTAGAATCAGTCTACACCCGCATGCGGGCCGCAAAGATCCGCGTGGCGTTGGCAGAGTCGCCACATCTTGTGTTCTGGAGGCATTCTTGCGTGGTAGTGCTGGTATCTCGGCATAAGTCGCGTTTGCTGGGCGTGTCATTGCATAGATCATAGACGCGTGCACTTGCACTTCGTGTCATCCTTGACGCTTAGCTAAGTCACCGGAGGCCGCGCGAGTGCGGCTCAGTCTCTGGGTCATTCTCATGTTCGAAGTACGTCGCCAGGGTTGCCCTCCTAGAATGCGAAATCGCTCTTGCCACACACGTACTTGCAAGTCTGGAAGATGCTTCTGTTGACACCTGGGACAGAGTTGGCATCTTGCGCAATTCGCCGATGTCCACGCAGTGCTTCCGGTGCTGTCACTGTTCCTGTGCTTGCAGTAGTCTCCATGTGCATTCCCCGCGAGCCTTGATCTTCAACAAAGGCCGTCCGCCCATATCACACACGTCGCTGCGGGGGCTGTAAACACCTTCGTAAGTACTAGCAGCTATTCCCGATACCCAGATGTGCCACAGGCATCCGTGCACATCTGGCACCGCTGCCGAAGCCTTCGGTTCGTGCTCCTGTCTCCACCGAACTGATCTTGACTAGCTTGCATTGCGTTCCTCCTCGCAGGTTACCGCATGACTAGGGTACGACATGGGTTGCACTGTGGGTGTCATTGCCCGGTACCGTACCTGCCACCCGTGATACCGCACCTGCTGCAACACTGTACCCATAGCCGTGGGTTAAACCCGCGGTGTATGACTCAACACCACGGTGTAGGAACACTGTGGTATACTGCACCACCATTGCCTTATACCATGGGTTATAACCACGGTCAGCATGTAAAACAAAGAACTAAAAAAAACTAATACAATGTATTGTAAAACTACTAGCTACAATGTTGGCAGCCACAACGCCCACTGTCGTCGTGTTACCATCGTTATCGCAGTCGCAGTCATGTTGTCATTGCTGCTGCATTTTCGTCTGAGTTGTGTCGTCGCCTTGCCATGGAATTCCCGTCAGTCGTGGTCGGCCGTTGCCACCACTGCCACCATCGCCATCGTGTTAAGCGGATGGGACCACTGGCAGCCCGTGTTGGCGGGGCGGCGGCAGCGGTTGATGGCAGCGAGTTGCACTGCGTGGGGGTCGGGGTCATCGTCATGGTGAGCAGCGCACTTGCCAGTGTCTGTTGGTGCGGGGGTAGCTGTCGTGGGTGTCGTCGTCATAGGTGTCATCATTGTGGGTGTTGTCGTTGGGGTGCACACCAAGGTGTATGCGATTGGCGAGGTGACCGAGGCTGTTGTTGGCATCGTCACCATGAGCCATGAGGAGTTCTCCTGGCATGTAAAAGAATGTGTGAAATAATATAATCTTTCCCACACTGCCTACCACGGTGTTTGCCAGCATTCTGATTTCTGCCTGCCTGAGTCAGTGCGCCTTCAGGAAGCTTCATGTACGGCCTGGGTGATTGCCTTGCTTAGTCACAGATTGTGTCGTTGACACTGCTATCACTCTCGTTCATATATATCAATCTGCAGGCATGCACTTCATCAATTAGAGAAGACCAGGTCATTCCCCTGGCCGCCACCATTGGGGGGCAAGGTGAACTGCATGGTGCACATCTAACGTGTCGTCAGATGTGCACTGTGCAGCTCACTGGACAATGACAACCCAGCAAGCTACGACAATGACTCGGTTGCACTACACATCCCTGACGCAGCCCCAAGCAGCATCAACTGCAGCTGGTGTCCCACCATCGCAGGGCCGGTTGTGGCGACCCTAACCACAACGACAGCGGAACAACAGTGCCAATGGATAGCACTCCGTAGATGCAGCCCTGGCCACAACTACAAGACAACGACAACAACAACGACTGCAAGACAGCGACAGCAAGACTGCGACAGCAAGACCATGTCGATGACAGACAATGACAATGACAACAAGGCAGACAACAACGACAACTGTTGAGCGCAGAACTAACAAGTGAGGTAAGAGCAAAGGGGCTAAGAGACAAGTTACTTCAGAGGATGAAGGAACTCTATATATTACTACTACACACCTAAGAGACAAGTTCTATAGAATGTCTGTGAGTAAAAGGTATGGTAGAGTAAAAGAGAAAGGAACTTACACTTCAGAGGATGAAGGAACTCTGAAGTGTTGTAGCGTAAACAGCAGTCCTTATATACAGGACGCTTAGATAAGAATGGTCTGTGCGCACTGGTGACCCAAACACAATACATGTGGTCTGTGCGCCAGAGGGAGAAATGCCATTGGAGGGCAGAGAACAATAGCTGCCTAAAGCAGATAATACCGGTATCTTAAGAATAAAGAACAATAAGAGCCATATATGACTCTGTCAATAAAGATAAACAAAAGCAGTCCGTACAAGTCCGGAATGTCCAAAAGAGTCCATAAGGGACAGATACCGTATTTAGTGTGTGGGCTGACTCAATCAGATCCCACGAGACATGTGACTTATACAGTCGTGTCTCAACATCCCTCCATGATTGGGGCAGTCCATGATGTAAGTAACAGAGGTGTGTTAAAGTTGGAGCTCAGGAGTATGGATCCTTGACTATTATATATAAGATGATAATCTTTTCAAGAGCCAGAATCTGTAGGCTCTCTAAGTCAAGGTCCAACTCCTTCAGGGCTCTAAGAAGGGCTTTTCGTGGTTGTAAAACACCCAAAGGAAGTCTGCAAAAGCTTCGCTTGCTTATTTGCAGTAACTCGACATCCCTGAAGCCATCTTCTGTTAAACCTCTTGGAGATCAGAGAACATGTTGTGCTTGTGACAGGACAATGTGACATCCCTGTTGATCAGCACGATGTTCCTGAGTCCCTGTTTTACACCATTCCTAGATCATTGACCATTTTGTCAAAGGGTTCTCTGGGCAGCGACTTAGTGAGTCCATCTGCAACCATTTCCCCTGTTGGAGTACGTATCAGGTCTATGACCTTGTTTTCTATGTATTCCCTGACTACATGGTGTTTGATCTGTTGAGATGCGACTGTATAAGTCACATGTCTCGTGGGATCTGATTGTGTCAGCCCACATACTAAATACGGTATCTGTCCCTTATGGACTCTTTTGGACACTCCGGACTTGTACGGACCGCTTTTGTTTATCTTTATTGTCAGAGCCATATATGGCTCTTATTGTTCTTTATTGTTAAGATACCGGTATTGTCTGCTTTAGGCAGCTATTGTTCTCTGCCCTCCAATGGCACTTCTCCCTCTGGCGCACAGACCACATGTATTGTGTTTGGGTCACCAGTGCGCACAGACCATTCTTATCTAAGCATCCTGTATATAAGGACTGCTGTTTACGCCTCTACACTTCAGAGTTCCCTTCACCTCTGAAGTGTAAGTCCCTTCCTCTTTACTTCTCTTATTACCTTTGCTCATAGATGTTCTATAGTAACTTGTCTATTAGGTATGCAGTTGTAATAGAGTTCCCTTCACCTCTGAAGTTAACTTGTCTATTAGCATTCCTGCTTTTACTCTTCGCTTGTTAGTTCTGCGCTCAACATGATCAGGATGTGTTTGGACCGTCTTCCAGTGACAGGGTTTAATGCTAAGTCTACAGCACCCTTGTTGTCACAATGTAGGGGGATAGGGGAGGTAACCTCATACCCTAGTTCCCCAAGGAAGGTAGTGTACCACTGAGCTTGGTTTGATGCCTCAGAGAGGCTCATGTACTCAGCTTCTGTGGTAGACTGGGCAATTGTCTTCTGCTTTCTGGTACACCATGAGATGGCTCCATTGGCAAGCAGAAAGATGTATCCAGAGGTGGAGTGTTTCTCTTCTTGATCTCCCCAAGAAGAGTCACAGTAGCCATGGAGGCCTTCTCCACCTGAGCCATTCCCTCCAGCATAGCATAATGCATAGTCCTTAGTACTGTTTAGGTATGCCAGGACATATTTGGCTAGGCGTAAATGCTGTGGTGAGGGATTGGAAGTGAATTGGCTAAGGCGCGCAACAGCGAATGATATATCAGGTCTGCTTCCAATCTGCGCATACAGCAGAGACCCAATTATATGTTGATACTTCTTAATTTCAGAAGTAGAGGCCTGATCTTCGTACTTGATCAAGTGTGCCTCGGCGCCAGAGGGAAGAGGGGTATATACTGGGTTGGAATCTATCATTCCAAAGCACTCTACCACATCGCAGATGTAATCTGATTGGTTGATTTCCATGGTGCGGTTTGCACGGTCTCTGGTGATGTTAACACCTAAGTAAGACTGGATTTCACCAAGGTCAGTCATCTCATATCGACTTGATAGAGAGACTTTCAGATCATTGATCTTTGATAGGGAGCTCCCAAGTATAGTGATGTCATCTACATATAAGATCACAAATAGTGTGTCACCCCCCTCTTGAAGATGATACACATATACTCCTGCATCAGAGTACGTCCGCGTAAAGCCTAGGTCACAAAGGACCCCATGGAATTGCAAGTTCCATGCGCGGGAAGCCTGTTTTAGGCCATAAAGGGCCTTCTGTAACCGGCACACAAGGTGCTCGGATCCAGCTGTGACGAAACCGACTGGTTGCTCCATATAGATTTCTTCCTCCAGTTCCCCATGAAGGAATGCCGACTTGACATCCATCTGGTGAATATGCCAGTCTTCAAGCGTAGCCAACACAAGAAGCAGTCTTAGTGACTCAAAGTGGGCAACTGGGGAGAAAGTTTTGTCAAAGTCCACCCCCTCTAGTTGGGTGAACCCTTTTGCCACTAGCCTAGCACGAAAGCGTCCATCTGCTTTCTTTTTGAACACCCATTTACACTTCACCACCTTCCTATTAGCAGGAAGGGGTTCAAGTCTCCAGACATCAAGCTTACTGAGAGCATCAAGTTCATACTCGCATGCTTCAAGCCAATCAGTAGCTTGGTCCGACTCCATTGCTTGCTTGTAGGTTTGAGGTTCCTTATAACCAGGAACTTCAGCCACATTCAGCAAGTCCATGAGCCCCAGTCGGCCACTACCCTGCATGAATTCGTCGTTGTCCTCTGTAAAGTATCGAGGATTCGTGAATCGTACCCTTGTGCTCCGCCTTGGTCGTGTAGGCGAGGTTACCTGTGTGTTCCTGGGAGATCTAGGGGTTTCCCTAGGAGGAGACACATCCCTGTTGAAATTAGGGGCAGGTATAGGCACAGAGACTACTGGAGGCCTTGTGGAGCAGGTGCGAGGATGGGCAGGGGTTGTAGGTACTGGGGCTTGGGAGGGGGGAGTGTGGTATATTGTCTGGTCTGCCGTGGCAGGTGTGGTATTGGGTGGTGTGAGTGGGGCGCTAGGCTGTTGGGTTGCTGCAGGTACCATTGGTGGTAGTACGAAGACTGGTGTTGTCTGTGGTACTGCAGGGGCAACAGCTGGTGTAGGCTGGCCAGGCACTACAAAGAAGATCTCTATGAGTTGCCCTTCGGACATTTCCGATGAGTACTCATACTCGCGAGTATAACTCGTTGACATCTCTACTAGTGTTCGAAAGTCCGGTCCTATGAACCGGAAAAAAACCGGGACCGGACCGGACTGCAACCGATGGCAACCGGACCGTCGGTTGCGGTTCATCCAAATTTGGCATGTGGGTGAAACCGCTGCGGGACCGGTTAGGACCGGTCCTAACCGGTAAGCCGGCATCCACTGGCATGCCACGCCAACACGACCGACACTGTCGACGCCAACCGCAACAATGTCGACAATCACTGCAATAACGACGACGACGACAAGACCCAACAACCGCGCCAACCACCACAGCCACCACAGCCATCACGACTATGACGACAACTACAGCGACTAGGGCAACGACTACGGCTGGGCAACGACTACGGCGACAACACGGCGACTTGGGCGACAACTGGGGCGACGACTAGGGCGACGACTATGGCATCGACTACGGCGACAACTACGGCGACTAGGACAACGACTAGGACAACGACTACGGCAACGACTGCGGCGACAACTTGAACTGCGGCGACAACAACTACGACGACAACTACAGGGACTACGGCGACAACTACGGGGACTAGGGCGACGACTACGGCGACAACTTGAACTACGGCGACAACTTGAACGACTACGGCGACAACTACGGGGACTAGGGCGACGACTACGGCGTCGAATCGACTACGGCGACAACTACGGCGACAACTTGAACTACGGCGACAACGACTATGACGACAACTACGGTGACTACGGCGACAACTATGGCGACGACTACGGCGACCGTGACTACGACGACTACGGCGACGACCACGGCTACTACGGCGACGACTACAGCGATTATGGCGACACTGCGCGGCTCACCAACCGACCGCTACGACCACCACAGCCATAACAACGGCTACGACGACTACGGCGGCGATGATGGCGACGCTGCGGCGGTTCACCAACCGACCGCTACCCATATCGCTGATCACGACGACGACGACGACGACTGCAACGACGACGACGAGTCGACGACTGCAACGACGGCGACGACTGCGACGACGACGAGTCGACGAGTGCAACGACAGCGACGACGAGTCAACGACTGCAACGACGACGGCGACGACTGCAACGGCGACCACAACGGCGACAATTGTATTAGCTAGATAGTATTGTAGTAGTACTAGTATTATAAGAATATAAATTGCATTGTTATGACTGCGGTTGCAGTCGGTCCATAGAGGTTGTGACCGGTTGTGAACCGGCTCAGGATGAGCCGGTTCAGACTGCAAGAACCGGTCTTTTCATCGGTCCGGTCCGGTTCTGGGAAAAGGGATGAACCGATCTATCGGTTGCGGTCCCGGTCTTTCCAAATTAGGCAAAAAAAACCGGACCGGACTGGACTTTCAATCACTAATCTCTACACCAGGGTCAAGGGAACGACAGTGACTCACCGAGCAATCACATAGGAGTCATAACGGCTCCAAGATATTGAGTCAAAGGTCACAAGACCTATAAGTCACAAGACACCACGTCACGAGACACAAAGTCCAAAAAGAGAAAATGAAGAGTAAAATCGTACAAGTCGTGACATTCAGGTTCAGGGTTCAGCCCCCTTTGAGCCCAAACTGGACCTGAATCAGACTGGACCTCTCAGAGGTTCAAGGTTTGGCCTGAGAGCCTGAACTGGACCTGGGTCCAGTTCAGGGTTTGGAAAAAATCATCTCTGAACTGGACCACACCAGACCGCAGCAACCCTAAACACACTAGCTGTAACACCACCATGGGCATTTAGTCTGACTTAGACTGCGTAAGGGCATTCACGACTTAGCAGAAATCGAGCCACGTGTCACATGACTATCCAGCGGGTACATGGCGCTTATCGAGGCATGTGACGCGTACAGGCACCAGGATGTTCTGAGTCACTGGGCTTCTAATCAATGAAGACAACTTGCTCAAGGGAGACAAGTGAAACACACGATGATGAGATGAGAAGACTGTGGTGATTCGAAGAAGACCAGGATGGTGATCCTGAGTCTTCAAGTACCACTATTTATACATGTATGAGGTAGCTTTGAAGCTCCTCCCAAAACCGTATACCCAGTAGCTAAAGTAGCTCGAACCCTACTATAGCCATACTATGAAACATGCCATATTGGCATGTGATACTACCTCCGATCGATCCGAGAAGTCCATGATGCATTACTACTTACAGAGGGAGTCATCACCCATGAGTAAGAGTCCCAAAAGTCCAAACCGTGACATCACCCCCTTTTCAGCTGTGACGACCACGTCGCATCCTCATGGGTCCAATGCCTGACAACCACCCTTCCTGCATCTGCATAATGCGCTCAATTATGTCTGCCATCTCCAGTTGGTACTTGCTCCGCTTCAGCTTGATGAACAGTACACATGTAGGACATACTCACAGTGACAAAGTAGACTGTGGTGAGATATGAGGGTGGTAGGGATGTCAACGAGTTAGACTCGTCTATACTCGTTTAGCTGTATCTCCTGAACCAGTGATCGTACAGGTCTAAAATTTGGAATGCGAGCAGATATACAATATGCCTGCTTGTATGCAAAATTTCAGACCTGTACGATCACTGGTTCAGGAGATACAGCTAAACGAGTATAGACGAGTCTAACTCGTTGACATCCCTAGAGGGTGGTACTGGAAGCAGCAACAGAGGTGATCTAGCAAGTGAAGCAGATGTGGAGTCTGGCACACAACAGATGAGAACTGGTGTTTATACAAGAGGATAAGACATACCTGGCACACAACAGATGAGAACTGGTGTGGTGCCAGAGCGTACATAGTACTCTACTTATACTCCTACAGAGAGTGATGCTAGTAACAGCAAGTCACAGTAAATACAACAAGATGCATTGTTCTGTACTCGGACAAAGGAGTGGACTAACTAAGAGAACAAGGCGTAAAGAACAAGAAGAGTCCAGACTATGATATCATAGTGACATCACAATAAAGATAGAACAAAGGAAAGTATAAAGATGAAGTACAAGGACAGTCTAGGTGAGTCCATGATGTCATATACATAAGTGATGTTATAGATAAGAGAATACAAGAAGTCCGAGATTGTAAAGATCAAAATAATCTAATCTACAAGTCCTGTATATCTAATCTAAAGCAGTCTGTTATCTGTGTGTCCATTGAGCCACTAAGTGCGCACAGGTCACTTATCAACACAGCTCACTGTGTACTCCCCCCAAGGATTGAGCCAGCAAATGCAGGTGCTGCTCCACCCGCTCCACCTCGTGCTGGTACTGATGGTACCGCTTCAGCTCCACCTTGAGGCTCCGATTCTTCAGCTCGTTGATGGCCCGGTCGAGACGGTGCTGCCCTGTGTGCCCGCTAACTAAAGCATGCATGTCCTCGGGGGCGTAGTGCGGCTTGCCGAGCTTGTGCATGTGAGGCTCTGCGTACAGTGGCTTGGTGTATACCTTGTCACTGTCCTCAATGAGCCCTGTTGAGACGTGACTGAATAAGTCACATGTCTCGTGGGATCTGATTGAGTCAGCCCACATACTAAATACGGTATCTGTCCCTTATGGACTCTTTTGGACACCTCGGACTCATACGGACCGCTTTTGTTTATCTTTATTGTCAGAGTCATATATGGCTCTTATTGTTCTTTATTGTTAAGATACCGGTATTGTCTGCTTTAGGCAGCTATTGTTCTCTGCCCTCCAATGGCATTTCTCCCTCTGGCGCACAGACCACATGTATTGTGTTTGGGTCACCAGTGCGCACAGACCATTCTTAGCTAAGCGTCCTGTATATAAGGACTGCTGTTTACACTACAACACTTCAGAGTTCCTTCACCCTCTGAAGTGTAAGTTCCTTCCTCTTTACTCTACTATACCTTTTACTCACAGACGTTCTATAGAACTTGTCTCTTAGGTGTGTAGTAGTAATATACAGAGTTCCTTCACCCTCTGAAGTAACTTGTCTCTTAGCTCTTTGCTTTTACTCCTCGCTCGTTAGTTCTGCGCTCAACAGGTTATGGGCCCTGACGCCTAATAACTAACTTGCCATTTTTTATCACAGATCTACTTGTGTCACTTGCTCTCTCAGCCGACCACATCTTTGTCGTCTTCATCACCTTCAGTGAGCATCCTCTACCATTGTTTCGACACATCCTTTCTCGTCCAACATGACTATGTCATGTGCCATTTTGGCTAGCCTCCTAAGGAGGTTCTCATGAGAGGTCTTACTATGACCTCAAATTCCTCTGTGCGCACTACTCCTACTATATCTTCTTTTCCCGGTCTTCGTCCGGAAGTGCTTTCATAGGCCAAGAGGGGAAGACCCTTGCGGCTATAAGCCTCTCAAATGGTTGGGTGATACTCGGTTAATACCTGGGTCACTTTAAGGGGTGTGAAGGCCTGGTTAATAGTCAAACCCAGATGTCCTTCCCTCTGATACAACTAGGAGACGCTACTATACTATAATGATATTTACATAGTAGCTATGAGTAGACCTCTGCCAGGAGAAGTATTCGCTCCCCTTGTGCAGGATTCGCTGCATGGCATGTATCACTATTCTAGTTACTTAGTACCAAGACCCCTAATGGTCTGGTCTAGAGACTCCACAGACGACAGTCATGATTGTTATGGGAGTTGATCCCTATCATCATTTCTGGAATTCGCTGTTGGCTCCTCTCTAGGGTACTACCCTTTACTATAGTTCTTGGATAGCCCCAGTCTTCATGCTACTAGGCTAGAGATGGACTTGGAGCGTCCTTCGCCGGACAGTGCTCCTCTGATCCTTCTTGCTCGAAACCTACGGCGTCGTACATGACTATCCGCCCTTAGTAACATTTGGGCCTAGGAGACTACAGTATAAAGGCAGCCATCATAAAAATGATTCCACTACTATAGTATACATCCAAGTCGCACAAACTTGAGGCATGACACTTTAAGTGTTATGGAGTTATAGCGCTCCTATGGCTGGACTCTATCTTCCCTTACCAAGATCTGGGCTGGTTCTGACTGCTCCTCGGAACCAGATCTACAAACATCTCAAATGTCTTTCCACCTTGTCTTCCCTCCGTCTGTCACCCTTGCCAAGTTGGATGGTACCAATTGGCAGACGTGGTCATCCACGTTCTCCTCCCTGATGCTGATGAATGGGTGCAGGCGCCACCTCACCCATTCAGATGTGGGTCCCGTCCCCCAGCACCCCACTGTCCCAGCTGGCCCAACTGGTCCCAACCAGGAAGGGCTAGCTATGATGGCCATGTGGGATAGGCAGGAAGAGGTCATCACTGGCCTCCTATTTTTATCAGGTGACATCGGAGGTCCTCTCTGGTATCCAATCAATGGCGCTGTATCCAAGCGTCCATGATAAATATCAGCAGCTGGATCACCTCTATGGTCAGGTTGGCTCTATGGCCACCTTTAATTTGTGGGTGGGCTTGGCAAATACCAAGCTTCAGGAAGGTAGCCCCTTCCTACCTCAGCTCCAGAAGATGTTGGATCTGAGGAACACCCTCGTGGAGAATGGGATGCCCGTCTCGGACATGCAAATGTCCTTCATACTTCTAGACGCACTACCCCCCTCCTACAGCACCATAGCAGGCACCATCCTCGCCTCTGGCCCCCCTGCCAATCTCGTACCTCAGGACCTCATCAATAGGTTCATCAATGAGGAATCCCGCATCTCTGGTCCCCCGGCATCTTTTACCAAGATAGCCCCCGTCAAACACCATCAGCCTCCGCGTGATCCACGTGTCGCAGGCATCGGGCAGCTCTGTGTCTCCGGACATAATCTGCCACTACTGCAAGCGGGCTGGCCATAAAAAGCCAGACTGCTACAAAGCTCAAACGGGACCAAGAGAACGCTAAGAAAGGGAGGGCTGGGCAGCGAGGGAAAGCTGCTCAGAATACCATATCTGAGGCGCCGGACTCCATTCCGGCAAACAGGTTTGCTACGGCCAATAGCATACCTGTACCAAAGAGCCGATTATTTACTATAGTCAATGGCTCTGGCAAAATAGAGGAGGTACATGAGGTACCTCAGGTTTCCCTTTACATGATGAGTGCAAACCACAATCAAGTAGCGTCAAGATGGATGATGGACAGTGGAGCATCAGCACATTTCACTCCGCACATTGAGGACTATGACACCTATACTTCTCACGAAGGTGTTGAAGTCCTCCTTGGTGACAGCTCTCTACTCAAGAGTGTTGGCACGGGTACTATTACTATCCGCACCAATCGAGGTTTCAACCTCAAAATATCAAATGTGCTTCATCTCCCTAATACGCATTCACGTATTCTGTCCACCAGCGCCCTAGCAGAAAAGGGTGCTATAGTTCAGCTTTGACGCTACATCTTTCGCCATCAGGACACAATGGGGAAACCATTGCGGAAGGACACAAGGCTTCTGGCCTCTATTGGCTAGATGGACACTACATAAATTCAGTCCGAGCACCTGCATCTGCTAGCCTTGATGTCTGGCACCAGCGCATGGGACATATGTCCAAAGATGCGCTAAAGAGATATGCTCAAGAGTCTGTAAAAGGACTCAAAATTAATGATTCCCCTGTGGAAGACGGGCTTTGCCATGGCTGTGAAGTTGGCAAATCTACCCGTCTACCCTTTCCCACCTTCCTCCAAACGTGCCAAGGAACCCCTTGAAGTCGTACACAGTGACCTTGTTGGCCCCATGCAGAGCAACTCTATTCAGGGCAACAAATACTTCGCCACGTTCATAGATGACTACTCCAAAGCTGCAGTAATCATCTTTATGAAATCAAAGGACCAGTTTAAGGACGCCTTCTTACACTACAAGGCGTGGGCTGAAAAACAATTAAATAAGCCCATCAAATCCTTACACTCGGACCGTGGTGGCGAGTATGTCAACAACGACTTAAAGCACATACTTGAGGAAGCAGGAATCGAGCATATGCTCACAATGCCTTATTCTCCACAACAGAATGGGAGAGCCGAGCGTTTTAACCGCTACGGTTATGGAAAAAGGCACTAGCATGCTTCACCATGCAGGCCTTAGCCTCGGCTTCTGGGAACAAGCAGTTCATACTGCTGCGCATATATACAATCGCACTCCCACTCGTTCTAATCAGTGGAAAACTCCGCTAGAGCTCTGGGATGGTACAGTCCCAGATGTCTCTTACTTTAGAGTATTTGGCTGCAAAGCCTACTATCATGTACCCGAACACAACCGGCGCAAACTAGATCCTAAATCAAAGGAAGCCGTGTTTGTGGGCTATGAACCCTTATCAAAGGGTTATAAACTCTGGGATAGACATAGCCGGTGCTTCATCTCTTCACGAGATGTTACATTTGATGAAGACACCTTCCCATCCCTGAGTGACCTGGCCCGTCACTCCACACCATCCATTCCATCTCCCTCCTCCGGTGAACCTTCAAGGGGAACCGATGGTGGTGAGATTTTCTTTGTAGTGCCTGGCCCGCCTACACCAGCTGTTGCCCCTGCAGCACCACAGACTACACCAGTCTTTGTACTACCACCAATAGTACCTGCAGCAAATCAACAGCCTAGCACCCCACTCACACCCCCCAACATTACACCTGCTCCAGCAGACCAAACAATATATCACACTCCCCCCTCCCAAGCCCCACTACCTATTACTCCTGCGCGCCCTCGCACCCGATCATCTAGGCCTCCGGTAGTCTCCGCGCCTATACCTGCCCCGAACTTTAATCGGGAAGTGTCTCCTCCTAGGGAAACCCCTAGATCTCCAAGGAACACTCAGGTACCTTCGCCTATTCGTCCCAGGCGGAGCACAAGGGTACGATTCACGAATCCTCGCTATCTACAAGAGGAAGACGATGAATTCGTGCAGGGTAGTAGCAGGCTGGGATTGATGGACTTGCTAAATGCTGCTGAGGTTCCTGGCTACAAGGAACCCCAAACGTATAAGCAGGCCATGGAGTCTGTACAAGCTACTGATTGGCTTGAAGCATGCGAGTATGAACTCGATGCTCTCAGTAAGCTTGATGTCTGGAGACTTGAACCCCTTCCTGCTAATAGGAAGGTGGTGAAGTGTAAATGGGTGTTCAAAAAGAAAGCAGATGGACGCTTTCGTGCTAGGCTAGTGGCAAAAGGGATTCACCCAACTAGAGGGGGTGGATTTTGACGAAACTTTCTCCCCAGTTGCCCGCTTTGAGTCCTTGAGACTCCTTCTTGCGTTGGCTACGCTTGAAGACTGGCACATTCACCAGATGGATGTCAAATCGGCATTCCTTCATGGGGAACTGGAGGAAGAAATTTATATGGAGCAACCAGTCGGTTTCGTCACAGCTGGCTCCGAGCACCTTGTGTGCCGGTTACAAAAGGCCCTTTATGGCCTAAAACAGGCTTCCCGCGCATGGAACTTGCAATTCCATGGGGTCCTCTGTGACCTAGGCTTTTCGCGGACGTACTCTGATGCAGGAGTATATGTGTATCATCTTCAAGAGGGGGGTGACACACTATTCGTGATCTTATATGTAGATGACATCACTATACTAGGGAGCTCCCTACCAAAGATCAATGATCTGAAAGCATCTCTATCAAGTCGATATGAGATGACTGATCTTGGTGAAATCCAGTCTTATCTAGGTGTCAACATCACCAGAGACCGTGCAAACCGCACAATGGAAATCAACCAATCAGATTACATCCGCGATGTGGTTGAGCGCTTTGGAATGTTAGATTCCAACCCAGTATATACCCCTCTTCCCTCTGGTGCCGAGGCACACTTGATCAAACATACTGATCAGGCCTCTACTTCTGAGATTAAGAAGTATCAACAGATAATTGGGTCTCTGCTGTATGCGCAGATTGGAAGCAGACCTGATATATCATTCGCTGTTGCGCGCCTTAGCCAATTTGCTTCCAACCCCTCACCACAGCATCTACGATTAGCAAAATATGTCCTGGCATACCTAAACAGTACTAAGGACTATGCATTGCGCTATGCTGGAGGGAATGGCTCAGGTGGAGAAGGCCTTCATGGCTACTGCGACTCTTCTTGGGGAGATCAAGAAGAGAAGCACTCCACCTCTGGATACGTCTTCCTGCTTGCAAATGGAGCCATTTCATGGTGTACCAGAAAGCAGAAGACTATTGCCCAGTCTACCACAGAAGCCGAGTACATGAGCCTCTCTGAGGCGTCAAACCAAGCTCAGTGGTACACTACCTTCCTAGGGGAACTAGGGTATGAGGTTACCTCCCCCATTCCCCTACACTGTGACAACAAGGGTGCTGTAGACTTAGCATTAAACCCTGTCACTGGAAGACGGTCAAAACACATCCTAATCAAACACCATGTAGTCAGGGAGTATGTAGAAAACAAGGTCATAGACCTGATACGTACTCCTACAGGGGAAATGGTTGCAGATGGACTCACTAAGTCACTGCCCAGAGAACCCTTTGACAAAATGGTCGCTGATCTAGGAATGGTGTAAAACGAGGACTCAGGAACATCGTGCCAGCAAGGACGTCACATTGTCCTGTAACAAGCACATCATGTTCTCTGATCTCCAAGAGGTTTAACAGAAGGTGGCTTAAGGAACGTCGAGTTACTGCAAACAAAGCAAGCGAAGCTTTTGCAGACTTCCTTTGGGTCTTTTACAACCACGAAAAGCCCTTCTTAAACTCTGAAGGAGTTGGATCTTGACTTAGAGAGCCTACAAATTCTGGCTCTTGAAAAGATTATCATCTTGTATATAATAGTCAAACAACTCTTACTTCAGAGCTCCAACTTTAACACACCTCTGTAACTTACACTATGGACTGTCCCAATCATGGAGGGATGTTGAGACGTGACTGAATAAGTCACATGTCTCGTGGGATCTGATTGAGTCAGCCCACATACTAAATACGGTATCTGTCCCTTATGGACTCTTTTGGACACCTCGGACTCATACGGACCGCTTTTGTTTATCTTTATTGTCAGAGTCATATATGGCTCTTATTGTTCTTTATTGTTAAGATACCGGTATTGTCTGCTTTAGGCAGCTATTGTTCTCTGCCCTCCAATGGCATTTCTCCCTCTGGCGCACAGACCACATGTATTGTGTTTGGGTCACCAGTGCGCACAGACCATTCTTAGCTAAGCGTCCTGTATATAAGGACTGCTGTTTACACTACAACACTTCAGAGTTCCTTCACCCTCTGAAGTGTAAGTTCCTTCCTCTTTACTCTACTATACCTTTTACTCACAGACGTTCTATAGAACTTGTCTCTTAGGTGTGTAGTAGTAATATACAGAGTTCCTTCACCCTCTGAAGTAACTTGTCTCTTAGCTCTTTGCTTTTACTCCTCGCTCGTTAGTTCTGTGCTCAACAAGCCCCACTACGATGGGGTCAGGACTGTCGATGACTTGTACATAAGTAGCCTGTTGCGTGTGACCCTGGGGCGTGGTGATGGGGAAATGAATGAAATCGTCCCCGTGGTTGTGCTTGAAACTGTGGGGGGTGAGGTGCGTGCCACCAAGCTGATGGTGCAGATGCGTGGCAGTGTGTAGGGGGGTCACCTCCGCTTTGATGACGGCGCGATAGAGGGCTCGCCCTGTGGTGTCACAGGTGTATGGGGTCTTGTTGGGGTGATTAGAGTCAGTGCTATTAAGGATGGACAGGTGCTCAGCTGGGTACCACTCCTCTAGCTGCTCCAGGAGGTCGTAGAGAGCTCGCGCATCATCGCGTTGAACTGTCGGTGCAGTTTGAGGTGCGCGATTCTCCTTGTCGCTCCCGTCGTTCATCTCTTGGCTGTGTTGTCGAGCTGCTCCAGCCTCCAAGCCTCCGCCATTACCTTCCACTCCTCCCATATCTTCGTCTTCCACGTCTTCGACCTTCTGGAGCCAGTACTTGACTCGAACCAGGCCAGGTCCAGGTGAGGGGACCACACGCCTTCCAAGAGCGTCACGAATCCCACTAGTTTTGGCCTCCATGGTGGGGATGGTGTTGAGCCTATCACCATCGTTGTTGAGGAGCCAGTAAGTGGGCTCGGATTCAGGGTGGTTGAGGTCTGTGATGGGCTTGATGTGCGCAATGGCGTCGCACATCTCTTGATAGGTGAGGTTGCCCGCTGTGTAGGCAGGGACAGAGGGGGCAGTGGAGCGAGTGGGAACAGACATTGTTGGTGAGAGTGGTCCAGTGTGGAAGAGTGATGGGGACTCAGCGTTGATTCTGATGGCCTTTATAGCAGTGGGGTGAGTCCTTTTGAATTCTGCTACAGCGTCTTCTGTGAATAGATCGGCTTTGTTGACCCACTGGTTGTCCAAGTCGGGGTAGCCCTTCCATTTCATGAGGTATTGGAGCTTCTGTCCCCTTCCGAATCTTCTGGAGTCTAGAATCTGCTGTATCTCATATTCTTCCTGCCCATCAACTAGATCCAGTGGTGGGTGCTGGAAGTTTTCCCCATGCATGGGCGTTTCTTGGTATGGTGTGAGAAGATCGATGTGAAACACGGGGTGAATGCTCCACTGCATGGGAAGTTCAAGGCGATAATTGACAGAGGACATCACCTGAGTGATCCAAAGGGTCCGTGCCTTCATGCGGCAAGTTTGGCAGTGGGTTGGTTAGTGTGCAGATGACATCCTTCCAACCATACTAGGTCTCCTTCTTGATATCTGGGCGTATCTTTGTGTTTGACCCACATGGACTGGGCCTTTTTGATCATGTCCTGGGCGTTTTTCCATGCCTCTCGGAACTGCTGTAGCCTCGTGTTCACCTGGGGTATTTGGGACAGCTTATCGAGCCAATCAGCACGCAGATCATATCCCATCATGAGGGCAAATGGAGACTTCCTTGTTGCTTCATGTGGCCAGTTGTTGTGAGTGAATTCCGCCATGGGTAGGAAGTGCACCCAGTTGTCTTGCCACTCGTTGGCCCAGAACCTGAGGTACTGCTCCAGCCATTGATTGGTTCATTCCAATTGCCCGTCCGTGCATGGGTGATAGGCTGTGGAGATATTTTGATAGATACTGAGTATCGTGCACAACTCCTGGGTGAATTTTGATGCGAATTGGGGGTCTCAGTCGCTGATAATTTTTGCCAGTAACCCAAATCTCTGAAACACATGAGTTACGTACAGTGCAGCGGTTTCCTCCGCGGTTATTTCTTCTATGGCAGGGGATGAACACCGAGGCCTTCGTGCAGTCATGGTCAGTGATAGTCAGGATTGAATCGTAACCTTGCAATACCGGTAGTTTAGTGATGAAGTCGAGAGCTATGGTTTCAAATGGCTTAGCATCAACCACCGGTGTTATGGGTACGAGTGGGGCTCGTGTGGGTCAGTTATTGACCTTGTGTCTTTGGCATTTGGCACACCCTTTAACGTATTCCATTACGTGCTCCAGCATGTGTGGCCACCAGTAGTGTCTCTTGATGATACGTGCCATCCTCTTAATTCCTGGGTGGCCGTAGACTGGGGTGTTGTGGTGGTTTTGAATGATGGTATGGATTGCTTCTTGGTCGCCTGTAATGACTCGGGCTCCTTGTCGGTACCAAACTCCATCGATTTTCTTGAGTTGGTGAGGGTCAACCCATGGACGTAGTTGATCTTCATCTTGGTCGTGCTGCTCTGGTAGCTGGGTGTCAATGACGCAGGTGAATACTTTGTCGGGGAGAACTATGACTCCTTCGTTGTCATGCTCACCTTGGTCGTAGTCTGGTCGTCTTGACAGAGCGTCTGCGCGACCATTGTTGGTTCCTTTGATATGATGAATCTTGAAATCGTATTCCATGAGTTCGAGTACTTCCCTTGCCACCCAGCGGTTTATCTTTTGCGCTGACCTCCAGTGTGTGAGGTTGAGGTGGTCTGAGAATATTTTGACTTTGTGGGGTGATCCAGCAAGGAATGGTCTCCAGTGTCTAAGTGCTTTGACAATCGCCAGGAGTTCCAGATCGTAGATGTCGTAGTTGCACTCCGCTTCATTGAGGGTCGCTGAGTAGTATCCTACAGGGTGTCGCTTTCCATCCTTCTTCTTCTGGAGTAGCACCGCTCCAACTGTGAATCTGGATGCATCTACCTCAAGTTCAAACTGATCGGTTAGACAGGGGTGTGCCAGTACTGGCTCTTCAGTGACTAGCGTCTTGAGCTTCTGGAACACTTTTTCTTCATCAGTACCCCATTGCCACTCAGTGTCATTTCTTGTGAGTTTGTTAAGTGCTCGAGTGTGCGTGGCGAAACCACGAATGAAGAGGCGGTAAAAATTGCAGAAACCTAGAAAAGAGCAAACATCTCTGACCTTTGTTGGTTGTGGCCAGTCCTTAATGCCCGAAATTTTTACCAGGTCCATACGTGTTACCCCCTTTTCAAGGATTACCCCCAGGTAATCCATTCGCGGTTGGTGGAAGAGACACTTCTCAGGTTTGAAGTAGAGGTCGTGATCCATAGCTACTTGGAGTACATCACAAACTGCATCTATGTGTGCTTGAAGACCGGTGTTTTCGTGAGTTGCTATACCTATGTTGTCCATATATACCCATATGATGGTACCTCGCAATTCATGTTTGGCGATAGTGGGTCCCAATATCTCATTTATCATTGTTTGGAATGTCGCTGGTGAGTTGGTGAGTCCGAAGTACATTACAAGAGGTTCGAAGAGTCCATACCGCATTTTAAAGGCTGCCTTGGGTTTGTCTCCTACTTTAACGCGTATGTTGTTGTACCCCCACTGGACGTCCAATTTGGTGTAGATATGGCCGTTTCCGAGGTTGTTGATGAGTTCCACCATGAGTGGCAGCGGGTATTGGTTATGGATTGTGCATGTATTGATCTTCCTGTAGTCCTATACTGGATGTAGTTTCCCATCTTTCTTCTTGATGAAGAAGAACGATGATGCATAGGGTGATTTTGATGGCCGGATGTATCCCATCTTGAGTTGCTTGTCCAGCCACGTCTTAAGTTGCCTGTCTTCATCTTGCGTCATGGGGTACACCTTGCAGTTGATGGTTGCTGGTGTGCCTGGTTTAAATTCGATAGTGTGGTCCCATGGTCTGGAGGGTGGAAACCGGTGAGATGCTTCTTCACTGAATATCTTTGCGAATCGTTGGTAAGGGACAGGGATTTCTGCCACTACTGTGTGCTGTTTAGCCACTATCGCTAGTTCAGTGGCTGTGGTATGTAGCTGGCACTTGTTTTCCAGCTCTTGAACTATGAGCTCCTTGTCGCTATCCGTGATTATCCTAGTGAGAGTGGTGTCGTCCTCTGTTTGTGCTCCTGCGATTACGGTGCATAGGTCAGAGGGGTTGATGGAGTGGATGACGATGGGAAGGGCATTTTTGTGGATTGTGGCGTGTGTCCAGCTGATTGTAGGTTCATATGTGGCTAGCCAGGGGTATTCAAGCACCAAGTCTTCGTTTCTGATGTCGGTGATGAGGAATCGTATTGTTCTGTGGATTCCTTTGGTCTGTACATCAAGGTCTATAAAATGGGTGATAGACCCAGCTTTATTCTCCGTATTGTTGATGTTCCATATTTTCTTCAGGCGTTCTAGTTCCTGAAGCCCTAGGCCCATTCATTTTGCAAACGCAGGTCTTATAAAGTTATCGGTGGCTCCGGAGTCAATAAGCCCTTTTATATTGGCCATTGAGTAACTGGTGCGAATTGAGACTGGGATTCTGAGAGAACAGAAGCAAGTCATGATTACAGAGTTACAGTTAATTGCCCTCACCCAGGCCGATGGGTTCAGGTGTCTGGAAAATCCCCCTGATTCCACATGTCTTGGAATATCAGGTCTTTTACTTTGTCACTAGCTCCCCTTACTCCTTCCAACCAGCTTTTTGCCGTGTCTTGTGGTGTGGACGTACTAGCAACTCGAGCCGTGGGTTGGTCCTGACTGTAATAGTCAGTTTCTGCGCTTCGGCTGTTCGACGCGGGTTGCCACTGTTGCTGGTGTGGTTTTCTAGGGTGGGTGCATTCTCGTGAGATGTGACCTGGGTTATTGCAGTTGTAGCAAATGACTTCCCTCATGGGGCAGCAACCCCCTCTGTTTTGTCCTGGACCTCCGCATGGTGGGAAGGGCAGACGCGTTTGGTATGGTCCACGATTTGGATCTCCTACTTCTGCCAACTGGGCTCTTGATCTATCCGCGGAGGTGTCCATGGCATTCAGGTCGTATCGTGGTGGGAGATTGCATGGTGTGTTCCATGGCTGCCCTCCAAACCTGGGTTGCAAGTTTGGCCTTGATGGGGTATTCCTCGTGGGTGTAGTGATGTTAAGGCGCGCCCTAAGGTGGATGTATTGCTTTTGGTGGCATAGGGCTGCGTCCTTCCACTCTGCAAATGATCGAGGTTCGTCCATCTCATATACCTTGGTGAAGAGTTTGCCCGGTAGTCCTGCCGTGAAATGATCGATCGTTTGTTGATTGTTGAGATGGTAATTAGCTTTGTGTGCTAATTGTTCGAAGTTGGTGATGTACGAATCGATGTCGTCTCCAACCATTCTAAATCCCTTGGCAAGAGTGGCCTGGGCTTGCTCCTGTTCCAGCGTATTGGAGAAGCAGTCAGCAAATCCTGCAGTCAGCATATCCCACAGGAATTCATCGTATCAGTCTGTCCCTCCCCAAACTTCGTTATTGAGCCACTGGAGGAATCCCAGCGTCCAGTTGCTGATGAGTGGTCCTTTGATGTACCCAAGAAAGAGGAGGCAACGTTTGTATACGTTCCTCATGACAGGGGCATTGAAGTTAAGTCCCATGTACCCATGCCATTCATCTGTAAATGCAGGACCTGTCAAAAGCTGTCAAAAGCGGTTGGAGACCGGTCTCTGACCACTTTTGACAGCTTTTGACAGGTCCTGCTTTTACAGATGTTGGGTCAGGAAAGATTCGTATTCAGCACGATCTCCTTTAAAGATGGAGGGTGGTTCACCTTTGAGTCGGGGTGTCAGGCCTCCTGCTATTCCTCCTATTGGTGCGCCCCCTCCTGGTGGTCCTCCTCCTGGTGCCCCGCCTCCAGGTGGGCCTCCACCGAATATTCCTCCAAAGCCCCATTGTGGCAGTTCTCCACCTTGTCCTGGTCCGTTCCCCAGGGGTCCTCCCACTCCTGGTGGTGGGTTTCGAAATCGTCCCGATGGTGGGTCCAGAATGTCGGGTCCTATAGCTCTGAAGATTGCCGCATTGTCTGCTGTCATGCAATGACCCGTACTGGGGTTAATGGGTTGTAGTTGGGCCTCTGCTTCTTCTGCTATTCTTCGGATTTCATTGTCAATGGCCGTATGTCGGAGTTGTTCAGTGATGGTTTCTGTGGTAGTGGCCATGGCGGCTGCTGCAGGGGATAGGACTTGGATGACTTCTGGTGTGGTAATGTGGAGTGACTCAGCTGTGTTGACTATGGCCCCTGTTTCTTCGTTTTCTGAGCTTTCATCTTCCTCTCCACTAGTTTTGGATGGTGCTGGTGTTCTTGGTTCCAATGTGCTTGGCTCTTCTGGTTGGCCATCGATCTGTCCGTACTGTTCTCTCGTGGGTAGGCCTCGTGTGTCGATGTCGCAGTTGTAGTTTCTTCCAGTGGGTCATACTGCGTCCCACCTGTTGTCAATCAGATTCCACATAATCTCTACCCAACACAAGTTCTCGAAGTTGAACTCAACTGGTCTGTATCGAGTTGGACCTGATGCGAAGTCTACAAAGTATCCAATGTCACCTTGGAATTCTCTCCACCTCGCAGCTCCTAGGAATTGAACTGGTACATTGCGGTCTCCTCGCCTTTCAAGGGAATAGGTTCTAAAATGGGTCCAATGGTCTCAGGTAGTGAACGCCACGGTGAGGGATCCTGGTCTTAATGTAATGCCACCATGGGCGTTTAGTCTGACTTAGACTGCGTAAGGGCGTTCATGACTTAGCGGAAATCAAGCCATGTGTCATGTGACTATCCAGCAGGTACACAGTGCTTATCGAGGCATGTGACACATACAGGCACCAGGATGTTCCAAGTCACTGGGCTTCTAATTGATGAAGACAACTTGCTCAAGGAAGACAAGTGAAACATGTGATGATGAGATGAGAAGACTGTGGTGATTCGAAGAAGACCAGGATGGCGATCCTGAGTCTTCGAGTACCACTATTTATACATGTATGAGGTAGCTTTGAAGCTCCTCCTGAAACTGTATACCCAGTAGCTAAAGTAGCTCAAACCCTACTATAGCCGTACTATGAAACACGCCATATTGGCATGTGATACTACCTCCGATCGATCCGAGAAGTCCATGATGCATTACTACTTACAGAGGGAGTCATCGCCCATGAGTAAGAGTCCCAAAAGTCCAAACCGTGACACTAGCACACATACTGAGTCTTACTGACGCACTGACACATAGGTGCACCAACTTACCCAATGTACTGACACTGAGGCTAGTGTACATCAGAGCATCAACCGACACACAGACATACTGACACACATTAGCAATCCTTGGTCTCTACATAGTGCTACAGTAGTGCTACAGTAGTGCCATAGTGGTCCATAGTATCTGTAGTGGTATAGCAACATTTATGTTCTGTGTAGTACTACTGTAGCTCTACTGTAGTACAGGCCTACTACCATAGTTCTACTGTAGTACCAGGCCTACTACCATAGTACTACAGTAGCTCTACTGTAGTGCCAGGCCTACTACCATAGTACTACTGTAGCTCTACTGTACCCAGGTCTACTACCATAGTACTTCCATAGACAGTGTAGTAACCCATAGTACTCTGTAGTTACACTGTAGTTGTCTCATAGACACCATAGTATTTGATAGTCAGTTCTTAGTCAGACAATATTCATGCAGAATAAATTTTATTTATTTATTTATTTATGAGTAACACAACTACAACTACAACTACAACTACAACTAAACACTACACTATGGGAGCCAGGTGCCACAGTGGACAGGATGGAAGTGGGGCCATAGCGAGCTTGTGTGGGGTGAGCCAGTGTGGTGACAAGGGCTGTAGTGATCAGGGTGGTGGTGGCAACCGTGTGGGGTGTAACGCTCACGCGGGTGTTCTTCGCACAATCTGCAGGACTCGACCTAATGAACACAGAGGCTGGCGAACCTCCTTCGGTAATGACTGGCGATCGTCATTAATGACGATGGAAACAAGAAGTCAGCGGTCATGCACGACTTGTAGCGGAACGCCTCACTTAAGGGCAACAAGGAAAGAAAGGGTAACTGTGGCGGGGACAGGCTCCGAGGCACACACAGCTGAGTAGAGGGGGAACAAGGCTCTATACTCCTACTTCTGGCGTGACAATCCAGTAAGTTAAGCTAACGTTTACAGGTGCACAAGCGCACTACTTATACTAGGGGAAGGGGCTTTCAAGCTCCACTTCAACGACCGAAACCCTAATACAACTGATAAGCGATAGCCAATGGCACAAAGCTCTCTTGGCACAAGTCAGCAATAAGGAAACACATGGCAGATAAGCAACATGTGGCGTGAGTCTAGACTCTGGGTCATTCCGGACCCTCTTACTAGGCACGGCCTAGGCATCTCGCCTCTAGGCCCCTCCAGACTCTTGGCATCAGTGGGTCACGTGCTGGGATCACATACCGGCGCCTCCTCCCTAGGCGGTGCTCGTGTGCCTCCAGGGCAAAACTGTAACATGGGGGCAGCAGCGGTGTGGCAGAGTTGAGGTGGTGGCAGCCATGTCGATGGGGTTGAAGGTGTCATGGCCATGTTAAAGTGGTGGGGTCAGGGTTGGAGTCGGGGTCGAGGTCAGGGTCGGGGTCAGGGTTGGGGTCAGGTGTGGTGATGTTGAGGCTGCGGTGAAGTCATTCCGCTCGCGGGAGGGATCCCGTGAGTGTAACGTCACCACAGACGTTTAGTCTGACTTAGACTGCGAGAGGGCGTTCACGACTTAGCAAGTATTCTGGCGTAGGTCACGTGGTCTGGACATGTGATGGGAGTGACGAGTTCTGGGTACACGGCGCTTAACGAGGCACGTGACTTTCGGAGTATACTAGGACACCCGAGTCTCTGGATACGATTGATGAGAGACGACTTGCTCAAGGGAGACAAGTGAACATGCGACGAAACGAGAGGAGACTAGTGGTGATTGAAGAAGACCAGGATGGCAATCCTGAGTCTTTCACTACTACTATTTATACATGTATGAGGCAGCTTTAAAGCTCCTCTTGAATCCGTGTGATGACTAGCTAAAGTAGCTCGAACCCTACTACAGCTCTACTAGGAATTGGTCATGCCACATCGGCATGTGATACTACGCGTCCGCTGACTGATCTAACTGTCCATGACACATTACAACTTACTACTGGGGTCATCACCATATAGTAAGCGTCCACTTCGATCGAACCGTGACATCACCCCCTTTTCAGCTGCGACGCCCACGTCGCGTCCTCATGGGTCTGATGCCTGACAACCATCCTTCCTGTGTCTGGGTTACTTGCTCTATAACGTCCGCCATCTCCAGTTGATACTTGCTCCGCTTGAGCTCACCGTGCACCCCTCCCAATGATTGAGCCAGCAAGTGAAGGTGCTGCTCTACTCGTTCCGCCTCCTGCTGGTACTGATGGTACCGCTTCAGCTCCGCCTTCAGACTCCGGTCCTTGAGCTCGTTGACTGCCCGGTCGAGACGATGCTGTCCCGCGTGCCCGCTAACTAGAGCGTGCATATCTTCGGGGGCGTAGTGAGGTTTGCCGAGTTCGCGGATGTGTGGCTCTGCATACAGCGGTTTGGTGTATACCTTGTCACTGTCCTCAATGAGCCCCACAATGATGGGGTCTGGGCCGTCGATGACTTGCACGTAAGTGGCTTGCTGAGTGTGGCCCTGAGGCATGGTGATAGGAAAGTGGATAAAGTCATCCCCGTGGTTATGCTTGAAACCGTGGGGGGCAAGATGCGTGCCGCCGAGCTGGTGGCGCAGGCGCGTGGACGTATAGAGGGGGGTCGCTTCTGCTGTTACAGCAGTGTGGTAAAGGGGGCATCCTGTGGTGTCACAGGCGTACGGGGTCTCGGTGGGATGGTCAGAGTCGGTGCTATTGAGGATGGACGGGTGCTCAGCTGGGTACCACTCTTTCAATTGCTCGGGGAGGTCGTAGACAGCTCGCGCATCATCGCGTCGAACTGTCGGCGCAGCTCGAGGCACGTGGTTCTCCTTGTTGCTCACGTCATCCATTTCTTCGCTGCCATGTCGAGCTGCTCGAGCCGCCACTCCTCCACTGTTACCTTCCACTCCGCCCATATCTTCGTCTTCTGATTCCTTGGCTTTTTGAAGTCGATACTCGATCCGGACCGGGCCAGGTCCAGGTGAGGGAGCTGTACATCCTGCGAGAGTTTCATGAACCCCAGCAGCTTCAGCCTCTGTGATGGGGAGGGCATTGAGTTGGTCGCCGTTGTCATTGATGAGCCAGTAGCTGGGCTTGGCAGTTGGTTCGTCGAGGTCCATGATGGGCTCGATGCGCACCATGGCGTCGCACAGCTCTTGATGGGTGAGGTTGCCCGCTGCATAGGCAGGGACAGAGGGGGCAGCGGAGCAAGTGGGAGAAGACATTGCTGTGGTAAGGAATCCAGTGTGGAAGGGTGATGGGGACTTAACATCTGTACGACCTGCTTTTATGGCGGTAGGATGAGTCCTTTCAAACTCCGCTACGATTTGTTCCGCAAACACATCATCTTTGTTGACCCACTGATTGTCTGAGTCGGAGTATCCCTTCCATTTCACCAGATACTGAAGCTTCTGACTTCTGCCAAACCGCCGAGAGTCTAGAACCCGCTCGACTTCATATTCTTCTTGGCCATCCACTAGATCCGGTGGCGGGTGCTGGAAGTTTTCTCCATGCATGGGTGTTTCTCGGTAGGGTGTGAGAAGATCGATGTGAAACACGGGGTGAATGCTCCACTGCGTGGGAAGTTCAAGGCAATAATTGATAGGGGACATCACCTGTTGTACCCGAAAGGGTCCATGTCTTTGCGCAGCTAGCTTGGCGGTGGGTTGGTTGGTGCGTAAGTGACGCCCTTCTAGCCATACTAGGTCTCCTTCTTGATACTTGGGCATATCCTTGTGTTTGATCCATAGGGATTGGGCCTTTGTGATCATTGCTTGGGCATCCCTCCGTGCTTCTCGGAATTGTTGGAGTCTCATGTTCACCTGTGGAATGGGGGATGGCTTATCGAGCCAATCAGCGCGCGGATCATATCCCATCATGAGAGCGAATGGGGACTTCCTTGTTGCCTTGTGTGGCCAGCTGTTATGCACGAATTCGGCCATAGGTAGGAAGTGCGCCCAGTTATCTTGACGCTCGTTGGTCCAGAACCGGAGGTATTGCTCCAACCATTGATTGGTCCTTTCTGATTGTCCGTCCGTGCGTGGGTGATAGGCCGTGGAAATGTTCTGGTAGATCCCCAGTATTCTGCACAGCTCTCGGGTGAACTTTGACGTGAAGCATGGGTCTCGGTCGCTTATGATCTTTCCCGGTAGCCTGAACCTCTGAAACACGTGAGTTACATACAGCGCCGCGGTTTCTTCTGCCGTGATTTCCTCCACACATGGAATAAACACCGAGGCTTTGGTGCAGTCGTGATCCGTGATCGTCAGTATCGAGTCATAGCCCTGCAAGACCGGTAGTTTAGTGATGAAATCGAGTGCTATGGTTTCAAACGGCTTAGCATCAGGGATTGGCGTTATAGGTACCAGTGGTGCTCTTGTGGGGCAGTTGTTGACTTTGTGCCTTTGACATTCGGCACATCCTCTGACGTATTCGGTCACGTGATCTAGCATACGAGGCCACCAGTAGTGCCTTTATTCGAGCCGTTCTCTTAATCCCCGGGTGGCCGTAGATTGGGGTGTCGTGGTGATTCCGAATGATGGTGCGTATCGCTTCTTGGTCGCCGGTGATAACTCTCGCTCCTTGTCAGTACCAGACTTCGTCGTGTTTTTTGAGTTGATGGGGGTTGACCCAAGGGCATAGCTTGTCTTCGTCTTGGTCATGTTGTTCCGGTAATTGAGTGATCGTGGTGCGGGTGAATACCTTGTCGGGGAGTACTACTATTCCTTCGTTGTCGTGCTCTCCTTGGTCGTAATCTGGTCTTCTTGACAAGGCATCTGCACGGCCATTGTTGGTTCCTTTAATGTGGTGAATCTCGAAGTCGTATTCCATAAGTTCGAGTACTTCCCTAGCCACTCTATGACTTATTTTTTGTGCCGACCTCCAGTGCGTGAGGTTGAGGTGGTCTGAGAATATTTTGATCTTGTGAGGGGATCCAGCTAGGAATGGTGTCACAGTATGAGAAGTGGACCCTCACTATCTGGTGATGACTCCTGTAGTAAGCAGTAATGTGTCATGGACTTGTAGATCAGTCAGCGTAGTATCACATGCCGATGTGGCATTCCTAGGACAGCGGTAATAGGGTTCGAGCTATTATTGCTAGTCGTAGTACGGTTTCAAGAGGAGCTTCAAAGTGTCCTCATATGTGTATAAATAGTGGCTCGTGAAGACCAAGAAATGCCATCTTGGTCTTCTTTAAATCACCACCGTTTCCTCTCTTCGAGTGCCCCGAGTTCACTTGTCTCAATCGGAGCAAGTCATCTTTATCGATCCCCACCTAGTGACCTAGTCTACGTCCTAGTGCATATACGCGTCACGTGCCTTGATAAGCGCTGTGTACCCAAGGGAGTAGTCACGTGACTACCGAACTGATATTCGCTAAGTCGTGAACGCCCTTCTCGCTGTCCAAGTCAGACTAACGCTCGTGGTGGCATTACAAATGGCCTCCAGTGTCTGAGTGCTTTGACTATCGCCAACAGTTCCAGATCGTAAATGTCGTAGTTGCGTTCTGCCTCATTAAGCATGGCTGAGTAGTATCCAACTGGATGCCGTTTTCCGTCTTCCTTCTTCTGGAGTAGTACTGCTCCAACTGCGAATCCGGATGCGTCTACTTCGAGTTCAAATTGGTCCGTTAAACAGGGGTGCACCAGCACTGGCTCTTCAGTTACTAGCGTCTTGAGTTTCTGGAAAGCTTTCTCCTCGTCCGTACCCCATTGCCATTCAGCATCCTTCCGTGTGAGTTTGTTAAGGGCTCGGGCGTGTGTGGCGAAACCGCGAATGAAGAGGCGGTAAAAATTACAGAAGCCCAGGAAGGAACAGACATCTCTGACCTTTGTTGGGCGTGGCCAATCTTTGATACCTGAGATTTTTACTGGGTCCATGCAAGTTACCCCCTTTTCAAGGATTACCCCCAGGTAATCCATTCACAGTTGATGGAAGAGACATTTTTTGGGTTTGAAGTAGAGGTCGTGGTCCATGGCGACTTGAAGTACGTCACACACCGCGTTGATGTGCGCTTGAAGGCCAGCGTTTTCATGTGTTGCAATGCCGATGTCATCCATGTAGACCTGTATAATGGTGCCCAAGAGTGCGTGTATTGCAATAGTGGGCCCCAGTATCTCGTTCATCATCGTTTGGAAGGTGGCTGGTGAGTTGGTAAGTCCAAAATACATAACGAGTGGTTCGAAGAGTCCGTACCACGTTTTGAATGCTGCCTTGGGTTCGTCCCCTTCCTTGACACGTATGTTGTTATACCCCCATCGGACGTCCAATTTGGTGTATATATGGCCACTGCTGAGGTCGTTGATGAGTTCTGCCATTAGCGGTAGCGGGTACTGGTTGCGGATCATACAGGCATTGATCTTTTGGTAGTCCTGTACCGGGCACAGTTTCCTGTCCTTCTTTTTAATAAAAAAGAATGATGACGCGTAAGGTGATTTTGACGGTCGGATGTATCCCATCTTGAGTTGTTCATCCAGCCATACTTTGAGGTGTTTGTCTTCGTCTTGCGTCATGGGGTATACTTTGCAGTCGATCGTTGTTGGCGTGCCTGGTTTGAACTCGATGGCGTGGTCCCATGGTCACGAGGGTGGAAATCGGTGTGAGGCTTCCTCGCTGAATATTTTCGTGAATCGCTGATATGGGGCTGGGATTTCTGTGGCTACTTGGTTTTGGTGAGCTGCTATTGCCAAATCGGTAGCTGTGGTACGTAGCTGGCACTCGTTTTCGAGTTCTTGAACTATCACCTCCTTGTTGCTTTCAGTGACAATTCTGGCGAGGACGAGATCATTCTCTGTTTGAGTGCTGGCTATTATGGTGCTTGTATCGGAGGGGTTAATGGAACGAATAACGATGGGCAATGCATCTTCGTGAATGGTAGTGTGCGTCCAGCTAATAGTCAGTTCATATGTTGCAAGCCATGGGTATCCGAGCACTAGATCTTCGTTTCCAATATCGGTGACAAGGAACCTGATCGTTCTGTGAACTCCATTTGTTTGTATGTCGAGATCGATGAAGTGGGTGATAGACCCAGCTTTATTTTCGGTATTATCAATATTCCATATTTTCTTCGGGTGTTCCAATTTTTGAAGCCCTAAACCCATTCATTTTGCGAACGTGGGTCTTATGAAGTTGTCGGTGGCTCCGGAGTCGACGAGCCCTTTTATGTCGGCCATTGAGTAACTGGTGCGAATCAAGACTGGGATTCTGAGAGAACGGAAGCGAGTCATGATTACAGAGTTACATTTAATTGCCCTCACCCAGGCTGATGGGTTCAGGCGTCCAGAAAATCCTCCTGATTCCACATTTCTTGGATTATCAGGTCCTTTACTTCATCGCTTGCCCCTCTCACCCCTTCTATCCATTCCTTTGCCAACTGCTGGGGGTTAGAGGTGCCTGCCACGCGTATGGTGGGTTGCTCTTGACTATAGTAGTCTGTCTCTGCCTTTTGGGTGTTAGATGCGGATTGCCACTGTTGCTGGCGTTGTTTCCTGGGGCGTGTGCAATTCCGTGAGATATGTCCGGGGTTACTACAGTTATAACAGATGACTTCCCGCATATTTTGGCGTTGGCCTCCTCCTCTCCCTTGTCCCGGTCCTCCTCTTGGTGGGAATGGGGGTCTCTGTTGATACGAGCTCCTATTTGGGTCACCTACTTCGGCGAGTTGGGCTCGCGACCGATCGGCCGACGTATCCATTGCGTTGGGATTGTAGTGTGGAGGGGGATTGCGTGGTGCATTCCATGGTATTCCCCCGAACCTAGGTTGCGGTGGGAAGCGCGGGGGTGCGCTCTTTGGTGGTGCAGTGATGTTGAGCCTTGCTTTGAGATGGATGTACTGTTTCTGCCGTCTGAGTGCCGTGTCCTTCCATTCGTTGAACGTGCGAGGTTCATCCATCTTGTAGACCTTGGTGAACAGTTTTCCCGGTAGTCCTGCCGTGAATCAGTCGATCGTTTGTTGGTTGTTTAGATGATAGTTAGCCTGTCATGCTAGCTGTTCGAAGGTAGTGACATACGTATCGATGTCGTCTCCTGTCATCCTAAATCCCTTGGCTAGGGTGGCTTGTGCCTGTTCTTGTTCAAGCGTATTGGCGAATCGATTGGCGAATCCGGCTGTGAGCGTGTCCCATAGATATTCATCGTACCTTTCGGTGCCTCTGCGGATTTCGTTGTTCAGCCATTGGAGGAATCCCAGTGTCCAGTTGCTGACAAGAGGCCCTTTGATGTACCCTAGGAAGAGTAGACACCTTTTGTAGACGTTGCTCATGATCAGGGCGTCGAAATTGAGGCCCATATAGGCGTGCCATTGAGTGAGGAACGCTTCATATTCAGCGCGGTCTCCTTTGAATACTGACGGTGGTTCACCTTCGAGTCTGGGTGTTGGCCCTCCACCTCCACCTGGCAGTCCTCTGCCTGGTAATCCTCCTCCTGGTGGTCCACCTCCTGGCGGTCCTCCTCCGAATATTCCTCTGAATGGGCGTCTTGGTGGTGGTCCACCTCCGCCTCCTCCTCCACCAGGGTGTCCAGGTCCTGATCCCGGTGGTGGGTTACACCGCCTTGCTGGTGGTGGATCCGGGATGTCGGGTCCTACTGCTCTGAATATGGCGGCGTCGTCAGCCATCATTCGATGGCCCGTACTGGGGTTGATGGGTTGCAGCTGTGCTTCAGCTTCTTCTGCAATTCGTTGGATTTCATCGTCGATCGCTGTGTGTCTAAGTTGTTCGGTGATTGTTTCCGTGGCCGTAGCCATGGCCTCTGCTACTGCGGGGGATAGTACTTGGATTTGTTCTGGTTCTGTGATGTGGAGTGACTCAGCTGTGTGTACAATGGCTCCCGTTTCTTCTTCGCTACTCTGGCTTTCATCTTCTCCACTTGTTTCCGAGGGTGCTGGTGTCTGGGGTTCCAACATACTTGGTTCTTCTTCCAGCTGTCCGTCGATACGTCCGTACTGCTCTCTGGTGGGCAACCCTCTGGTGTCGATATCGCAGTTGTAGTTTCTGCCCACTGGTCGTACTGTGTCGTATCTGTTGTCAATTGGGTTCCATGTAATTTCTACCCAGCACAAATTTTCGAAGTTGAACTCAACTGGTCTGTAACGTGTTGGTCCTGAAGCAAAATCCACGAAATATCTGGTTTCTCCTCTGAACTCTCTCCACCTGGCAGCTCCTAAGAATTGGATGGGTACGTTGTGATCTCCTCGCCTATCGAGGGAGTAAGTCCTGAACTGGGTCCAACGGTCTCGAGTTGTGAACGCCACGGTTGGGGATCCTGGTCTTAATGTAACGTCACCACGGATGTTTAGTCTGACTTAGACTGCGAGAGGGCGTTCACGACTTAGCAAGTATTCCAGCGTAGGTCATGTGGTCTGGACACGTGATGGGAGTGACGAGTTCTGGGTACACGGTGCTTAATGAGGCACGTGACTTTCAGAGTATACCAGGACGCCCGAGTCTCTGGATACGATCGATGAGAGACGACTTGCTCAAGGGAGACAAGTGAACACACGACGAAATGAGAGGAGACTAGTGGTGATTGAAGAAGACCAGGATGGCAATCCTGAGTCTTTCACTACTACTATTTATACATGTATGAGGCAGCTTTAAAGCTCCTCTTGAATCCGTGTGACGACTAGCTAAAGTAGCTTGAACCCTACTACAGCTCTACTAGGAATTGGTCATGCCACATCGGCATGTGATACTACGCATCCGCTGACTGATCTAACTGTCCATGACACATTACAACTTACTACTGGGGTCATCACCATATAGTAAGCGTCCACTTCAATCGAACCGTGACAGCGAGGGTCCTGCACTGGTAAAGATGAGAAAAAAAAAAGTGAAAGAAATAGAAACTTATCTGGGTGGGGCTAAGTGCCACACGGTAATGGGATGGCAACGACGTGACATGACAGCGGTGGCCAAGTCGAGACAGCGCCAGCGCAGCAGGGTTGAGGGAGGGCATTGGTAGCAGATCGGAATGGGGGTGGCAACTGCGGTGGGGCAGCGGCGTGGCGTAGCTGAGCTTGTGGTGGCAGCCATGTTGACGGGGTCGAAGGGTGTCGTGGCCATGTTGAAGGGGTGGGGTCATGGTCAAAGGGCCATTCTGCTTGCAGGAGGGAGAGGTCCTGCACCAGTTGAGATGAGAAAGAAAAAAAAAATGAAAAGGTAAAAAAAACTTATCTGAGTGGGGCCAAGTGCCAACGTGGCAGTGGCACCTGAGTCGAGATGGCGCCAATGTGGTGGCATCGAGGTGGGCGATGTTGGTAGGGTCGTAACAAATCAAGGTGGTGGTGGCAACCGTGTTGAAGCAGCAGTGACGTGGCAGCCATGTCGATGCGGTTGAGGGGTGTCACGGCCATGTTGACATCGCGGGAGAGGGAAGGCCATCGCAATGGTGATGACATGGCCACCACGGTAATGTCCTGTGGCCTGCACCAGTTAGAGAACAGGAGAAAAACGAAAGAAAGACATCACCTTATAACTTATTTGCATCTTGAAGTGGAAGGAAGAGGGTGAAGGTGGGAGGAAAGAGGGATGGGTATGTTCAAGTCCGAATCTGACCGAATCCGACGCGGTGGCCAAGTGGTGCACTTCCCCATGCCACAAATTAAACTTCCACCCAGAAGTTGCCCGTGGTCCACACCATTTTTTTTTCTAAGTGCTGCCAGGGCTGAGCTGATGTTCTGATATCTCAGGAAATATTATAGATAAACTTTTGAAAATATTTAGGGAGTTAGATCAGATTAGGAGCCAAAGGGTTTTCTGCCAACTCTAAGTGATCTGGTCAGTAGTTTCCAACTTATTTGAACAGCTCAGTGACCAGTGCTATAGCAGCTCAAACTGGTATTGTTAAGATCTTAAGAAATAAAATAGCTAAGAATACGGAAATATTTGGGGAGGTAGACATTCTCAAACGCTGAGAGATCCTCTGCCAACTCTAAGTGATCCAATGAACTGTTACTGAGCTATTTGGCATTAGCTGAAAGGTATCAACTAATACCCTTCAGCTAATGTCAAATAACTTAGGAATGGTTGATTGGATCACTAAAGTTGGCAGAGGATCCCTCAGCTTTCTTCAAAAGCCAGGTCCCTAAATATTTTCATATTTTTAGCTATTTTATTCCAAAAGATAGACAATGCCAGCTCTGAGCTGTAGCACTGCCATAACATTATCCCATCCCCATATTCCTGCCAGTGCAGGCCCCTCCCTCTTCTCTATATCCCTCCCATGTGCCCCATCCCTGTCCCCCTCTCCCCCAGTCGCATCAGCAATCCTCGGGCCTCTACATAGTGCTACAGTAGTGCTACAGTAGTGCTACAGCCTGAGTAGTGCTACAGTAGTGCTACAGTAGCACTACAGTAGTAGGCCTGGGTACAGTAGCAGACCTAGGTACAGTAGCACTACAGTAGCAGACCTGGGTACTACAGTAGCACTACAGTAGTAAGCCTGGGTACAGTAGCACTACAGTAGCAGACCTAGGTACAGTAGCACTACAGTAGTAGGCCTGGGTACAGTAGCACTATGGTAGTAGGCCTGGGTACTACAGTAGAACTATGGTAGTACTACATAGAACATAAATGTTGCTACCACCACCTATGGGTCACTATGGCCTCTATGAGCACTACTGTAGAACTACTGTAGAGGCCCAAGGATTGTTGATTTGGTAGCTTAAATTCCAGGGTTTGCTACCAAGTCTCTACCATCTAGGGCTGCATACCGTACCCATACCGAACGGGTCAGACGGGTCTGTACTACAGTCACGGCACCGTGCCCATTTGAGCTCAAAACAACTCACCAGATGGACGGTGGAGGGGACGGCCATCACCTGTCTAAGACTGTGACAGTATGACCGTCAACGGCACTAGACAGTTTAGATGGGTCTCTCCAAAGTGGAGAAAATCGTGCGGGTTTACCAGGACAGTAAATATTGTAATGTACAGTAATGCTAGCTAGTATAATGCCCACTGCAGCGCCACTACACTGTTGCCACAGTCACCCCATTTTCATCAATATCGCTGCTGTTGGGTTGTTGCCATGTTGGGGTGCCACTGCCATCGTGTTTGGGGGGGGGGGGTGTGTGGTCAACCCTGCATTGGCAGGGTGCCAGTGGTGGTCAGTAGTTTGAGTCGTTCAGCTCTGGGAGGCATTGGCAAAGTCTTCTGTTTTGCCATTGCCGCACAGTCGTCATCGTCGGTCTTGTCATCGGTTGTGGTTTGCAGTGCACATAGCTGCATTGGTGAGGGGGGTCACTGCTACCACCACTGTTGTCCTGGTGTACACCAGTGAATGGCATATGCGTGTGCCGCTGTCAATGCCATTGTCGTCACGATCGTGGCTATGGCTGGTAGTGGTAGGTGGCTACAGAACCCAGAGGTGGCAAGTGATTGGTGTGCAGGCAAACCCTGTGCAAGCAAGCCAGCTGCCTCGATAGACTCTGATGGAGTCAGTTACTTGTGGGAAGCCACCTTTCCTACACTGCTCAGTGATTTCTGGTTTTGTTTGCTGAGGATTTGCAGATTCATTCGTGGCTATCTCTGAATAACACCCACAACATGACAACCATGACCAATGACTATGACTACATAGTTGACAACCACCAACAACACCCACAACAACCACAACCAACAACCACAACAACCACAACCACAAAAACAACAGGCTCGACAACCACAACAACCAATGACAACCACGACAACCAATGACAACCACGACAACCAATGACAACCACGACAACCAATGACAACCACGACAACCAATGACAACCACGACAACCAATGACAACCACGACAACCAACGACAACCACGACGATGACCCCTCGCGCCTGTAACAACAACCACGATGACAACAATGTGACTCGGACTCGGAACACCACAATAACAACGCAATGCAACGACTGGCAACCATGACACTACTGACACGACGACTCAGATGGCGAGCGGCGGGCCTTTTCATATGAGTAGTAGTAGCTAGTTTAGTTTAGTACAGACGCTGTGATCACTACCAACTTGATAATGCATAAATACAATGGTTTTTATCACTAGGACGATACCGTCTACTGTAGAGATGACCGTCACGTCCATCTCCGTACCCGTCCGTAGCCGTTGGGGCTTTGCTAACCAGACTTGATGGACAGCAGACAACCAACCATACCCATTACATGACCGTTGATTGTACGGCCGTACCCATCAGACGGTATGGTGCACAGCCCTACTACCATCTACTACCAGAAACTATGGTGTCTACAGGCATCTACAGTCTCTACCATGTCGACCAGGATTTCCATGGTTTGCTACCAGTCTCTACCAGCCTACTACAAAATAACTACAGTCTCTACAGTCTCTACAGTCTCTACAAGGATTTTTTGTGCAACCCAGGGATTGCTGATGCCGCCCACACTGACACAGAGATGTCAACGAGTGACACTCGCAAGTATGAGTACTTGTCAGAATTTTCTGAGGGGTGACTCGTACTCGACTCATACTCATCGGTACAAGTACTCGTGGGCACGAGTACTCGCCAAATTCTTAGGACTGATACTCGTACTCATGGCGCAAGTACTCGTCTGAGCCGCGAGTACTCATATTCATCCATTCAGTATGAGTACTCTAAGGGTGTTATTATTATTGCAAGGTCTAGCTACAACATGTACTGTAAACACTTGCTATACTACCTATAATAATGCCCGCCGCACTGTCACTGCACCCTGCCGCCATCGTGTACTAGCGCCGTTGCCGTGTCACTGACTCACCGCTGCTGCCAATGTCATCGGTGTTGTCACAGACCGTTGTCCTCACAGTCGGGGGCTGTTGTGGTCGTAAGCCATTGTGGTCGTAAGCCATTGTGGTCGTAAGCCATTGTGGTCGTGGGCCATTGTTGTTGTGGATCGTCGTCATCTTCGTCGTCGTTGTCGTGTTCAACCTGCCTTGCCACCGCCGATTCGCCATAGTGTCGTCGTGGTCGTGGTCAACCCATCATCGATGGGGTGCCGGCGGGGGTTTGTTGTTGTTGTATGGCTGGCCACTCATTCCACTGCCGTCGTCGTCGTCCAGGCGCATACCAAGGTCGTAGTCATGGTGATGGTATGGTTGATGGGTAAGCAACTTGTGGTGTAGCAACTCACGGATGACGCCGAGCTTCCCACACCCAGTGATTGCCAGTTTCACATATGCGGACTGGCCCGCAGGCTGGGCCAAGCCACGTGTGCTTGTAACATACCACCACCAGCAACAGCAAGACAGCGTCGGTGACGACAACGATGCAACGACAACAACGGAACGATGCCCGTCGACCACGGCAACAGAGCGATGCCAAATTATGGGGTGATGCCAGCAACAGCAAGACAGTGGCAGCAATGACGCCTTGGAAGATGCAACGACAACGACAACAACGACGGAGCAATGCCTGTCGGCCACAGCAAGGCGATACCCATCGACCACAACCATGAGGTGACACAGCAATAGGGCAACATCGACCGACAACAACAACAACACGGGCAACCGCAACGACAAGTAGTTTAGTATAGATAGGACATGTAATCCAATACAAAATAAAATGATTTATCTGATACTGCTTAAACAAAAGTCTGGGACTGGTATTGGTGCCATTAGCACAAGTACTCGCGAGTACTCGCGCTTGGAGAAGGGTCCACTCGTACTCACGCGAGTATTCAGGCACGAGTACTCGCGCCCGTGAGTACTCATCATGTGACAAGTCAAACTCGCAAGTCACTCGTTTAGCCACAACTCGTTGACATCTCTGCACCGACATACTGTCCATCAGAGCATGGACTGATGACTGTACTGACATACTGATGCTCTGACACCAATGTTCTGGCACACTGATGCTCCAATGGACCAACACACTGATGCACCAACACTCACTCACCGATGCACTGACACTCACTCACCGATGCACTGACACTCACTCACCAACACACTGACACTCACCCACCAACACACCAACACTCAGACACTGATGCACCGATACAATGTTGTTGCTGGGGATTGTCTGGGAGCAACAACATGCACTTGGGGGCAGAGATGTCAACGAGTTCTGGCCAAATGAGTAACTCACGAGTTTGACTCATCACGTGACAAGTACTCGTGCCCGCGAGTACTTGTGCCTAAATACTTGCGTGAGTACAAGTGGGCCCTGTTCCGAGCGCGAGTACTCACGAGTACTCATGATACTGGCACATATGCCAGTCTCAGCTTTTGTTTAAGTCGGTTTTACAGTTTCAGATAAAAGAGTCTATTTTGTATCGAGTTACAATGTACTATCTATCCTAAACTACTTGTCATCGCGGTCTCCCGTGTTGTTGTCGTCATTGGTCGATGTCGTCCGTGTCGCCCCGTTGTTGTGGTCAATGGGTATGCATTGCTGTGGTCGACAGGCGTTGCTCCGTCGTCATTGTCGTCGTCGTCATTGTCGTGTCGTCCAAGGTGTGATGGCCACCACCGTCTTGCTGTTGCTGGCATCACCCCATGGTCGTGGTCAACCGGCATTGCCCCGTTGCCATGGTCGTGGCATCGCTCCATCATTGTCATCACATCATTGTCGTCAGCGGTGGCATCTTGCTGTTGCTGGTGGTGGTGTGGTGAGACGGTAGCCTGCGGGCCGGTCCACATATGCGAAACTGGCAATCACCAGGCGTGGGAAGCCCAGCGTCATATTCGCGGCTCTTATTGGTGAGTTGCTTACACCACGTGAGTTGCTTACCATCAACCGTACCACCATGTCTACGACCACAACCCTGGTATACGATGAAGGCAGTGGTACCAGCAAGTGGCCAGCCATATGACGATGACAAACCCACGCCGGCAACCTCGACGTCGACCACGACAACAGTATGGCATGGCAAGGCAGGTCAAACACGATGACAACGACATCGGTCCACGACGACAACGATCCACGGCGACAACTGCTTACAACGACGACAGCCTATGATGACAATGACCCACCACGACAACGGCCGACGACAACAACGGTCTGCAACGACACCGACAACAACAGCAGCGGCGGTGACACGGAACGACGCTAGTACGCGACGGTGGCAGGGGGCAGCAACAGTGCGGCAGGCATTATAGGTAGTATAGCTAGTGTTTACAAGTACATGTTTGTAGTTAGGTATAGAAAAAATGTTAATACACTTAGAGTACTCGTTCTGTCTGAACGAATACGAGTACTCGCACTCGCTCGTACTCACGGCTCAGACGGGTACTCGCACCGCGAGTACAAGTATCAATCCTAAGAATCCGGCAAGTACTCGTGCTGATGAGTACTCGTACCGATGAGTACAAGTCGAGTACAAGTCACTCTTTGGAGAATTCTGACGAGTACTCATACTCGCGAGTGTCACTCATTGACATCTCTACTTGGGGGTGCAGCATGTGATTCTCAAAAAATTTAATCTATACATGAAAATAAGGTCATGGTGTGCAGATGTGCCTTGAAAAAAATGTGTGACAGGTGTGACAGAAAAATAGTTAAAGTTCATCTAGGATTCGTTTCTTTGTCAGAAATTGTGGCTGGACTTTAACTCCAGATATGGATTTTTTGTGGCTGCATTGCTTATTCAGACTTTAACTCTTTGAAGTCTCCACAAACTCCATGGTTGTTCCTGCAGTCAAGATTCTAAAAAGAGTTAAAATCTGATCACAGGTTTTTACAAGTATGGATTATAAAAAATATTTGAGTCTAATTTGGGTTTTTTTTCAAGATTTTTCACTTAAAGATCAATTCCCGGTTCCAGTGTTGCTGTTTCAGCAAGGGGCCCCAGCCTCCACTGCCCCTTTTCCTTTTCATCGACTATATTTTGTTTCTAAACTACTTCCTATCCCTTCAGCTCTTTGCGCTGTCACTTGACTGGCTATGTCGCCATCATCCACCCCACACTCATCCACCTACACCTTCACCTTCACTTTTCTTTTTTTTCTTCTATGATCCCCTGCCACCTTACATCAATGATTCAAATTTTCCAGGATCTTCGTGTCAACGATTCAGATTCAATGCACAAATTTCTCCAATTCCTGGCCCCAGCTCACATTATGGCCATCGCCATCATGCTCTACCCTTTAGTGGGGTCATCGGGGATTGAGCCAATATTGAGTGCCATGCAGTTACTCTGGATTCACTTTCAAGTTATCATTGGTACCTTTGCCACACTTGCACTTGCAACGGATCCGGGATCCCCAGTTCTGTTCAATCAGAAGCCCGACAAGAAACCATTTAAATCTTTGACTATCAACATGACCAAACAGATTCTGGGACAGTCATACTATCAGAGCACCATTATTATCATCTTCCATGCTTTCGGCTCACAAATCCTTGGATTCCATTGCACCAATGATTCTTCTCTGACGAAGCATCACAGTGTCATTATATGGA
The DNA here is from genome assembly GCA_021527775.1 of Lactarius sanguifluus. Taxonomy (NCBI): domain Eukaryota; kingdom Fungi; phylum Basidiomycota; class Agaricomycetes; order Russulales; family Russulaceae; genus Lactarius; species Lactarius sanguifluus. The sequence continues at coordinate 492,029 of JAKEYF010000020.1, read as the reverse complement.
CGCCCGTTTTCAATGTATTTGTGTTCGCACAGATCTTCAATTCATTCAACTGCCACCACCTGGACCAAAAGTTGAACATTTTTGAGGGGTTGTGGAGGAATTGGTACTTCATAGCTGTTGTCACCATTGGTGTGTCCCTTCGTTTGTGTTTGTATAGAGGGCTAAAATGATCTACCAGAGGTTGTCATACAAGTGCTGATCTGTTCCCTTGGTTCAGCTTTCGGCGTCACATACATGGGTGCTAGAGAATGGGTCGTCTCACTTACCCTTGCCTCTGTTTCTCTTCCTCTTGGCGCTCTTATTCGCCTCATCCCCAACGAGCCTTGTGAGCGCTTCTTTGAAGCAGTGAATCTGCTGTCTAGTCCAGAGCCAGAACCTCTCGACGAGTCCAGACGTTGAGTAAGGTTCATTGTGGATCAGTTACATGCCAAAATAGCACATATGCCAAAGTCATCGGCAACCGCACACATCATTTGTGTTCAAGAACCTGATCCCCATCCTGTGTAAGTGATCGCGTACTATACTGTACAGTAGTTCTGTTATTTCGTACTAGCATTGGAGGGCCGTCCATACAATGCGTCAATTTCATTCATTCTGCCTGAGTCAGTGAGTCCCTCTGCATTTATGACAACGGGCGGTGCAACATGTCTGCCTCCTGCTTCAGACAACATGCTAACTTACCTGTGCAGGGCTTTTGTGGATGTGCTGCGTGCTCACAGATGTGCGCAACACTTACCAGATACCCTTCCCTGTGCTGTTTGTGTTCAATGTAGTGCCGTGTGTTGTTCGTCTGCTCAACAGTCTCAGCAACTCTGATGACCAATGTTCGACTGCACGCGAGGTTCTCTTCAGCACACCTGCGGTAACAGCGATCCTCCACTTCTCATTGATTTTTGTTTATTTCTTCTGACGACGCGCATCCAGCTACCATCCCCCTATCTGAGCAAGCCCCTGTCTGAGGCTCAGTCACTCTGAGAAAACCCGCCCTGTTTCAACCACCACTCCCCCATCACAGCGAGCGAAATCATGTCAACTTCAACAATTAGTGATTGGCACAGGTTTACCCACGTGATTTACGTGGGTAAACCCATGCCAATAGCTATCAACAATTATGTCGACCCCTCCATTACCAGCGCGAGGCACTCTTCTCGTCACGATCATCACTTTCCTTCACCCCGGCGAACATCACGCCGCCTATCAACCTCTTCACAGACAGGGAGGGGGAACTGCCTTACGCGTTCTGCCTTTTCCTTCAACAGACTGGCGCAGCTTCAAGACCGGAGGCTGGGGCGCAACCCCCAGCTGATCATAGATGAAGCAGCTCTCGACCACATTCCGGAAGACCCAGCACTAACCACCGCCCACGTGAGTCGTTCTCCTTTACGGCTCACCACCTCGTTTCCAACTGCTCGCATGTCTCACCACGTTTACCATACTTACGAACTTTACCGGCTACCTTGGAAGGTGCCCTCTGCACATTACCTTACGTTCATTACCCTTGACCCTGATGGCACATGAGACCTCTTACGTTTACACGCGTTTCATAAATTTCACTCTCTTTATAGAGGTGAAGACCGTTCTTGTACTATGTACTGCTGCGGAATAAACATGGTCCAAAAAAAAAAAAAAAAAAAAAAAATTTATGTCGACCCCTGCACGGATCGTCCTACACGGACTAACAACCCTCCAGGAACGGCGTCCCGTGCCGGAAAAGGACAACACATTCATTTACAACGCCGATATGTCTGTGTTCTCCCTGGCCAGTGAAATCGCGACTTTGACACTTTCTAGATCCCTTGCGTTCGCTCTGCTTACCTGCACCTGTCCGCACTTTCATACGCTTTCAAGTTCTAAGCGCCGTGTTCCCGCGCTCTGTGCTGTGTGCGCTCGGTTTTCCTCTCACTCCGGACTCTTCCCTTCGCGTTTTAGTACTCCCCTATTTAGGCTATCTAATGCACTCCATGTAATTACAACTTTATACCTTGCACAGACTTTCCCTCACTGATTTCGGACTTTTCCGCTCTCACTCCCTTGCGTTCTCAGCACGCCGCACTCGCGCGCGGCCTTAGTGACTCGAACCCAACGCGTTCCCGAGCCCGGTAGCCACCCACACGATGTTTCGCGTCGCGCTGAAGCGTGCGTGACCGTTTCCGACCAGACCACTTACGACGAACTGACCCCGTTCTCTCTCCCGACATCGCGGCACTCGCGCGCGGCATTAGCCCTTCGACACAGACGCGTCCGCGATCGCCGCGGACCCATATACGACAGCTCGCGCCCCGCAGAGGCCTGCGCGATACCTCGCGACGCTTCACACCCCCCAAATCCTGCGCGTGCCATACAAAGCCTTTTTTCTCTTCGCACCTGCTGCATTCCTTTCGTGCTGTACAATTACATTCCATCACAGCATCGTCTTTACACTGTACGAATCTGTTCACGACCACTTATGCTTATGTTGAATTTAACATCGTCGTTCGCACAATGGTAGCATAACGCTCCGCACGGGACGGCCCTTCGACGCTAGTATAAATAACTGGAGGAAGGCCCGGCGCGAAGGCCTGGCTCCCGCCCGTGATAACACTGACGCACTCAAATGTACGACCTGAGAAAGAACTCCGATCACATTCGCAAGTTAAGAGGATCGTAAAGACAAGAATAGAATGTTAGGTTCGACTAAGGGCATACTTTCCTTTTAGATTTGTGACCATCACCAGGCCTCATCTAGCTCCGGCTATGGGTATGCGGATGGCGCTGGGGTGCCCTTTCTGCGGCATGCAGTTGGTACGTTGAAACCCTGAAAAAATACATGTCAACAAACGCAGGAGCAAGCCACGGTCTATACCCACATCTTTGCGAACCCCTCCTCCCCATGGCGTGCGTCCCCGAACCGTAGCGTCAACACCAAGCCCCCTCTCTGCAAAGCCCAACCACAAATCGCAGAAGTTCTCTCCGCCTGTGAGCACTTTGTCTGCCTGGATGACCGCATCGCGCGCGTCAAAGAAGCTAGGACGACACTGCTGCAACTTCATGCCGTTCAACACGAGCTGCACGATAAGCGAATTTCCGTGCTTCGGGACAAGTGGCTTTGGTACGCCCGTCGCGGTGAACTCGGGCACGCGGTAAAAGTCACCAAGGGGAATTGTGCCATCTTCAAGGGGGAGCGGAGGGAAGAGCGAGTCGACGAAGCCGTGCTTCGTAATCAACCGCTGGGCAACAACCCAGAGTATCTCTGCCCAGACCTCACCGGTCGCGTGAACCTCCCCGTACTGGGGCTTATCGAGCGTCTTGTAGGTGGATGGATTGACCGATTTGCTCTGCACAACCGTTAAAACTGGATGCAATGGGGTCACAGACGGGAATCGTACCAGGGAGTAGGGGTAGTTCCGAATGCCACCAGCCTGATTGTCAGCCCAAGCACCCATAGGGTAATCGGAGTAAAGAGCCTTGCTGCGGATCATAGTAGCAAGGAAATCTAGAAAGTGACGTCAACACAAGTCTCTGCGTCGTATAACGGTGCATTTACCTGACCATCCCTCTCCCATTCCACCGCTTTCACCCCATCCGAGGCATCCGGAGTTTGCAGGGCCGCCAGTCAAACGGGTGCTAAGGCCATGAGACAACTCGTGAATGAGGATGCCAGCGTCAAGATCGCCGTCGCGGTATGGGTTTGCAGTATTCCACAGATACATCTTGCACCGACCATTCTGTCCATCTGGAGGGGTCGAGAATTCCGCATTATTAAATCCAGAACCGTCTTGGGCATTCGTGATAACGGCGTCACTCCCCAGCCCCCCACGCCCGAAGTTGTCCTGTTGGAAGTTGCCTGCGACCTCATCAAAGCCATAACTGGTTAATAAAAAGACGGTTAGATCACTAGAGAGATAGAATGGAAGAGGGAAATACCGGTAGTATAGATCGTGCACTAGATTAGACATGTAGAAGAGCTGTGTGACAGTAGCATTGATATACTTCTTTGCCTCGTCCAGCGAGTCCGATTTGTCCGTGACCTCGGGATCGTAAGGGTAGTTGAATACCAAGTCATCGCCACCATCGGGCCTATAATTGTGCAACCAGCGATCATTGCCCTCCCAGTTCTCGTGAGCGAGCACCTGTCCGATAATCAGAACGATCCCAGAACCACAGAACGGAAGTTTCGTACGTTATTGCCGAAAGTGGTAGTGTAGTTCGAGTACTGGCCCTTCTTCTTCAGGTTGGATGAAAGCGGATCATTGGAAACGGGGATAACGTGCCAGCCTAAAGGACTGGCCAAATGGTCAAAACTCTCTTTGGCCAAGGTGCGGCCGCCTTCAGAGGGATCGTTAATGCCGAACGGGAATACACGGTATGTTGCAGGTTGGCGCTGTTTGGGTTCCGAGGGGACGGGGGAATCGGATGTCCAGTCGACGACAGAGAGGATGCGATGGGGAACTTGGTGTGAAACGACAGCCTCATACCAGTTATCCTGCATCTCAACCTCGAACTGGAAAAAATTCAGAGGCATGTGACAGTGACAAATCAAGTCGCTCACCCGCCAAGCCTGGATAAGCATCGTCTTGTCACCGTCGGGGAGCTGGATGTACACAGGTTTGGCCTTGACTGGGGAGACGGCATCGGGTACGTTGTTGATCATCTCGACACGAACAGCGTCATGATCGCCAACGAGCTGAGGCTCAAACCAGGAAGTCATCCCCGCAATAATCTGATCGTGATTGTTGAGAATGCTTGCGACAACAGCATCGTTTGGTGTAGCGGCGATCACGAACTGGAGAAGAGCGCTGCGCGGATCAAAGATATCTGAGGTCTTGCCAAATCCCCTCTCGACGAGTTCATGGGGAGTGCGGAGGTGATCGCAATTCCAGCGGAAAAGGCGCTGCATACGCTCAAGTGGCTCGTCCGTGAGTTGTACTCCAGACATCGTGACCTGATTGGCGACGACGGAGTGTCCTTGGAGTAAGGTCAGGCGCTCGGCCAGCTGCTCTTGTAAAAGGCCGCAAAATTCGGCATGAGGGCCAGGTGTAGTTGGCTCGTCCATGTGCGTCACGCCTTGCACATAACCCCGATAGAACTAGGGTTGCAGGTTGCAATGTAAGCGCAATTCCACTTGAGGTTAACGAGTCTTACCGAGTCACCGTAGGAAATGACGGTGCCACCCTTTACATTGACGTTGATGTCGCCGTCCGCAACCTCGAGGCCATTCACCATCTGGCGAAAGTAGACGTGGGTAACGCCGGTGGCACTATCAGTGTAAGAGTCCTTGCGCAAGGCAAATTTGTTGTCTTCAGAGAGCTGGCCCTGAAGGAGTTCTGTAACAAAGCCTCTGGCGACCTCATACGGATCAGAGGTAAAGACGGATGCCTTTGTGAAGGAGGCAGGACTGGTGTAGAACTTGGCATGCGGGTGCACGGGACCAAATCCCATCGTCTTGCGACGTGACGTGGGGCTCCCATGAGCTAAAGCAGAGCCCGCTAGGCCGACAAGAACCAGAGAGGTCGTCGAAGATATGCGCATATAGATGAGGGGGAAAGAGCTGTCGATAAAAACGCGCCAGCGAAGGGGTTGATATAGATAGGGACACGGGAGACACTGTACCAACACAGTAACCCAACGGAGCGGTACTGCCTACCGATAATCTCCATGTATTTGCCGTGGCCCGTGTTGTTTCCGTGCGCCATCGTTCTCGTTAGTCAGTCGTCGACACCACGCAGAAAGAGCTGTCGCGGTCATTGGAATCCGGAAGAGTGACATCGCCGAGGGATCGAATGTACGCCACACGTTACAGTAGACAGTTACGCCCACAGGAATTTCCGTGGAATTTCCGCGGTCTTGTTGTTTCCGTGACATTTCCATTACCTTGTTTCCCTAGACATTTCACGGCCTTTTTGTTTTCGTGGATCGTCGTCCTCAGTCAGTCATGCACGTTGCGCGTCTCGGTCGTAATTTGTAAATGACTAGAGATTTACCTGGATTGTCCTTTCCATGCACTATCATCGCGCCATCGTGGACACCATGCGTTGCGCGCACGTTGTAGCATTTGTACCAGTGGTTGTGGGTGTAAATGACGGCACTTGGGTCGTTTCGGCGTCTAACGATGTGATCGATCGATAATCGCAGACACTTCGCAGACTTCCCACGCGCCGGGCAGAATGGGCCGCTTTACCGCAACTCCAAACGACTTCTCTTGCGATTTTCTTTACTGTACTTCAAGCTTCAAGCTTCAAGCTCCAAGGCTGTATTCAAGTCTTTACTAGCTTCACTTTTAAATATCTTTTCGCGTTTTTTCTCTTTGTACAGGTATTAAATCATTTATTAAGGATAGACTTGGATATGTCTCAATATGGGGTTAACGGTTAACCATACGTTTCTACCAATGACTTCAAGAATGACTTGAAACTTGAAGCTAGCAAGTCACATAACTTGGTGTGCTAGTTACAAGTTCCAAGTCAAGTCTAAGTCACACTGGTGTCAACTTGCAGCAACACTACTGCACTCAAGACTGCACTGCGGACTCCTAGTGTGGAATGTGGGGAAAGGGGGACAAACAATTCCAATCCCCCACATTGCAATTTGATAAAAATGTTTCCCCCGGGTTCCGTAGAATCCAGGAACTCGAAAACCTACTGTATGTTTCATGCTAATTTGTCCTGTTATTTATTTGCTATTGATTATTTTTTACTTGACGGTCCCCTTACTATTCCAGAAAAGGATAAGGCTATACCATTCTCACATCAGGCAAATTTTCACCCTTGGGTTCCTGTGAAATTGGGCGTGGTCAAGTCTATCAAGTGTCTATCACCGATAACTCGATAACTCTGCACGTTCCGGACTCCAGGATCTGACAGGCGCCCAACCCCCCTGACATGTTGGTACGACCCCTGAGTGGGCTATTGTCCTAGCAGTTCCTGGCTTGGCTTGCGGCCTAACACTACTGTGGGCGTAACTGTCTACTGTAACGTGTGGCGTACATTCGATCCCTCGGCGATGTCACTCTTCCGGATTCCAATGACCGCGACAGCTCTTTCTGCGTGGTGTCGACGACTGACTAACGAGAACGATGGCGCACGGAAACAACACGGGCCACGGCAAATACATGGAGATTATCGGTAGGCAGTACCGCTCCGTTGGGTTACTGTGTTGGTACAGTGTCTCCCGTGTCCCTATCTATATCAACCCCTTCGCTGGCGCGTTTTTATCGACAGCTCTTTCCCCCTCATCTATATGCGCATATCTTCGACGACCTCTCTGGTTCTTGTCGGCCTAGCGGGCTCTGCTTTAGCTCATGGGAGCCCCACGTCACGTCGCAAGACGATGGGATTTGGTCCCGTGCACCCGCATGCCAAGTTCTACACCAGTCCTGCCTCCTTCACAAAGGCATCCGTCTTTACCTCTGATCCGTATGAGGTCGCCAGAGGCTTTGTTACAGAACTCCTTCAGGGCCAGCTCTCTGAAGACAACAAATTTGCCTTGCGCAAGGACTCTTACACTGATAGTGCCACCGGCGTTACCCACGTCTACTTTCGCCAGATGGTGAATGGCCTCGAGGTTGCGGACGGCGACATCAACGTCAATGTAAAGGGTGGCACCGTCATTTCCTACGGTGACTCGGTAAGACTCGTTAACCTCAAGTGGAATTGCGCTTACATTGCAACCTGCAACCCTAGTTCTATCGGGGTTATGTGCAAGGCGTGACGCACATGGACGAGCCAACTACACCTGGCCCTCATGCCGAATTTTGCGGCCTTTTACAAGAGCAGCTGGCCGAGCGCCTGACCTTACTCCAAGGACACTCCGTCGTCGCCAATCAGGTCACGATGTCTGGAGTACAACTCACGGACGAGCCACTTGAGCGTATGCAGCGCCTTTTCCGCTGGAATTGCGATCACCTCCGCACTCCCCATGAACTCGTCGAGAGGGGATTTGGCAAGACCTCAGATATCTTTGATCCGCGCAGCGCTCTTCTCCAGTTCGTGATCGCCGCTACACCAAACGATGCTGTTGTCGCAAGCATTCTCAACAATCACGATCAGATTATTGCGGGGATGACTTCCTGGTTTGAGCCTCAGCTCGTTGGCGATCATGACGCTGTTCGTGTCGAGATGATCAACAACGTACCCGATGCCGTCTCCCCAGTCAAGGCCAAACCTGTGTACATCCAGCTCCCCGACGGTGACAAGACGATGCTTATCCAGGCTTGGCGGGTGAGCGACTTGATTTGTCACTGTCACATGCCTCTGAATTTTTTCCAGTTCGAGGTTGAGATGCAGGATAACTGGTATGAGGCTGTCGTTTCACACCAAGTTCCCCATCGCATCCTCTCTGTCGTCGACTGGACATCCGATTCCCCCGTCCCCTCGGAACCCAAACAGCGCCAACCTGCAACATACCGTGTATTCCCGTTCGGCATTAACGATCCCTCTGAAGGCGGCCGCACCTTGGCCAAAGAGAGTTTTGACCATTTGGCCAGTCCTTTAGGCTGGCACGTTATCCCCGTTTCCAATGATCCGCTTTCATCCAACCTGAAGAAGAAGGGCCAGTACTCGAACTACACTACCACTTTCGGCAATAACGTACGAAACTTCCGTTCTGTGGTTCTGGGATCGTTCTGATTATCGGACAGGTGCTCGCTCACGAGAACTGGGGGGGCAATGATCGCTGGTTGCACAATTATAGGCCCGATGGTGGCGATGACTTGGTATTCAACTACCCTTACGATCCCGAGGTCACGGACAAATCGGACTCGCTGGACGAGGCAAAGAAGTATATCAATGCTACTGTCACACAGCTCTTCTACATGTCTAATCTAGTGCACGATCTATACTACCGGTATTTCCCTCTTCCATTCTATCTCTCTAGTGATCTAACCGTCTTTTTATTAACCAGTTATGGCTTTGATGAGGTCGCAGGCAACTTCCAACAGGACAACTTCGGGCGTGGGGGGCTGGGGAGTGACGCCGTTATCACGAATGCCCAAGACGGTTCTGGATTCAATAATGCGGAATTCTCGACCCCTCCAGATGGACAGAATGGTCGGTGCAAGATGTATCTGTGGAATACTGCAAACCCATACCGCGACGGCGATCTTGACGCTGGCATCCTCATTCACGAGTTGTCTCATGGCCTTAGCACCCGTTTGACTGGCGGCCCTGCAAACTCCGGATGCCTCGGATGGGGTGAAAGCGGTGGAATGGGAGAGGGATGGTCAGGTAAATGCACCGTTATACGACGCAGAGACTTGTGTTGACGTCACTTTCTAGATTTCCTTGCTACTATGATCCGCAGCAAGGCTCTTTACTCCGATTACCCTATGGGTGCTTGGGCTGACAATCAGGCTGGTGGCATTCGGAACTACCCCTACTCCCTGGTACGATTCCCGTCTGTGACCCCATTGCATCCAGTTTTAACGGTTGTGCAGAGCAAATCGGTCAATCCATCCACCTACAAGACGCTCGATAAGCCCCAGTACGGGGAGGTTCACGCGACCGGTGAGGTCTGGGCAGAGATACTCTGGGTTGTTGCCCAGCGGTTGATTACGAAGCACGGCTTCGTCGACTCGCTCTTCCCTCCGCTCCCCCTTGAAGATGGCACAATTCCCCTTGGTGACTTTTACCGCGTGCCCGAGTTCACCGCGACGGGCGTACCAAAGCCACTTGTCCCGAAGCACGGAAATTCGCTTATCGTGCAGCTCGTGTTGAACGGCATGAAGTTGCAGCAGTGTCGTCCTAGCTTCTTTGACGCGCGCGATGCGATCATCCAGGCAGACAAAGTGCTCACAGGCGGAGAGAACTTGTGCGATTTGTGGTTGGGCTTTGCAGAGAGGGGGCTTGGTGTTGACGCTACGGTTCGGGGACGCACGCCATGGGGAGGAGGGGTTCGCAAAGATGTGGGTATAGACCGTGGCTTGCTCCTGCGTTTGTTGACATGTATTTTTTCAGGGTTTCAACGTACCAACTGCATGCCGCAGAAAGGGCACCCCAGCGCCATCCGCATACCCATAGCCGGAGCTAGATGAGGCCTGGTGATGGTCACAAATCTAAAAGGAAAGTATGCCCTTAGTCGAACCTAACATTCTATTCTTGTCTTTACGATCCTCTTAACTTGCGAATGTGATCGGAGTTCTTTCTCAGGTCGTACATTTGAGTGCGTCAGTGTTATCACGGGCGGGAGCTAGGCCTTCGTGCCGGGCCTTCCTCCAGTTATTTATATATGTGATAAGTTACATAATTTTCGAGCTTTGGATTTGATGTCATGTGACATGTTAGGTGAGCTGGGATAGCTGGGCTGCACTAGTCACCGTCCGGCGTCCATGATATCCCCTTCGACAAATCGTGAATTAGAAACATAACGAAAGTACCAACTCCATGGGTAAAGCACTCATTACAACTTACACTGCTTTTTAATGTCCTGCGCAGACTCAACAATAGCAAAACAGTTAGTTGACAAGATGTATGAGCGCCGCAAGGCAGCCGCCCTCGATCTTGAAAAGTATAATAACCTATTGTTCACCCTCTCGTGACCACAAATTTACCTTGTCACTTCTACAGACTTGTCCGCTGAATGCCATCAGCAGGGCGATGAAAGACGTATCGGTCAGATCGTTGACCAACTCATCGACATGTTTTCTAGCATTACCAACGCGCTCCATGTCCGTAATGGGGGCCTGATTGGCCTCGCTGGTACCGCTATCGCCCTCAGTGTCGACATAGCGCCATATATGGAACGCTTTCTCGAGCCCCTTCTTGTCTGCTTCTCTGACCCCGAGAATCGCGTGCGCTATTTCGCAGCGGAGTGTCTATACAACATTGCCAAGGTATCAAAAGGAGAGGTTTTGGTCTATTTCAACCCTATCTTCGATGCATTGAGCAAAGTCCGTCACGTCCTTCTTTCCCACCTTTGGCACTCACCAGCTTCCAGCTCGCCGCAGATCCTGAGCTTTCCGTCAAGAACGGAGCGGAACTTCTCGATCGCCTACTCAAAGACATCGTTGCCGAGTCCGCCTCTTATTACGTTCCCCACTTTCCTGAGACAGAGAAGCACTGCACCGCAGATAGTGACAATGGGATTGTCGTCCCCCACCCTGATGACGACGGCACGAGCGTGGTGCCGCGCCGCGCATTCTCCCTTTCCCGCTTCATCCCACTCCTCTCTGATCGCATATACGTGGTCTCGCCTTTCACACGATCCTTTCTCGTCTCTTGGATTTCCGTATTGGACTCTGTCCCAGAGCTCGAGTTAATCACGTATCTTCCTCATCTCCTGGATGGGTTACTGTGGGGCTCTACCTCTTCACCCGCACCCCTTTCCCGACTTACCTCTTGTCCAGAAAATATCTATCAGATCCAACAGAAGATGTTCGCATCGCAGCAGAAAATCAGCTTGCCGAGTTTCTCCGTGAAATCCGCGAAGTTACTATCGTGCGGAAGCACCGCGAGGAGCAGCAGCGTGCAGGAGACGTAGAGTCTGAAGACCATAACCGCGTGGATGCCGAGAGGGTAAAGGAACGATCATCAGATATCGCCGCTCTTTCTGACACAGAACGAGTCTCCTTCCTCAACGGTGATTCATCTCTTGCACTCCCTTTAGATGTGGAGAAACCGAACGGGGACACCGAGTCGGATGGACACGAACGGGACGTAGGAGGTACGTCTTGACGCTACGTCCCTGCAGATACTCATTTTCCACAGACTGGGTTCCAGGGCAAGGTGTTCGAATCGATTATGCTGCAATCATCGAGACCTTGATTCAGCAGCTGGATCCACAACGTAAGTTGACCATTCGTTGTAGTAATATGGTAATGTAGCAATTCACCTCTCTCCAGATGACGAAATACAACAGTCAACTGCGCTTCTTTGGCTTTCAGAGCTGCTGACATTCACCCAGGAGGTCATGGTGTCGTTCACTCCCCGTCTCATCCCTGCCATCCTCCCCAACCTGGCACACCACGTCCCTATGATTCAGTCTTCTGCCAATCGTACAAACAAGCTCCTCTTGAGTGTAATCCAGGCACTTCCCTCACCGTCCGAACCGCCATCCCGCCAAAGTACCTTGCCGAGCGAGCGACCCGCTCCCGTAGTTGCTCGTGGCCCCTCTGCATCGCCTTCCCTTGTCCCGGCCTCCCCGCCCCCGTCGCGTCAACATACGCAAATGCCAACCTCGCGCGAGTCTGGTTCGGTCGAATCACTGGCAGACCCGACTGTCACACCTACTCCGAGCAACATTACGATCCAGAAGCGCGCGAGTATGCAGCCCCAGACGGATGGTGCTCAAGCACCACGTCTACTGACACCACTGGACGGCCAATTGTCAACTACTCGCTCGCCTACTCCCCGACCACCCTCCCCACAATCGCTGGGGAGCGCCGCTGGCCCGTCATCTGCACCTGAGCGCGAAGTGCTTGCAGATGCATTTGACTACCAGGCTACTGTGAATGCCCTGACAATACAATTTCTGAGCGAGCACGAGGAGACACGCGTCGCAGCACTCAAGTGGCTCATAATGCTCCACCAGAAGGCGCCGAAGAAGGTTCGGTACTCTAATTCTCTCAGGGCTATCATTGTTTATCCGCGTAGGACAGATCCTCGCGATGGATGACGGGACGTTCCCTGCGCTTCTCAAGACATTGTCCGATACCTCCGAAGAGGTCATCAAACACGACCTTCAACTTCTCGCCCAAATTTCGTCTGCATCGGACGATAGTTATTTCAAGGCATTCATGATCAATTTACTAGATCTCTTCAGCACAGATCGAAGGTTGCTAGAGACACGCGGAAGTCTTATAATCAGACAACTCTGCCTCAACCTCAGCACGGAACGCATTTACAAAGCATTCGCTGAGATCCTCGAAAAAGAAGAGGTGTGGGAATTCTTGAAACGCCGGTTCACCGAATTTAAGCAGGCATGGTTAGGATCTTGACTTTGCTAGCGTTATCGTACAAAAGCTCTCCATGATCCTCATCACATCGCCCGAGCTTGCCGATTTTCGCAGACGGCTCAAAAGCCTCGAAACGCGGGTACGCTGGTGTTTCGACCCTCCCCATGCCAGCCTTTCTCATCGTATTCATTCACAGCAAGATGGCCAAGCGCTCTTTGTGACGCTATATCGATCGTGGTGTCACAATGCCGTCGCCGTATTCTCTCTCTGCTTGCTTGCTCAGGCATATGAACACGCGTCCAACCTCCTTGGTATTTTGCAAGTCATTTTTCTCCTGAGTGACATAAACGTTGCTTACCCGCGGACGCAGTGCCGACCTTGAAATGACTGTCCAAATTCTCGTCCAGATCGACAAGCTCGTTCAACTTATTGAATCCCCCGTATTCACCTGTGCGTGAGCACGCTCACTAGATGCCCCATTCACACTCACGAGCCAGATGTGATAGACATTCGCCTACAGCTTCTTGAGCCTGACAGATACCCGTATTTGTTCAAATGTTTGTATGGCTTACTTATGCTCCTCCCACAAAGCTCCGCCTTTATCTCTCTCCGAAATCGACTGAACGCGGTCAACTCCGCCGGTTTCCTGCATATCGCACCCAGACCGTCCGTCCACCCATTCTCTTACACCACGCAGGCTAACGCTGTCCCGCAGGAGTACGGTTGCGACGGTTGCGACGCGATCAAAGCTAACGCGTGACGAGATCAAGTGGCCCGAACTCCTCGCGCACTTCCGCGCTGTGCAGACGCGACACGAGCGGGCACGTCGTGTCGCGCTCGGCAGCGCGCCTGACATTAGCGCTACACTACCAAGTTCCGCGCTTCCAGAGCGCCCTGTCCCTCGACGGCGAGTCACTGGACTCGGCGAAGTTCCGGCGCCGCCTACCTCGTCGGGAACGGGTTCTAGCGCTGCGGGGCCTAGTAATGGAAGACCAGGCGCGCTTAGTCCTCTCAATCCGCGCGCAAGGGTTCAGGGTGGTGTGGCTACGACCCTTACGGCGCAGGGGCAGGTCCTCGGTGCACGACCGAAGCGGGGGTTGAGCCTTGTGCGAAAGACGTGACGCGTGATGCATGACAACAGACGATTTCCTTCACTTTCGACTCGCACATACGCATATATATGTACCCACATACTTGCACGTCGCATAGCTTATAGGTCAACTAATTGAGTGCATAACTCCGTGGATAATAGGAACGGCTGGAGGACGAGTGTAGGGAGGTATAAGTGAGTATCATGGCTTGGGCACGAGGAGATTTTGCCGGATAGTGGCAATGTCTTGGTCCAGTGAGGCCACATTTACGTCGTACATACTCCTTCACACCGCCATACCGCTCGTCCAGCATCGTGATAAATGCCCCCATTGTCTCCTCCCTGCCCAATTCATCTGTATCAAGGAGACCTGAAGGATACATTGCACGCACCTTGACGACAACATATTGTGGGCAGCTGTGGGATCTGACGCAAATATGGGTTCGCGCGCGAGCCGCGATAGAATTATAGGGCGCATTGGCTCACGCCCTATACGAGTCAAGGAATAATCGGCTGAGATCGCATCGTTACTAACGCCGGCAAGCTGGAAGGTTTTGGCCAACGTTAACCTAGGCACTCACGGATGGGGATGCTAAGACAGACACACCAACAAAAGCAAAGCGGCGGCTATCCCCGTGCGATCCTTCCCGGCTATGATAAACGAAAACCGGTCATTAGCAAAGAAGTAGTGGAGGTAGGTAAGTAGCGCACCTGTACAATGGAAGAGAAAACCGTCATTGGGTGAATCGCGCACATGGCGAAGTATTGGGCCGAACGCGGGCCCGCCCGCGTCAAGGATTTCGGAATAGAGTTGCATGAACGCCTGCAGTACTCAACATGTGGAAGACGACCACTCTGATGGGAAAATCATACCTCCGTCGTCCCGCTGGCGTAGAGTTGAAAGCGTCTGTGAAAGGGTCATGGGACCGGACACGGACTAGTGGGCCAACCAACAGGAAAGCACTCACTGTGCCATACGTTCTGGGCTGTAGTCTTCTTTCGTGAACACAGGGGTATGCAGTACGGTTATTCCCTTAATCTTTGGAGTCGCTGCGTCATATTTCGCAATTTCCGTGTCCGAGCGAAGGTCGAATATGGTGGTGACACCGAGGGCCCGTAGTTGCTCCTCGCCTGGCATCGAGGATCATGATTAGAGTTAGTTAGAATCGTCGAGGGTAAGTGATAGGTAGTGACCGAGCTGTGTTACTCCAGGGAGCTCTCCACCGCGGAATATGAAGCTCGACCGCGTGACTTGCTGGCCGTCTGCAGTAGGAATCCTACCGAGGTCGCGGACGTTGTAAACACCATCAATGGTTACGAAAGGATGTTTTGATAACACATCCGCGACAAGCCCTGGATCCAAAGGAGCCAGCTCTGACATGTTTAAGTTGAGTTGAAAAAAAGAGGGTTTAAAGGAAAGACTAGGCGGGCACGCATCAAATGACAGCGAGTCATTGGGAAGAACCCAGATAAGATCAACCGCGACACGGACCACAATCAACCATGGCTCCCCTCTCTCATCCCTCTATCAAAGGTGCTCAGATCATTCTTTTGCTGTATTTCTCGTATTAATATTTCATCCATAGACGGCTGGTTTCGCGAGATCTCCTCGCAATGGCCCGGTCAGGCCATGACCCTGAAGGTCAACAAAATCCTTCACGTCGAGAGATCGCTCTATCAAGATGTCCTCGTATTCGAATCTGAAACATACGGCAACGTCCTTGTGCTCGATAGCGTTATTCAATGCACCGAGCGCGACGAGTTCTCGTTCGTAGCTCGTCTTCCCCATTGTTCTACACCCGAGTCATGTTTCATAAAGGTACCAAGAGATGATTGCACATATACCGCTCGCAAGCCATCCGAACCCAAAAAAAGTCCTTGTTATCGGGGGCGGAGATGGGGGGGTCGTGCGCGAGGTGCTCAAACACGAAACCGTAGAGCATGTGGTGCTCTGTGACATTGACGAGGTATGCACCTTCCTTCGACTGGCGACATGCGTAGGAAAATACATGATCATCTCCTCAGGCTGTTGTACGCGTCTCTAAGCAGTACCTCCCTCATATGTCTGCCCTACTTGAATCACCAAAAGTCAAAGTCTTCATAGGTGATGGCTTCAAATTTCTCGCGGACAACACCTCGAGCTATGATGTGATCATCACCGATTCTTCCGATCCTGTCGGACCTGCAGCTTCTCTCTTCGAAAAACCTTATTTCCAACTCCTTCACGACGCACTCACGCCTGGTGGAAACATTTCCACCCAAGCCGAGTGTCTCTGGCTACATCTCCAACTTATTGGAGAGTTGCGTCGCACCACACTCGAAGTCTTCGAGACCGCAGATTACGCATTCACTACTATCCCCACCTACCCATCCGGCCAGATCGGTTTCCTGGTGTGCTCCACCGCGCAGAGCCGTGATCTAAAAACAGCATTGCGAACCGTTCCTAACACTCGTTACTACAATTCCAACGTGCATAAAGCCGCTTTTGTGCTTCCAGAGTTCGGCCGAGCTCTTATAGAGGAGCAGAAGAACATTACACCCCCAGTCGGTCGCGCCTCCCGTGCACTTGCTGAACCTAATAGGCCGAAGAAAAAAGTTCTCCTCCTCGGAAGTGGTTTTGTGGCGCGTCCCGCCGCAGAATATATCGCCCGCGACCATTCCAATGACCTCACCATCGGTGCGTTCCATAACGGTTCTATCCCGAATCCACCCTGAAGGCGCAACAGCCTGCCGCACTCTCAAAAGTGCGGAGGCACTAGCCGATGGCCTTTCAGGAGCGAAGGCTAAGTCTCTCGACGTCACCGATGCTCCTGCACTCGAGGCCGCTGTCGCTGCTGTAGATGTGGTCGTCTCACTTATCCCGTACATATACCATACTTCTGTTATCGAAGCCGCTATCAAGGGGAACACGCACGTAGTCACCACGAGCTACGTATCGCCTGCGATCCGGGCGTTGGAAAAGCGTGTCAAGGCCGCTGGCATCGTCGTAATGAACGAAATCGGCGTTGACCCAGGAATTGACCACCTATACGCCATCAAGACGATTGACGAAGTCCATGCTCAAGGGGGCAAGGTATTCCTCGGGCTCGTCTTCAGGAGGTGGCCCTACTGATTTAGGGATCGGATCTAGATCAAGCAGTTCCTTTCGTACTGCGGCGGCCTTCCGGCGCCAGGAAGCGGCCGATAACCCATTGGGATACAAGTTCTCTTGGTCCTCCCGCGGCGTCCTGCTAGCGTTGCTCAATGCTGCGTCCTGGCTTGCCGATGGACAGGTACGCAGAGTAGAGGGCAACGACCTGATGGCACTTGCCAAACCATATTACATCTCCCCCGCCTATGCGTTTGTCGCGTACCCGAACCGTGACTCTGCACCGTACCGCGAGTGGTACAACATCCCCGAGGCGGACACCGTCGTCCGCGGCACAGCTGAGGTATCAAGGATTCCCCGAGTTCATACGTGCGCTCGTCAAACTTGGGTGGCTCGACGCACAGCCGAAAGAGTGGGTCAAGGAGGGCCTGACGTGGGCGGAGGCCACGAAGCGTGCAGCGGGTGCCGTAGACGTGTCAGAGAGGTAGCTATCGGGGGGACCCTCTGCGCGCGCGTCCTTTCTTCACTGATCTGTGGCCTTACAGCTGCGTTGGTATCCCGCGTTAAAGAGGTCTGTTCGTTCCAAGATGCCTCAGAGGCGGTACGCGTCATTTCGGGCCTCCGATGGATCGGGCTTTTCTCGCAAGAGCCAGTCGCGCCCCGCGCGGGCAACTTGCTTGATACGCTCTGTGGGCGGCTCGAGAAGCTCATGGCGTACGCACCGGGAGAGCGCGACCTTGTCATGCTGCAACATAAGTTTGTCGTTGAGCGCGCGGACGGTACCGAGGTATGTGGCTGCGTTCTGCCCTCCTCCGTGTTGCGGGCCTGAAGGGCTGGATGTGGGTCAGCAAATCCTCACGTCGACGCTCGAGGCGTACGGCGCCCCGGGCGGGCACTCTGCGATGGCCCTCACTGTTGGAGTGCCTTGCGGCATTGCCACGCAGCTGGTTCTCGATGGCGTCATTTCAACCCCAGGCGTGCTGGTTCCCTATTCTAAAGAAATCTGCGATCCCCTCCGCGAGCAGTTAGAAAAAGAAGGTATTGGGATGGTGGAACGGGTGTTGTAGGAGCTACAGGCAAAAACATGTTGGATTGGATTCCAGGCCAGGGTGGTTCCTGTCTAGCAGGTGTACAAAACACGAAAAGTGTAGCGATCGGAGCAAAAAGACGGAGAGATACAATGTATGATGGGGTATTGGAAGACGAACGGGAAACCGCTAGTGATACATGGGCACGGCAATTGTATGGCACATTATACAACATTAGGAACGACTCAGGCTGTCTAGCCAGTGTCTAGCCCTGCCATTGCAGTATGATGGCCATCTGAGATAACATGAGAGTCGTGAGAATCTCAGTTACCACAGCCAATCCTGCCTGGCGAATTGTCAACATTGCCGAATAGTCAGTTGAGAGCTGCCCAGCTTCGTAAGTCGCGAGGACTTCCTTGCCGTCGACGCACTGCCAGTGCATCAATCAGCGAGGGACACGCACGCTCATGTTAGAAATAGAAGCCGTACCTCCATCCTGTTATTGGCAAGCCGCTTCCACTTGAGCAGGCGGCCGCTTCGGGACGTGAAGTACTGAGACCTGCAGGAACCGCGGGCAGGGCCGTCAGAAACGCCAACCCTTTCTGGATGGGACTCGAACTGGACTCACGCACTAGAGCCCTTGCGGCGTAAGGCAGTCGCCATGGGCTGAGAGGGCGCATTGCCGTAGATGAGATAGCCCGGTGCGCCAGAGGGCCCGAAGTAGAAAAAGGCTGCTCCGGGGCCCATGACGTCTTGGTGTTTTTGCACCCAAGGTGCCTCGCGGCGAAGTTGCACTAGAGTGTTTGCCGTGCTGTCCACCTAATCGAACATATTAGATAGGGAGCAGAATACAGGGCTGCGATGTACCTCTTGGCTGAAGAAAAGGCATCAGTCTACTAGCGCGTAACGGCAGGGACTGATTGACTTACAGTGTGAACGCGGTGAGGCCGTCGAGATCCTCGAAGCTCGTGTGGAATGGATCCTGGCCTTTCTGCAGCAGGATATAGGACCGCGACGCCGCCATCGGGGCAAGAAAGGGGGTGATTTGAACCCCAGTTGCAATGACCGTCTGAGTAATAAGGCGAGCTGAGCTGGATAATACAAGGGATGCCTTACTTGGCTGTGTCGTTCATCGCCGGTGCCCCCAACCTTATTCTCCGAACGCACAGGTCCGTAAGGGTGTAAATCCTCCTTCTAGAAAATCGAAAACCGCCAACTGAGCCACGAGGACCTAGGAGAACAATAAGCGGAATGGGGGCGTGTGCTGGTTCCGGAGCAACATGTCCGTAATACGGCAACCAGACAACGAGACAAAATGATGAGATTGATGGTAGCTCTCCATGCTCTTACGAGAAAAACAAGCACGGATCTGGTCCAGGGTTGACGCATCATTCGCTTGTCGAAAAAAAAAACACCGAATCGAGGACGAGACGCTGGGGCGAAAAAGGAAAAACTGTTGATACCATATCGATACGCTACAGCATTGAAAATTAAACGTGTAGTTTTAAGGTTCTCCGAGATGTCATGGGACACGCTACGCCCTTGTGAATGAGGATAATGAAAGGATTCCGTCCTAGCGCTTAAAACCGTGGGGAGGATGGCACAGGGTCGTGAGACCCGGCTCCTAATCACGAGGAAATGAGATGGGGAAATGCGCGTTAAGACAGGATGGGTTCACACACTTTAGGGACAATCGTCCCAACAGATCGCGTACAACCAATTAGTCGTACACTAAGAAGGGGGGTAAATTGGAAAAACACGCAGCAGCGGACGGTTTGGAACGCACCGTGAACCATAGCTAACCATGGATGGTAGGGACATTCAGCTTTCCAATTTCATCGCTGGGACAAGCGAGAGACGAACCGTAGAACAAAGTCCAGACGAGGATGAACGAGAAAGTATTCTCTTGTCCTGGGTTGACGACCTCAAGGAAGCCACCCTGGACGTACTTTTGTGGACTGGCCTTGAGGTTGACAAAGTGGAGCACGACGGATGTGAAGAGGGTCGTGAAGAAGAAGAGGAAGAACCCGAGCCAGTTCTCGAGACCGATTATTCCAGCGACGGCACCGGTGAGGCAGGAAGAGATGAACTTGACGTTGTATATGGAGTTGGTGTTGAAGAGGAATGTGAGGACCATAGAGCCGCTGCTGCTGGTCTTCGGGGGAGAGGGAAGACATCCGTTTCTGTTCGGTTCTCACGGTCACCCTGCCTTCCATGTACGCAGTCCCAAGCGATAAAAAGGTCAAAGTCGGCGTGCTCGGTGCGACTGGAACCGTCGGACAGCGATTCATCGCCCTCCTTGAAAGCCATCCATATTTCGTCGTGCACGCTCTCGGCGCATCCGCTCGGTCAGCCGGAAAATCATACGCTCTGGGAACAAGTTGGAAGCAGACGACCCCAATACCCGCTGGTGTACGTGACCTCGTCATTCGTCCGTGCAACCCGGAGCATTTTCAGGAATGTGCCGTCGTTTTCTCCGGTCTAGACGCGGACGTAGCAGGCGATATAGGTACGTGTATACAGTCTCGTTATGGTCCCAGCCGATGATGATCATGCCCAAACCCAGAGGCTTCCTTTCGCGCAGCTGAGCTTGCGGTGTTCTCCAATGCTAAATCATATCGCCGAGATCCCAACGTGCCCTCTGGTCGTGCCGCTCGTCAACCCCCATCACTTCAACATCATCCCCCAACAGCGCGCGCTCCACTCGCCCCCACTACGAAAGGGCTTCATCGTCACAAACGCGAACTGCTCGACCACGGGCATCGTGATACCCCTCGCAGCGCTGGAACGCGCGTTCGGCCCGATAGAGTCGTGCATCACCACGACGCTGCAGGCCATCTCGGGTGCTGGGTACCCCGGCGTACCCTCGCTAGACATCTTTGACAACGTCGTGCCGTATATCTCTGGCGAAGAGGAGAAGATAGAGTGGGAGACGCTCAAGATCCTCGGCGAGCTCGCCCAGACCGACAATAAATTCGCGTTTGAGATGCACACGCACACACCCCTGCGCGTCTCGGCGAGCTGCACGCGCGTGCCCGTCATCGAAGGCCACACCGAGACGGTCTCCGTGCGCTTCGCGCGGCGCCCCGCACCGAGCCCGCAGCAGGTGCGCGAGGCGCTGGCAGCGTATGCGCCTGCGGTGCAGTCCGCGGGCTGCCCGTCGGCCCCGCGCCATGCGATATGGGTGCATGAGGAACCGGATCGACCGCAACCGCGCTTGGATCGCATGTTCCAGCAAGGCGCTGGGGTGTCGGTCGGGACGCGTGCGCCAGTGCCCCGTGTTGGACATCAAGTTTGTCGTGCTCTCCAATAACGTCAATATTGGCGCCGCGACGAGCAGTATCATCAATGCGGAGATGGCCATTTCGACGGGGCTGATTGCAGTATAGATGGAACAGTCACCGGTGTAGGGGTCAGCAGGAAAAGTAGTTGTAAACTGTACAACAAAAAAACATGGGCGCTGGACATCCATCGCGTGAAACACGATAAATTTTGACGCAGTACAGATACAGTACAGCAAGCTTTTTCGTACAAGACGATTTCCTACTACTGCGCCGTCACGAGTGCTAGTCGTGCGGATACCTCTGCCTGCGCGCGCACGAGGTTTGCCAAGTAGGACATCATCAACGTGTCCTGTCGAGAAAAATAAATTAATCAGATTGTACACCAGCCTAGAACGACAACGCGTACCTGGAGACTACTCGCAAATCCGCCCTTCCCTAGCTCCTCCACGCCACCACCTAATGCGTCCATGAGATACCGGCCGAGGGCGGCATCCGCGGGGTTTCCGGCGGCCGCCTCTTGGGCATATTCTAGCACACGATCGAGCATCTCGAGGACGCCGTTGAGTGTACTCTCGAGCTGCGCAAGCTCGCCGACTGGCGATGTCGGGGCGTTTTCAAGAAGGTGCACTGGGAAGGAATTCAGAAGTTGGCGGATATCAGGAAAGACGTGGCGCGGACGTACGTCCACTTCGCTCTGCATCGTTCGCACGGAGCGTGACTGGTATCGGGACAAAGACAGCGTTTTCGGGCTTTGGGAAGACGCCTACGGGAGAGCTGTGTGATGGTTGAGGAACTCGGTCGCAAGACGATGGGCACGCAAAACTAACCTGACGTATGCCTTTACGCCCGCCTCTTCGCCGACTTGTGTGCCAGTGTTGAGTGCGATATGGATGGCAGGATACGGTGCGGTCTCTTGCGAGTAGAAATTTTGGATCAAAGCGGAATAGGTGTTTAAATTTGAGCCCGTCGAGTACCTGCGCCGCCAACGATTAGTTATTTCAGAAGGTGAAAAGAGGACGCACGCACCAGCCGACAATAATCTCCTTGGGGTTTACACGCTGGGAGAGCTCGAACATGGCGCGGTGATAGTCCATGTCGACCGCGACCTGCTCACTGGTCTCTGAATGGAGCACCGCAAATGCGCTGCGCACGGTGACGGCTCCGTCGCCCTCACCGCGTGATCCAAGAAGCGTGCCAATTACGCGCTGCTGAGCATCTGTTCGGCGGAGGTGATGGTCGAGGATGGAAAAGAGCGCAGTCGGGTGAATGGTCACGGAGGGTATCCGACTAAGTCCTGTGTGTTAAATTAAGCAGGATGGGAAGTAGATATTGCTCACTAAGGTAGGTTCAAGTACACTGCGGACGATGGAGGGCCCAGTGTCATTGCGAATGAGCAAGTCGCTGATTAGATGAGCGTTTAAAAAGGAATCAATGGGCGACGGCAACTCCCGAACCAGGTCTTCACCAAAACCAAACCAACCAAACCGACGCTCACCCAACGATGCCCTCCGAAGAAACGAAGGTCATTTATTCTCACACTCTTCTTCAATGAGACGCTGACCCCCCGAACTTTTAAAGGAACGCGTTGTTCGCGCTATTGATTTTGGCCGTGTATGTCCAGCCTCGCCATACCCTGTCCCACGTCACTCCGCTGAACTGGCATTTGCAGACCGTGCTCCACTATGGCTGGATTCCTTTCATCATTTATGTGGGCTACACGCGGAGCAACCCTCAGCCGTCTTTGATCAAGTGCGTCTCGAAAATATTTCTTTCCCTTTCTTCGTATCTAAACGGACTTGGTCAGGTTGATTAGTCCGCTGGCATAGTGCTACACCCGTTCCCCGTACGCATGATGTAAATACACTTAATTCTTGCCGCCCTCCAAAATCAATCATATGTCATCGCTGCCCAATATCTGCCTGCCAACTTCTTCGTTTACACTGGTGAGTAGGTCGGACCTAATCAGACCGTATGATTATATACTTTAGTGGTGGTGTACGCGAATCATTTTCACGCGACACCCTGAGCTACCCGCTATTACAGCTGGGCTGCATTGTGGATCACGAAGGCCAGATATGACTCCCATCTCATGATTTATCGTCGTCATCGTACAGACCAACTTCTAACTTGTTATTCCACCTAGTGTCACCCCTTGTGTAATCATTTGATTGGGTCCTTCTAATACACATTGACACGAATATGCCCCGCGGAATACAGTGATGAGTTGTTGAAAGAATATCGAGTCAGAGTTATAGATAGATACGACGGAGGTCACCCGCGACGGTGATCCGCTTGCAGATTGGGCATACACCCTGTCGCTTTGAGACAGCGTAACCAACACGCGCTACAGCACGCGTGCCAGCAGCCCGTGCTCACTGTCGGTTCGCTGTACGCCTCGAGGCAGATACGACACCCCAACGCCGAGCCCTCTGACAGCGGCATTCTGTGAACATAGCATAACTGAGCAGACAGCACCCAACTCGATGATGTTATAAGCTGACGCACCGCGAGTCGTTGTACCTTACTCTCCAATGCAGAGATGAGTTCCTGTGGATCTTTCCCGCTGCCGCGCACACTCAATTTCCAAGTCCAAATCCACAACCCCAGCATGCCGTCCCATGTCGTGATCTCCAGGTACAGTCCTGTCACCCTCCTCAGCTAGCACGTCTGCCTCGGTGAACTGCGCAGCGCCAAAGACGCCCAGGTCATCCCCCTCAACGTCGATCTCGTCCTCAACGTCTGCCGCCGTTCGATCGCCCACCGCAAAGCCCAGCGCGGCCGCGGCTGCGGCTGTAGCCCTAGAACCACCCCTAAGCCGGAGGCGCCGCACGCCGTCGGGCGCCTCACTCTCCTCCCACAAATCAACGTCGTCATCGCCATCCTCCTCGATCTCGACGTCCTGTGGCGCATCCCCGTCCACGTCTGAGTCGTCCGCGTGACCCTCCGCCAGCCCGAGCTCTGCGTGCGCGAGACATGCGTCGACGTGCGCCGCGACGACATCAGGGTCGCCCTCGACGTCCTGCATGCACACGGGGCACTGTTCGCATGCGCCTGCGCGCGCCTTTCCTTTGCCCGCCAAGGGCAGGTCGTCTTCGTCGCGGGTCGAGGTGCGCAGGGCCATGTTTCGCGCCTTGCGCCGGCGCTTGATAGGCGCCGAGGGTCTTGGTGAGACGCGAGGCACAGACGGCAGAGGTCTCAGGAGGTGTGAGAAGAGGCGGCGCGGCGGCGCGCGATAGACCTGGGTGAGAGAGATGGGCACATTTACGTATGGATGCTCGGGTAAGGAGGAGGGAGGACATACGGTGCATGAGGAGGCGCGTGGGGATCTGAGAAGGCATCGAGATCGCCGACGTGGTCGAGGATGGTTTGCACGCGAGTGCTCTCGAGCGTGTAATGCTTGCCCGAGGAGGCGGAGCGGGATGTGGTCTCCGCAGATGGGACATTCGCGCGTCTCGGCGCGTTTGGCTAGGATGCGGGAGTGCAGTAACGTGTACATGGTTAAGTGCCAGTGGATGGCGGAAGGGGTTGGAAGAGGCGTACCTCGCTTGACACTCGTTGCGGTGGCTGATGTTGACGCAACGATACCGTGTGCATCCGTGTCGCATTCACCCTCGGGATCAGCAACTAGATCCTCGAGAGCGCGTTTCTTGCCTCGCCGACTGTTCTCCACACCATACGCAAGTCAGCAGGACTTGGACACGACACTGCACGGTGAGGACACACCTGGCCGTAATGCTCGATATGGATTTGCTTGTGGAAATTGCGCGCATGGCTGTAGGAATTACGGAGCACGTCATGCGTCCTACTTGCGAGGGGGGGAGAAGGCGACGAAGGGTGGATGCTGACTTTGTCGCACAGATGAAACAACCGGCTCAGTCTAATTATTACGTCATTTCGATTCAACCCGTCCGAGTCGAGTCTACAGAATTTCAAGTTGTTTCCCTTCGAGAAGGCTTCGCGCGCTCCAAAGTTGTTGATTGCCCATGGGATATGCTCGCTTATTACGAGTTCTAACCACCGATGTGTAGACCAGAGCTGAGTGAGAAACCCAAGGTTCCGAAGGAGGGGTAGTATTCAGAAAAACGACAATTACCACATGAGTACAGTATATACTGAACGCAGCACAAAAAGAATTGCGCTGAGGAGATTCGAAGCCTGTGAGAAGAGATAGACTATACAGCCCCGCCTTCGCTGGTCTCACCATTCGTGACCACTGGCATAAGTAGGTGGCGGTTCCGATCTCTCCGCACGAAGTTGCAGTACCTCATGCCTCAAAAAGTCGACTTCCGACCGAAGTCTCTGAGCTTCGGATGGAGATGTGGCCTCAGTCCGTATATCCCCAAGCGCACCCCCGTCGGTGGTGGTGGCCAAAGAGAGGTGGGATGGCCTGTATGTCCCTGTCCAGTGCGTTGGGAACGCAATCCGTTTGAGCGGAGCTGCGCAAGCTCCTTACTCGACAGACCGACAGGGAATAGGCACCACAAGTGGCGATGGGAATGGTGAGTACTCGGAGGAAAACGGGCGGTGGGCCACCTGTTGCTGCAAGTCCGTCTGAGGCCCTACGTCCAGCGGTACCGCCTCGTTACGTGCTGATTCTTTTGGGCTATCCGAGTCAGTGTATGGGGTCAGTGTGACCTGCATGCCATCGTCTGTAAATTCTCGGGGAAAATGAAGCTCAGTGAAGACCTAACTGATATTGTTCTATGACTTTGTTGACGCCGCTTTACGAAAGCAATGGTCCCAATCACGAGCAAAATCGCAAGGCCACCTATGACGCCACCGACAATCGCCCCGGTGTGTGATTTTGATGATGTCCCGGTGGACCCAGTTGTCGCAGTAAGGTTAACTGTTATCTGGACGACGGGAGCTCTGAGAAAAAAAAGTAAGCTAGAGCCCTGAAAAAAGGGTCGCCTGCTGTACGAACTTAAGAGCTAATGGCGCATACACTGCACCCTGTGCGGGGCTAGAGGGAGATGCGGTAAATATCAATTAGCACCCGATGAATGCAAATCGCGAGGAGCTCACCTGGCTCCTCCCAGGATAGTTGATCCATACGTGCTATCATATTGGATCGGGAACACGCCTGCGCTCTTGTTATAAGACGCTCGATTGTGAACTCTTGAGATAAGATTCGTGCGCAGGCCTTGATTCGAGGTCATAGCGGCCACGAACAAGTTCCAGCCTAGATCTACATTAGCTGAGACGACTTCAAAAGCATAACTCCACTGACTAGACACGGCTACGCCTGTGTCCGAACTGAGGTTATCGACTGGCATGCCAAAGTTGGCGAAAGTCGAAGTCAATGTGAGGTTATTGATGTAGCTACTTTGACCATCGTATACCTGGAAACCGACCCGCATGACTATTAATATAGGACAGAAATGAATAGACACCGACGGATGATTCGACGACGCTGGTGTTTAGCCATACATCGGCGAATAGATTATAACCCAATGTCCACGAGCCCGTTTGTCCGTATGCTGCGAGGAGGCGATTATCACCTCCCAGAGCAAGGCCCTTCCATTGAGCGTAAAGACTCGCAGCTGTACCCTATAGACCAGTCAATTTCGCTATGCAACATCTCAAAAACTTCACGGACGGAATACTTGTCGACATCCGCAGCCTTCTTGACAATTGAACTCATTTTAGACATCGCTTTGATAGCGATAATACCCTTGATTGCGAGGTTGGTTTGATTGTTGGTCGACAGTCCATCCGCAGAGGACCTGTTTAAATCGTGGTCGTCATTCGGGTTATCGGCAATAAGAATTGTTGATAGAGACAACGCACTGGTCGCGAATCAACAGCGTCGAGTTGGACAAGTAATCAGCCCAGGAGGTCAGTAGATCATACTGTCCGGTTTTGTTGGTCGTTCATATGCACCCGAGAAGAACTTATACGTACGTATCTGCCAATTAAGCTACCGTCTCCACTGGCACGAGCGTGGGCATAAGTCATGATCAACATATTCCCGGAATCTAAGGAATGAGAATAGATCAGTGATGCGCAAGACCGGCGAGAGAGATACCAACGTTCTACTCCTTGGTTATGAGTTGAATTACTGACTGTGACGTTGGGGTAATTCGTCCCTTTACGTTCTTGACGATCAGTCCTCGAAACTTGGTCTCTCGGGTTCTAGAACGCACCAAGATCAGAAGCAGGGTATGGGTTGGTATAGTTGGGGGATGCTTGAAGCCGAAACAGTGGCTCAAGAAAGAGCCCACCTAGTTTCGGATCAATGTACATGAACGCTGGGAATGCAGAGTACAGCGTCTCGACCGCATTAACCCGGCTTGACGGGGTTAGGACCTATCTCCCACTCGATGCACGAAGTCGACTCACTTTGTTTTTAACCCGCCGACATTCTTCATGAACGCCGTAACATCTGACTTGTTCAAATTACCACTTGCGTCAGTCCCAATTGTCACCTGAGTGCTGCCATATACTTGTGCGGTCGCAAGAGAAACCAAATCTCCAAGCTGTCCAGAGATAGGAGCCGCGTCCTGGAGTATTTTCGAGTCCAGTTGCTGGGCTCTTGAAGACGCATTGGTGAAATCGTTGAGAAAGTCGACGATCTTAGAATGCCAGTGATGAGAAACAGTCTATTGATGAAAGCGGATACTGACTAAGGACGTGTCATCAGCGTATTGGGTCTTGTAGAACAGGCTACGTTGTTGAGTAGCCCCAGATAAGTCTGTGTAATTGATGGCCGGGTCTGTGATGTACCCGACGGCCCAGACGACGGGATCCTGCGTCGCTTTGATGGTACCAAGATTGCGTGATATGGCAAAAACCGCGAAGTCAGGGCTGATAGGACGAAAATTCGTGTCCGTTTGGTTGTCCAACACCCCATTAAGCTCGAATAAATCACGTGAAACCGAATCCTCAGCTATCTTATATGTGATGTCGCCGCCCTAGATCACCGACCATGAGTGGCAAAATGCGTGCACACCATCGCCACTCACGCTCTTCATGGCATAATGCAATGTGCCCCATTCTGCTTGAGTGGAGATTTCGTTGAACACGGCCGGGCTTTGAAGTTTGGTCGTATGGTATACGAGGTCGTTATTAGTTGTCGTGCTCCATACAGCCACCTGGCTTCGATCCGCCGACAACCATTCTGCGACAAGTTTGAGACAACGATGTGGGGGACAATAAAAATGACATCACTCGCCTGCGCTGATATCCGAATACACCTGCACAGCATGAGCTGCTCCGTCCAATGATTTCGCAGTCAACGACATGTATGAGAATGGGATCGATTGCTTGACCCAGTCTCCAGGCTATAACGAAATTGTGAGTACTCGATAATAAGGGCAAGTCTGGTTCGAACCTCGATCGGGTTCAGAAAGGTAAGGTTAAATTGCATGGGTCCGGCCTCTGAGGTGAGCTTGGTCTGGGTAGGTGAAATTAACGTGTTGGTGAGGTTTGAAGTTACGTTGATGTAATAGGGATATCCCAGCAATGAGTAAGTTATATTGTCGACGCGGACAAGGACGGGCATATTAAGGGACTAAAGTGCAATCAGTCTTGGTGTTATGCCGAGAGTAAGAAACACATGCGTTCAAACTCGGATCCTGCTCAGAGGGTTGATGAGCAGAGGTTGTTGGCCATAACCTTCCGATATTCGTCCCATTGATGGTGAACATCCAACAACTGAGGTACGGCGAGCGGACTGCAAGAGGGATCGCCGCAGGATAAAGTGTCTGCTGAGCTCTTCCATAATAAAAAAGGGGAAACAGGAGAATTAACAGGTGGATCATTTGCTCCTATCGTTGGGTTGTCGCAAGGGTCGTCGCCTGAGGTGTTGACCACTCGCCCCAGCGTAGCACAGAGTTTAGTCACGACTAGTACTAATAGTGTCCCGGACCAACACCGAGAATAAATATGGCACTCAAATTACAGTAGAAGATTGAGGCACTGGCAGAGAATAACCGTTTATAAACACCGAACTCCGCGACACTGGCATTACACATTGGAAAGTGTCAAGGATAGTCGCTTATACCGATTCTGGACAGTGAGCGGCAATCCCATTGGTTACGGTCAAATGAGCATTCAAGTGCAGCTTCTAGTGCATGGCAGACAAAGACAGATGGGGGAATAATTCTTACGTGTCATAGCAAGTTTCGGCCGGTTCGTCGCACTTCGCACCGCTTGTACCCTTGTTTGACGTTGTTTCCCCACAAGCCGACTTGCCGAGATCGACCGAGATGGTGCTAGTACCGCCCACTGTTCGCATCGGTGACTATGTTCTACCCCATTATTATTTGGTCAATGAAGTCGACAGTCAAGCTCATGAGAAATAGGAAATAGAGTATAGCTCGAACCCATTAAGAATTCGTGGATGGCCATCTACTGTCCTCCTTCGTACCACATCTCCTGTGTGCCGCCAGTGACTCGGAAGAGCACACAAATGCTGAGTATTAGTTCTCTCACTGATCTGATCCCTGTAATATTCTGGATTTTCTTGTACTTGTATCATCTGATGATGGCAAGGCGCAATGCCACCCTCTTGAGTACCGCAGAAATGTGTCGTCTCATATGCAATTGTGGGGACAGATAGTCACTCGGCAATCGGCAAGCGGGCTTGTACACAACGCGAATAGTGTCAAACACAGGGTACAAACAAGCGGTGCGACGACTCGGAAGCGCCTATCGTCATGAAACTTGCTGCAACGGGTTTTCTGCTCTCCTCCCACACGCCGCCCGAAGCCGACCAAATACAATTATACGAACAATTGGAGACGCGTCATTTACAGAAAGGATCTCGTGCACCCTTGGTTGTTACAGTCGTCTTTCTCCGCGCGCCGTTACAGTAATAACCGAGAAATCCATTTTGCATACCCAAATAAGTCACAGTGTATACCCAAAGTCCCACGTTTTGATCGTTCCGGTTGAGTGTGGCTGGTTTCACCACCGTGCGTCCCACATGGAACTCACCTTGCGCTCTGCAATTGCTGTCTTTTTCGAACCACTATCGTCCCCAGGCGTCTTTCTGACACGAGCAACACTAGGGGCCACCACTCGGAAATGCAGGTCATCCAAGTAGCGACTCATTATTTTGGCGATGGCAAAACCCACCGCTCCATTCAAAGGTGTGCGGATCAGCTTCCCAGCTAGGAAAACGCTTGACACGTTGTTCGGATCTCCTACGGAGGCAAACACCCTTTACTCTCCGACATTGCACTCTCTCAGCTCCCTGCTCCTGGATTGATATTTTCTCAGCTTCGAATAGGGCTAAGCCGACTGATGAGGTGTCGCATCAGACTACCGCTATGCATTACTACGTGAACCAGAGCGTAGTAGTCGGGACGATGTGGACGATGACTGATAGAGATGAACAAGACCAGGCTGTCCCCATGTCCCCTGGCAGAATGTGCGGGTCTGGCAACTCGTTGGTAATCACATGTTGTTTACATGTACTGTAAAGCTCTCGAGCTTGTTGATTCATACTGTTGGTCCTATGAATCAAATCTATCCGGGCAATGCTTCATTGAACCCGAGCAGAAATCGCCGTAAACCTACACACCCATGGGAGGGACACACATGGAGGTCTATAACCATCTGGGTCCCGTAGAAAAGCGGCCCCATGCGACCTGTACCTGACTACCACAAAGTTAGCCCATGCGTGGACAGAACCCGACAGAACGAATTACATTCCTAGCTGTTGAAGATCCGAGAGTGGAGTAGATCATGACGAGCGGCAAGGATTTCACCCAACGGCCATGTCGTCGCTGGGAGCCGTTCGTCCGCCTGCTCATCAGAGTCGACCTCGTCTCGCAATGCCCCAGAAATAAGGTGCGCGGTGGATCGCAGTGCATCGTCGACCACGCGCCGCAAAGCATGCAGCAGGAGCTGCTGCGCGGCGTACGGGCCCACGATGTTCATGCGGACCGCTGCGGACAGCACACCGCGCGCGTGGAGAAACAGATGCAGGTGCGCGCCACGGTCTGTAGTATATACGTTGTGTTGTCGAACGCAACGCAACTACGGGCCAGGGTGCTCACCGACGGTCAAGCCCAGCGCGCCGGTCAGGACGCCCCAGCAGACGGGGAGATGTCCGGCTGGCGCATCGGGCTCGCCCCGCCGCACGCGCAGCTTGAGCGCCGCGACTAGGGCAGCTGCGCGTTTCTCGCGCTCCTCATCGTAGTCTGCGGCGTCCGCGAGAAGGACAGACTGGGCGGGTAAAACCCCGCGTGTAGAGTGTGAGCAGCGCAGCGCCTTGCGCGCACGACGCGCGGCGCGCAACGTGGTTCAGCGTGCTCGCGTCATACAGCGCGTCGAGGCGCGTTAGCGCCGCTAGGGCCGCATCGAGCTCAGGTGTTTCACCGCTTGCGTAGGCGGCGATGACGTGGTGTGCGTCGCGCGTGAAGGGCAGCGCGCTGCGTGCGTATGTGTCTACTGAGCTGCGGAGGAACGCGAGGATGTCTGAGCCGGGAGGGCCCGGTACGTGGAAGAGCGCGTGGGCTGCGGTGGACTCGAGGCCGGCGGACGCGACGAAGGAGCCGGTGGGGAGATTTGCGTCTGAGAGGAGGAGTAGGAGATAGGATTCTTTGTCGTCTTGCATTCGCGACCACCGTGCACTGGCAGAGATGCTATAGATAACGGCCCCACCCGGCGCTCGCGGCCACTTCGTCTGCCCGTTGCCGCAGCTTGGCATCCCAAGCTTGAGCTCAATGTTAGCAAACATTCTTGGCTACACGAACACCGATAGAGGCCAACACTCCATTTATTTGGTGTCAGTCCCGTATCAGAAGAAACGGCTCTAGAGAACAAATGATGCAGCGAGAAAATCTGAGGGTGGTCAATCATGCGTCTTCTGTTCACCCTTGTAGGTAGTACGGAGCCATGAACAAATTAAGATTTCGATATTATGAAAGATGAGAAATGATTCGGGCAGTAGACTCTAGCTACAATACATCTCGTTTGTAACAACGGGTTGGTGCTCATCGTTGTAGGTAGTAGTAAAGTACTATAAGTTACGTTCAAAGAGGCAGTAGGTACACGAGAAGGGTCTAAATGCGATCGTATAAATAAAAATGAGACTCGAAATACAATTGTCGAAGGGGGAGAGAGAATAATTGCGGCGCTGATTCGATAATATGGTACACATGTCCGGTTTTAGTGACAGTCGCAGATGAACTCGTCTTCATCGGGTATTCGAATGGCAGCTAACCCAACGTCAGTAAAATAAAATAAAACCAACCGGATCAAGAAAGAATAACGACTCACGTTTGTACTCGATCCCTAGGCCCTTCGCGCGCTCCTCCACGGTCCGATGGAACGCTTCGAGCGCGCGGATGTCGTCCTCGCGGCCATCCTCGAGAAACTGCATGACCACGCTCGGGGAATACGTCACATACCGATCGGGGAAGCTGAGCCACCACGGGTCCTGTACGTCCAGAAAGACAAGACGGCCGAGCTTGTTCATAAACTCGGTATATATATCCGACCAGGGTCGCGGGACGACTGGCCAGCCGTCAAAGGCATCGTCATCGGGCGGTGGCAGCGGCAGCGGCTGCGGGTTACCGTTAGTGCTGTTGTTAATGCTATATCTCGCAGCTGCAAAGGCGGCCGCGACGGCTGCCTGCGGGTTCTCGGTGCCGTTCTGCGGGACGGCGATCTGGCAGTGAGCGATGTGGAGTTCGAGGAGCGTGTTGGCGTGGCGCGTGACGAGGTGCTCTGCGTCACGCGCAGCGGAGAACTGGACGTGTTGAAGTCGGAGCGCACGGAGCGCGGGGAAGAAGAGGTCCGCGAAGTTGTACGAGAGGTAGAACACGCCGACGGGGTCTGAGAAGGAGAGCGCGAGCGCCTCGAGGTGCGCGAATGCCGCGGGCGGTGCTGGGCGCGGACGCGGGGAGGAGGCAGCGCGGGAGGGTGCGCGAGAAGAAGGGCTTCGCATGGCGAGATGAGGTCCGGCGGGAGGGGCGGCGTGGTGAGTGCGGACCAGGCGTCGGTGCCCGCGGTGTGTATCTCGAGCTGGCCGAGGCCTGCAAGGAGGGTGCGGAACGCGGGGTCGTCAGTACTGCGGGAGGTGGATCGGGGGCAGGCGCGAGAGGGAGAAGGCGGAGAGCGCGCCGGGGGCCTTTGTGCTGAGGACGAGCAGCGCGCTGAGGATCACGTTGAGATCGTCGCGGATGGCATCGAGCTCAGGCGGGAAGCGGCGCGATGTCGCCGAAGCGGATGGAGAGGGAGCGGAGCGATGGGAGCTCGTGGAGGCGGGATAGGGCGTGCTGTAGTAGCTCGCGGATCTCCGCGCGGGCCGAGCGCGCCTCCTGAACTTCATCGGCGGGGGTCTCGTACCGGTAGGGTTCTGTGGGGATCCGTCAATGAGACTGAGACAAAATGACGCGTGGAGGCTCACCTGGGTCCCAGTACTGGTACTTCACTGACTGCACACAGGGCGCTACCCACGGAGATCGCAGCATGGTGATGAACCCCCTGATACTGGGCAGGGTGTGCGTGAGCTTTAGCGTGCGGAATATCCGTGGGGAGACGATGTGGCAGAACTCTCGGCATACGAGACGGAGGGTGAGTAGCTCTTTGGAATAAAAAATGCGTCGTAATCGATTTTGGTGGCGCACCCACTGATCCGAATTTTGGCTGTCGAAATCAACGACGAGCTCATCGACGATGGCGTGCAAGATGTCGGCTGGGAGCTGGGGTAACCGAATCGGTCCAGACATGGTGATGATGACAGTGATGATGAAAGTGGTGCAACCCGCCAAACGAGAGTTCTTAAGTGCACCTCTGTACTGTAGTGCAGTTGTGGTGCCAAAGAAAGCAGTGTGTGCCACGAATGACTCACCCGATTAATAAGTGGTATACAATAGAGTATCTGCCACACTGGTAGAGTGGATGGCCACAGGTGGGTCACTATTACAAAGCTCTCTAGTTTCTACTACCTCCGTCCAGCAAGTTCCATCCAGTCGACACTGCCCATCTGGACTAATCGAGAGCAACACCTAGCAAATGCAAACAGCTCTTCCTCCCCGTTGAACATCGACGCGGCACCCACTACCTCAACAGGCAGACCCTATTTCGGGTCAATGTTAACGTTAAAGCGGACCAAGACCGAAAAAGGCACAGTACCAAATCGTCCATAATAGTGCGCATGTGATCAGATACGGGAGCGCCCGGGGTGTGACTCGAATCATCGGAGAAAATCTCAAAAATGGGCACCTCTGATGAAATGAACAGCCGCGACTTGCTTTCGTAGCACGCATCGATGAAAGTGATGAACCGCCGCGCCTGTAACGAATCAATAAAGAAACGGTAGCTCTCCCTCTCGCCAACATACCTTGTCTTTCTCGTTTAGTCCCATACGGGGCACGTCCGTCACGAATATCGTTCCGTATTGCTGCGTCAGTTCGAGGTAATCCGCCGCACCGAGCGGTCGCCCGCATAACTCCGCAAACGGGAACTGCGCGACGGACCCGGCGCTACGCGGCACGGTGAGGTCGCGGCCCCACAGCCGAATTGTGGCGCCATCCGAGGATGGGAAGGTCTTCGGTGAGCGCATCGAACTGCGCATCGATGGCAGCGCGCGTAGCGCTGTTCAACGGGGAGAAGTAAGCGTGCGACAAGGCACGCGGAACGCGGCGGTAGTCTGCGGGGTTAACGGAGCGGTGACGTGAGAATTACGACAGAAATGGTGGCGGCGGCTGGTGACGGACCTGTGCCCGAATCGAGGTCGGTGACGTCGAACTGGTACTTGAGGAGATCTATCGCTGGGAGGAATGATGCGCGCTGGAATGCCATTCTTGTACAGCTTCGTCTGGATGGCGGACTGCACGCGCGGAAAGGCATCAAGATCGCATCAGGTGGGAGTGGGAGAGGAAGGTGACGCACTTGGAGGTCAAAACGCACACGACTCCGTATTCGAGTAGCGCGTCGAGTAATCGTCGCAGGATCATTGCATCTGCAATATCCGTCACCTGAAACTCGTCGAGGCATAGCACGTGCGCTTCATTGGCAAGGTCACGCGCAACGGGCACGAGTGGGTCGCCCGCACCTGCGGCCTTGGCAGCGTGCATGCGCTTGTGGACGTCTAGCATGAACGCGTGGAAGTGAACACGCCGCTTGTGGGTGATGCGGACGGGTAGGGTATTATAGAAGAGATCCATGAGCATCGTCTTTCCGGTGCCGACATCGCCGTAGAGGTATAGCCCGTGGGGTCTGCTTGCAGTTATCGGCTACTCGGAGCTGGGCTCGAGAAGAGGAGGGAAAACTGGGGGAGGTCAAAAATGCGGCGTTAGAGGGGAGAAAATGGCTTACGAGCGATGAACCCCCCTCAGCATCGGGGGGATCGTACACGGCGAGGGCGTCGTGCAGAGATTGAAGTTTCTGGATGATCCGGGTCTGGTGGTCATCCGATCTTAGTGCACCGGCCTGGACAAGCTTCTGATACTCCTGCATGGGGGTCGACTGAGTCCGCGACGGGACTGGTATGGCATGAGTCGCGTTTCAGATAGAAAGAGATGAAGGACAAAGTACCTCGGTGTACCGGAAGGAAGACGGCAGGGTCTACATCGGTATGTGAGCTAGCGAGGGTCGAATTGTGGTGTCGGTCGCAGGGAGTGCGAGTTATAGGGATCAGCTTTAGAGGAGGCCGGACTGATCCAGTAACAAAAGCATGTCGGGCTGGAGATGACTGTGTGTATAAGTTGCGGGGTATTGATATACGTGGAGACTTCATGAGACCGTCTAGTCTAGCGAATGCAGAGAGGTGGGGAGACAGGTAGTTCCGAATCCGAAGGATAGACTAAGTCAAGTTGGTTGCACAGGTTGGAGATCATCTATATATTATTTTATGTCTGATAAGGGTTATTCTCCGATCCTGAGGTCGGCTATGTCAATTTCTTGAACCGGGGCTGCTTGCATTCCATCCCACCTCACTGTCCCAAGCCATCGTCGCACGTTGCACGCCAATCGATCGTCGATCCTCTATCTCTCCTGCCTCATACACATACACACACTCTGTTGCACTCCCCTCATGCAAACAGCTCCTAGGCCCTGGCCTTCCTACCTCACTACCTCATTCTGTTTTGCCTCGACTTTTCCTCACTGCCAAGCCCCCCACAGGGTCCCCACTTGACTTCTTTTATGCCACCCATAGTCCTATACTGTCCCCTCTTACCTTACGGGCTCGCTTTGCATAGGTACAAATCTTTTTGTAATAGACGGCACTCATTTGCCACTGTTTCCCGGTTTCCCGAGTTGCACCGGTGTGAACGTTCAGAACTCCCGAGTAAGAATTGGCGTCGAGTTGGCAACTCGACTCGCATCGCATCAACTCGCAGCAACGCTACTTATCCCGAGGCTCTCGCGAGTTTGACTCAGAGAAGCGAATCGGAGTGTCAGCCACAATTGGTGGCCAGAAGAGCACCGGTTATGCCTGCGACAAATCATATGTATGAGTACTGTTGTGCTGTACAGTACAGCGCCGATCTCGGAACAACTTTTGGGAGTTGGGAGCACGCGCCAGGGCCAGGTAATGAATGCACCCGAGACCGGAACCTTGCCAATCACGGCAACATCCTTCAAAAAGGGCCAGCGCTAGCTATCTTCCCCCGTCATCCACCCCTCATCTCACTTACCCCATTTACCGCTATCCACACACGCAATGGCCACTACCGTCGAACAACTCGAAAAGCTTGTTGGGAAGGAGTATGCGTCTGAGCCTGTGAACACATCGTTGCCTCTCGCCCCATCTTAGCCCACCACTCACACGTCCACGATATTAGGTTGGCTGGAACACGCGAGATCTCCTCACCTACGCCATTGGAATTGGTGCCAAGCCGTCCGACAAGCAGTTCGTATACGGTACGCTCGCCCTGTTCTTTCCTCCTTTTGGCTCGAAACCCTAATTTCCCCATTTCTGTCCCTTAGAACTTGGTTCGTTTCGTCAGTTTCTCGCCTAATGCGCTGTGTGCTCACCACTCTACCTTCAGACCCATCCTTCGCTGCCTTCCCTACATATCCTGTCGCACTCTTCCTCAAAGGTTCGGCTCGACCACCTCTGTCGCGCCATTATTCCCTAACCACTCTTGTTCTAGGTGCCGACCAAGACGTCGTGAACTTTGCTCAGCGCGCGGCATCCAGCACCGTCCCGGGCCTGCCCACCTTCGACCCAAAACGCGTCGTGCATGGATCTCAGTCCATCGAGATCCTCAACCCGCTCCCCCTCGTCAGCGGACCCGGTTGGAGACTCAAGAAGCGGCTCGCGTCTATCCGCGAGAACAGTGCGTGTCCTTTTTTCCCCCCTTACGTGTGGCAACACTGACCGTACGTGCAGAGACTGGTGTCATCGTCGAGAGCGAGTTCATGCTCGTCGACTCACATGACACACCCTACGCGCGTCTCTTTGTACGTCGTCCCCGTCCCATTTCGTGCGAGGCGCTAAACGTATCCTCCCCCAGTCCGCGTCCTTCAATCTAGGTGGCAAGCTCACGGGAACGCGCTTCGCGCGTATGGTCCTCTCGCCCCCGGTCCACGAGTCGATCCCGACGACCCGCGCGCCAGACTGGATCGTGCGGGAGAAGACGTTGCCGGAGCAGGCGCTCATCTACCGTCTCTCGGGCGACTACAACCCCCTCCACATCGGTGCGTGCGCGCGATCCCTTGCAAATAATAATGTTTTTTTTGACCGGTTGCTTCAGACCCGAGCGTGGGTGCCGCGTCTGGTTTTGGCGGCGTGATCCTGCACGGCCTCTCGACGTTCGGCTTTGCCGCACGCGCGATCCTTCAGGCCGTTGGCGGTAATGACCCCGCTGCGCTGCGGTACTTTGGTGTGCGCTTCACGGCGCCAGTCAAGCCCGGCGACGAGCTCGAGACGCGCGCGTGGCACGTGAATAAAGGTCCTGGTGACATTGCTGATATCGCATTCGAGGTGAAGAACGTCACGACTGATAAGGTGCGTCGTTTGTTAGCGTGGGTATTGTTCGCGGGTTTTGATCCTTCTTTTGTTTTAGATTGTCATCGGTGGTGGCTTTGCGAGAGTGGTCAAGGCGGCGGAGCGGTCAAAGCTTTGAGGAACCTCCTCCCTCTTCCTTTTTAATTTCTCCGTTGTATTTTAGTGTTGATGTTAATTATTATTTTTCGAACTGGGGTAACGAATGAATAAACGACCTAGTGCAGCCACAGGCGTCTGTTCCCAACAGCGTTTATACGGGGAATTTGTGCAGCGCAACGAATACATGATAACACAATGCTACGCAGGAACCAAGAGTGTCCTTTGGATGGTCATAAGTGGGCATTATAAATGTCGATGAGACGAGTCAGAGAGTAATGAAGATGCAGAGACAAAACATGCAAGTATGGGGAGGAATGTGTAACTTGAATGCGAGATAGGAAGGGGTAAAACAAAGAGACATGCAAGTACGGGAAATTAAGCAAGTTTCGCAGTGAATGGAATGGAAGGTGACAGAAATGAAAATTGTCCATCATAAGGGGGTGGGTTGTATTAATAAAGGGCATGATTGTGCCGGACCTGTCCGACGACCGGGTGACACGATTACAAGGGAGAGTTCTAGCGGCGAGGGCACCATCCGCCTGATCTTCTCCTTGTCAACCACCAGGAGATGACGGGGCGGGAAGTACAAAAGGTGATATCCCTCACGCACTACCGTTAGAGATCGGACCGCGGTAGAGATAGGCGGTGGGCAAGTGGCAGGTACGGGTGGCGGTGGCGGTGACAGCATGACTCAAATTATACATAACGGCGCTTTTTTATTGGAGGTCATTGAATCATGCAGGAGGGCGTGCGTGTGTTTCATAGCCTCAAAGCGGGTCATTATGTCGAAGGTCGCCCGGGAGGGACACGGACAGGGATCTGTTTTCTCTTTCTCGCGGGCGGTCGTAATCGTGCCGGTACGACTGGGCGTAGCGCTGGGGGAGGTGGAACGGGTGCCGGTGCTGGGGGAGTGTCTGGGCCCTCCTCCTCGGAGGCAGCAGTGTTCGAGGGCCGTCCTCGGCGCTCGCGTGCACCACGGCGTCTACGCTGTCAGCTTCCGAGGGCCACCCGTTCCGCGCTGATGCCTGCGGCGTTTTCATGTCGTTGCTAGGGGGGAGGAGGGACAGTTTAGGCGCGGGGCCCAAGACGCCAAGCAGGCGCTTGAGGTGGCTCTTCCCGTCGGTGGCGCTACCCGTGACTCGCCTCGGCCTGGGACTCCACGTGTGTCGGTCGGAGAAGGGGGAAGGACTGCCCATGGATGGTGAATACTTGCGCGCAACGGGGTGCGGGTCTCGCGGTGCGTCGAAGACGTCGCTCCGGATTGGAATTGGGTGGCGTAGGAGCAGGTTCAGTGCCAGGATAGGCGAGGAGACCGTCACGCTGATGGTGAGAAGGACAGACTGCAGGACGTGCTGCTTTGTAGATTCGAGCCGTTGAGGTGAAGGATGTAAGGCAATGCAAATAACTAGGAAAGGCGGGTTTCAGCATATGGGGGTCCTGGCTCGCGAATCAACTACATACCAGTGGAACCCATACCCCGGCCAGCCAGGCGAGAATGCGCAGGACTGAAATATCGATCACGGGCGGAGAAGGCGCACTGCTTGGAGGAGAAGAAGGTTGGGTCTTCTCCGTCTGGTCGTCCAGGGCCCTCACGCCTGGGACAGCAGCGGGGGGAGGACGGACACTGACGGGGCTGCGGTCCTGCGACGGCGTCGAGGCGATAGCGGAGCTCTCGAGCTCATCGACGCGGGAAGGCTGGTGGCTGGAGAGGGTGGGGAACGACCACGCGGAGAGGGTAGGGTGCGTGCCGAACGACGAGGTGATCCACGAGTTCCGCGAGCTCAAACTCAGGGCGGCCGCGCGGAGCGACTGCGCGCGGCGGCGGAAGGGCTCAAAGTCTCTGTAGGGCGCGTCGTCGCGGCGGGGAAAGGGGGTCTGGGGCAGAGAGGAATACCCGTAAGGGACCGGAGGGGCCCAGAAGGGGAACCTGAGCGGTTCGGGCGACGTAGCTGCACTCTGACTCGTCTGCCGTGTGCGGGTCGTCGAGTGGGAGATGCTGGTGCTGGTGCTGGGGTCCGGGCGAGAGCTCGCCGTAGACGTGATCCAGGTGCTGCCGTCTCGAATGGCGTCGACCTCCTCCGTGGCGAGAGCAGCCTGCGCGCTTTCGTTGGACGACTGGGCCTTGTGGAAGCTCTCGAGGCTGCGCTTGATGAAGATGAGTGTGCCGACGAAGCAGCCAAACATGACGGTATTCAGCACCGCGATGGCAGAAGAGTACGCGATGTAACCGACACGGAATATATGACCGGGAGACGTTGTCGTAGCGGCGAAGATGCTCGCTACGAGAGTGGACACGGTGGCCAGGAAGACGAGAGGCACCCAGAGTAACCAGTGTGCGACACCGAAGGAAACCGACTTGCGCAGACGGACGTGGATGAGGATGAGAACAGAGACGATGAGAAAGCATGTTTGGCGGAGGGTAAGCGCGAGCCAAAGGCGAGAGGTGGTACCTATGCCGGAAATAGCACCACTGTCGCGATGGGCGCTAGAAGATGAACTAGACCACTGGACGAAAACCTCCCAGACAAAGACACTCAGTGCGGATATGTCACAGAGTGCAAGCCAGATGTAACTCTTGTCTGCTGGGGGCAGTGCGCGGGAACTCGGGGGGCTATAATGTAACTGTTGCAAGTGAGAAATGGAAAAACTGCGCGCTGATAAGGGGCTTACAGGGAGGAGTCGTCGACTGAGGAGTACGCGGGGATAGGGTAGATAGCACAGTGCGAAGGATGACGAACGCAGAGCATAGTAGCGAAACCAATGCGAGCGCGACGGTGGGGACGAGCGGAATCATTTCGAGACGTTGATTGAAAGGTGGCGGTCGAGAGCGTTACAGTACGTGCTGCGTAAGAGGGCGTGAGGTCATAAACGCCTTCGTAACCCGAACTCCGTGGACAAGGTCGAGCAGAGGCAAGTCTTTCTATGGCGGTGTAGAACCCACCAGAGTGTAGCTGGAAGAGAAACGTTGGGTACAAGTGGCCTCCGAGTCCGAAAACTCGTGTTTCAACTTTGAAATACGGAGAGGCGGAACGACGGCGAAAAAATTAGGCGCAATTATTGTACTTAATGAACGAACGGCGCGTGCCAACCCAGAGGAGTGCGCAGATTAACAGGCGGTCGGGCATTTGATAAGAATCCTGCCTCCGTTGCACGGGCCATGGTCTTTGATGGCGAAGCGTCAATTTGAAAAACGTCCGGTATGTCCGTGGGATTTAGCACCCAGCACTCTAATTGGCACCCAGCGAACAGGGCATTGACAGGACGGCGACGATCACTCATTCATTTTTCGCCCGAACAACGACTCACCAATACTCACCCGTCAAATTGCGTCACGGACCACCGCCGTCCACCATTGACACGCAGCCGAACAACATCGGTTCGGAGAGCACCCCGAGTCCAACGAAAACACAGATAGTGGGCACCTTGACGTCTTCCCTCTCGTAGCCTCCTGTTGTCATCAGATGTGTTGGATGCGCGTCCATGCGTACTGCATCTTTAGCTCAACTGCAGTCCGGTGACCATAGTAATGGTGGGCTTCCCTGGAAGAACCATGTCTAGGTGTCACAGTTGGCGTACAGAAGCGTCAAAGAGTGCGCTTCGAGTTGATATCCACTGTTGCCTTCTCTGGGCGCTACAAAAACATACAGCACAGACGCTTTCACTTTCCCCAGGATGAATGCAGCGCGGGTCATCCAACGATAGAGCTGATCCCTAGAGCGACAGTGGGGCCATGTGCAAGCACGGGCACAGGACTGATTCTCATCTCTTCAAACGACGCACCAAGCCCGTCCGCCTCCGCTCGTACATCCAAATCCGCTCCATCTTCCTCTTCCTCTTCTTCATCACTGTCATCGTCATCGTCATCCACTCCAACGGCGACGCTTGTCCATTCGCGATATATAGGCTCTATGTACGAGCTCGAGCGCGGTAGCTTGTACGGGTCAAACGGGAAGAAGGACGTGAGTTCGCTCAGCGTGCGAGGATGCGTGGGTACCGGGAGCGGTTGCTGCTGCTGCGTTGGCGGCGCCGCGAGTAGCGGGAAGACGTACATGAACCCCGTAGCGTGCGCGACGCGCGCGAATTGGCGTGCCACGTTCTCAGAGCAGAACTAAAAAAATAAAATAAAAATCGATTTTGCGTGAGCGGATACGTGTGCCAGAACGGAACCGGGAGCACCTTGAGCGGCTGCAGCGGGCACGCGACGACGCGCTGGACAACGCTGAGCTCCGCCATCCACATCTTCTTTGACGAACCGGCCAGCGTGTCCGGCTCTCCCTCGTCGTCGCCCTCGACGAGCTCCCTCCACCGAAAACAAAAGATCAGGAACACAGCCTGGGCGACTGCATAGAACACCCCAGGTGGCGCGGCGTCGCCGCCGCCGCCGCCTTCGAGCATGTCGACTTCGTTCTCGAGGAAGCGGCACAGCACGCGTACGGTACCGCGCGCCTCGTCACGGCCGATGAACGTCGCACGCGACACGAACGACGCGACGTAGCTCGCGGCGGCGGCGCGCGAGACCACGGGCGCGGAGGGCTCGAGCAGGGCGTGGGCGACGAGCTCGCCAAGAAAGAGGTCCGCAAATGTGGCGTCGCGCGAGGCGAACCAGAATAGGAGGAATTGAGTGTAGCGCGACTTGAAGGTGCAGAGGATCGTGCGGGTGAAGATGGCGAGGAGCGTGTGGAACTGCGCAAGCTGTGACGTGGGATCGTCTTTTGGTTCGGTGGGGGGTGAGGGCGTGCGTGGAGACGCGAGAAGGGGCGATAGAGGGGGGCTGGATCTTGCGTGTGCGGGTGTTGAGGGTTCGGATGGTGAGGCAGAAATGGGGGTGGAGGAAGCGGGTCGGTCGAAGTGATCGAAGAGGAGTTTGAGGATGTCGTCGAGCTTGTTGGCCATCTCTGTTATGCGATCGAGGTCGACTGGTGTATGTATGAGAGGCGCGTCGTCGTTATCCTGACTACCCGCCTCGGTGGACAGATCAGAAAAGTTGTCGCCTCCGTCGTCGGATCCATCGTCGTCTTCGTCTTCTCCGGGATCATTGGGAGGTTCTTGCCCGACGACTGTATCGAATGGATCAAAGTCGAATACCTCTGCTTGTTCCTGTACCGCCTCGAGTTCCTCGAGCTCGACCTGTATTTCTACCTGGGTCCCAATGAGCGGTGCGTCAGTATCCGCGGCGAGAACACTCACGTCTATCTGAATCGCACGATCGATGATTGTCGAAAGCAGACCATCCGTCATCTCTGGACAGTACTCCGTGATCCGGAGCATGTTGCGGATATAGGTGATCTGCGACGCCTGCGACTGCCGTTTATGTGGAAAGTTTTGCACGAGAAACGGTCGAAGGGTAGATGGGAGGGTCGGGACGAGGGCCAAGAGGTGGCGCAGGAGATAGTGTATACGATCGTAGACTCTGCGACGGGTGAGCGGCGCGACGGAGCACTCGGGGAGACCGGCTTCCAACGCCTGCAGACCAGATTCTAGACAAAAGATTAGGGGGTATTTGCACTGGTGGGAATGAGACGCACGGTAAGTGAAACCCAGGGCGATGCGTCCGAGCACGAGGGAGAGGTACTCTGGTCGCGCGCTGACGAGGATCTCAATGAAAGAGGTGTACGTCTTGACGAGGTTTGAATCCATGGTCATCCACGGCAGGCGCGCGATGGCCTCTATGAGCGCGGTGTGGGTGCGGTCGAGACGCGAGACGACGTGCATGAGTGCCTGGAGCCACAGGCGGAGCTGTGGGATCGGCGATGGCGACGGCGACGGCGCATCGAGGGCAGACTTTTTGACGTTGAACTGGTCGACGAGCGAGTCGTACGGCTCGCGATTCCCCTACCGCGCGCGCGTTAAGTCAAACGAAATGATAAAGGAGAAGGAGGGGAGACGCACGAGGGCTTTTTGTTGCAGGGCGTTGTGCACAAACGCGAGATGCATGTCCTTCCTGAAACGCTCATCCTGCTTGATTCTGGAGTTCGTGGCGATGGGGCGAGACGAGCCGTCGAGCAGGACGGACGAGGACCGTTTTCGACCCTTACTACTACTGGCGTCTGATCGTTTGGCGAATCTGTCCAATATCGGGGATTTCGGATGGAAGAGCGAGTCCATCTGTCTCGAGTTGAGGGCTTTTGGAGAGCGCTGATTGAACTGGGTCAGTCTCGAGTGTGGGTCCATTTTTTTTCTAACATTCGTGCGCGGGTGCAGGGTTCTGTGACTCGTCGGCGACGGCGAGAATTGTGATTATG
This sequence comes from Lactarius sanguifluus, assembly GCA_021527775.1. Lineage (NCBI taxonomy): Eukaryota > Fungi > Basidiomycota > Agaricomycetes > Russulales > Russulaceae > Lactarius > Lactarius sanguifluus. Next base: position 447,418 of record JAKEYF010000020.1, on the reverse strand, counting down.
TCATCAGCGACAGGTCCCACCAAGCAACGCCGCTCGCCAGCCAGTCAACCCACCATGTCAGTCTCGCCTTTCTCGGACGCTCACAGACGCTACGTCAAGTCTCTCTTCAAGCGCATGCTCGTAAACGAGCGCAACTGGGTCGTCCGCTACGACCTCTGGCGCGCCCGCGCTTGCGCCGTCCGTGCCGAGTTTGAGCGCAATCGGTACGTTTATTTTTTTTCCGTCTAACCCTCCTCTTGTGTCTGTTGTTAATTGGCGGAAAGGAACGTCCATGATCCACGTGCACTCGCCGCGATATTGGAAAAGGCAGAAGAGGAACTCGCCCGCAAACGTCACCCCGATCCTTACATTCGTGCGTCTTTTTCAGTCGAGCCCCGTTTACTCTCTTCGTCACTCACATACGCATCTTCACTACAGCTGCTGCATTCCCCGGAGGTACAAAGTGGTACGTGGCGATATCTCCGACTTTGTACGTTCTGTCTGTGCGACGGTTTACTGATCTCGCTTCTTCGCTTCGTTTTTGTTCTCAGGGAACGCAATGTACCCGTGCGTATTATTTCAAACGTTCGGCCCTTACATCTAACGATTCCCCTATTCGTCCAGCCTCGGCTTGGTCCCATCTTTGACCACGAAGCGCACCACTAATAGTAGAATTCCTGTGTTCTCATATCTACACCCCCAAATGCAAAGAATATTTTCGTGTCCTCTCAATGGCCAGTTCTATCGTCGCACTTACAGAGGAGCGGATGGTCCACTTGGATATCATGTTATCATCGTTATTCTGTCCGTCGCAAGATGTAAAAAACAAAGACAGACAGGAGTCTCTCGAAACGCAAGAAAAAACCATTGACGTCCGACGGATCACAAGTGAGATGTGAGGTCGTGACGATTCAAGCCAAAAAAAAGCCAAGCAAACAAAACGTGCGTATGGAGCAAGGGGGATTTGAGTACGTATGTAATTATTCATGTGTGGTGGGAGAGATTACACTAGGACCGGAAACCAGAACCGAATCTCATGTGATGAGCGTGGAAGGAAATGACCAACTAACTAACTACCAGGCAAAGTAAAAGGAATCATGGGAATGACGAGTGCATGCGTGTGCGAAACGATGTACGTACTGTATGGGTGTATGTGTATGGATAAGCAAGCCCCACGGCCGGAAGAAAAGACGAAAGTTCAACGTTCAAACAACATAGCTAGCTGTGCGGGGACGAAGCAGTACCCCTACCTTATTCGCGGATAACTAATAATACACACCTGGCACAGCAGCCGGCGCGCCGCCCCGCGGATCTGCACCGTACGCCTCGTACTCCATAAACTGCGGTGGTGGGTACGCATACCCCTCCGGCGCACCATACGCGTAGTACGGCGGCTGCGGGTACCCCGGGTATCCCATCATGGCAGATGAGGCCGGAGCCGGGGGTACCTCCGGTGGCGGGCTGGGATAGAACTCGTGCGGCGCGGGCGGAGGGGGGACCTGACCTTGCAACGGGACAAAGGCGGGCGCGGAGGCACTCGCGCGCAACGTCGACGGCCGCGACGCGTGTGCATGGTGTGCGGAGAGCCGCGCCTCGTCCGACATGGATGGCCCATCGGGCCTGCGGATCTCGATCCGCGAGCTTTGGCGAGGTGGCGCGAAGAGGGACGGGTCTGGCGAGGCGTGCGGTCGGTGCTGCATGTGTGGGTGGATGTGCGCGTATGGCATCATGTATACTGGCGTGGGCACTTGCGCCGGGGCTGCCATGTATAATGGCCGACCAGTCGCGAGCTCGTAAGGCATCCCATGTGCGTCCAAGGCAACGCCGGGTGGGATTGTGGGCGCGGCGTAGGTGTATGGGGAGGCATATCCAGGTGCAGGTGCGGGTTGTGCGAACGTCGTTTGAAGGTGAGGAGGTGGGGAGCGCCAGAGGAGCCCGCCCTCTGGCGCAGTAGCAGAATGTGGGACCGGTGCAGGTGCAGATGGTGATACGGCTGCGCTCGGTGTACTGGGTCTAATTTGTGTAGTCGTGGACGTAGGGAGAGGGATGACAGTCGGGGTAGGGGGATCGCGTAGCTTGAATGGATCGTCATGAGGAACTTCAGATGTTACAGTCGGCACGGGCTCTTCTTCGATTGAAACGTGTAGCTCGGGTGGGGATGTGGCAACGGGAGTAATAGATAACGATGGCGGCGCTAACACCTGAACGGGTGCCACCTCGGATACTTCCTCGGGGGGAGGCCCGGGTGCAGGCGGTGACAATGGTGCCGCAGCAGTCGTGGGAATACTCTCGGCCATATCGGGCTTGCGCTGACCACGCGGTAATGACACGGTGAAAACGACATCGCCGTCCTCATGTCCTGCCTCATGCGGTGGTGTCGGGGCACGGGGTGGCTGAGCCGGAGACTGCACCACGGCTGCGGAGCTCGTTCCGGGAAGTTTGACGCGATACGCGGGACCTTGGCCGGGTCGAGGACGGTGAGAAGGATCCGAGTAAAGGAAGAGCTCGTGGTGCTTGGTCCACGGGCGCTCTGGTTTGATCAAGAACCATGTGCGAGGTGACATTGAAGATGGAGAATCCGTCGAACGCGTGGCGCCTGGGCGGGGCGAGAACCTACCCCTTCCAAATCCTCGTCCTCGTGGGCCGAACCCACCACGCACGCCGCGGCTATTGTTATTGGATCCTTGGGTTTGATCCTGCCGCTGAGCGCGCTGCTCTTCACGGCGCTTCAGCTCCTCGAAACCATCATGCGTCCAGGGGCGGTCTACGGGCGGCAACTCCACTGGCTCTGAAGGCGGAGCTTCGTCAATTGGGTGGCTGTCGTTGCTTGCATGGGCGCTTCCTCGTCCCCGTCCGCGCCCACGTCCGCGGACACCAAAACCACGTCCACGAGCGCCACCCTGCCAACGCCCTCGCCACCAACCAGAGAGGCTGCGCAAGTCCTTATCCAGTAGACGATCGTCGTGCCCCCAAAACTCGCCCACGGTAGGAACATACGAGGGGTCATTCTCCAACCGCTCCTGGTATGCTTGGCGCGCAGTCTGCCCACGGCGATGAGAAGCCGATACCGATGTGGGCTTTGGCTCGTCCTCAGACTCAGCAGGCTGACCGGACGAAGCTGCGGCTGCGGGCGGCTCGGAGGGGAGTTCGGATGACGCGGGGGGCGCAGCAGGTGCGGATGAGCGACGATTAGGAGCAGGACGTTTCGATTTGGGGGCCCTGCGTGCCACAGGGGTGCGGGGCGTCTTTGCATGGATCACTTCTGCACCGAGGTCGGCGAAATCGATGACAGGGAGATCGGTGGGATTAGCCACTTCATCCATGACCATCTCGGACCAGTTCATGGAGGCAGCAAGCAACGGAGCATGATCGCCGGCGTCTTTGCCTTCATTCACAGCAGATGGAGTGGTACTGGGGCTGAGCAATGGGGCGTGCCCATTTTGCGGAGCATCTTCAGAGGCGGGCTCGGTCTCTGAATCGCTGTCCGAATCGACGGAGGACTGGCCGTCCTCATCGGTGTCCGAATCAGTTCTTGCCTCGCGCTCAATCTCATCATCGCTGTGAAAACCGTTTGCTCTTCCTCTCCTCCTGGGGATCCTGGTCTTAGGTGGCGATGGGCGATGGTGAGGAGATGATGTTAGCTTGGTGGCTTTCAAAGCGGTGGGAGTAGGCATTCTGGTCGATTTGGAAAGTCTCAGCAGGTTTGACAATAAGGGAGAAAAGGACCAGTGCTAAAGGCAATTACCAAAACGATTTGATGCAAAAAAGTATGTTAGACGAGTATAAAAGGATATTTTTCAAGGATAAGCGAAAGGAATAGGTGAGGATGAGGACGGTGACAGAGGGTTGGACGAGCTGCTGTAAGGACAAGGACGACGTTTGTGGGACTCCCATCGGTAAATTCCGCTTTATTTTAAACTCAGTGTGCCTGACTCATAGCTTTGACAACACAGCCAGCTTGGACAACCATTCCAGGACACCTCTTGTCACCTCATCCTTCGCCTGGACCATTATCCAATGGCCCTCGTTCTTAAGCTCCTTCTCCTCCAACTTTGGTATCAGCACTCTCATCTTGGCCAGCGAACTGGGTGTAGCCGACAGATCTTTGGCACCCCAAATATGGAAAACGGGCAGGTTGGCCGGCGGACGATCTGGCAACTGTGCAGCTAGTAACGAGAAATCAGTGTGTTTCGTCACCTTCCTTGGGTCGTCACGAACCTTGTTCTTCCTCAAAGCGTACTTTCGTTGTACGATAGTATGATAGCGGGCCGTTCATGTCGCGCATCTGCGAGGAAACGTATCGGAGTTCCTAGTGTGATCCAAAAGCATCAGTTCGGCGTTCCGATAATCAAAAGTTACGAACGTCGGTTGTTAATATAGGGCTGGAGTTTGGTAGCCTTGTTGGTCCCGGATTGACAACCGCCTCTCGCATATTCCCATCAAGTACAATACTCTTCTCGTGCACCTCAATCCCATATATCGCCCGCAGGAATCGTTCAAGCTACGGTTCGTCTAGTGGGTTAGCGGATCGAGGCTCAAAAATCACGTTCCGCACATTTGCTTCGATTTCCTTTGTAGATTCCGGGCTGGCAAAGTACAGCTGGTATGCATAGTTGGGCACCCTCTCAACGATTCCTTCGAGCGGAATATACTGCCTGAGGGGGGGCGGGTATGGAATAGAGAATCTGGTAAATGCACCTGTCAACCCCGCCCGACGGATGGGGGTAAGATAGACGGGACTCACAGCGCCAGCGCCAACAGCCTGTCTGGGTGCCACAACGCAAACCGCCCCGCAATGTACGATCCCCAATCGTGCCCGATCACGATCTGTACAGCAAGCCAATGGCGTGTGAACTCGGGATAGGTCTGCAACAGGGAATTACGACGACACTTACGGCCTTCTGCACTCCGACGACGTCCAGAAGCGCAGCGAGGTCCGCGCAGAGCCTTCGCGTCGAGTATTCCTCAGCGGCCCGCGGCTTGTCTGTCCCACCGTATCCGAGCATGTCCGGCACGACGACACGGTATCCCGCGCGCACCCACGGCCCGATCTGATATCGCCATCCATACCTGACCCGGGCCGTGTCAGGAGAAAATCAGAGAGAAGGGAGGGGGAACTGCGACGCACCAGATGTCGGGAAAGCCGTGGACGCAGAGAATGGTGGACGCCGCTGTCGCTGCAGATGCGGCGGGGCCGGAGTAGCTCTCGGGGATGTGGTCGACAAAGTGGTACGTCCGCCCCGTGGAGAGTAGCTCTGTACGGTGATTGAAGCTGGCTGGGTCTGTGGGGTCCATGTTGGCTTTGCTTGGGCGGCTTCGCTTTGTTATATATACAGCGCGTGGAAAGAAAGAAGCCGGAGAAGCCGACCACGTGTGCCTCGCACGGTCGGCGTAATTGAACTTCGCGCATCAATTGTGTGGTGGGGCAGCCACCCCCAAGGAAAACGCACGAGCTGAGGCTCAACTGAGGTATGAGACACCCCCAGGAAACAGTGACCGACAACGCATGGGATTGTCTTTGGAATGGTGATTTAACTGTCCCTACCAAATAAGACACGCTACCGTACCGCAATACTCTTACAACCCTGGGCCAAAGAGGCTGATTACGGCAACCGGCGCAGGTCCACCCTCGCGCAGTTTCGTCTGTCCACAGTATGCGATGACGTAGTTTGAGGGATGCCATGTTACCTTTGGGGAGCTCGCGAGCGCGGGGACCCTGTGTAGCGGCACACCTGTCTCTGTCGCACACTGCAGCACAATTTTTCAACCCACGACAGAAAGGTAGAAGAATGGGGCGTACGATGTCGATGTAGTTTCCAGCGCCCGCAATCGCGAGATACTCGCCGTCGTGCGAGAAGCTCAAGTCAGAGATGGCCTGCCTGTAGTTAGAGAGATAGCAGGACGTGGTCAGCTTGCTGCTGTCCACAAAGGAGCAACACGCACTCGCAGACGGTGATCGTACGGGCAGCAATCCACTCGCTGGTGTCGAACAGATTCACGATCGAATCGAACCCGCCTGAGGCGAGGTAGCGCCCGCGGGGGTCAAGTGCGGCCGCGACGCAGCCGCCGACATGCGCCGCGAGGTTTTCGCGCAGTGCAAGGGAGGGCACGTCGACGATGCGGATCGCGTGCTCTGACATGTGCGTGAGGATCACGCTGTCTCCCGTGTGGTTGAACATTGCCGACGATGCCGTCACCTGTCCCATGGGTTTGTGTCAGGCGTGGGAGGGAAGGAAGAGGAAGTAAAGTGTACCGGAGAGCGGTCCATGGGAGACCATTGGGAGGGAGCGGTGGAGTCGTCAGAGTCCTTCCCATAGGACATGAAGAAGAGCTGGTTGCCGGAAGAAACGTAAAGTAGAGATCTGCCGTCGGGCGCATAGTTGATCTGGACCGGGGAAACTTTGAGCGTGCATTGTTGGATATGTCGGCTTTCTAGTCAGAAGAAAGCGCAAAGCGTAAGAACGAAACGCTGGAGAGGCGAAGAAGAGGGATCACATACGCCGTGCGTCCCAGAACGCGATCCGTCGATCCTTTTGGCTGGACGAGCAGAACAGCTCTGGATGAGTGGGGTTCCACGCGACAAAGTCCACTTCGTCGCTGTGCGCGCCAGAAAACAAAGACGCAGACCTCGTCTCCATCTGGCTCGTGAGATCAGCTCGGCGCAAAGGAAGAGAGGACTGGCACACGCACGCTCTTTTCTGGGTGAAACACCCGCACCATCCTGTCGATCCCCACAGCAGCCAGCTTCTTCCCTTCGCAGCTCCACGCGACATGGGTGATCGCCTGCGTAGACGTGATACGAACGTCGCGTGGTCGGAAGGCGGAGAAGGTAGGTGCCTACGAGACAGCGCCGCCCGTCATGGCCATAATTCGCGAAAGTTGGCTGATACAACGCGTACGTGAACCCCTCTGACGGCAAATGCTGTGTGTGGAGGCGGCGAGGGCGGTCTTTGCGGAGGCTGGACCTCCTCTTCATCTTTCCCTTGTTGTGTGAAACTCGACATGATGGTGGCGGATGAAGTGATTATCCACGTGATCCGTGGTCATTGGTAATCACCTGAGCTTGCCATTCGAAACCATGTCATGGATTGGGATCCCATCTAGCTCGGACGTCTCCTTTACTTTGTCCGGGTCCTCATCTTATCGAGCTCTTGACCCACCTGTTCCCCGCACACGAGAAAATCCCCCTTTCGTCCTTCATAATGGCCTATCCAAACCTTCCCTCTTCCTTCACCGCCTAAGCCCCAACAGGCTGCCTTTGCACCCGACCTCTCCGTCCGTCTCATCTGCCCGGACTGCAGAGACCCCAATCCCACCATTATCGAGGAGTTTGGCGCGGAAGACCTCGTGTGTGGGAGCTGTGGACTGGTCCTTGGCGACCGCGTCATTGACACCCAGAGCGAGTGGCGGGTACGTGCTTCACTTTTTTTTCGACTGTTTTGTCGTGCTACAATCCCATTGCCGTGTGCTCCAGACCTTCGCAAACGACGAAGGCGACGACCCTTCTCGTGTCGGTGCTGCTGCCGACCCCCTTATGGAGGGCATAGAACAGCTCGATACGATCATCGGTTTCAAGGACGGCGGCATGGGCATTGCCCGCGAGCTTTAGCGTGCGGCAACGCGCTCCCAAAATTCGTGCTCCGAGTGGAACCTCCTCTCCGCTTTCCGCGACATCTCAACCAGTTTTCGTTACCAAAGACGATCAGCGACATCGCCAAGCAGCTCTACAGGCAGGTAGACGAGGAGAAACTGCTCCGCGGGAAGCCACTCGACGCCGTCATCGCGGCGTGTATCTTCGTTGCGTGCCGCCAGGCATACATGCCCCGCACGTTCCGCGAGATCTGCAACCTCACGCACGTATTGAAGAAGGTCCTCGGCCAGTGCTCTCGAGCAGGTGTTCAATCTCGCTCCTGGGTCGAGCGCAGCGCGCTCGGGCGCCACTGGCGTCACGGGGCCAGAAGACCTCTTGGTCCGCTACTGCAACCACCTCGATTTGCCCCCGCACGTGCAGGCGATATGCAAGGACATTATCGTCGCTGCGCGAGAGCATGGCATCGCGGACGGAAGCAGCCCCGTGTCGATCGCAGGCGGCGCGATATATTTTGCGTGTCTGCTACTTGGCGTGTCCAAGGCCGTCAAGGACATCAGCATGGTGGCGGGCGTGAGCGAGGGGACGATCAAGCTCCGTCTGTATTACACAGACCGCCAAAAGCTGGTCAAGACGGAGTGGATAGCAGATGGAAAGGTGAACATGGACCGCTTACCAGTTGAGACGACAAAGTAGACATTGCACCACCCCTCCCCCGACTTTTTTCGGATATCTTGTCGACATGAGGTGGTTTCTCGTATGGAACCGAGAGTTTCTTTCGTTCACTCAGCGACACAATCATATGTATTACACATACACGTAACCATACTGTAATGACAATTGGGTTTTGAAGCGAAACCGAAGAAAGATCTCCGAACATCGATGACCTCAGCAAGCCTTATTTCTTTTTCTCAGCTGAATCACGAATGCGTTGCTTGGGACTTCATATAACTTCATTGCCATAATGGCGTTCACGCCGGCGCTGCACGCCAGCGGTGTGGAATAGTCTGCGAAGGTCTGCATGAATTTGCCCGGACTCGGATCCTGTTTGTTTGGAGTCGTCCCACGACGTGAATAGAAGTGCACAGGCACAGGTTCGCTCTTGGGTTCGCTGCTCCTGCGCTGTCTCCGAGTCACATTAACACTGGCAAGACCTCCTGCCTCCTCCAACATTCCGTTCGTTCCTGCCTCCTCCGAACCCTTTTGAATATGTTAACGCTCTAGCCCTTTTTATAGTGTTGGTTCGATTTCTTGATTCCGTCCATCTTGCAAGTTATCTGCCGACCTCGACTTACCGTGTCAACGAGCACACTGGCACTACGCCTGAACTATTAGTTTGCCATAATTGTTAAAGCTTAAGATAAGTGGAGTGAATTCGTCGATCTAGAAATATAGTATGTAAATAGCTATAGGTACAGCGAGTTGCATAACACCTGGCCCCTGACGACCACTTTAGGGATACAGGCGGGGCTTTAATGGGCCCATGCCGAATTTCTTTCCCACAAAAATTAATCGTGGTAATTAATAAAAGAATTTATATATTCCACTTATCGGTTTTGAAAAGGCCGATAAGTAATCGTATTACTGTAATTAAAAAGTAAAGTTGTATTCTACATATCGTTTTCGGGGCGATGCGACGACTAGGGCTCATGCCAAAGCCAATCCCAATGGGACAGGAAAAGTACTTATTCGACCCACGCTCCGTGTGCCGTCCTAGGTTGCGTGCTCCAAGCATGAAAATGCGCTGCAAGTGACCTGTCAGCAAGGGGGTTGCACAAACGCGATGTACGGAGCCGAGTCCGTGTGAGTTCGAAGGCGGAGGGGATCCCGCAGGGGTTATACAGGAGTGAGGGAGAAGGGCCGAGTCCGGAGCGTTCGCGACGGTGAGAGCCGGTGCGAATGCGATCGGACGAGGGCGAGAGCGAATGGGACCGAGACGAGAAACGAGGAGTGGGAGGGAACGACTAGAGGCGACGTGCGATGTCTTTCGAGCGCCCGCGGTAGGGCCTGATTTCCGAGACGATCACGCAGCGAGAAAGAGGGGGAAAGAGAGGCAACCGGGCGCTGTTTATTCAGCAAGAAACAGGAGCGTTTAAATACAAAAGAGACCAGTAGCTACGAACGAGCCAAGGTAGTAAATAAGATGGAATGCATTGTAGGAGAGAAGGGCGGCATGAGGAACGAAACGGAACGCGAGGACAATCGAGACGCGGAATCGAGGGCGTAAGGTACTAACGGCGAGGCGATACAAAGGAGCCGAGGAGACAAAAATATATGAGGAACATACGGGGCCGAGGCAGTGTGAACGGGCGTAGCGAGCTTGACATCTTCAAAGGGAGATGGGCGGTGCGACGGAGACGGGGTGTTGAGGGACAAAGACAGCACGAGGCGCGGCCGCGCGGGGACGCGCGGCCTGCGTACGGGGGCTGGGGAGCGTCTTGTCAAGGTGTCGACGGCGGTCCATGGCGACGTAGAGGCGAGGGCGAAGGAGATGGCGAGCGAGGAGAGAGGAGGGAAGGTGTCGAGATCGATGGCGAGGAGTGAGCTGGTGCGGGACGATATGACCGATATGGCAAGCCAGCCAAGTGACGCCGGACCGAGCCCGTGCTATCTTTACAGCGAGAGATGCACCGGGAGCAGATGCTCTCAAAGTAGAGTGGGTAGAGGCTGGTGACACGCGATTGCCCATGCTAAGCGTTGACATGCTAGGTTTCCTCTCGTAGGGGCACTGCCCAAACAACCCGAGCAGCCTTAGGCCAAGGGAAGTGTGAAGCTGCGCAACTGATCATGCAGGCCTCCGCACGGCACCCAATTTCGTAGAGGGGTTCGCTTCGATTGGGGATGCGTCGGTCTAGAATCGCTAAGGGCGCACGAGAGTGCAAGACACTGGGGACACGAGGAACAGGGCACACTGAGTCAGAAAGAGCTCCAAAGCCCCGGGGAGAAGTCTCTAAGATTGTCTAAGGTCAAAGGAGTAATACAGGGAATATATATAAGGAGAAACAAAGATATATGGCAGCGAGGGAAACCAATTGAGGTCGCAAACGGTATGGCCCCAAGTCCGGATCGGCCAATGCGCAAGAAAAGGCAGACCGCCAGAGCCGGTGTGGGAAAGTGAAAAGAGCCATTTTACATGGTCAGCTGTGCGTTGGTCATATTAGCGTGATGGGCGAAGGGCGAGTCAGCGTGAAGCCGGAGAGGCTAATGTTGCTAGGGATGATGACAAAGCGCAGGTTCGGCGCCAGCACGCGTGCAGCTCGCATGGAATTCATTCGTTGTGAACTTGTGATGTGCTCGCCAGAGGCCGTATAGAGGCTGGAGAGGACAACACCTGAGTCATGGTCTATGAAGGAAGCACTGGACAACGACGAGGTGTTGATGATGCTAGAGGCGAATTGTGAATGACAGGGGTTGGGAAGGACGTGGTCTGCGAAAATGGTCAAAACAGCTGAGATGGGGAAAATGATGATGCAATGGTGAGCCTCACACCACATGCTCCCCTGAGATCCTGTAGGATTTTCGTTCCATGGCGCCACCCCGTGGCTTCACATGCGGGGCTGAGGTGATTTACAAGAAAAAAGACACGGGTCATGCTAGGGGCGTAGTTTTGCCTCGGGTAGGACTACTGCCCCCACCTCGCAGCCGTGGTGGTGGGGAACTGCGATGTGCTGTGGAACTTCTTGAACAATCGTACACAACATCAATTGTTGAAGGGCACGCTCAGAGATGGCACAGCAAGTGGCACAGTGCCGAGTGCCGAGCATAGCAACGCAGATAACTATTCCACAACCCTATTGTTTCAAGATACCTATTCCATAACCCCAATTTTGTATGTTAGCCCAGTTTCCCGGGAATTTACCTGTGTACTTAACTATGAACCCCACTCTTGAGTTTTGAATGTCCGTATGTCTGCTAAAAAAGGCAGGGGCCAAGTGTTTTGCAACTCGCTGTAATTCTTGTGCAAGAGAAATCGAAATTAATATGCCTACAGCAGGTTCCATAACGATAGATACCCGTCATTTCGAATACATAGGCGGACTTCCGAAACGTAAGAGCGGGGTTCATAATTAAGTGAAGGAAAATATTATTTGGAAATAGGTTATTTTACAGAATTGGGGTTATAGAATAGTTATCTGCTTTTGCCATGCAGTGGGACTCCGGCGTGCAGTGCGGAGGGTCGTGCACGCATTCGCATGTTGCAAGACCTTGCAAGCTTAATCTCTTCTATTGGGAATGCACTGCACTTGAGTTGCTAAGGGCGCGTGAAAGTGCGGAACATTGGAGAATGGTGAAAATGGTGCACAGAGCCCCTTGCAGAGCCCAACTGAGTCCTGAAAGAAATTTCTCCTTTTGCCATTGTAAATACAATACATATGCAGATATTAAGGATCTATGGACGAGGCCGCAGTGCAAGGTCGTGAAGCTATTGGAGTCTTTGGAGATGTAGCGCAGGCGGGCCGCCAGCAGGACCATCGCATACGGGGGGCGGCTGACAAAGCTACTGTGACGGTTGCCACATCATCACCGGACACCGTCTCGTCATCCAACAACCACCATGTCCACTTCATCCTTGATCTCCTCATATGTGCTGACTGTCTACTAGAATCATCATTACTCTCCCTCTTTCAAGTTCATAGATTAGCCAAATTTGACACTGGGTCTAAGGTGAGTTGTATTCTTTTTCCGGGATGCTTATATCTGCGCGCCAAACCAATGTCCTCGGTCTTCAGCTTCGGGTTCCCGCTACACGTCCCTCCCTCATCGGCCTCATCGCCTTTCAAACGCGCTGGCCATGCCGCCCTTTGTCGATCCACCATCGCCTCCTTCCCTTTCCCCCCACCAACTATTCCCTCAACACCCATCATAAAGACGCGCCTGACGACGAGCTGGGGTTCCCAGTGATCAAGATATGTCCTTTTTATTTTGTTTCTTTTCTCACTGTCTCGCCTCACCTGTCAAGTCCTCACCGCCTCGCCATGGCTGCCGCGTCCACCCTCCGCCATCGCCACCACCACGGCACGCAAGACCCATCACGACACACCCACTGCGCTGCGCTCCTCCCTTACCGCTATCGCTATTGCTTGACCACACGCAAGCACGTGGCAGCTGCGTCCACCCTTCACTAGTCCGCCACCCTGTCACAGCGCGCAAGACTTGTCATGACGCCACGTCACAGTGCTATCACAACATGGCCACGCAAGCGGCCACGACGCTGCGTGAAATCCCATTGCAATGTCAACTCAACACATTGCGCAATTCCCGCCACGATAAGTTGCAAATGACGGGCAGTGAGGCCACTACGGCGGGGGCAGCAAGACCTTAACGATAATCGTGACCACAACTGCGACAGAGCAACTATGACTGCAACCATGGCAATGCAAGGCGAATACGGATATGGCGATTACGAGCCTTGGACAACCACGCGCTGACGACAACGGAGACAACGGAAGGCGATGGGACGTCGCTGGCTACAATGTTGGCCCCCTTTTAGTACAGCTATGGGTTTGTTTCTCTTAACGAATACACGAGATTTCTATATTTTTTGTTGAGGTCAGCGCCTCACGCTCGCGTCTATCGTTAGTCTTGAAAATGATAATAAGTACGTTATATAAATTCATTATTTAATTACTACAATTAGTTTGTGTGGGAAGAAAACTCGGCATAGTCACCGAAATACTTATTCAAATGCCGCCTATGTGTGAAAAATGGTTGCTAGGTATCTATCGATATGGAACCTGCTGTAAGCTCTTGTGTAAGCTATCAATGCATGTTATGACGTTCGGTTTAGCGAACCCGCTCTCTCAACCCCAGCGTCAGGCTCCAATGACGAACCCATCAACCAAATTGACCGCTATGACTCGCACGCCGTCTGCCATGAAATAACTATCAGCACACACTAGAGAGTGTGTCACGATCATAGTACCTGAATCTTCTGCAGCGTTTTATCCACTTGAGTGCAGTATAGTCGAGATTGCTTGATTCGAGTACGTAGGCACTTGGTCTCCAAGTCAACTCTAAGGTCTTTGGAGCTTGAAGAGGCGTCCTTATTAGAACACATCAGATTAATAAAAGGGGAGTTCCCTTACTGATCCAGCAAACTCTGAGCTAAATCGCGATCGGGTATGAAGGGCGGGGCCGGACAAAAGAAATTTAACCAATTTTATCACCAATTTTATCACCAATTTTCAACGTTGTAAGTTACACTACAGTATTGCAGTACTACTTGTGATGACACGTTGTTGACATGCATTGACAGATTGTTGACAGATTGTTGACAGATTGTTGACGTGCATTGACAGGTTGACCGGCCTGGCGGGCCGGATGAAAGCCCCGCTTCATCTGGCTTCTCCTCCCATTCGCGTTTCTGCACGGGTGGTCCACGCATCCCTTTACAGAGATGGACCAAGGCCTTGTTTTTCTCTGCTTCGTTGGTCTTGGTCTCATCATTGTTCTTTGTCTCACTGCTGGATTGTCACCCTTACTGTCCCGACTCTGGATACCATGGCAATGTCACCAATAACCGTGCCTCAGGCCTCCTACCCAACTCGTCCTTTCATCGCTTCGCCCGTTCTGCAGTTCCCATCTTTCCTTTCAATGTCATGGCTTCCCCTATTGCCCCACACTCATTGTTTCTCACCAATCCAAGTTGGCTGTCCCTAGCCACCCTCGAGACGCCATTGGAGGCTGCACTCGTCATGCGCTCGTCGCCAGACTTGGAGGAAGGGACTAATGTTGTGCGTCATTGCCTCTCATATTTCATTGTTTCTGACTATTGTATGTTTCAGTTCCATCTCCCCTAACTCTCAGTCAACTCCATCATGTTTGTACCCATCTCCTTTAACTTGCTTGTGTCCATTCGTTCTTACCTTCCCGTCGTACCTTCCCGTCGTACCTACACACCCTATTCCCCCCTCTACTCTCTCCTTACTCTTCACTATACATTCGAATTAGTCTCGGAATGCATTGTATACAGGATCACATGTATATAAACTGCTCTTCCTGACTCGCCAATATTATCATTGTTCACACTTTTGTTTGCCACTGAGTACTAGCCAACACCATGCAAGCTTCCGAAGAAGTCTTGCCATTGCCACCTTCAATATCCGAGCCACTGACCTCGGGTCCTCTCTCACCACCCAGCAGTCTCGACATCACCATCGCCTTCACCTTCGAACATGCCGTGACTGAGTTGCTATCCCTGGTCCCTCACCTTAGCCGTCCCAGCCGCTGACCTCGGGATCTACGCATTGTTTTAGCCATTGTCCTTAACACCTCGCTGCCGCCATTCCACACCTCCTAGCTGCCAACCTCGAGCGTCGAACAGGAGTCCACGGATCTTGTGCCTTAGGGTGCTGTCGCAACGGCGCAGGAGATGGGCGAGCTGGCACACCAGAAGTATCAGAACGACTGTATTAGATATACGAAATAGAAAACAACTTGCCTGGCACCAGAAGTATCAGAACGACTGGGGAGCCAGGTGCGCATAGGGCGTCTTAAATACATCCTAAGGACTGTAGTAAAGACTGTACTAGGTACATGTAAAAGAATATGCGGAAACCCCGCAGTCCGTTAGTAACGAGCGTGAATAACGTCTCAACTAAAGATCGAGGGGATTGTCCCTGATCACAGCTCCTAATGATCGTGTTACGAGCCTACGCTCGCATCTCGTCTCATCCGCGTACCCGCACATGAGCAGGCCATGGCCGACGCCGAGGTAACTCGCGCGTGGACGCTCACACTTCAACATCTCCCCCTGATCAGACGATCCACGACCGCCTTGGGAAGACTCATATGCCAACATTGGCGAACCATCCGCGTCAAGCCGAGTCCATCAGGAACTCCGTGGAATCCAAACTTCCACGCGCGGGAGGCCAGTTTGAGGCCGTACAACGCCTTCTTCAGGCGACGAACCTAAGTCTCCTGTCCAGCAACATGAAGCCTTGTAAGTGCTCCACAAATCTCTTCCTCGTACACGCCGCTGAGAATCGCAGACTGCACACCAGTCCTCCAGCGCGGCCAACGCCAGAAGCGAAAGCAGCGACTCAGCGCGCACGACGGGCGAGAAGGCTTCATCAACACATGATCTCGGGATATGCGTGTATCCCATAGCCACCAACTCTGCACGGTACGTCCATTCAAACTTCAAATTTAAAATGCCCATTCTGACTCAATCGGGCTGCGACTGGGCGGGAGTCCCATCGACTCCCGGATTTCGATCTCGACCAACGCGGCACATGGCGCGGCCATCTCTTTCCCACCCACACGCCTTCCGCCGTTCTCCATCTCCGCAGAGGGCACATGCCTTCCGCATGACTGGCGACAACTTCGCCTACACCAGCAACAGCCAGCGACTCCGCGTGACTGAGCTGTCGACCACTGTACACCGCATCAGCCGCGCCGACATAACGCGGGCTGAGCATACGGGCAAGGGGCACGACTCGAACGTCGAGACACACCCGCCGTCTCGCGCAGCAGCCACGCACGCTGTATCCGATCGGCGCACCTTTCCGGCGGGTCAGGCGGCTACGACGGATCTCAGACTACGATGCGCGGAACACTACGACGTCGTGGCGGTGTGCGGAGCGTGGTAACTAATCACTCAGGTGTAAAAGGGAGAGGAGTTGAGGTAGGAAGGGATGGTGATTCCGGTCGCCCAGACGGTCGATCAGACTCGATCCGACTTTGTATATAGTAAGGACGCAATATATTTGATTTACTGTACTCACTTCACTGCCTGAGGGATCAGGTGAAGGAGCTCGTGCAATCAACACAGGTGACTCCGTCGTCTCATCCGTGTACCCGCACATGAGCAGGCCATGCCCGACGCCGAGGTAACTCGCGCGTGGACGCTCACACTTCAACAGGTGCAGGACTCATCCCTCACCCTATTCGACTCCCACCCTACACCCGATCCGGGTCCACACTGGCCAACCCAAGACCCGACTCTTTTGTTGATACTCGACGACCTCATTCTGGGGTGACAGTGTGAATGGGAGCGCGGTGGCCAAGACCTGGGGTATAGCTAGACGACCGTGGTGTGAATTCCTGTATTTATCATAAAGTAAACGCATCGTCCCTCAAATTAGAACAGTAATGTAAAGCCAGATCCCAAGCATGAGCTCTTGCCTGCATATCAGGGGTGCTACGCATTTCCTCGGAGAGGTGAGACACAATGTAGGTACTTAACTCTTCTACCTGATAGTCGGAAAATGGGCATCTAATATCAGGGACAACAACGTAACGCATGTCTGCTGGGTCCAAGGCAAGAAATGGGTTAGACACGGGATCTATCTGATCGGTGGCATGTCTGTCCCTGTGATGCTCTACGATGTGTGTGACATCAAATTCGTCCCAATCAATTCCATAAGACATTTGGTCTTGCTCACTAAGGATGGGAGGATCTTGAAGGCCGACAGGTGAAAAGTGAGTCGCGTCTTCTGAGCCTGTATTTGGACCAGTTGGCCCGGCATGGTTGGGTCTAAGACCCCGAAGTCCATGCACAGCCATTCCACGGAAGTACAGGCTGTTAGGTGACAGGTGGCTATCTCCTTGCCGAGAAAGGGTGTGCATATTCCATGCTCGCATCCAGGCATCGGCATCGGTGTTGATGTAGTGAAGGAATAGGAAGTGAAGGAGCCAGATATGTGCATCTTTGTCGACATCGAGGCCGTGGTTGGACTCTAGCATCCGAAAAAATACTTTCCATTTGCTCCCAAAGCCATTAGTGACGTCCACCCACAGCCGCTCAATGCGGATGTTGTGAACACTTCTGTGGCCCGTTCTCAATAAAGGTCCCAATGGACACCTGTTCGGCAATAGTAGTGCTCACTTTCCATGTATGTATGATCCTCGTTCAACCCCCCGGACCTCTTCTTGTAAGGCAGCCACTAGTTGGTTTTCTCCACCATGGTCTCCTCGAATACGGCTGGGGAACCCGAAATTATTAACGATGGCCAAGAATAAATCAAGCACCGTGCTTGCAAGGTTGTTGTTACTAGCACGAATGCCAAGAACCATTCGGGAGTAACCATCAATGAATGCGTGGATAACGATCTTCCAACGGATGAGGCCTGGAGGTCCGAGATCTCAGTGAGGTAGACTAGATCCCGGATATGACAAGGGCGACGCACCATGCTGTCCATCATGATGCCATAGTGAATTTGGCCCCGGCACACTATAGGTTCGTCGGACAAGCCTTCGAGGTGCAAAACTATGTGTGGAAGGTCCTACCACCCGGTGGTAAGCCTCTTCAAGCCGTCGACGAGGTACACGATGTCCCAACTCAAGCAAATACCCTTCCAGCATACGGCGACCAAATGAAGGGAATTGATAATAAATGGATAGGACGAGTTGATCGATCTGATCATTGGTCAGATCTGATAAGTTGCTTGCTCTTCCAGGGTGATAGGTGCGAAGCGTCCGGCCATCAGAAACATCTTCGTCTGAGAAAACTGGATCCCCAGGGGCTGACAAACCAAACTCTAGTCGGCGACGGCGGATAGTACGTGCAGAGCAATCATACATAACCGCAAGATCTGTATTGCGAGTACGACCGGTGGCAAGGAGGGAAAGATCTTCTGGATCGATATCAACACGAGGTCGCCCAGGTCTACCAGACAAAACCCGGGCACCAAATGAGGCAGGAGGCCCGTCGGGTTGATCACTTGATGCACCTGTTGCACTATTAAGTGCATCAAGCATGTCATAGATCCCGGATTCCATGACTGCTTGTTCATTAGCCGGAATGATACCTAAATGCTAGGGATGACAATAAACTGGCATAACAAGTACTAGTCATGGAAGAACTTACAGAATGACCGGTAATGTCACTTAGCAGGCTGGTGCATTCCCGGCGGTGAATCCCAAGGCGATATCTGTCACCGAGCTGTGTCTGTAGTGCCCGCTGGACTCTGTATTGTAGGGCACTGTAGGCTGCACGTATATTTTGAACAACGATTGGGGTTGGTGCAGCGTCCATGGGAACAGGGTCAACGGCCCGGGCTACTAGTAAGGTATGGCATGCCACAAATCAAAGCCACGAGTCGGGATCTATGCAATCCTCGTGACCCCCAATGCCTACTTATCTACCACCGCCCCTGCCCTCATCCCAGCACTGGGAAGTCCGTAGATAATTTCGAGTATGTAATTCCAAACAGATTTTCGAATACACAAATAAGGATTGACACGGGTCTCTACCCGTACCCGTACCCGCCTCTACCCGTATCCGCGACCACGGGTAACGGGTCGCGGGTAACCCGCGCATACGGGTACGGGTGGAGAGGGGTACGGTGGTGGGTGGTGAGTTTGACGGGTTCGCGCGGTACTTATACTCACACACCCAGGCCAGCGGCATCAGGGAGCCTTACATGCCAGTGGGCCCTGTATTTCTGGCATGTATACTCGTAGTACAGACTACAGAAATTCTACCCAACTGCCATCACATGACCGTCGCCGTTGTTGCTACCATTGTGGTCGTCATCGCCCGTCTTCGAAGTCGTTATCATCGTTGTCGTTGTCGTGGTGGTCGTGAACCGTGGTGGCCATGGGTGGCCGTGGTCGATGCCGACTTGTGGCTGCAGTCATGGTTGTCGCTATCGTTGTCGTTGTTGTCACCATTGTTGTCGCTGCTGCCATAGACATCACCGTCGTGATCATAGTTGTCACGTTGCAGTCGTTGCAGTCGTCGGCGTAGTCACCACAGCCGTCGTTGTCGTTGTCGTGCTGCCCTGTCATCCCCGTTATTGGCCCCGTGCTGGTTGTGTCGTGGGTCAACGTCGCCCCACCGTCACGGTTGTGGTCACCTTCATGTCGTCGCCGTCGTCATGTAGCTTTTGAGCGGTCAGGGTCCTATGTTAAGGCCAATAAATAGAACTTAGTAGAAATATACTAGAAAATGTCGTGAACCCAAAAAAACACTTAGCGTCTTGAGAGCCGCAGCATACCGTGAGAATGCTGAGAAACGATGATGAAGCAGAGGTGAGGCGAAGAGGAGGGGCGCAGATGAGCCACCTATGCTGGAAGAGTGAGAGAAGGGGAGATGACCCGGACAGAACAGACGTCTAGTCACATTGCTAGAAGAGGCTACCGATCGGGCACCCCAAGCACAGATGGGATGAGATGTGGCCTGGGAACGCACGGCTGGCCCTAGGGGCCGTTTGTGAGTCGGCGGCGGCGAGTCGCCATTGTTCAAGTTGACCTGATGTAGCGAGGTGAGTGGGCAAGATAATGAATGAGTGATGAAAGAGAGGGAGAGAGGGAGTGTGGAAAGATGGGACGAATGGGACGGAATGGGATGAGTGCAAAAGAAATCAATGGGCCATTGACAACGATGGTGATGCGGATGTTGTAATGAGTCCAATATGGAAGCTACGCCACACGGAGATGATCCGATGCAGCCCGAACACTGGCATCGTCGCAGTCGAGCTCAAAAAAGTAAAACTATGTCAGCATAAGTGGGCATGATAGTGGAAGTCATACCCGCGGTACCGGTGCCACAGGTACGGGTTTGGCACGGGTTCAGAATTGCTGACCCTGACCCATACCCGTACCCGTGACCCGTACGGGTTTCGCCAACCCGTGTCAATCCCTACACAAATGTACTCGTGGGAAGTTCTCGACCCTGGTAAAGACACGGGATAGGGTGGTTGGTCTGATCCTACGTTCTGCACCTGTGAATACACCCACAGACTACGGCAAAGCGGCTGCACCATGCCACTGGCAGCATCTCCCGATTCTCCCCCACCCCGGTGTCATGAAATGGGGCTCCACACCAAAGGGTGATTGCGACGAGACTGAGCGTGGAGTTGGGAGTGAGGGAACATAGGGCAGGGGAGGAGACGTCGGGGTGATTGGGCCGATCGACCGTCACCGAATGCACTTGCGTGTGCTGAGGTTCCGAAGCTATGAGCGAAGACAAAAGGGGGGGTAGGTCTGGTGATTGTGAGGATGGGGGAAGTCCATTGGGGTGGTCGTTGTCTGAGACAGCAGCGCAGGTGGCGAGATGTGCATCATGGTTGTCACCATTGACATCGCCCCGTAGTTGTTCCACATCGACACGCTTGCCAAGTTTGCAACGGCTATGCACAGCCCATACGGTGTCCCACGGTATGCAAAGCACGGGTCCAGACGCGGGCTCGCTGGCGACCAGCACCTGCTCCTGTCAGCTAGAGTCCGGGCGGAAAGACAACGGAACCGGGACTCACAATATCAGGGAGAAGAACAGGCCAACAGTGTCCAGCACTGATAGACTCTCGGACGTTTCCTACGATCCGAAAAATGTTGCTTACCGACGTGAAACCATTGTCACGGACAAGGTCTGCCACACACATACACACCAGGGTTGTCACGGCGATGAAGCGTCCCTTTGTGGGGGTAGAGGGAGAGGGGCACGGTCTGCTGATAACATATAACACAATAATGGTCCATGCGGTTGAAATGGTGTGGATCCATGTCTGGGTCAAACATCACCATCTCGCGCACATTGTCCATGGCTAGCGGAGCGCGACTGGGTGCCAGCGAACGCACAATACCGACCACGTGACCGACCGCGGAACTCACATCACTTGATTCGTCTCCCACTCCATGCTTGAGCCATTTTCTCGACCCGCTACTTTCGACAGACCACATTAAAAATGATTGTAGTCGCATTTCAATCAGAAGCAATGTAGTTAATAGTTGATATATAAGATGGAGTATACAGTGTCCCCGCATCCGCGCCACCGCTCGATAGCTCAGAGATACTTCTCAAAAATTACTCACTATGCCTCTTTCTCTTTCAGAGGGACTGTGGGAGATTGTCGCAGTTTCGCGGAGAAGAGTAGCGCTTCGTGAACGGTAGTCTGAGCCAAATGTGTGTCCATCTATTGAACGTAACCTCTGTGGTAGCCCGGCATGTCAGAGTCAGTGTAAACGACAACAAGCTCACGTTTGGGCTTGGAAATCGCTCGGCAAGGGGTACCCGTTGGCCAGCCTCTCACCACCGACAACGCCAGCCGCCTGGCGCTCAGCAAGGACATTCAAGAAGGTGATCTGAGGAGAAAAGATAAGCGCAAATTTGCGCTGCCGTATTTGGAATGTACTTTCCTGCTCCAGATTCGCCGTGAGCTAGACCGGTGACCGCTCGCTCTATGGGGGTGCCGGCTGCGCAAGGACCGCTCGAGGATCCTCCAGTCGCTTTGCAACACCCTCAAAAATCCTCTCATTCGAACGGCTGGTTACGAGTCTAGCCGTGAGCTTGCCCGGTGCAACGTAACCACAGGTCTCGCCTTTACCCACTCGAACATCGTACTCCACGTGAACACGTCCGACATCATGGGAACAGCGACGTCAGTACTAGATAACCCGCTCTCCCCGCGGATCTCCTCCGTCGCATCTCGCGATTCTGGAACGCCTTTCTCCTCATCAACTGTGTCAGCTTTCCCTTGGGCTTTGCGCATGACAGGAGCCTTCGCCCTCACTTGAAGAGCGTGGTGCTCGTCTCGCCAGACACGCTCGTGTTGTACTCGATGAAAAAGTCAAATGCTGCAACAAATGCGATTCCAAACCCGATGATGATGCCAAAGTTCTACTCCCATGATCACTACAATCATTGATGTTTCGAGCGCCAGGTCACCTACCTGCCAGATATCACTGTAGGAATAGTCATATGAGATTGCGATAAAACAATTTTCCCTCCACAGGACTTTGGCCGGAGATTGAGCCGACAGTCCCGCAAACGTGGTTCGTGAGAGACACATTTGCATATCTGGTACCACTCGGAATGAGTTTTGAGCATGTTCCGTTGAGTGTATGAAACTCATTGGACATAAGCCCCTCGAAGCCGTACCGGATCGGCTGTTCAGATATAAGCACGAGTAAGAGCTTCTACTGGCAATCACTCACGTTGATGTACGAGATCCACTTCAACCATTGATGGCCCCGGGATTGTATATCCGGTGTAGAGGACAAGCATGGGCAACATGAGACCGGCAACTGTTTGTGCAGGCGCTGGATCTCCGAAAGCTGCTGCCACGCAGTGGAACCACGCCTTCATGACCAATGCTGTGGTAGTGATAAATAGGAAAAATGTGCTGTGACAGAGTCCATGAGCCACTGAAACGACGCAGAATAGTTGCTCACAAAAACTGGCCTGCAGGGATCGAAGATGGAGGGTGTGTAGACGGGTTCTCGGGACTATTGTCAACGGCCAAAAGTGTGAGCGAGTGAGCACGAGACGGGGTAGGAGGGGCCAATGTGTCTGACAACTTGTACGCGGGCTCAGGTTGATCGAGTCGCCGATTGTGCTACCGTGTACTGAGACTCCGAAACCGTTAGCGAAAAACGAAGGGGGAAGGTCTGGCAACTGCGGAGATGAGGAAAGTTCGTCAGGGGTGGTTGTTATCTCAGCGTTCGAGGCGATAGCGCGCTCCACTGGCCCGCTCGCGCAGACGCTGCTGCTGCCTCTCACGCTCCCGTTCGCGCTCTTGCTCTGCTTCACGTTCTGCAACAATTGCGGGATCACCTTCTTCGAAGATACCAGGGCGGGCATTTTGAGATATCCATTCACGGTGAGGAAAGACGGAAATGAAGACAAGGACAATGAGGGTCGCAATAATCTGGCCAGTGAATATCCACAGAAACGGTGTGAAGTAAGGGATGTGCAAAAAGTGCGTTGAGCGAAGGGGGCATCGAAGTCATTAGCGGGGCAGGGAAGGGTTGCATTGGTTGCAGTTGCATTAGCTTGAGAACGAATGGTGAGGTTGTGGGAGAAGCACAACGATGAAGACGACAAGGGCGAGCGTGGGCAAGCACTTATCCACCAAGCGGTTAACAAGAGGTAGATATTCCCGGTCATGATCACATACGTGGAATTTCACATGGCAAAGTACATTCTCCAAGTCCAGACCGTAGCCCACGGCAAGACGGCGAGCCACACAAAGGACACAATGACAGCGCAAATACAAAAGATAATTGCAAAAGCCACTTGTTGTGCATATTTGCGTAGAAGGAGTACCACAGGAAGCTGCCCGGGAATGTCACCTGCATATACTGACAAGAGTGTCAGGCCGTCCATTACCTGAAGATGGATGATGCTTTACCTTTGGTGAACGAGTATGGATATTTACACACGTTGCAAGTCTTCTTCTTGCTATGTGAAAGCCACGTCGTCAAGCTGGCGACGCGTCAGTATTGTGTAGGGAAGTTAAAGGACGGTGAGCACACCAGTCTTGATGGATATAGCGGATCGTCCCTGAGCATTTACAGGGGTGGAAGAGTGGCTGATCCGGCTCTCCAGGCGCACTGCAGATTCTGCAAGTGTCTTGATCTGCGTCAGTTTCAGATGCCAGTCTTGGTATGGAGTTGTTTTCAAGTCCAATATTTGGGGCACTGTCCGTCATAGTAGGCTGACTCGTGTTGGAGGGCTGCAACAAGAGGGCTTGGGGAAAACTTCAAAGTCAACTCCTTGCGTGCTTGTCCGAGCGTGTAAGGACAAATTTCACTTCGTGGTGAGGGTGTGAGTGTTTGCTGTTATGGCGCTAATATTTACCCTTCATTCCAACGGCTACCGCAGAGCTGCATCTGCCTTCAAATTGCGTGGTGGGGATTAGTGCCTTGGTGGTGATTTACCGTAAAGCAGTCGTTCTGGCGACGACAATGATTACCCAGGTTTCCCCAGACATTCCAGCAACATGACGGGGGGGTGAGTTGGGTCTCTGAGTGGTCGGCCTAGTCTGCCTTTGGAATTACCATCACTTTGGTACCTTTCCATTTGAGGGGGTTATGGCCGACTTACATGCATGCGTCAAAATGCCGCCACCCGACGTCTGACAGATCTGACAAGTTGGGGGCGGTCTTCACAAAAGGCACCAGATCTCGGCGTCTTTGATCGGGCAGTGGTGGCGGGCCGTGTGGTAATCTGGAAATGTTACAGGAACCGGAGGGGGTTAACAGCGAAGAAACGGTCAGACAAAGTGACAAACTATCTGCTATTCCCGAATGCGCATAGTAGAGAAGCAAGTTTTCTTCTCCCCAGAGGGAGGGGACCGCGGAGGCTCTGCGCAATTTGATGATGACCACCTTTTCGACCCACCCCAATTGCCACGGGTACCTGCGGGTTTTGCGATTACTTCTGACCTGTCTCACAGTTCCAATGATGCTGGCATAAAGCTTTCCGCGACCTTTTCTCTCTGTATTGGATGTGGTAGCAAGTGTGGTAGCTGCATATTTCTCATTCCCACGACGTCCGAGTTCACCATCGATTTTCTCACGCTTTCAAGTTCCTCATACATACACAACGACCGCCTGCTTTCGTCTCGGCAAACGGCCCCTAGGGCACTCGTCCAGCCACGCATCCTCACGGTGAGTCTCACTCTTGCCATTTTGCTCGCTCACCCTCGCCGAGTCCGACTTGCTACGCCGCAATGGATACCGACGCCGACGTCGATCACCTCGCCAAAGGCTTATGGCCACCATTTGTAGGCCCCGTGTCCCCATGCCTTGTACCCCCTTCACAAACCATTGTTGTTGTACTGCAGCATACGTCGGCCTGTCACCAGCCGTGATGCAGTTCGAGTCCCCTGCGTCACTTGTGTGGAGATGCAGAAACACATCCAGTTGCCACCACGGCTAGGTGCAAGGCAGCCAAAGCTAAGTATTTTTTCTACGATGTTATCTTGCGATATCGTGCCTATTCATTAGCCTCAACATAGGACTGGCGTGGTTACATCGACAACAACTATGATGACTCAGACAGGGTGATCACGGAAACGACTGCTGTAAGGTTGCTTTTAGCTGCCATATCGGCCTCGCATCTCATGGCATCGTACCAACACCATCTGTCCCGCCTCATAGACAGACACAATCTCTCTCACTCTCTCCTCTAGCTTGTTATTCCTTTCGCTCTTGCTCACCCTCGCTTCACATCGCCATGGACCGCTGTCGATATCAGTCCCGGCTTGCAAGCCACTTGTAGACAGGCCGCGTCCCCGCGCCTCGTACTGTCGTTGTTCATTGGCTTCCCGTCTCCATTGCATCCCGACAACAGCGACGACAACGACAATGGCGATGAGGTGACAACGACAATGGCGATGGGGATACCACGACAAGGCGACCACGATGGTGACGGGGTGACCTCAAGACGATAAGACAGCGACGGCAACGAGTCAACGATGACAAGCCATTGTACTTGTAGTATTATAGGAATATATTGTCATCTGAGCCCAAGTTTAGCTAACCCGTCAAACCCACGACCCGCCACCGTACCCCGCTCCACCCGTACCCGTATGCGCGGGTTACCCATACCCGTATGCGCGGGTTACCCGTACCCATGGACGCGGGTATGGGTTGAGGCCAATCGACACGCGGGTGACCCGTGTCGATCCCTACTCTCGTGATCTTCTGCTTGGAGTCAAATCCGCACCCAAACTGATTTTGCCCGTCACCACCTGGGTCATCGTTATTGTTCTCTTGTTCTCACCTGCTTGATCTTTCTCAAACCCATCACGTTCATGTAAACAGTGTGGGCTGCCATACGGATATTCGTCGAGCTCCTCAGTGGGATGACGGTACACATCCCCTTCCATGAAGCCTGGAGGGTAACTTTCCGCTTGAAGGTTCATCACCTGTACTCGTACCATCCACGTACTAGAATTGGCAATGGGGCGGATACGTCAATGTCCCTAGACCCGCACATGCGAGGCCGCTTCTCTCATCATTCGAGCCGGCGACGATTCTACCATCAGTTATGTGATGTGATGCCCATGGTCGCTGATGCTCAAGGCTGCCATCCACTTCTCAAGACAACATGACAGTTTCCGGCCGTCTCAATGACATCCGCGTGCTCACCATGGAGTGAGTGGATGCAAGCGTTTGTAGTGCAAGCTGACGATTTGCTAGGTCTTGGGCGAGTTGCCGTCTCTTGAAATGGGATGCTAGTCGCTAGTGGAGATTCCATGTATCACACCGCCAGCCCAAGTGCCAGCCTGTCTTATACCTTCTACTCGATCACATCAACATGTTCACTGACGAAAGGTTCTGGCCCACCGAGCGACTACTTTACCTGTGTTCTGATGTGTTATGCAGTTGATCTCGACTTGTGCAATGATGCGATTCATACTTATGTGAATGACCACGATATTATTGACAAGCTCCTGCTCTGAGAAGAGAACGGTCTGCCTCTCATTTTCTGGTAATGACTCACTTGAGTTACTTAGTTTTTACTTGCAGCACTGCCCGCGCTTACGGTACGCGGCGTGAGCCTACAAAACGAAAATATAAACTTCAGGCTGACATGGTCATCATTTCCTTTTTCAATCGATGCCCCAGATGTCGCCCTCACTGGATATTGGACAATAGGACGGATCAAATTCATCAAGGGCGCTCTCCTTGGACCTGCGCCAGTCTGCCGGGTTACAGGTATGTACAGTGTAGATCCTGAAGAGACAGGTTTGCTTGTATTCTCTTCCGTTGCCTTACCTGGATGCAGATGCTTCCATTTTCTAGATTTGGCTCGTGAACTGCTTGGACCCTTTGATTAGAGGTTTTCACTGCAACTGCGAGCCGCAGAGTCATTCCTCCAATAGATTTTGCAAGGTTGACGGGTCTGCCTTTATTTCGTAAATTCGTCTGGGACCACACTAAACAGAAGGGTGACTAGTCACCGGAGACACCCGTGTGGTGGCCAGGGCCTAGACAACCATCGTCTGCACCCGCGCCCGTCACAGTGGGTCCTACAAACACAGTGCAAGAGGGTGTCGGCCACCATGTGCCAAAGCCACGGCACACCCCTCGTGCAGTCCAGCCGCTCACCTGCTTCTTCTGTCGCAGGCGGAAGATAGCGTGTGGACCACCAGTTAATCTCAGTAATGGTGATCGAACCTGCAAGTACGTTTGCCATTCATTGCATTAACTCTTTATGCACATAGCAATATGTGCGTCACGGCATGCACATGTGTCTCCATCACGGGGCCCCTTTTCCCCTCCATATTTGGTCGGCATGTTCCCAGGTGCTGACGGTTTGCGATTTATTTATTTTTGATTGGTTAGGCCCCATGCAAGGCAACGTCTCGTTTGTGAGTATCCTGCAGAGTCGCACCGTGGTCGCCATCCCTCTGGGTCAAAAGCGGCCTCCGGGAGACTACACTGGCGCTGAATGATCGAGGCGGCTGGTGGGCCTGAGAATATATTCATTGCATTCTAGATGCAGAGGAAGTGAAGTAATGCAGTACCTCCCAATGAATGCATGTCCAAAGTGGTTTAGCCAGTACTACAACTACCCGACAATCACGAAGATGGGGCATAGAAACGGTGGCATAATTGCCTCTCTGACGGAGTATGAATGAGAGTAGAAAGATCACACAAAGTGCCAGGGGAAGATCACGATCTGGAGCATGTGATCTGGCAGCACAGTTGCACTGGCGCTGGCGCTGTGATGTGACTTTTGTCTGTGCCCCGCAAAACAGCGGAAAAGCGTTCGGCCCCCCATTACCAAAATGGGAATATCTGCATGTGAGGTCAGACAGGGGTGGGCACTGACAAACATTGTCATCGCATCTCACTCGTACTACTGACAACACCATAGCATCGCATCCACCAGGGCAGGCTGGCCATGTCCTTTGCAACGTCATTGACCTGCTTTTCCAACTGTTGTCCAATCGGCTGGCATCAGTGACGCCTTCCAGATTTGTTGTTGGTTATGGCAATGTCGCACCTCAAGTCTGCTTTCTCCCACCTGCCTCATGTGTTGAGTTCCCATCGCGCGCGAGGCCAATGTGGCTCGCGTGGGCGATCATACCCGCAATTTTGTTTGATTAATGCGTTTGGTCTTGTGAGTGAATTATCGTCTCGTCTCGATTCTGGATATCATACCATACCCCATACCCATGTGAATACGGTATTCGCGGCTCTCCGCGTTCTCTCGACTCGTACTTATACCCACGTAGTTTACCGTGTATACCTCAGTCATCGCTTCCCTGCGATTCCTGAGGTAAGATAACTTGTTACTATGTAAATACATACAGTCATCGCTTCCCTGCGATTCCTGAGCCTTATTCGCGTGTCTAGTTTGTATCTAGTGCTTCTGCACACCGTTCGCCTTCGCGCGTTGAGCTTCGTTCCCCGTGGTGGACCCTGTAACCTGCTAGATCATGCTGCATGCTCATTGATACCATTCCCCATCCTCAGGCTAATTCATGAAGAAATCATGGCCAGGGAGCCTGCCTCTGGCCCCGCCCGAACTCAGAAGAGGACCTGCATCTCATGTGGTGAGCTGTTGCGACTCATGCCTTCTTGTCACACTCCCCTCACGCTTGCAGACACACCGCCAACAATAATCGATAGAGGACAATTAACATAGGGAGTCAAGGTTAGTTCACAGTACCACTCTTTTACGAATCTCCTGACACCTCCCATTCTCACTTGCGTGGCCACCTCACAACCCTGTTGACAGCCTTGCCAGCCCATCTGAGACGTGCCCTATCAACCTCAGCAACTTGAATGTCACCCGGCCCAATCACCATCATCACATTGTTGAGTTTGCTACCTAGCTTGTCTGCAACGTTGCCAAGGACATCTGGCATGCTGACATCGCTACCCCCTGCTGCGTCAACATTGTTTATGAGGATGGCCTGCAGAAGCACCGCCTGACACATGCCAAAATGTCAGGGCAGGAGTATGGAGGTCACCAGAGCAGGGAGAACAGCCCGGTCCTGTTACCAGGTTAGTTCTTGGCACACGCTTGATGCTTGGGCCTTTTCTCATGCTTGAACTCTAATAGAGCTTCTGCTGTGAGGCTAGCCCGAGCGTTAGACCTGAAACTGTACATTTGCGGTATTGCTATTGGCCCAGCTAACTTACCATTTCAGATTTGGGTTCCCACGGTGTCGCTCCTCCGCAGGCCTCCGCCGCAGCAATCAGTCGATACCTTTCCCCCATCATTCTCCCTCTCTGCTGTTGTTCGTTATTCTCTTGCTCACCCTCACAATTGACACCAACACTGAGTTGCCGACACCAATTGCCTCACCAAATGGCTCACAGTGTAATCGTTCATGGGCTGTACATCTTCGAGCCTTGTGCCACCACTGATCGACGCCCATCGCAACGCCCTTCCTTTTGTGCCTTTCAATTCACTCCACTCGTCAATCGCCTCCAACTTGGCCACGTCGCACTTTGTCTCTAGCAAAGGCAAAGCCTGAGGTACGATCTACTTTATCTGTCCGACCTTTGCTAATATATGATGGTTCACACACCCCTGTGCAGCTCGTGTTTCACTGGCTTGACAGTGTACCTTGTCGTTCCATCACGTCTTCAAGCTGTTCTCATTCCGCTTCCATTCCCCATTCATTCTCACCCTCTTATGTCACCTTTCTACTTGTTCCCCGCTGTTACCTTACCGGCCTGAGGGTAGCTACGGATGTAATTAAGTTTTTGCTGAATTGAGGAACGCACGTGTTTCCTCTGTTACCCCCTCATTTGGCATGTGACCCCCCAAAAACCACCAGCACCCGTCAAACCCACCAGCACCCACAGTCGACCCACATAAACCCATGCCCGCGATCAATCCTCAAAGTGACTCAGGATTACCTGTAATCCCTACCTTCAGGAGGGAGTGTTTTTGGTGCGTCACGTTAGAACAAATTCAAAGAGCGGCGTTTGATGGAATATGGATACATCACAACAGCGGGTTCCTCAGTGTCTCAATGCAGTCAAAGCACTGGACGCCACCCGTGGATCTTCCGGACCAAGACATAAGTGGACTGAGGCATACGGGCATACGGTAGTTGCGAGGGTGAAGCGGAGCATCTGTGAATTTAAAAGGGCTGCACACCTGCTGCGACTTCATTTGAGATGTTCACCGGTAGTTGTGGAGGGGTTGGCTCACAGGCGTGTCAGTGTGCAGGAGCCGCAGAAGTAAGCTTCATATTTCTAAGCAAGCAAACATTTTTACGAATCTTTCAGTTGTCAGAACAACACGGTGTCTGCCAGTGTGGGCATGCTCTACAGAGGCATGACCTTGCAACACGCCGATGTGCGACCATAAACAAATTGTTCCAGACGGTGAGATGTTCTTACAGAAACCCCAGAGACTAGTGCCAACTAATCCTTCTAGGACGACCACCCATCTGTGTCAAGTCTGAACAGCGTGTGCACCCACTGTGGGGAGACATATGAACAACATGACCCTGCCCCGAGACTCTCCTCTCGGGCTGCTATGTTTCGTGTGCCTGGGCCACCACCGTCTTCGTGTCTGTCACATCCCATAGTACCCCCACACCGTGCCATTCAGCCAACTCCTGCTCCCCCACCTCTCTCACCACGGCCCTCACAACTGCACGCCTCTAGCCATAGTGCTGTGGGACTCAGAACGACTGCACCATTCTACCCCCCAGGCCCCAGCACCGCATTCCGGCCCCTTGGTGTCGCATCTACTGCTAGGGCTGCCGTAGCCCTCCCATATGGTATGTATACTGCCCCACAACCATTCACTGCCACCAGCACAAAAGCGTTAGGGAAGAGGAAGAGGAGCCAAGGTCGGGTATCACAGTTCTTAGATGGTATGTGCCCTAGTATGAGATACGAAGTAACCGTGGTCATTGATTGCCAGGCCGTGAGTACATGACACCTTCACTTTTTACTTGCGCTTCCGAAACTAATCCAATTATGATTGCCTAGCTTGGTGGGGACTGCCCTGAGGCACCCCAGGGACAGGAGCGGTTGCGACCTATTCACGCACCCACTCCTACCAAGATCGCCCCGTTCCTGTACCGGGCAAAACAAGAACGTCTTGCGTTTGACTATGTGGCAGAAGGCCATCCCGATGACCCAGTCTACCCCCTGCTCAGTGTGGAGCTCACACGGTTCTTCGACAACAACGAGCTTTCCATGCCACGTAACAAGCTCGTTGATGAGATGATTCACTTGAAATTTCAGTCCCAGGCTTCTGACTCACAGTCTCCACCACGCTTGTTCGACATACTCATATGTCTGAAGAAGGGAAAGCAGGGAAGTCGCGGGAATTCCGGGATCTTGCAAATCGGCTCAGGGGTTCTCTCGACCGAATTACTGACATACAAGGAGATGAACACCGTTTCCAAGCGATACTATGAGGAGAGCCCAATACTAATATTTATTGGTATGTCTTCTGTATAATGCCTAGTAGTACATAATAGTTGACATCCATTTCAGTGCCACATATGTCTGTATTCACACAGGTCGTCGACGGAGTACTTCATTTCTGCCGTAGCACATTCCTATATAAAGGGTTTACCACCCCCATGTTGACTGAACCACGCGATGGCCCAACAGAATGTTGGCCTCAATGTGTACGTCCCAGGCAATTTTGTCTTCGGCAGGGAACACTGAAAATTAACCTCCACCGCAGATTGCACTCGCTGACTCAGAGCCTCCACCATCTCAGCCAACCGGCTCGTCTCGTGTCACCACCAACCACCTGACGTCGCTGTCTGTCTCCAGGACCCTCACACCCTCACCTCGCCCAGCATCTCATTCCCCATCAATTTCACCATGGGGGCCAAGTGTCTGGGGTGGAAGTCCGAGTCCTCTCTTGCCGTCCCCTCCATCATTTACTACTAGACGTTCACCCTCACCACCGGCTCCCATGCTCCATTATGGGCCTCAACCCATCCGGCCTTTTCCTATGACTTGCATCCGGTCTTCTCCAACCACTGAAACACCTTCTGCCCCTGCATTAGTGCCATTCCCCGAAATACCCCCAATTTTTGCTACTCAATCCTCTGCCACCAGCGACGACTCGGATGTCCGAGTCCATGACACACCTTTCCTTGATGCTTGGACCGACTGTCTACGTGCCCAACAAAGCGACGTCAATGCCGAACGAATTGGTGTCCATGCATCAAGTATTCAAGTCGCAGCGCATGGTCTATGGTCTGCCATTATGGCACTTGCCAACAACACAGATCTCCCCGAACTGGAGGCAGGATGCGACATCAATCATTTCACCATGGACGCCATTATGAATGGAATCCCACGAGTTTCTGTGTACGTAGCACATATTTTCTGCCTTTATTCGGTGTTGACCTTATCTTAGAGGTGACTCAGTTGGCGATGGCGTGTTGCGGGCCATTTGGTCCACCATGTGGAACGACATTCTCTCCCTAGGCCATGGGCCCGGGGAGAGATTCTGGACAAATGATAACTCAGATTTCATGACAATTTCTCTTCGGCCCAACATACTTGCAACACGGATTACAGAAGACGATCAAGCGTACTTGCGAGGATGTGGACTCTGTATTCGTATCTCAGTCATCTGGGGCCTGATGCCGGGTCCACTTTCTCCATCCCTCATCCTGTATCTGGCGCACGGGAACATAGACGAGGCCATATCTCGGGACTTTCTTAAAGCTGTACAGCCATCTCTTGAAGCACGGCTCCGAACATGGCCTCCTTTGATGATCACAAGAAGCGGACGAACAGTACTGGAACTAGATGTGAGGAGGGACCCCTGGACGCTCATCGCCAGTTGTACATACTTTGATGGCACACAGGTGCGTTTCCACATCTTTCCCTACTTGCAACAGTCACTGACAATTTATTTTAGATCGTGGATCTCGCCACCTTAACTGACAGCCTAGATATTGTTGCCATTGACCGACAACTTCGACTAAGTGTTGTCTTTGGTTCCAACGCAGAGTCCATATCAAAGCAAGCCCGAATCGACGCACTCCGAAGTGGGATCAATCTGACCCTCATTCCTGACACTATTCCATTTGTCACCTTGTTCGATAGTATTGAGCAAGGTGACGAGCCAGAGAGTGACGAAATGGTTGCAACAATTGATGGTGTCATTAAAGATATCTACGCTGGTCGGATTGTAACGTCGCCACAGCAGGTAATCAGAAGGTTGAGTACCAGGTCAACTGAAGACCAACAACAACCGGCAGTCGCGTGGAATGAACAGCTTGACTACCCTCGTCTTGAGGGCCTCTTCATGGCGCATCTCCGACGTTACATCCTTGGGGGTGATGGCACAGACCGTGCCTGCAAGTTTGTCAAGCTGCTGTGTGGGGATGAATACCTCCCCCTCTCGCCACTTGGTACCCTGACAGTACGTACATTATTAATGACTCCATCTCTGGCTCATATCTCACAGATAAAATTTGTCCCGTTTATCAACGAACATGGGGTAAGTGTCTCCAAAGACCTTTTGCCACGCTACTTACTTGTCTCTATTTAGGCTGAGGTCTTCGCACATACCTGCTTCCACCAGTTGGATGTTCTCATCGACGAACATATTGTGCCAAGAGTGAATAAACCGCTATGGGAAGATTTGAGCATCCACACAACTTTTGATGCAGCCATGGATGCAATATGTTCTGTTCAGACTTTCACCGGAGAATAAGCAACTTTTGATCTACTTCTACTTATTGCTCATCTTATACCCTGAGTTCCCAGTGCATGCGAGGCCGATGTGGCTTGCGTTGCAATCGTACCCCACCTGCTTCATGACTCGTAGTTCCGACTCATTTCTTTTATCACAACCTGTTGACTCAACGTTCTGTCTGACTCGGTGGCTCAATGACTCAACTCTCATATGACTCCGTTCTCGTAGTACTTAAGGACGATTGGTAGTAACCCCAAAGAGCTCTAAGCTCGACCTATTGTATTCAACTACAATAGCTTCTCATATACACATCTTTGGCTTCACAAACGCCGATCCCCGAACCTCGATTCCCCTCTCATCTTGTGAATCGCCGCTGTACAAGCTCAAAAGCGCATGTATACAAAACAATCAATACGCGCACGGATTCGGTCAGGAGAACGAAGAGAGGAAGGAGGAAGACGAGTGTGGAGAGTCCCGAATACGAGTAGGGAGAGGAAGGAAACGGGGTCGGTGGGAGTCGAAATGGACGCGAAGCTGAGCAGGTTGGGAATGTAGGAAAAGGAGATAAGGACAAGTCGAGGAAATAAGAGATTTCAAGAACACACGAAGGCACCAACACGAAGTCGAACAGGTTGCCGCAGACTCCCGCAGCCTGAGTACGCTCATCCAAGTCACTCCACATCTTGCTCCACATCGTGAAAGGGTTGTCAAGCGAGCCTCTATCTTCCTCAATAAGATCTCAACTCTCAAAGATCAACAAAGGGACGACATCTTCAAAAAGGCACTGGCATTTCACTCGATTAATGGGAAGCAGCGGGCAACAGTGAAGGACTCGGAGGTCGAGATGAAGGAGCAGGTGGATACTACCAAATCAGACGATGATGACTTACTTGACCCACACTATGACCTTCCCACTGAGTAGAGTATTGTAAGTACAGTAAAAGAAAGGAGTCTCAAGCTGTCAGTGTTATAGACAGACGCAAGGACAGACGACTATGAAGGCCGCTAAGTTCAATGGCGAGCGCGGTCCCAAGTCACGTGTGTTCATTGCGCCAACTTCTTTGTCGTCTTGTTGGCTTTGTCAACAAGCTCATCCCACTATAAATCACTTTCTATAATGCGTAGCCCACTGCGTAGCCCACTGCATTGTGGTTCTGTGCGCGCGTGTTTTGGTGATGTGACTCAGACATGAATCCACGCCAGAACCGCCATACTTGTTGTCCATTCTTCCCCTCCTGTGGACCGGTGTACGTGTGTTTTGGTGATGTGACTCAGACATGAATCCACACCAGAACCACCATACTTGTCCATTCTTCCCTTTTTCTTACACATCTTCCGCCCATGCCCATACCAGTTGCCAGAAGGCGCCCCGGTCAACGCAGGCACAAAAAAAATGAAAAGGTGCGTGGAGATCCTCTGCTCATCGAAGCTCCTGAGCACGGTTTTTGCTCTTTGTGAACCAACACTGTTCTGCACGGGCCTCAAAAGACAGCGCTTCCATATGTTCACGCGCAGTAAGTATCCATCCCCATCCGCGTCTCTGCATTTTTGGAGACTCATTCTGGCGTCAGGGACGGTAACTCGAAATCGGGCAACCGACTCGGAGATAACTTCAACGAACGCCTGACACGCGAAGGACAGTCGATCGCCGCTGCGCCGTCGTGCGCGGCCGCCCTCGCGACGTCTGCAACGATCCACAACACGCTGGGGGACATGCACATGCGCCTGTTCCCGCGACAGGCGCCCAGAGCCATCGAGAACTTCATCTGACACGCACGCAGCAGCGGATACTACGACAACATGATCTTCCACCGCGTCATACCCAAGCTCATGATCCAGACGGGCGACCCCCTCGGGGACGAGCATCTGGGACCGCGATTTCGAAGACGAGTTTGCTGACGACCTCAAGCACGAATCTGCACGATCGGTGCGTTTCAATCCCCTCTGGCATTTTTAGTCGCTTTTTTTTTTCTTTCTTTTTTTTCGTAGGCCATACGCCGTGCCCTGTGGTATAGCCAAGCTGCTGAAACCTCCATTACGCACGTTGCTTTTGTGGGCGGGATCGAGGAAGTGGCCTTCCTCCCGTGCTCAAGCCCGGATTTCTTTTCGTTCGTTTCGATGCAATTTAGGTGTGTTACCTCCGCCTCGAATGTTTTGGCCATACCCATCTCACCCCTGCCTGGTAGACCCACTTTTTTTACAGCTTCTGTCGCCTCCCAGTGCCTCCGCCGAGCCGCTCTACATCCGCGCGCAAAACGAGCTGCGCGTGGACGTGCGCGTGCGTGCGGAGGGAGCTGCCGTGTTCTCGAAGACCCTCGCCAGGTTCCTAGGACTTGCGTTCGCTCCGCCAGCATGGGCGCTCGTCGTTTTCGCTGCAGGACAGGCTGCCTACACCCTCGCCAAGTTCGCGGTCTTCGGAAATTTTTGTGGTGGTCAACACGATATGTCCTGCGTAGGGTTACTCTCGGTGACCGTGGCCAGTGAGGGTGTAAGATACTAGACCTCTTCGCGAAAGTTGCTAAGACGATCGCAAAGGAGATACCTAAGAAGAATGTGGAGAAGGTTAGTAGAACAAACTTTGGAAGCAGAGGAGAGAGAAAACGAGTGTGAAGAGAACGATAGTTGGGTGTCTGTTACTTAGATTGGACCTTGAGGGATCGTTGGTTCACACAAGGGAAAACGGAAGCGAGAATAAGACGGGGGAAATCCGACCGATGACTTTATACAAATGATCAGTACATAAGGACGAACGCGATCCGAAATCGTTGAAGTCAAAAGTTGTGAGGAGTAAGTGTAAAGTGGGGGAAAATCAAACGAGGCGTTGTAGGTAGGAGTTGATGGAAGAAAACACGAGGTAAATGAGAGGCAAGAAACACAAGTCCAGGGTAAAGTAGGGTGTTCGGTGAGCAAGGGCACGTGGTCGAATGACAGTGCCGGAGATATTGACGACGCGCACTACAAGTACAAAGAAAGGTCAGGAAATAGTAAGTAAGATCACAGAAAAGAGGGGCGCGCCTGTGCCCACTGGCAAGACAGAGAGCGCGAACTAAATTGATCCGGCAAGAGAACGAGGCTTGAGAGCCAATGACATGAAGTTGATCGGCCAAGGGTGAAGACATGAGCGATGGAATGGAGACGACAAAAGGAATGAAAGGAAGGTGGGTGAAGGAGATGTGGAACGCTTGAGGCCGTCGGCGTCGTAGTTGGTAGACATCTGAAGCTGTTATCCCAACACTGGTAAGGTGTGGGTGATCGAGAGGCGTCTGACAGAGATGGGAGAGACAGGAATACGACGAGGCAAGGAACAGCGAGTTTGGAGACGAGATGTGAGAAGGAAAAGAGAGGCGAAATGAAGCGAATAAGACGAGTGGGTGAGATGGCGATGGGCCCAAAAGAGGAGCGGAGAATTAGCAGGACTAGCAGAGACCACAGTAGTCACCCCGGACCGGTGGAATTTGCCGAGCAACCTGTCATCCGCGAAGAGCAACCTGTCAACTGAATGTGCTACGCGAGCAAAGTGTCAACCGAGTTGTGCTACGCGAGCAACCTGTCAGCACAACTATCAACAAGTTGTCCAAAAAAAAAAAGTTAGACGAAGACCTTTGCACAAAGATTAATCATTTAACAGTCTAATATTTTTGTCCGGCCCCGCCCTTCATAATCGGGTAGTTTCATTACGGGTCGATGCTTCTCGAATAACGCCTGAGCGTGTTCTAGTCGTTGATCGCTTTCTTTCACCTGTGTTGTCGGTGCAACAAGGGACGTGATAACATCCAAGCCGAAGAGAGGCATGTCCAGGGATGAAATGGGACTTGATGTTGGATGGTCCGGGTGGGACTATATTTATAGTACCCATAATGTGCCACAATTGTGCCAATGTCACCACGAGGCTGTGATAAATGTAGGCGGTGCACGGCTCGGCATTAAATAAGCGACTCCAAGAAAAGTGGGTTCCATACCATGGCGAAGCATGGCCGGGGCGGGGCGGCAGATACCACAAGGCAGGAGTGCCTCTACTCTACGCTATTACAGTAACCGAGTGATTTCAGGCTTAGATTGGGCACCGGGATTTTTGCCCCTTGCGGTACCCTCGATGAACTGAAGTGGAAGTGGAAGCATTTGCCGGTGCAGTGTCGGAGTTCAATCATTCAATATTCAATTACCATGTATGGGGGTCTGTGGGCTGGTAGCACCTCGCACGAGGTGTACTTGAGTATAATACTGTACTAGTAGGTCCTGGGGTTGATAATAACCTTACATTTCACTGGTGTAGAATATCCGGAGTCTTCACAAAGGCCAACTTGCAAGTTTCGCTGTGGTCGGACAAGAAAACGAAGGCGCCACAGCAAAAGCCACTTGGATGGGGATTCGAGTCTTGGAAGACGGTACTTCGCATTGCCCTTTACTACACGAAGTTGCGGTGACCTTAACATAACTAGCGCGGGGCCGTGGGCAGAGGTTCCTGAGACCGACTCTTTCGTGTACAACCCGAGCTTTTTGGTGGAACTAGTATGGCTTCGTACAAAACCGATAGGACTGTCAACTCCCGCAAGAGCCGCAATAATGTCCTCCCTCGACGTAAATACGCTGATATCGGAACCTCAAGGCCCCCACAAGGCCCCGTGTTGTTAGACATCGATGACGCTTTGGTTCCCCATGACGGAGAACTATTGGTGGTCGGGATGGCCATAACTGCACTTTTCAGACTGAGTTAGATGATAGTAGGCCCCTTTCAAGCCCTCTCAGGATACCCGTTCGGCCGATCTCTCGCAACGCAAGCTTCGTCGAGGAAAGCGGATCAAGTCCAGCACGACTTGAATCCTTCCGATGAGTCCACTCGCCCCTCGGCGGGCCTCGATGTACGTGGGAATACCATCGACGACTTTTCCGTCCAAGTACGACATGATCGCGTAGCCCACCAGAAAATGCCTCATCGTATCACACGGCGCACGCACGCTCATAGAATACGGGGTTGCAGCTCGAGCGTACGATCAACCGCTGGGCGAGGTGCTGCGCATCACTCCCGCACCTGCGGCGGCGCTGCAGGAAGCCGTGCTGACCGACCTTGCGGCCGTGGGGGAGAGCACCGCGCCATTCACAGACGTGTGCCAATGATGGTGCAGAGCCTGCTGCGGCACGCAATGGCCGAGGTGATCTCGGAGGGCACCATTAACTCTCTGGTTGTGACAAACTCGGCCGATGCGAACTTAGAGTACGTGCGCATGTACGAGCATCTCTTCACCCGTACGTTTCCTTCCCATCCTCTGGAATGCAGGACGTGCGCCTGTGACGCCTTCCCCAAAACATAGTTCCTCGTTCGTCATTTTTACTTTCTTTTACAATTTTTTTTGGGGCGCGTCTTGGTGGGGTTTTTTTTTCAGGGGATGCGACTGCTGCTGCAGTCTGGTGTCGCCACACGTTCTCCGCCGCGGTGGAGCGTCTCACCCCCGAGACGATGCGGCTGATTTTCGAAGAGATCATGCCGTCACTCACGGCGCTTCTGCCGGACAGCGCGGAGGACACGCTCGGGACACGCGGCATGCTCCAGGACGCGTTCAAATTTTCGCGCGTGCTGCACGGCGCGCTTGCCACGCGGGCCCAGGCGCGGACGCGCTCTACCGCTCGTTCGTTCCCGAGCTTGCGAGCACCTTATATCAGCACATCCAGCTCGTGAAGCGCCGCCGCCTCTATGACCGCCGCGAGGGTGACCGTGTCGGCGCGACCATTTTCCCCGGCCTTGTCAAGGTCTTGCCCACGCCCCCCGGGCCCGGGGACAGACTGTCGTACGCCGGGCACTGGTCATCTGCGAATATGCATTATTGGCGACTAACTATTCTGTATCGGCGCCACCACCGCCGACGGTGTAGAGTGGAATCCGAGAAACTTTGGTTCCTTTCTGCGGACGTATTGTATCCCATACGTTTTGTTTGTACCACCTATCCTGGTTTGCAAATAGTGCACTCCGGATATATACACTCGGGGTACAACCTGAGCAGAGCGTCTTATTCAAATGGAGATATCTGAAAACCCCTACGCAATAAGTAACGGGTGACATGAGTATGTACGAACTATCAAGGGTCATTCGACCATCAGCTAGCGTATCCTTAGTAACATCTGCGGATGATTGTACTCCCAGCCGCCTCCCCGTAGCTTCTAGGTACCAGCACGAATCGCGAGACGACTGGCGCGATACTCGTTGCGAACCACAACGCGAGGTCCGAGAGGCCCTACCCCGACGTCAGGCGTGTCGCCGGCTTCGGGCACGTAGCACGTCGAGCGTATCGTCCCGCATCGCCGCAGTGTAGCGAAGCGGGAGTAGCTCGTCGCAAAATGGCCACCGTGCGGACGCGTTAACGGCGCTGTGTACCCCGCGAAGGGCAGATCAGAGCGCGTGGATGCACTGGTTCTCGTCGAGGTCGGTGCAAAGTCGTGGTTACAGGCCTGGCGCGCTCCCAGACTACTGTGCCGCGCATGAGGAGTCGGAGGGCCAACTGTCGCCCACGCCTCACGTATTTTTTCCCTACTAAGCTGTCGTGTTCCGCACTACGCTACGCACCATAGTATCTGATGACTTTCGGAAGTAACAGTGTTTCTGAGGGTTGGTGGCACAAGCTACCAAGGTGTTGGTCGTAGTTTGAGGATATGATGAGCCCTGAACCACGCACACTCTAGAATATTGGGGCATGGAAAGAAGGTGGGTGATTTTAAGGGAAAATCCCTTAGGGAGAGGAGCTCCTTTTTAATTTTTTTTAAATTTAAATTTTTTGAGGGGAAT
Organism: Lactarius sanguifluus; assembly: GCA_021527775.1. NCBI lineage: Eukaryota > Fungi > Basidiomycota > Agaricomycetes > Russulales > Russulaceae > Lactarius > Lactarius sanguifluus. The sequence continues at coordinate 406,741 of JAKEYF010000020.1, read as the reverse complement.
GCACGGCAAGGCTGATGATGGGACAAACAGGGAAAGGTAGACGGGACAAACGGGAAAGGCAGTTGGGAAAAATACTGGAAAATCTGGTTTGCATAGCCTGGCTGACTTTGACCTTCGTGACCCGGGGCCAGCAGTTTGACCACTGCATCTGCCTTATCGATGAAGAGCAAAATTTAGAGGAAGCCGCAATTAGAGTGATAATAACGCCTTAAGACATGAGGCGTCCATTACGCCCAGGATGGGAGGTGAGGCCGGTGAGGGTGTGGACGCCCCCTTTCCCCCTCCGGTCACGGACCGTGATCGTGATAGGGGCTCGCCTGTCAGGGAGCCAAACAATGGCAAGGGACGGCAGCGGAAGGGGCGCCGCGCGAACGGGCGATCGAAGCGCGAAGTGGAAGGGGGCGCCGGCCCTCAAATCACGTCAGTATGGGTCTGGAGGGAACCAGAGTTTGGCGCAGGAGCGTGTTGTGTACGTGAATTGTAGTACGCCGAATTCGGAAGCGGGCTCGGACTCGGAGAGGCTTCAACACCCCACAGTACACTGGCGTATTGGGTAGCGGTGTAATACAAACAGAAAACGCCCATTCGATCCCTATAAAATGTCCAACTACGACCCGCCAGAAGTCGCTCCAAGCTCCCGAGTTAGACCACACCCCTCAGACCTTCTCGCGCACCTTACAACAATTTCATGGCTGATCGTGCTGATCATCGGGTTCCGTCCCAACAAGCCAATCCGAATCACATCTCAGCAAATACATGCCCTCATCCTCCTCTCCGCCACTCACAAGGCCATGTGCAGCATGTTGCGTCTCTCACTATGTCGCTCGTCATCGTCGTTTACTAATGTCTATTAGAATCCTCATGTGTTCGGTGATGACCAGCAAGACGTCCATCGGGAGGGCGTTCCTCAGCCAGCGTATGTGATTATGCAAGGCGAAATGCAGTATCCACCCCGCATCAACGTACCCGATTACAATATGGACTATCATCCTCCCCCATCACCTGTAAGTGATATTAATGGGTGTGTTGTTGAGTTTCCCTTCTGACTGTGACGCACAGTATCCGGAGATTCCATACGTGCACGGGCATCAGGACCTTGATCAGGACGTAGGAGTTGCCGAAGCCGTCCCAGCACAAGCACACCCCTTTGCTCCGGTGTGTAGTAGCGCCTTTCTTCTCCACGTATATATCCAACCTGATCATTTGGCACAGAACCAGGAGGTTCAAGGGAATTACGATCGCCCTTTTGGCTACGTTGCTCAGCTCCGCGCAGCTGACCTCCCTGAAGCTTTTCCCGGCGTCTGGCCCTACCCAGCCCCACCTGCCAACATGCCACCAGCGGACGGTCTGAGAAACCTTGCTGGCCGTTACCTTAACAATCCTGATACACGCGTCAACGTGCTTCGGATCGAGCCTGGCCCTGGTGGTCGTTTCGAGGTGTGGATTGCACTCGAATTGGCCGATATTTTCCAAAGATAGCATTCGCCGTCGAAAACGTGATCATCGCCATCACCCACGATGTTCAAGCTTTGGAGAAAGGAAGAGTGAAATACCGGAATATGTTGTGTTCTCCCCACTGTTTTCTTAACGTCTTGTTTTTCGTTGCTTCATAGTTGCTATCTTGTGCTCAAGCTGTGCCTCGGTTAAAAATCGTACTGCCGTGTTGTTGCTACGTTCCTTCTATATATGATCGGAGATTTTTATGTTGTGTTGGACGTGTTGGAAGACGACACACCTATTCGGGATATGGAACAGGGCCTGAGGCCTGAGCGCTGAGCCCCAGCCAGAAATCGGTCGAACAAGGTATAATTAAGCGCTGAGCGCTTGAAGATAGTCCCACTTCGAGGGTCCCGTGATCTGTTGCAACTTACATGACCATGACGAATGTGCCAGCCTAAGTGTGTGGCCACAACAGACAACCTCAACGCGTTGTTGAAGCCCACGGGTGCCGGTGGGGGTGACAACCTGAATGATGTCCTCGCCTTCTGAATATTATGGTCCCTTGGAAGGCATGCAGTACACGAACTGGCTCGTCTGCTTTGCGATGGCATATTCATGTTCGTTTCCAAGCGCCAAAGATCTCAGACCGTGAAGCAGAGAGCTATCGCGACCCTAGAACTACTCAAAGCGGTAGTGGGAATTGCTCTGCCTCGACAGCGTCACCCTCTTCCGTACTACCCTCAGGTGCGTTCCAACCTCATCCGGGCATAGGGCCGCCGCGGCTGTTAGCATGACTCCAGAAAGCACTGGAATATCCCTTCTCGAAAATGCGCAGATGAAGCGCAAACTGCATAGCGACCTGTGTGTCGAGTGTAAACTGACCATGGTCGAAGCTCGTGTGCGCCTCGGCACGTCCCAACACAAACAGTCACTTGCGTTGTCCGCGATCTTCCATGGGTCCTAGCACCACACCGACCGCTTTTCACACTCAAGTTCTGGCATCAACTTCCATTATGAAGTTACATCAAAACGTACATTGTTCGGGCCGGATCCTAGCGTGGTTCATTATAGTTTCATTATACGACTCATGGGTGGCCCACTTCTCGTAGTAGCTTCCTGCCCGTATCGCGGGGGTTGGAGAAATACGCTTATCTCTTCACTGTGTCCATGCGACGGCTCTACGCGAGCGACCCTAGCTTCTCAGACTTTTGGTACGAGTTTGTTCCGTCGAATGCGTCTAACGTCCCTGTTGCGGTGAATCCATGGAATAGGCGCAAAGGGGAAGGAGTGGCTGAGCGCAATAGCGAAATTGTCCAGGTCGAGTGAGCGACGTGCTGGTGCTGAAGAGAAATGATGCGTGTGCCGCGGGAGTCTATCCACTTCCTGTGATATTTTCTGAACGTTTCGTGGAAGATCATGAACCAACATTCGTTGTACCATATCATGATACGTCGAACGCAACATCAGGACAGTTTGTTCGGTTCTGGACGAGTGATCCGAATCACGCAAGTATCGAATATCTCTGTGGGTGTCGTGTGACTAGCGGTTTCCTACCTGTGATCACTTACCCGGGCCAGCGTCTTGTTACACATACTGTAAACTGTACAACACCCAGAGCGATGAATATACTCGGAATGTAAACGTGATTGATCATACACAAAAAACCCCTCTCCTTAACATCACGATAATTACAGCAACCAAAACTTGGCTCTGGTGATCTAAAATGCGTCTCGTGCGCGGGTTATAGATAAATAATATACTTGAGACACCAAGCCGGGCACGGATTGCGTCGCTAGCTGCGTCAAGAGCTGGTCGGACATGCCCAAGATGGTAAGTAGATCCGCAGGGATCAAGCATTGCTTGAGGTTGGCCATGGAGTTAACGTCTCGTTCGTGTCTGGCGTCATGGAACCACTGGTAGAACCAATACGGTCCTCAATACGATCTTCAATAGATAAGGCGAGCCGCTCGAGAGGAGAATTGGGGATTTGCGCAAGAGGAGGAACAGGGGTGACTAGTTGTCCCTGGCGCTCGAGCACATCTATTGTCCCTGTCCTCAGGTGTGAATGAACTACACTACTCGCCGTGGCGGAATCAGATGGGCTGGGAGGAATCGTTTGGAACGCAAGTGACAAGGGCCCTAGAAGGTACGAGGAGAGAGGTGCTGCACCTTGGAAAGGAAGACGGGGATTAGGACTGCAGCGCTCCTGGTAACCTGATGAGTAGACGACCACGCATATGGAGAAAAAAAACAACACCCTTACCCAAGTAAATTCGATCGCGATAGCTTCACTTGGAGAGGTTTCGGTTCGTATGAGCCAGTCGACGTGCAAATAGTCGCGGTGAAGCGCCAAGTCCAATACTTCCGTCCATGCTGTCAGTTGTAGTGGGAATTGCGTTGTTCCCCTTTTCCAGATACGAACTTCGCCATGGATCATAGGACCAATGTGAGTTGCCGCTTCTATGGTTCCCTGAAGATCTGATATCTGGATAAGGTTGGCATAATTGCTAGGGAAAGGCCATAAATACCTTTCAGTATGACGGTATTGTGGGGCTTCCAAATGTTGGTATATGTCTTGTAAAACTTCCCACACTCAAAGAAGATTCTGCCTGTTCGGGGGTGATCGAGAAGGACTAACACGTTTTGGTCATTCTCGAGTCTGAGATCCTTCAGTGGCTCGAGCCTGAATTCTTTGGTGTAAGTAAGTGGTCGGTCAGGAAGGTCCTTGTTCAGGTAGAAATGCGGGACGTCTCTTGGCGCTATTCGGTGGTTCACAGGTAACCGGGCGAATATCCATAATACCTCGGTTATTTTAACCTCTGTACTGAGCTCAACTGCATTTTTACGAAAGTGATCTCGTCAACAGAAAATCATGGCGCAACTTATAGTGTGAAAGGACTCACAGATCAAGGTTTTGGTATTCAACCGATGAGTGGGAGAAGTTAGGATTTGAAAATGAACCCTGACTTGCGAGGAGTGCCCAGACGAGATTCGGATGTCCTCCCGCAAAAAATCAGACTTACGCATGGTGTTGGTCGAGGTGCTACCTACACTAGATTGCCAAGGTAAGAGTCCTTGAGTCTTCACGATGTGATTATCTTCGTCGGCCGCAGCACGTATGATGTTTTGCGTATCACCGAAAACTGCTCTGGGAAGCCTAAGCACACTTCGATGACACAAAGTAGTAAAGCGGACGAACTCGTGTCCTTGATGATAGCGCTCAGCGTAATCATCCAACTCTTTTCCGGCAATGGTAAACGCGTTATCGGCGTCCGTACTACTGCCTTTCTTAGCATCGACTGCACGCTCTACAGCTCTGTCAATGGCATAAACGAGACTGAAAGACTCAATGTTATCAGCACCGTGACAAAAATCGTACACTGGAAACCAATTGGACCTTTTCAGCGCATCGACTTGATCCCGATTTCCGGGAGAGATCTCAAGGAACAATCTGCAAAGCTCGATCATTGAAACGGAGCGTTTTTGATAGGCTCTCCCTCTATTTTTCATAGATTTCTCGGGATCTTGAAAGTCAAACACTCGAGGGACCGGCATGTTGAGAACTTGGTTGAGAAACGACGAGCACCCTGAGATCTCGGGTATTCCCGAAACACAGCTTCACCGACCAGTACGTAACACGTGGACACCATCATGACCGTTCGCAGCCGCGGTAACTTCATGCATCCAAGGGTACATACATGAACCACTCATGACATGCACTGTGTCACCCCTCGTTTGCACGCACGCAATTCTACATCTTTGCGCCTATTGTCCTGATGTGGAGCGGACTTGCTCGATTGGTTGTTCAACCTTGTTTGCAACTCTCACAGCTGTCGGGCGCCTATCGTCAACCTATAAAGGAGTCGAGGATGGGCTCCGCAGATGGTTTTACTTGCTGCAGTGTTCCCTGCAGCTACGATAGCCAGCGAGCTCTGATGGACCACCAAATTGCGTTTAAAAACCGCTGGCCTGTACGATCTTCGAGCGAAGTCCCCTCCCCCGGCCAGCGCGCCATTGCGATCGACGCCATCGTCGACGTGATTTTCTCCTTCTCAACACCGCGCGCCATCATTTCTCTATCTCGGACGTGCCGCGCTGCGCAACCTATCGCGGCCTCCTACTTCCGCGTCGCGTACAACCCTGAGCACTTCCTGCAGCAATTCCTCCCGAACCCGACGGACGTACGCGCGTTCCGGTCCCTCCAGGCCGAGACGGGTGTCGTCGCGTTCGGGAAGGCGGTGCGCAACTTCCTCGCGCGTGCACCGCTGACAGATACGGAGATGAACCTATTCGTGGACGAGTCGTACGCACCACAGGTGGACAGTTTCTTCACACATGCGGGGTACGATGTGGAGGCGCATGAACAGGAGTTGGTGTTCTCCAAGAAGGGGGAGGATGAGGAGGTCATAAGCAAGATCGTGCTGCGGGTTGGGCCACCCGAGTCTTTCGAAACTCTAGACAAGCCCCGCGACTTTCCAAGAGGTACGTAGCGCGCCAGGGCATGACCCATGAGCAAGAGCAAATGACGTGGTTGCACAGAGTTCACAGACGTCCTCACATTAGATGGCGCCTACTCTCTTTTTCCGAGTCAATACGACGAGTCCATTGGAGACCCTATACTAGTGGCACCCTCCGTGCCTCCACAACAGGGCCCATCAATGTATCGCAGTTTCTCAGACAGCTCCAGCTGGGTCGTCACGTTCGACAAGACAAACGTTCTACTACCCCAATTAGCCTTCGGCACGTCCACCCCGCTGCGCGACCCTCTATACACGAGCAGCAGCGTATTGGTGTGGCCGCAGACGGAGCGCTGCGGCCCCGTGATTCTGCTACGCAGCATCGTGCTTCGCGGCGTCGTGCTTCGCTCAAGGCAGCTCAGGCTCGCTCACGTGATGTGCTGTCCAAAACTGAGCCAGTTCGTGCAGCAATTCTTGACGCGCCTCGTTCTTGCGTACCCAGAACGCGCCAGCTCGTAGTATGTTATCTGCTCTCCCTCTCACAATTGCAGGTTGCTCATCTCCAGCTGCAGCTTTGACACTGAGGTGGCACAATTCTTGCGAGTCGTCTTTGAAAGAGCAGACATCCGGGATGGGCTCGCTTCCTACTCGACAGCCTGGGCGATCATGAAGGTCTGTAGCCCATCGTCGAGGGACCTGTGCTAGGATTTACATAATCGTATTGTTGATCTGACCAGGAAATGGTCCCTCTACCGACCGATACTCCCAGTGCAGGTCTGCAGTGGCCACACCTAGCCCGTGCGAAAAGAATGCCATTTCATCGTACCACTATAGGATGCCAGCGTTGAGCACCACGTGTACTGATTCAGTTTTGCGTATCGACCGACCCAGAGCCCTACAGAACTTTTCGGGTATATCCGTGGAGGTACTTTGGAACTTTCTGGTTCAGGGCTCTATTTAGCAACTGCACTGGGATAGTATGTTGACAGGGGAAACCGCATGAATGATTTCGTGCCAACGCAAGGGTTGCCTATTGTGCGTAGCCTGGAACCGCGTTGAAACGTGCACCTAGCTATAGGCCAAGCGCGCACTAGTGTGTAGTACAAAGGCGGCACTTTCCGCTCGTAAGATTGACTTCGCCGCAAGACCGAATATGAATACAGCAGGTGACCAGATGCTTGATCGAACGACAATTGTCTCCCGATCATGGTTGCAGCGTGGTGACCTGGATGACAGTTCCGAGACCACGCCAGCCAGTACCGGCGCCGGCCTCCTGCGACACTTCCTTCGGCATGTCCGAGAGCACTTTGCAGATGAAGTTGGGGTCTGTCAGCGGCATCAGGTCGTCCCGCCGAGGCAAGGGCCTAGAAAAGGGGGGTGCCCAAGAGAGATATCAGAGAAGAGCAAGTTATGTGGGAAGAAGAAGCCGTACCCGCTTGACGCGCTCGTGTGGCGCTTCCCAGCCGCGCGTCTCGCGCACGACGAGCGGCGGCGTCGACTGCGAACGAGTGGTAGATGCGCGTGTCGTGAGCGCGGAAGAGTACGTTGTCAACGCGTAGCGTGAAAGCGGGAGAGGATGAATATACATGTCGGCATCACGCGCTGCGCGGATCCGTTTTGGTGTTCGGAAAAGAGACATGAAGAAGAATAGTGACGTACCACGCGAACGAGTAGATGCGATGCGCCGTTATCGTGTAGCTCATCGTCGAATAGTGGGATCTCTGCGTAGAACAGGATCGGATCCGGACGTGAGAGCTCGGCGATGGGAATCGAGTGGTGCGCGTTGGAGGGATCGGCGGGTGTCCACTGCGCATTGTTTGACCCCGCATCGTCTAAACTGCCAGCGTAGGTCGTCGTGTAGGTCCAGTCATAAGGCTTCGTCGCGACCATCTGCGGCAGAGGGATCTGCGAGTCAGCGCCGGTCCTGCGAGAGAGAAACATGTGAACATATAGGCCGGTGCGAAGTGCGATACTCACCGACTCTTTAGCCAAGCATCGGCATAGCCCACTTTGACGCCCCCGTCTCCGTCCTCAAGCGGACCACTCTTCACCCCTCTGAGCGCGTCTTCTGAGCGAAATGAGTACGTCCACCCGCTCGGACGGTGTTTGATCTGTAACAAGTTGTATCCGAACATCATCTCTGGATGCGGAATGCCCAAGGACGCCTGCAGGGCATCACACTGGGCCGCGCTTGAGATTGGACCCGTCTTGGCGGTGACGGTCCAGTCGAAGATCTCTATCGCGCGTGAATTTGGCGATTCGGAGAGTTTGTGCTTAGGTACTGCGACGGCTGCTGCCATCACGGTGTCTCGATAGGATGGGATGTTTGCCGTCGTTGAAGGGGCCGAGCGGTGTGGGAGAGGCAGAGGACAGATGCGGTTTAATCTCCGAACTGCAAGACCACGATGAACGACGACTCGCGTCCATCTTCACCAAACGCGCCTCCCCAGGATCTCTGGTCGAGCATCCTTAATTCTGTGTCTTCGTCGCGTTCTATACCAGCAAAGAATATCCTCGTCCTTGGCCAGCCTTCCACTGGCAAGAGCACCCTCGTATCTGCCCTTCTCCAAGGACCACCTGCCGATGTCGGCAAAGACGAGCCACGCACAGACTACGCATTAGGATACGACTGGACCGATGTACGCGACGAGGGAGAAGAAGGTCTGTTATCCACTCTACCCTCCTGAATGCGTGTCTCACACTTACCCAGATATCCTCGCCCGATTATCCGTGTACACCGTCCCATCGTCGGCTCCTTCATACACCGCCCTCGTACCGCATTTCTTGCAGCCACAATCCGCTCTTCCACATACCGCCGTTGTGATCGTGCTGGACTGGACACGACCCTGGACCTTCCTCGAGGAGCTACACACCTGGCTCGCTTGGATCGAGCGTTGGGTCCAAGGTGACAGCGCGCGAGAGCTCGAGGTCACCCGCGAAGAGCACCGCGAGCGCTGTCTGTCCATTTATCGCCGTCCCTGTCTCAGTCCTGACTGCGGCTCCTCACTTCAGGGCAGGCGCACCTTCAACATTACACTGAACCATCCACCGAGCCGCTTCCTGCGACGTCCAGCGCTCTCCAGGGCACAATCCTTCCATTAGGACCAGGAACGTTCACCCACAATACCGCCGGCGTGCCCATCATCGTCGCGTGCACCAAAGCAGACCTAATCGATGATAATACCGACCTTGTCGGCGCCGGCGCGTCTGGGATGGGTGGTATGGTGAAGGGGAAGGGAGGCGAATGGGAAGAACGCACAGACGGGATCATGCAAATACTGCGCACAATTTGCTTAAAGTGTGCGCGTCACTTCGACGTAGGCTCCCTTATTCGTTTCTTATTCTCGTGGTGTTGCAGATGGCGCAAGCCTCTTTTACACGACACCGCAACCGACGACACTCAACGTTCTGCGCCAATACGCGCTCCATGTCCTATTTGTGCCCCCAGCCCCTTCCCCGACGGCGCACTCGACAGCACTGCCGCGCCGGTGCGTAACCCGTTTCCATTCGCCCACAAGCCGAACACGCTTGATCGCGACCGCATCGTCGTGCCTGCGGGATGGGACAGCTGGGGAAAGATCGCGGTGCTGCGTGACGGCTTTGACGCGAAAGCGTGGGGCGAGGCATGGGAGCGCGATTTGTCGTCCGACGCCGGAATCGACATGGACGGCGAGGCCAGCGCTCGAAAACTGTACGCGTCCCTCGTGCAGGACCAGGGCCCCAAGGTGCGCGCGACCTTTTATTTTCATTCTCTCTCTAAAAATTCTGATTCGACGTAGCCAACCCCGCTCCCACCCCTCAACAACCCAACGCCCGAACAAGCCTTCCTCGCGAAGAACTACGACGAGAACGCGCGGCGTGCGGACCGCGATCCGCGTGGGATCTTCCGCACCCCCACGGACGCGTCCGCGCCGCCAGCTGCCGGCCTCGTTGGGCCCTTGGGCTCGTCGTCCTTCTCGCTGCCGACGGTCGAGCGTGCGCTGGCGGAGATGGAGGGCAGCAGCGCGGGCACTGCGCTTGGCGGCCTCGGACTCGGCAAGCGCGCGGGTGCGCCGACGTCGCCTATCCTCGGGAGCGCACCGAGCCCGACGGGACAGACGCAGCACGAGGTGCTGCAGAACTTCTTCAAGAGCCTGCTAAATACCAAGGACCGCGCTGCGAGCCCTGGAACCTCGGCGGTAAGTCCTGGCGCTACGGTTGGGAAGCCGCCGCCGACAGGGCCGAGGTCGTCGGGTGGTGGCGCTGGGGGTGGTGGTACGAGTACGAGTGGGGATTCGCAGACGGACCCGGATGCAGGCAGTGGGGCGGAGGATGGGTAGTAGTGGCGCTTACTAGCCTGGTCCCTGTCCGTATCGTCGATTCTGGTGCTTATTACAGTAGTGATACCCTCAAAAGTGGGATGACCGCGTTCTTCGTGACGCATGCCCGAACAGCACGGTAGACTGTATGCACGTGTCTCGTTCACCAGTCCATGTCTCGATATCATTTACGTCTAGGACTACCCGCGTTGGAAGGCCTAGGGTGAGCTAGATACAATCGAAAATGTCATAATGCCAGTGAGTTATCATCTTGAAGACGGGATAAGGCACATCCCGTTTTACCGTAGACATCGGTCAAAGCGATCACCTCGCTCATCCGAGTCGCTCACTGAGATGGGCCACGGAAGTAAAAGGGGGAATCCGTGGCTCGAGAGCCGCGGCGCTGTAGTCACTAAAAGTAACTTATAGCGTACCCGACGGGTCGCGCCAGCAGCCCATTCCTTTCCGGCTCCTTTCAACACCTTCGCTATTTTTGACAATTTTCGATACACATCGGCGATGCATGTAAGACTTGGAGTGTGATACACTGCCCGGGTAACAAGTATTTTAGAAAAAAAAATTCCTTTCCCTCTCATCGTGACCATGATGTCAATGCAAGCCTCGTCGCGAAACATAACTTCTGAATCAAAAACATAAAACAAAACATGAGTACTTGTGAGGACTTGGGGGCCAACGCACACAACCCCTATACCAGAGATACTATCATCGGGAGCTTAGGATGGAACGTCCCAACTGATCCCTTCACCGATGGAGTAGAAATGATGCCAAATCTCCAAACTATTTCGGCGCCAGTAGGCGCGAATTGGAAAACAGGAATGATCTGCGATAGCACGACCTCTAGATGCAAAGATGTAGTCAGTTTGGCAAGATCCAAGACGCGTCCACGCTTCTCTTACTCATTTCGAGCTGTGAAAATTTGAATCCACTAGATGTAGCATAATCAGCCAGCTCGTCCAAAGAATGGCTTGTTATACGCACATACAGGCACGCGTGCCACCAATAAATGTCATACTACAAGAGCTGTCAGGAACAGTGATCCATTCAGTTGTAGAAGGACGTATTCCGCACGTATTTGCGTATACACCTTGGATATTTGCATCTGCAACGCTTTGGGGAAGTGGTGCTAACCAACGTTCCGGTTTCCATTCGGCTGCATCGGCCCCCCAAATCGACGGGTCGCGGTTCAAATTATAGATTTGAGCGAAGACGTTCGTATTTTTCGGTACGAAGATTTCATTGACTTCGCGTCCGTCGACATCCCGAATGGGGGCAGAAAGTGGGAGAACAACATCGCTTCGAGTACTGTGCCAACTACTAGTGAGTATGAAGAGCCATAGGACGAGAATTATGCGTACGTTCTCATTACTCCAGGAACAGGCGCGTAGCTGTGACACCTTTGAGAATACGTCCCAAGAACCAAGACGAACACCTTACAGGCGCAGAGTTTCACGACACACCGCCTCCAAGAAAGGCAAAGAGACAAGCTGGTCATGCGTGAGCTCCTCGTTGTCTTCGTGGGCCTCTTTCAGCTCTTTTCTGAGCTTATCCTGGACGTTAGGATAGAGGGAAAGTAGATGTAGAATCCGGGAGAGAGCGGACGATGTCGTATCTGTTCCCGCTATAAGAAAGACCCTAAAAGAAATGACCTAGTCATCAACGCCGCCTAGTTTGAATCAACGCGCGCTGGGGCGTACGCCATTTGCGCAACCAGTTCCTCTTCGCTCAATTGAATGTCCTCGGGTCCCGCCAATCTAGCTCGCACTATAAACGGTCACCTCAGGTTCTGATCTGAAAGCGCGGTGTCTTGTACGCACTGAGAAGACTGATGATATCATTTCCATCACCGACCTGCTTGACAGTCGCGTCATCACCAATTTCCAGCAATCTCTTCTTCGCCTCGTGAATACCTCTTGACTTGGAATTCAGGGTCTCCGCGAGGTCCATGAGATGGTTTAATTTCGGCCACGGCAACGTTCTTCCTAGGAACTTGAGTAGTTTGGGGTGGAATATCTTGTCGATATAAGGAAACAAGTTTCGAGATACCGCAAGAGAGGACGAAGTTGGGCTAGAAAGCGTATCAGAATAACGAAGTCACTTCAAACGTTCCTTGTACTGACATCCATTCCTTGAGTGCTCGACAATACTCGTCGTCTCTGCCTTCAAAAATACCAAAGGAATACCCGAGACCGGCTTGCCCAATGAGTTCGAGAGCAAGCCTTCCCATCCAATCGGCAACGTTGATCTCCTCTGGGCCATTCGATACAATCGACCAGAGGTTCTCACGAAGCTGAGAAGAACTGAGACCACTGGTTCGGGAATACAAACCTGGGAGAGTACCTGTTTTGTGATCCTATGAAAAATTGGGGTCATATATCGCATGTGCTTGATGTTGAATGCGGGGTTTAGCAATTTTCGTTGCATCCGATGTTGAGCACCTCGATTGGTGGCAATGTAAGTGTACGTCCACGGAAAATTTAGAGAATGATTTCCCTACCTGACGTAGCAAAGAGCGATGGCCCAGACGCGTGCATGTTCGAGCTTTTTCGGTTTCAAGACGAAGGTCAATCCTTAATCCGAACGAAGAACGTACCGAAGGAAAGCCTCCGTCATTTCAAAAATGGGTTGATCCTTGACAAAAATGTTGTTGCATGCCTTAGGATCAGATACCACGAGCTGGATATCCTGTGCCCCAGTTATAACATCCCGTGGTGGTCAACGCTCATCAGGACGTACCCCAAAAAAGCCATAGATGCGTGCTACTTTTCCGTACGTCTTGTATAACCCTTCGTGGAACGGATAGGCATAGGGATTGAATATATGGTGCCAATGACCTTCTCATTCTTTCAGCGTGCAGCCCGTTTTCTCTAACCCGCGGAGCTCACCCCAGAAAAGAGAGGGGTTAGACGGCCCGGGAATTTTCAGGAGGCCCCGCTGCCTGAACCTGCGCCTGAGGAAGGTAAGCGAGGCCGCCCCGGCCAGGGCTACAAGGGCATAGGCGGCGACCACGAAGAGAGAAAACATGTTAAGGTGCTTGGGAGCGAGCAAACGAAACCTCCATGAAGGCTATATAGTTGTATGGTCCGGAACCACGGTGGCATGTTGACAAGTCGGTGATGATTCGCTACGACTCCGGATTTTAAGAACCCCGTCAGTTATTTCCGGTTCGCAGTAAAGTCAGCACAGATTAGGCAGCAACTCGGAGCAGTGCCTATTATTGTTCAAGGAATGTGTTTCGATAGCTTGATTACTTACCCGGAGCTTCAGAAGCTATAATTAACGGCGGAGCAAGCCACGAAGTTCGAAACACCTAGTCACAAGCCTAGTCAGCTGTCCTGTTGTCGGAAGTCGTCGCACCCAGAAAGGAGATCATTGAGTGTTTTTGAACACCCGGAACTTGAATATAGCTTGAATCTCAGTGTGGGCTCGTGATCAGCGATAATCGATATACAGGCTGGTACAGCTGAGTTTAAAGGGAGATGACGACCGTAGTGCAAAGACGCATCAAAGGGGGCCCGCAATGTGAGGCGGACGTGCGGGGCTGACCCGCGGGTATTAACGACAATGACACACAGTATGCTACTAGTGAGGCTAGTCGGGCACGAGTAAATGGCGACTTTCTTCGCAACGAACTCGTCTGATCCTCCAGACGAGTTATCAGCCTGGGAGTCGTCACAAAGTTGTTGTTTGTTGGAGTTTTGCTGGCAGCCGCCATTCCGGGATTCTGGGCCGGACCCGGGTTTTTCTGGTTGCGCCGACGGACTGCCGACGGTGACTCTGACCTCAACCCGATGATCAAGAAACGCACAAGACCCCAACCCCGCGTCCGCGAACCTTCACCAGACCTTTCAGATACTGCATCTCAGGATGTACAGAACGAGGGCGAAGCTGACCTGCCGTATGCTTTAGGCGCCCGTTTTTTTTCGTTGTCTTCGCCTAATGTGCACCCGAGTGCCACAGTGTCTCCGAACTCCTCGAGCTTCGAAAGTTTCGTCGTGCGCGACAGGGTATCGATGCGGCCAAACTGACCAAGGGCGACGGGAAGAAGAAGCGGCGACGCAAACCCGAGGAAGATGGGGACATGCCTGAGGGCGGGCTTCAACCCGGTGCACAGGTGTCCGAGGACGACTCTGACTCTGAGTGCGTTTTTTTTTTCGTGATTATCCTCGCGCGTGTGGGTTAATCACGACACTTGTCAGAGACTCAGGCGACAAAACGGCCAAGATGCGGCGTGCTGTGCGCGCTAACAACTTTACACAGCAGACAAACGCTCTCGACGTAGACAAGCATATGTATGCCCTTTTGTCCCCCTTTTGAGTAAGGGCTCATGTTCTCATGCAGGTTGGCGTATATCGAGGAAAATATGAAGCTCCGTCGCGGGCGCGCCGAGCAGGAGCCCGACTCCAGTGCGGACGCAGCCCCCAGTGGGAGTGCGCAAGAGGACCTTTTCAGCAATCTAGATCAGCGGTACAAGGTCGAGCGCAAGCCCGGCGAGGAGGGCAGCGTCACCAACTCGCTGTCGATGCTCACCGCCATACCTGAGGTCGACCTCGGCATGGAGTGCGTCCCATCCTTTCTTTTGTCTCTCCTTGTACTTATGAAACCAGCACACGTCTGCGAAATATCGAAGAAACGGAAAAGGCCAAGATCACGCTCTCACACGGTCGTTCACGTGACCGTAAACAACCCGACGACGAGGCTCATCTCGTCGCGACTCGGTGTACGTTGTCTTTCACCCCCCCTTCTCAGCATAAACAGAAGCAACTTTGTTACGTGCAGTCTATCGCCCGTCTTTGCGTGCCAAATCAGACGCAGATATCATTCGCGACGCAAGACGCGAGGCGCTCGGGCTCCCGCCGACAGTGGAGGAGGAAGATCGCGGGCGTGGCCCGCGCATGGCGACGGATGAGATGGTGATGGAGCGGTTCAAGAAGCGCATGCGCAAATGAGGCTCGTACGATTTCGCTCTTCACGTCCCCTCCTGCTCCGCATGTGTATCGTGTCTCTTGTAATTCTGTCATTTTCTTGTGCGAATCACACGCTATCTATCCTATATGCTATTACAGTGAATCCAGAGACACCAGTGGGGGCTACAGGTAACGATTGCACAGACGTAAGTACAGTCGACTCAACCGAGAGGGTGACGCCATCCATGTGAACATAAAAAGGCTTCGAGGCAGTGACAAACAGGGACAAGGCACGGGGATGCGCTAATAATACGCAGGCACCCTCCTCGAGTCCTTACTCGGATTTCCCCTTCAGCCTTCAGCTTACCAAAATAAAGCTTCCCAAGGTCCGTCACAGGATCCCACCCCTGATCGACCCATCGTGCAAACTCCGTTGGGAAGAAAAAAAAACAAAAACCCGGAACGAACGTGGAACGTTGAACCCTGGTGTTACGGTACCGCACTCAGGTGCATTCCCCAAAGTGTAGAGCCCTACTTTGCGTTGTCTATCCGAACAACAGCAAAGTGAGTGTGTCATACTAAAGTCCAGGAAGGAGCGGCTAGCCCCACCAAAAAAAAAAGCTGCGTGTAAAGTGCTACCGTGTAAAAGGATTGAGCGAACTACTAATGTGCAGATGGAGTTCCGGTCTGTCCGTCATAAAGCCCGAAGAAAACAAACGAGTGACATGATTAAAGTGTTCTACGATGTGCGTCCATGAAAAGTGAATGAAAAGTGACGGGTATGTGAGTGCCTTTTCTACAGTAACTTGAGCTGGATACTGATCGAGAAGTCGAGTAGGAGACCGAGTACGTTCGAAAGCAAGCCGCCCAATGACGAAGGGAGTGGGAGATTATTTCGGCTCAGGATAGCCTTCAGCTTACCAAAATCGGGCGTCCCAAGGCCCGTCACGGGATCCCAACCCTGCAAGGCCTGTCCAAAAAAGAATAAAAGTCGTAAGTTGCACATTGGCACATATCCAAGGTCGAGAAGAAAAAAAAACGCACGTCGAAACCAGGAGTGCCGCACCCCGGCGCGTTCCCACTCTTCACGTCATTGAAGCCGGGTACGCCAATGGAGTACAGCATTGGATTAAGGAAGCCAAGGGGGGGTTTTCCCGCGGCGAGCTGCGCGTCGTTCAGAAGAGCAACGATGCCTGCAAACGCCGGGGCGGAAGCGGAGGTGCCAGCGATCAACCCGGGACGGCCTTTCCAAAAGATCAGGAAATTGTCGGACTGGGCCGAGACATCCGGATAGGCCTATCCGAAACACTTAGGTCAGGCCGTCTAGAAACAAGGTGTGGGGAAATAAACGTACACGGCCGCGGCTATATATAGATAAGTAAGTGTCGACCCGAGCGAAGGGAAAAGGAAGAACACTTACGAGTTGTACAATCCCGAGTATTTGTTGCCAATCTTTGAGAGGAAATTACGGACAGCCCCATCTTGGTAAGATGGACGCGCAAACTTTGGTTTACCATTTCAGCGTGGTGGGCAATTCTGAATCACGAAAGAGCTTACATAGTTGCTGAACCCTCCACCCGAAAAATCTGCTGCGACCTCGGGGATGAGCCTCGTCCCGCCCACTGCAGTGACGCTACATGTTCACGCGGTCGTGGTGAGGAAGAAAAGAAGGGGTGACAGCACGACGTGACGCACAATGGGCAACTCGCTGGGAACGAAGGTAAGAACTGGGTTCGATTGTTGCCGTCGTTCGTGAAACACTGTTGAGACTCAGGGTCTGGATTGCCGTCGCCAACACCGAAATCACCCGATGCAAAGATGATTGACACGCCACGGCAGCCTGTATAGGACGTTAGCCCGACTCGGAGAATATTACCGGTGGAAGTCCTCACTGAGCTTGGCGAATTCCTTGCAAACGCGCACTGCGTAGTCTTTGGGCACTGAAAGAGAGGCGGAGTATGTCAGTATCGATCACATTACGGGTAACACTGGCGCGCTGTATCTAGTTATCGGCCTTTTTACCTGTCTGTTCATGCTCTCCATAGCTCGTCGAAATGGTCCGTGGGATATCTTTGTCAGAGAGGGCTAACATAAATTGCAGCCACTAGGAGGTCGTACCAAATGCGGTGCGTCAACACATTCGTCAGATGTGGAAAGAGATAACTATAACCCACATCGTCGTATGGTTCATTCGTGTTGTCCGGTACCGTGGCGTCCGGGATGAAGGGCGGGCGACCGCCGGTCGAGTAGAACGTCCCAGGGGTCGGATACGAGAGACCAAAACCGAACTGGGTGTCCAGATTGGCTTCTGGACCGGCCAATGAGGTATCTTGGGGGTTCTGACCGCCTGATAATCACACCCACAGCGATGAGTGTCACAGGGCCCTGAACACGTGTATATGAGACACGAACCATTAACCAGGACGGTCTTGAACGTAGAGCCGACTGCGTCTGGGCGCTCAGAAGCGTAGAAAGTCTGCAAATCTCCCACGTTCGCGAATTCTTCCAGATAGCCCGTGATCCCGATCGAGTTCTTGTCCGTCGCAGCTGGCTCATACGACGCCGCGTTGTAGAGCTGAAGGAGACAAGAGACCGTGATCACGTTGGTACAGTTTACGCCAAGAAGCCGATCCGTAAGCACAGGACTCGGAGTGACGGGAGAGCCACTGTCCCCAACCGGGGAGGAGGCGACAGAAACATCGATAAGTCCTGCAAGTGAAATGCTAATGTTGTTGAAGTGGAAGGCGGCGCCCATCGCCTTGGGGTGGCCAAAGTACGTCGTGGGCTGCACGAGATCGATGTGCGCGTGCAGGTGCTCCGGGAGACTGTACTGGGTCGTGCGGACGAGCACATTTCCTTCAACAGCGTGCTTCCACAGATGGAATTCCTGCATACAACAAGCGAGTCGCGACGTCAGAACGGGGATGGAACGGAATAGTGCCAAGATGGAAGAAGAACTCACAGTGTCGAGCATCGCCTCCGCCAGCATGACAGGAACAGTAACTGTGATCCAGTCACCCGCTGACGAGCGTCTAACCATCTCGCCCGTGATGCCGTACTGAGATAACCACGCATCGACAGCACCGACACTATGACGAGACGGCTTGACAAGCTCCTCAACTTGCTCCTTCAGGAGATGCTGTCCATACCGCGCGTGATATGGGTCACTACTCTCGTACAGATGGCGCTCGAGCTCATCGAAACGTGTCTGGGGCAGAGCGATGCGCAGGGGGATGGGCCGTGCGGGCGGTGCACGACCAAGGTCGATCCAGTCATGCGGTGGCGGGACGGACTCTTTCAGCCTCGGCGTGTTCGCGTTTGGGTGAGAAGTTCCAGGAGCGGCGAGGGACGATTGAAGGGCGCCTAGAACCAAAGCAACGAAAACGGTCGGACAGAAAAAGAGAGAACGCATTGCTGAGACGCAGACACGAGGACTGTCGTGCGTTGGGGAAAGAAAAAGAGGGCTGCACAGGCCAGCAGCCGTGTTTTAAGTGCCAACCATGCCGCGTTGTAAACGTGCCGCCTTGGCCTTGAATTAGTTCTGAGCATATCCGGCTGAATCCGTGACAGATGTCAGAAGTAAATCACGCAAGTGGCACGAGGCAGGGCACAATAAATGCCCGAACGTCAGGTCAAGATGTGCTGTCGGTGATAATAGACAGACTGTACTGTAAGCGAAGTTGCCCTTGCTGAGTGGGATTTTGGGGTCTGCTCTGCTCTTGTATTCCCCGACATAACAAGTACTGTAACCGTATTTATGATTACAGTAAAACGCGGTCCCGGACAGACGATTCGGATAAGGAGCATGGGTAGTGATTTAGTGATCATGAATGATGCCGTCATGAGAAAAAAGTATAATCCGCATCTGTGATGTGAAATTAATTTCCATGTGGGTCTCGGCTGCTTCCAGAAAGCTTCAAGCTTCAAGCCTCGATGTTCAAAGCTTCAAAGCTGTGCTTCATGCTTCAATGCTTAGGTGTCCAAGTGAAGAGAGCGACAACTAATGAAGAATGGTATCAATGACTCGAAGCGCCATTAGACAAACGAGAGAGAGATGTAAGAAAGAGACTCGAACTTGAACTGCCATTGGCCAGTTTAAAACCGAATCCTCGCACCAGAAATGAACTGCGTTAACTCATCCGGTTTCCCCAGGACACAGGGTTTAGCCTAGGCCCCTGGTGGTCTCGAGGAAGTATCGCAGTGAATCCACGCTCGGTGGAGAGTGCACTCCGAGTCCTTCATGAATCAAACTTAAGTTTATGCACTCAGTTTGTGGTTGTACTGAGTTCATCCAGCGCGCGCATGGTACTTTCCAGTGAGCCGGTAATCTGGCTTCGTGCAGAAAACCATATCGAAGAAACACTGCTGGCGAAGAACAACTTGAAGCAGGCTGTGGCTCCCGGAGCACGGGCACGTAACTTATCTTGTAACTTACTGTACGTTCC
Source organism: Lactarius sanguifluus (assembly GCA_021527775.1). Lineage (NCBI taxonomy): Eukaryota > Fungi > Basidiomycota > Agaricomycetes > Russulales > Russulaceae > Lactarius > Lactarius sanguifluus. Next base: position 387,176 of record JAKEYF010000020.1, on the reverse strand, counting down.
TGTACCTTAGCACATAACGTTAATCAGGGGTACCTTCGTTATATGTGCGCTCTTTACAAGATCGTTAGTCACTAGACATTGGCAACTTAAGTTGTAGAAGTGACACTGTACTACAGTAGTTGCCTTGGTAGTGGCCACGGTGCGGTATGACCGGCAGTCTAAGTCACGGTCTACTGTAGGACTGGTGGTATAGGCTCGAACTCAAGCACGAACTACACCGATCAACTCGCCAAGCCCGCTGTCGCCGCAGTGTCGCGCCAACGCCAACGCCACCCGGGCCAAGCCTTGAGTTGAGCCCACTGTCAACGACTGACCCACCGGTGCATCATAAGAACACCTACACCATATTCCCCGATGCGTCTCCAAGTCACCTTTATCTAATTTGTAACCAGGGAAAAAGGATATATAACTTAATGACGATGTACCTAAGGAAGCACGACGCCGTCCGAGTCGTGCACAACAGACAAGTCAGCATCACTGTCAAGATCACTGTTGTAAGTATTAGAACGGATACCCACCTCAGTCAGAGAAAAGGATGACTGAGGAGTCTACAAGACGGTTTCAGAGTAAAATAACAGCTGTACAGTTTATGCGTCTCTTGGGCACGAACTTGACTCAATGTAGTATATTACTTTGCCAAAACGAGTCATTGTACCCGGACCACATTCCTGAACGATTGATCCTTCCAATAACATACACAAATGACAGTCTCAATAGCCCAGGATTAATGTATTAATGTGCCGACACACCACGAACACGATCATGAAGCTTTTCCTCAGACTTTCAGAGCGATCTCTTTCAGCACCTCAAAATTAGGTGTCCCGAAACCCGTCAGGGGATCCCATCCCTTCGTCGCCTAACCAGATGTTCAGAGCCATACATACACCAAACCCAGAAAAACGAGGAAGCACTCACGTTGAACCCAGGCGTCCCGCATCCCGGGGCATTCCCGGCCGTGATGTCATTTAATCCTGCTCCGTTCAACGCGTATATTAGCGGGTTGAGGAAGCCGAGAGAGGGCTTGCCCGCGGCGATCCGCGCGTCATTCAGTAGGGCGACAAAGGCAGCGAGCGACGGTGCCGACGCCGACGTGCCGCTAATGCGTGCCGGGCGCCCCCGGTAGAAGATTCGAAAGGCCGACCCCTGCGCTGAGATGTCCGGGAATGCCTGTTAAAACGACAGTAATGCGTCGTCGGGTTCAGAACTTTATCGCGAAGCTGTGGGCCCATACGCGTCCTGAGGTATTGAAGAGCCCCGCGTAGGTGCCATCCGGTAGCGATTCTAAGAACTTGGTGACTGCAGCCCTCTGCCAGGACGGGCGTTGGAACTGAAGTGAGCCAGTCAGATGGGTGAGGGCACAAAGGATAAAGGAAGGCACACATAGTTGCTGAACCCGCCTCCTGAATAGTGAGCAGCGACTTCTGGAATTTGGGTCGTGGCGCCGACTGCGGTGACGCTTGTACACCCCGCGGAAAATACGTCACGAACGTAGGAGAAACAGACAAAAATGATGCTGGCTTACTACGGACAGCTTGCAGGGAAGTAGGGAAGGAATTTGGTCTGATTTTTGCCGTTTGTCGTGAAGCAGATCTGTGTCGCAGGATCGGGGTCACCATCCCCAACGCCCCCGTCGCCTGAAGCGAACAACAACGAAACACCACGTGCGCCTATTAACCATCTTCAGTCTATCATATAACGACGGGAAGAGTAGGTGGAGAACCAAGTTGAGCAAAGCCTCGGCACACACGGTGCGCGTAGTCCATGGGGACTATATGCATAAACGGGGGTGAGTCTACGAGAGGAACGGGACGGGCCAGAATAGATGCTCACCACTTTGCTCATCATCGCCATAACTCGTAGAGATGACTTGTGGTATTTTATGCTGCGCCAGGACGAAGTCAAGCCACTAGACGTACAACTAGTATCAAGAACCAGCCTCGGTGTGGAGAATGCACACTTACGTCTGCATAAGGTTCATTCATGGCATTTGGCGTGAGCGCATCTTTAATGTATGGGGCCCTTCCACCGGTCGAGTAAAATGTGCCAGGAGTTGGGAATGAGACGCCAAGAGCGAACTGCACGTCCAAATCGACCTCAGATCCGGCCTCAGCCAAAGTCTGGTTGTTTAGACCACCTTCGAACCAATTAGTAGCCGATCTAGAAGAGGGGGCGAAGAGGCAGCGCAATACACACCGTTGATGAGCACGACATCAAACGACGTGTTGACCGCCGCTGGGACCTGATCCGCGTAGAACTGCTTTAAATCAGCAAAATTGGCAAATTGCTCCAAATAGCCCGTAAGCGCGATCGCGTTCTTATCGGGGGCCTGGGGGACGTAATTGACCGCGTTGTAGAGCTGCTTGAGACACGAAACCGTGATCGTCATGTTGCAGCTCGCGTCGACTGTCACCCCCGACCCAGGCACGGTGACCTTTGCGGATACTAAGGATTGGGAGGATGCAACCGGGTTGAGATCTATGAAGTGGTATGTGGTGCGCTGTGCCTTGGCGCGGTTGAATACCGTCGTCGGCTGGATGAGCTCGATGTGTTCATCGAGGTGTGGGGGCAGGCTGTACTGGGTTGTGCGCACGAGGGCGTCACCGTCCTCGGTGTGTTTCCACATGCGGAATTCCTAGAACGTGCATTGAGTTGGACTTCGCAATAAACGAGGCATGGACCATGGTGACAGACCGTTCCGAGCATCTCTTCCACCTGCACAACAGACAGGCGCACGGTCACCCAATCGCCCGCAGGCGACTGGTGACACGCCTCCTTCTGAATCCCATGACTTTCTAGCCACTCGTGGACCGCGTCGACGCTGCTTGCATGTGGCGCCACGAGCGCCTCGACGTCCTCCTTCGATAGGTGTTTCCCATAACTTGGGTGGAACGGGTCACTAATCTCCGAGAGGTGCTGCTCGAGCTCGGAGAAGCGCGGCTGGCGAAGCGCGATGCGTAGCGGAATGATGTAAGAAGACGGCGCGCGACCTAGATTGACCCAGTTGTGTGGAGGCTCGATACTCTGGCGCAGTTTGAGAGCGCGGGTCGTGCCGGAGGTGACGCCAAGGGTGACGTTGGCCAAGGGGACCGCAACGAGGAAACAGGAAAGGGCTGATACGCGCATGGGGACTTATAATAGCTGGTGATGTTCCAATGGCGCTAGGCGAGCTGACTGCTACTAGTACTACAGCTGCCCTACAATGTTATATGAGCCGACCGTAAAGATAGGACCCTAGAGCCTGAGTAAATGGGGAAAAAAACTTCATCATTCCATTGGCGAAAGGGGGACCGAATAGTAGTAGTACTTGCGATCGCGTCTCATCTTCTAAGGAAAATTGGCCGGTTATAAGGAATGAACACCATGGAACACCAGAATATTATCCACGGGTTGCTAGGTGTTTCAAGTCTCCGGATCCGCAGATTGAACGTATTGAACGTTGAATCGGAACGTCGAACGAGTCGAACGACCCCGTCTAGAGAGGACGGCTGGTCATTGACATAGTGCCAGTGGTGAACCGGTGAACAGAGGACCATGATTTTATCTTAGCTGAACAAGACTCGCTCTCCTGGCGCAGTGCAGTGGGTATCCCAGAGGAACCAAGAAAGTGTAAAGCCGTGGATGCCACCAGTGAATACAGTGTTTGTACTTTCATCGATGCTGCATATGATATGTACTGAAACGGTACAATATTTGTCGCAATTACTGTACACTTCGGGAGTCTGAACGTTGCCATCGCCACAGGACTTGGCCTACAGTACGTGCCATGAAAGGAGAAACCAGAAATTCCACGACTGTCAATATCTCGGCTTCGACCCCCGCCTTCTACAACTGACAGAGTCGATGTCCGGTTTTACTTTTACCGAGCTGATCTTCAAACTCCCGAACATCAAACACGACATACGAATTCGCATGATCGTGACGGGGCCAAACGGGGACCCTGATTTGCACACTATGGGCTCGCATGTCAATCGCCTTCTCCACGGCCATCTGTCACATAATACTGTCAGCATATATTCAAGGTGTTCCCATCCACCACAGTACCTGGATCATCCGCAGCGTTTCACCCACCCGATTGCAGTACAGTCTTGCTTGCCTGACGCGAGTAAGCAGATACTTGTCTTCGAAGCCATATCTGAGGTCTCCAGAGCTATTGAAGCCGTCAGGGTACATCGTCGGTCACCAAAAGGAGCGGCCACCTACTACGCGAGCAAACTTTGAAACAAAGCGCGGTCATATCGGTCCATCTTAGCTCCATATCCTTCGTACAACGCTTGAGCCTGTTGTAGCTGTCGGTCGCTACGTTCCACCTGCTTGGCGGGTTCCAAAACATACAAGCTAGGGTGGGCCATGATTATGGGAGAAAACCTGCAGTTTGGGAGGAGGAACTGGGGTTCTGAAGCGAATTGGATGTCCTATATATGCGCATGGGGACCAGTGCTGGTAGTCGTGCTATCATAAGAGGCTGTGATGCTGCATTGCTCCTTGAATCGGCGTCGAATGAGTATTTTAAGCGGAGATGAAGGTTGACACGTTGACACGCTGATGGCTTCCGTGCCATTGGTGCCAACTCCCACAAGGCGAGGCGAGAGTGCTTTTACAATCTATCGACCGATTTTCTTGGCCTTTTCTGGCGAGTCTAAGCTTCAGATCGGAGGAATGGGCGTCTTCCTTCTAATTTGACACATCTCCGCTGAGGCAGTGCCAACGACGCTTACACCTCCGGGAGTAGTTAGATACGGGTGGCCCGGACCGGTATGTGGTCGTAGGGTTGAGGACGTACTGTACTAACTCTGAATGGAGCAGGGCTAAATCTTCCGAAGCCTCGGAACAAGAGCCAACCCGAAGTCACAGCGTAGGTAAAGCTGTGAAGCTGTGAAGCCTAGTCCTGCATTTATCCGGCAGCCAGGTTGAGTGTACGCCAATGGCGCGCTAACGCCCTCAACGTTTCTCTTGACATTTAGATTGAGTCGCGCCGTGAAGTGGAACTTGGAGGAGAGTACTCCGAATAACAAGGGGCTAAACCTGAGGATATTGCAAGGTCAGCACTGCGGGACCATGTAAAAATGCGGTGCACAGGAAACATGATCGCGGCGACACAGCCCATACCATGCCTAGCTAGTACTCGTGCATGCTCTACACGAAGATGCGGCATGGCCCGAACATAAGTAGAGGCCTCGTGGTTTGTATGGTCACGGTGGATGCGAGGCGAAGGCACCGGTCATATCATGTCCAGAGTATTCTATTATAATGGGGGTGTCATACTCATCGGTGGTTGGCGTTGTACCGGGTGTTGTTGGTATACATCCGCCCAGTTAGGGAATGTCAAGCACGAGGTTCGCAAACACAAACGGGGTTGAGGACGGTCCGTGCGCAGAAACGTATTTGTTAACCACAATAACCTGTTCTGCTGGCTCCAAGGCTGTCTCGGGATAAAGAATATCGACAGGACAATAGAGAAGTGGGATGAGGAGTAGGAAAACGCATTACAGTATGCTGTGACAAACATCCGCGTCACCAGGGTAATGACCGTGGGGACGCCGTGATTGTGATCCCCATTCTCTCGCGTTCCATCGAAGGAAACTGCTGCGAAAATGCGAGTATCGGGGTCGGTTATGGCGATAGTCCTACAAGATTTCTGTAGTATAAATGTCGTAAGGGATCAATTTGATAGAGGGGGAAGCAAGAAGAGATCGCGCCAGATTTTTGTTTAGTTTGATTTGTGAGACCGATTCCGATCGAATTACTGGCACGCCTATGGGTTGGCTATTGTTGCCTGGGTGGGTATCAGAAAGGTTCTGCCCTAGAGAGAGTGTCAGTGCCTTGGCTGTGCCAGTAGAATTCGTAGACTCACAACATCCCGGATTAACACACGCCGGAATCGAATCAAGTCTCTCTTCCACTGTCGATCTATATTAATGACGAGGCGCGTCGCTCCATGGAGGCTGCTTCGTGGAGTGAGGCAGAGTACAGGCCATTGTCAACACACGATGGGCTGAGGGTGTATAGCCACGGAGCATGTCATGCACCATTAATACATGAGGCCTGCATGAGGTATCAGCTCTATCAGAGACGATGTGGTGTGGAAGGCTAGTGTGTGACCCAGAAATGTGTGGAATGATGATGCATTGGAACTAGGAACCTGAAAAGGAGGTTCAACTTGCCAGTCGCGGGGAAGGCAACTTGAAGTAAGAAGGTTGCGGCCCAACTTGCGGGGGTAGTCTCCGAGTCCATGACTGCTCCGTTTCGTTTCATTACCGGGCATGCGCTAAGAGCCTACACAACGAGGCTTCGGCCAGATTCGGTCAACATCAGCCTTGGACTCATTGGGGGGAGCCTTGTAGACAGTAATACCTCTTCTGAGACTTGTTCTGAGAGGTCCGACGGTAGCATTTCGTCTCATACAATTGCTGGGAGAGCATACCGTCCTGTAGGATCATAATAGGTAGTGGTAGACGGATCATACAGAAATCCCTTTATAGTTTACTGTGGTGTCAATGCGACTGGCCCGTCCTGAGTCCTCCCTGTCGTAAGCTACATGGCACGCGCCGGAGTTCCCCGACCTCGGCTAGTTGTCGACTGCACCTCGGGGCGGGCCTGAGATCTGAGCGACAGGTCCCGTCACACTCAGTAAAAACGAAAAAGTCGGAATGAGTCAGCGGCGGTCCGGATGCGGTCAGCTGGGGGTCAATTCGGGTCGAGCCGAGTCCGCCAGCAGTCAGAAATTTTGCACAAGTCCGACCAGGTCGGACGAGAGTCATTTGGTAGTCGTTTGTAGTCAGGTCCAGCCCAAGGTCCAGCCGGTCCAGTTGTGTTAGAATACTAGGGATTCGAAATTGCACCTTTTGTTTTTTTTACATAATGGAGCTCAGTTGGTTGTGATCACCTCATATAATCCGCGTATTCTATTCACAACTCGGTGTATCTATTTACCGTAATATCATTCGGGAAGCAAATCAACTCCATTGCAGACTACAACTGTGTTCCATCTAAATAAAAAAAACCTACGAACATCCAAATCAACGCAGCCCTTCCGTGTAACTAACCCACCACAAGCCCCGAGGTTCCTCTTCTTCCTCCGTGTGCGCGAGCATCACCTTGGCCCGTTTGTGGTCGTTTCCATAGATTAATTCGAGCAGCTCTGAGACGCCCTTGAAGTGGCCGCGATTAGTGAGCGAGTGAAGGACCAATGTGACAAGGTCGAAGATGTAGGATCGCAGCCGAAGGAAGGAGGTGAGGGCTCGATCGGTGGTGGCGACTCTTGAACCATCGGAATACTGGACCTCGACTTTGGGAATGGGGAATGATGGGGGCTTGAAAGGGAGTGCGACCAACTGACGGACGGAGAAATTCTCACGGGTACGAAGGTATCACGAAGTCAGACGTGTGGGGGTGGGTGGACAGATTGTGCAACCCTCGATAGAAGCGTTCCGCCAAGGCAGGCATGATGTTGAATAGAGGCTCGGCGTATGCGATCGTTTCCGGATCACCTTTGCTCCGGTTAGTCTGAGGAATCCCGATATTCATCCAGTCGATAATGTCATGTAGCATTGCAGAACGAAGACGCGATGAAAAGCTGTGTGAATTGAGATGGGGAAAAGTAAAGTAACGAGTCGAGGATAGGAGGAATCCGATTTCGATGGAAGACGGAACGTCGGGGGTGGGACTATAGTAGCGTCGACAGCGTGAAAACCTGCAACGCTACAACCAATACAAGAAAGTTAAGAGAGGAGCGGGAGATCGGGCATCGATCAGGGTCTATGGGGAAGCGAAGGTGCGGAAGAATGAATGAAGTATGGCCGAAGTAGCAACGCAGGTGGCGACGACGTGCACTAAAGAGTGGTTAGAAAGGTTAAGAAAAATAAGAGCGCACGTTTGCCCGAGACAAAGGGAGCGAAGCTAGGGAAACCAATCAAAGGAATGGGGGCGGAAATGGAGGGGTGCTGATCGGCCAGAGACGAAGGCATGGATAAAATCAATAGGATGCGACAAGGTCAGCTTGATGAACGAACACTGATGAATGGGTGGCAGATGGCGGTGCTAGGGTGAAAAGCTGGAGGCCGATGACACAGCGATTGAGTTCGGAATGTAGCCGTCCTGATCTTCGAGGCTATGGGCGTCCGAGGGCGTCCGACGAAGGCGACAGGAACGACCACGCGACGACGAAAGAGACAACAATATTTTGAGGACAAGATGGTTGTGAGGTTCGGTGGAGTGGAGAATATTGTAGTCTGAGTCAAGTCCGAGCGGGGAAATCATGAGTCCGAACCCTGCCCCACAAACCGAAGTAACTTACTGCCAAAGTTGTCAAGTCTCTCGACTTCTCGGCAATCTGGGATTCTGGGGCACTTTCAAGCGTAAAATCCACGACATGCTTGAACGTCGGCTGCATTCTATCCAAGGCAACACTGTCCATGACGGCGGTCGGCCTGTTGATTGCCTCGACCGTCGTCGTCTTTCTTTCCTATGCGGATCTCCGCGATGCTCTTGTCTTCTCCGCTTTTTCTCTCCTCTCTGGGTCTTCGTGGTGCTCCTATGCGGATCCTCGTAATACTCACCGCCCCTAGCCGTCCAGTCTCGACGACACCAACAACACCGATGGAGGCGACAAGGGCAACGGACGATACAGTATAACGATCAAGGTAACGATGGCTTGGGGGACATGTAGGAAGTGTACAGTTGGGCAGCACAGATGCAGCGGATGTGAGTTTTCCCTGTCTCTGGTGGAGGGATGCTGCCCGCTCAGCTCTTCCATCATCCACGCGTTCGCCTCCCTTGTCGGGTGAATATCTCTGCCGGACATTACACCCTGTGTCACCTACGCCGTCAGCGCACCAACTGTATCGAGTACAACCGTCTGCCTGAGGGCCGTACCCGTGACTCCGGGCATACCTAACTGTCAGCATTTTGCCAACGAGCATGACTTTGGAGTTGACCCCATTAGTAGCGGGCATCCGGAATGGGGCAATGTCGTCCTCCAACAGGGTCTGAGCTGTTGCCTTGCGCTTGCCTTTAGCCTTGCGCTTGCCCTTTTTATTCCGTTTGGGGGCGCTGTCGTGGTCGTTGTCGTCGTCGCTGATGATATCTACCTGCCGTTCCCTGAACACAAGACAACGCAGAACTAGTTGAACAGTTGCAACGTCTCGAGGATTTGATCAACAGGCTAGCGGATGTACAGGTTCGTGCAAGAGTGCCGTCTCCTCTACCAGTGTTTCTGGGTCTGACAGTTCGACTGCGATTAGACGTCTCAGAGAACGGTGGGAATGCGACGCGAGACGCCGATTCGGATGACCGCGGATATCTCTACACGACAACGGCAGGGCTCCTTCTATCCCCTCGACCTCCAGCCCCCGTGCAGATTCAGCTGCCATCAACCGGGGCTTCAGGTTCCGAACTTCCGACTGGATGCACAGGGTCGTGCGAAGCGCCGTCCCCTGAACCCTCCAGGTCCGACGCCGCGACCGCGATTAGACGTCTCGGGGAATGCTTCGGCCCCATATTTGACACTGTGCGACGACGGCCATAATCACCAACATGGCCACGATGTCGCCCTCGATACAGATCCCTTCGCCAAGCTAAGCCGCGTCGGCGGCAAGTCTTGAAGCGCTCAAAACTTCAAGGTCTTGTCGTCGCGATTCCCCTTCCAGTCAACACCAACCCTGCGACATAGGCACGGGTTCATCTCCTGCGCGATGGCGCAGTGTGCACCCTCTGCCCGAGCGACACCCCATCCCAGCGTCAGCAACTCTTGCTGACGCTTTTCACCCAAGCCCCCAGCCGCTGCACAGCCGCTCCGGTTGCCGGTCTCAGGCTTCTGATCATACTCTTGATCAGAAGACCGGACGCTTGTGGACCACGACCTCAAAGTGCCAGCCCGACGCTTCTCGGTAAGTCCCCCGCTATGTATTCACTGTCCCCATTCTCAAGACTTATTGTGTGCAACATAGATCCCGGCGGTATTCAAGGCTCGGCAAAAACTCGGACACACCTGGTGCGAAATCCTTGGCTGGCTGTAAGTTATTTCCGCTAACTCTGTTCCATTCCCATGACTAAATACATCAGTTCTTATATACAGGCAAGATCAAATTGCCTCGACCTCGGTATCAAGACCACATTCATCCGGTGTTAGTAGGGTAAGTCCCGGATGTCTCCGCAATATATGGACATGATTACTGTAAGTCCAAATCCCAATGAGGCTTACTATTGCTGATGTTTCAAGCACATATATCTTTGATGACCACTTCCCATACCATCTCCCAAATAGCTGGTGGCGCTCTATCAAGGAATGATAGGCAACAAAGGAGAGGCCAGCAACAGTATAAAAGGCCAAGGCCTCTCCAAATATTGGTTTGTTCTTCTCCACCTCCAGTACTGTTTCATCTATGGGCTGATCTGTTGACTTTGACATCTTTAGCTGAGCTTCAAAGTACCTTGAGGATCGGGAAGTGTGCTTTTTTGAGAGCTCAAAGAGCTGGCTTGTAAGAGTAGTGTGGTTGGGAAGAGGGCACTTCCCCCAACACATGACTTCTTTCCCCTCTACTTCAGGGTAAGACTCATTGATTGCCTGTAAGTGCTTCAAATCAATGTTCTTCTTGCTAAATGGTTTAAATAGGGAAGTCCTTTGGACCCTTTCTTCAGGTGTGGGGAAGAGTGCTGGATAGGCAAGATGTAGAAGTCTAACAGACTGCTTGTCTGTTGTGTATGAGACTATATTTTTGAAGGGGGATTTTTTGGACCTGATGCCATGTCCAATATCTCCGATGGCCCGTTCACATGTAGCCTGAGAGCCAAATCTGATAGAGCCATTATATGAAATATGGTAGGGAACATGAATAAGCTGGAAGATGCATAGTCGGCAGCGGGGAATTTTGGATGGGTCATTGCCAACATAGAGGCTTTCAAATCCTTGAAGGAAAAGGACAATCTTCTTATAAAGCTTGGATAAATCTTCCTCTGTTCTAGTGACAGTTGTCATGGCATACTCTACCACATTGGAGAATATGGCAAAGTTCTTGATCACCTCATGGTCAAATCCAAGCTCCCATGCCATAGGGACAATATACCAGTGGAGAAGGGCCATCCACTCATATATTTTGTATTGACTTTGGCGCTTTTTGTGGGGGTCCCGAATAGGTCCACAAAAGGATGAAGGTAGTGTTGCTATAGCACTTTCAACCTCTGCTCCAAGTGCTGAAGCAATATCTGGACTCATGTGGACCTGTTCTGAGTTGGAGCTGAATGAAGTCCATATATCCCAGATGTGTGGCATGCAGTTTTCATAGAAGAGATGGAAGGGGTCAAGTGGGAAAAAGAATGGATGTGAGAAGGCAGGGCTGGCAGCACAAATAGGAAGACCAGAGACACCAGTTTCCCGCACAATTGCTGCATACTGTGTCTTAGTGCTCTTTACAGCTTCAAGCTTCTTGATAATTTCCCAGTAGTCCTCTAGAGTCCGAAGTGGCAAGGAAAAAATGTCATAGTCAGGGCGATCACCATTGATCTCTTCTTTGTGAGGTGGAAAGAAGGGATAGTACTGGGATTTAGCACCTATGAGATAATATATAAGATAAAATGATAAAATAATATTCAAGTTGAATGCTCATACCTCTGTCTTTACTAGCGCGTGCACCCCGCACCATACTAAAACGGCACCCATGTACAGCCATATGTCCCGCCATTCTGCTGAGTTTTGCAGAACCAAGCATATCTCCAAGAACACCACACAGAAAGACCTTCAAGAGGAAGTGTGTTCCTTTAAGTGCATCAAAGGCCCATACACCAACACTAAGCTTTGCGAGCTCCTCATAGAGGACATAAATAAATGACTCCACATTTCCAGGTGAAGAGGGTCCAGGGATGACAAGTGGAATGATGATGTTAGCAGCTTTAGATCGCATGTTAGGAGGGAGGTTTAAGATTGTGACAATGAGGACCCAGACATCAGACTGCTTCTTCATAGTAAGCTGGGCACCATCACCCGAGATGGTTATTGCAGTATCAGTCTCAACTTGGAATAAATGGTTTTGGAAATGATTAATATGGCTAATAGAGCCAGAAAAATCAGAGTATTCAGTAGGGGGGGAATCTGGCTTCAGCTTGTTCAAAGCCTCTTGTAGATGGTGATGGCGATACCGCATGGCTGCTGCCATTGTCTTGTTCATATAAAGTGACTGAATAACAGGAGCAATGGGGGTATAGAGCATATGAGCCCTTGGATGGCCATTCTTATCATAGCGTGGCTGACCACATGGCCCAAGCCGTTTGTCGCGAACATAGATGCATGACTGAAGGTCTTTGAACTCTCCAGTAAAGGCCATGCAGCTTCTAGGACACATGTCAACCAGCTGAGAGGATAGTCCTGTAAGTTCCATGGCAAGCTTTCGCACCATGAACAAGCTAAGGATGTCAGCACCTGTAGCCTCCTGAAGGACCTGTGCATGGAGCCTGTATGCCTTGACAGTACCACGAGAGTCGACCCATGCAATGTAGTGCTTCAATGAAAGCACCTCATCTGGGATAAGTGTACGACCTCTGGCGTCAGTAAGAGGCGGGTGGTTAGGATGTGTGTAGCCAGATAAAAGTTGTTTCCGAAGTTTTTGAATGACTTCTGGTAAGTCAATAGCCTCAGCAGCAAGGGCCTCATCTCCTTCAAGATCAGCACCATCTGGCTCTCCCCTAAGCAAAAGGCCATGGTCCAAAGGGTCTGTGTGCTCTATTGGGGGAGGCACCAGAGTAGGATGAAGCTGAGGTGAGCCAGAGTTATCGCCATCATCATCATCAGAGTCTGAATCCCAGAAGCTAGGTTGGGACTCAGGCAGAGCATGCTGATCTAGCTCTGAGTCAGAAAGGTTGGGGTCCATCTCTAGGTAAGTGGGCTCAGCACCAACTGCAGTATCAGTAGAGCTTAGATCAATGCCTGTATTAACAGGACTAAAAAGATCATCTAACATGCAGCAGTAAGCACAGATTCCACTTTACACTAAAATAACACTTACCAGGCTCTATGGCTTCCCCTTGACTGTGATCAGGGATTTCCGAGTGAGCATCAGCCATCTGAACTGGGTGATCTACATAATTGTGTGCCGCTTTGACGTTAAATAATAATAATGATAATAATAATAGTTAAATACAGGGACCCCAAGTTAGCGACTTAAAACACACCTTCTGAGCCATCTAGGCAAGATCCACCAGCAACTGGTGTTGTATCAAGAAGTATAGGGTCCCCATGGACCTGAGAAAGAAGTTCTCTAGTCCGATGGATGCACGATCGCACGAAAGGAGCAGAATCTGTATTTGATGATAGGGACAAGAGAAAGTCTTGATCTTGCCGTAGATGGGCCTCAATAGTGCGTTTTGTGACACTGTTTGCCCCTCCACTGCACCTAGAGCACGGGCAGATGAATCGTTGGGCTGACCGAGGCATGAGTTATGCAGGATCGACGAGGATATGTAGATCAAGTAGGGACGAGAGCGAGCGCGGACTCCAGTGCGGAGCGTGAGAACGGCACGTGTTCTTGTAGTCACACTCGTCGCGCGTCGCGCATACCACTTTTTTTCGAACCTGTTCCATGTACAACAACTTCGACTTGGAGGACGATGTCTTCAGTCAGAACAACCTACCCCCTCCACGTAAGGACTTCCATTTCGACGAGGATGAAGATGAGCTTGAGGCCCGGAATTTTATGAGCACCCAGCGTGCGCCGAGACCTGCACTGAGGTCAAGGCCACCCATTGACTTTGGAGCCGGACTACGCCCCGCTATTAACACCGGCGTTGGCCCTCCTTTCAATGCCGCTACCCGTCCACCTTCTGGCATGTCTGACATGACGCTACACTCCGGTTTCGGCCTTTCGGCAGCGCACTCTGGCATGATGTTCCCACACAATATGTCTTCGTCACCAAGGCCCACCCCGGATGTAATCGCCTCGCTGACAGTCGCCGAGCTTTGTTACAATCCCCACTACCTCAAATTACGAGAAGAGTTCGACCATGTGTCCAGGGCCCTTGCCACGCAGACTGTGTCACGGAGCTTCAACGGGTCCCGGTCCCTTACCATGAAGTGCGACACCCTCGTTCCGGACAGTTACCAAGGTGCGTAATACTTTGTTCTCGAGTCCTAGTATTCACTAAATGATCAAACTCCGCAGCACCTCCTCTGCGTTCCAAGGACTCTCGTGCATCATCTTTGGGGCCGTGCACTGAGGACTCTCGCGCCTCATCTTTGGGGCCGAGCGATTCGGCGTCTCAACAGACGAGGTACGATCCTGCATACGATAAGGCTATCAAAAGCCTCCTCGAAACTGTGGAGCCATCGCTCATGCGGCCACAATTCCTTCCGCAAGAAGTCCTATGGTACGATAACGATTGCGAAACTGACAAGACGTATGGCGACATCGTTACGCAACAGAACAAGTATCGACCAAAGATGAACCTTGCTATCCGCCGCCCGGATGGGTCGAAAGTCTCAACTCAAGAATACTCCAATATCCGCCATTCCACGGTCATCATATTTCAAAAACTCCTCAGTATCATTACCTCGGACCCCCGCATGCCTGAGTCGCTGACCAAGACATCCGTCAAGAACTTGTTCAAGACCGAATTTGATCGAGCGGTCCTCGAGCTCGAAGCAGAGCAAAGGCTACTCCGCCTTTGCTCTAATCATTGGAAAGCCGATGCCTTGATTGGTAAGATGTTCTTGCAGCGAAACGAGGCCGAGGCGTCGAACCGCACCCGCGCCGCTTCCTCAATGCCTCCCGATGATACCCCGAGCCCACCCACTGCACCGAGCCCACCCACTGCACCAATCCCGCAAGTCTGGGATGCGGCACCCGTGAATGTGGCGAAGCGTGCCCTCGAGTTGAGCCCTGGTCCCAAATCCCCCTCGGCGTCGCACGTTCAAAAGCGTAGCAAGGATCGCGTCGTCGCACTCTCCGGACAGAAGACTACGGGCCCTTCAGTGCCCTCAAATCGTAAGTACTCCATCCGGCGAAGTTCAAACACTAACTGGTATGTACACAGAGCCCCCACGCCCACGCAAGCTTGTTCCTGCGTTCCTCAATCGCACTGAGGTGATCAATGCCGAGCCCGAGCCCGCATCAACGAATCTCCGCCCTGTGTTTGTCGATCCGTCTGGTGCGTCTACACCGCTTTTACGACCTATACCGTTCTGACTCGAGGTCGAATCCACAGCCGATAACCTTATCGGTAAGTAAATTCTCTGCAAGCACGCTACGACTGACTATCTCCTCACAGCGGTCCTTACTTCCGACTTCCCCTCCGTCACAAACGCCGCCAGCCTCATTCGCTCCATGAACGCGCAGGCATCGTTCAAGCAAGGCAAACCTTCCATCAATGTCACAGCGCTGCTCGAGCGAGTCCAATTCGCAGACCCGGGTTCACCGGATATCGACGAGGACAATACATGTCAAAGTTGGGGCCACGATTTGTTCACGGCAGGTGGTATCAGCCCGTCGTCCTCACTCACTACCTGGGAGGATGTCGGCAGCGTTGCCACCGCATTCAAGCTAGTGGCAGCCGCCCTCAAGACGTGTCAGGAAGCGCGGCTGATGTGCGTGAACGCCGGAACGCCGAAGATAGATGGCTTCATTAGTGACATCTATCTCGAGAAAATCCTTGAATGTCTTGAGAAATGTTGGGTCGGCGCTGGTGGGGTACGTATTCAACTACTCTGACGAAGTTTGTAGTTCATTTCATTGTTTTTAGACAATTACTTCGTCTCGTGTCCCGGTCGTTCCCACCACCCCACCTGCTCCTTCTCGTGTCCCGGTCATTCCCACCACCCCACCTGCTCCTTCCTATCGCGATGTCGCAATGTCGCCTCCAA
Organism: Lactarius sanguifluus; assembly: GCA_021527775.1. NCBI lineage: Eukaryota > Fungi > Basidiomycota > Agaricomycetes > Russulales > Russulaceae > Lactarius > Lactarius sanguifluus. The sequence goes on along the minus strand of JAKEYF010000020.1, from coordinate 371,335 downwards.
AGCATCCGCTTCTGCTCAAAATCAAGCGGCCAACGCCAATTACAAATGTCATCGCCCCAACCCGTGCCCCAGAGGCCCCCACAGAGAAGGCCTCTACCCGTGCCCAGCAGCCCACAGCCAACACAGAATCCACGCAGGAGCCTTCAGCGGCATTGGATGAGGTACGTCGGGTTCAATTACGACCCCCAAGCTGCTCACCCACAACCTGTAGGGTACCCGTGCAGATGCTGCATCACTGAAGCACCTTCAAGTCTCGGAGCTGCTTGCCTGGATCGGCGACAACAAGCTCAGTGCGCCAAAGTCGAAGCGCAAAGATGGTGTGTCGTATACATTCGAGTTCTGGCCTTGCCGGATAATGTTAACCATGGCACAGAACTCATTGCGGCCATTGTCGAGTCCCCGGAGTTCGCGCAGGTGTCCAAGTCAGCCATCCAGGAAATCATCGATAATGTGAGATTTTTACGTTCATATTTCCCCATGCTGACCATTTCGCCAGCGTAAAGCGAGAAAAGGGTCGAAAAGGCAACTCGCTGCACTGGCACCACCTTAGCGTATGCACGATCTGATCGTTTCTTGAAATACCCAGTTTGGATTCTCGGGGGCGGGATCAATTTTATCTAATTTTCGAACGTACATACGATGACCTACGATGACTGACCAGCATAACTGGCCGAATATATTTGACTACAGTGTGCACAAAAATGACGCGTGATGACCAGATCTGACGAATGTGTGACAAAGTTTGACTGGCGAATGACTAGAGATGACCTGAATATTGACTAAAACGGACTTGGGATGGACTTGGGATGACCTAGATTGGACGGTCGATGACCGACGAAATGGCAAATATTGACTAAATCGGACTTAGGATGACCTAGATTGGACGGTCGATGACCGACGAAATGGCAAATACTGACTAGATCGGACTTAGGATGACCTAGATTGGACGGTCGATGACCGACGAAATGGCAAATACTGACTAGATCGGACTTAGGATGACCTAGATTGGACGGTCGATGACCGACGAAACGGCAAATATTGACTAGATCGGACCTGGGATGACTAACTAAATGACAAATTCGTCCACTGAACTGTCCCAAAATGACTTGGGATGGACTCGGGATGACTCGGATTGGACTTGGGATGACTCGGATTGGACTTGTTTTGACTTCGGCTAATTCAAACAACCCGACTATTCTAAGTCAATTTTTAGTCAATCTGTCAAGGATATTTTGCAAATCTACCGTTTCGTGTCATTTTGACTCATGATGACCTATTTCTGACCACCGGCCGACTTTTTCGTTTTTACTGAGCGTCACACGCTGCTTCCAAAAGAAGGTCGCCCCAAAGTTCATCCCTGCCTGATCACGCAACCAACGGCATCGAATTCGCTTGTATGAGCGCCGGACTATCCTCTCCCCGGATTAGGATTAAGCCGTAATGCAAAGAAAAATATTCACCCACGTAGGTCACTATAGTCCCCCCCTTCTTGTAGAAATGGACGAACGACTCGCAGAATCTGTTTGTCCCCCCCGACGCGTCAAAGTTGCCGTCGTTGGGAGCGGCCTCGCAGGTCTCACTGCGGCATATCTTTTGTCCACTGCATATCAACGAGTGGACATCCAGTTTGGGAAGGGCGGACCCGTAGAGTTCGAGGTCCACATTTTTGAGAAGGTTGGTAGGGTTGCGCCTTCGCGATGTCGTAGCGTCGTTTGCTGACGTGGCATTTGGTTGCTGACGATGCGCACAAACCAGGCAGAGACACTCGGGATAGACTCGCATTCGGTATCGCTTACACTTCCGGGCGAAGCAGGGAAATGGCGCGTTGACGTGCCGATGCGTTCCTTTCAGGGAGGTAAGCACTCCCTCCGACTTGTGGGCCTTCCAGTTCGTGTGCCATTAACGGAGTAACAGGCTACTACCCCCAACTTATCGCATTCTATACCCGCCTCGGTGTCCTCTTCCGGCGCTCGAATTTCTCGTATTCGTTCTCATTCCTCGACGCTCTACCTTCCCATCGCACGGAAGAGCCCGAAAAGGACCTGGTGCATCGAGCCGCCTTTGCGATCCATCCCACACTCATCTACGATGGTGCCTCCGGCAGTGCGGGAATCAGTGTCCCGACTGTGCTAAAACAAGTCTACACCACGCTCCCACGCCGTACCTTCCGACGGGCTCAGGCTCAGCTCATGTTCCTCTTTGCGTTTTCCATGTCCATGGCCAGTCTTGTATTTTTCTTTCTCCGCTTGCAATTTCTTGCCTCGCCGTGGCTCCGTGGTAAGAGCGCTCGGGAGTTGTCGTGGGCGGAATGGGCGGAGCATATGACACCGCGCGGCCCACTTGCAAGGATGGCAGGGTTCGATGCACGCTGGCGTGCATTTGTGCAGGACGTGTGTGTACCTCTTTTCTCCGCGGTCTGCACAGCCCCCCGGAAGGACGTCGAAGAACACCCAGCCGAAGAGTTTCTCGGTGCGTCGACCGCCCATTCTGTAAATCGAAAAGCTTGTATTGACACTTGAACCCATATCGCAATCCCTATAGACTACATTTGGCAAACGTTTCTAACACATCATCATGTGGTCTCGCATGGAATGCGCGATGTCGTTGCGCGGATCTCGAGCCAAATCCCGGCTTCTCATATTCACGTCGGTGCGCCTGCCATGGCGCTTCTGCCAGATCCTCATGCATCTGGGCGCGTCGTGATTGCTTGCGGCACGGGGGACAATCCAGCACTGCACGCCGGCTTCGACCACGTCGTTTTGGCGACGCAGGCGAATCACGCTGCTCCCCTCGTCGCCGCGTATGCGCACGCTTTGGAGCAGCAGCAGGCCGTCGCAGCCGCAGCATGTGCGTCTCGGCTCAGCGCATGCCTCTCTCAATTCGAGTATCGCAAGACGGTGGTAGTCAACCATACAGACGACTGCCTGCTCCCCGCAAACCACAGCGACCGGCGTGACCTCAATTTCGTCATTTCCTCTTCGTCGTTCGCCGAAGTCGATGAGAAACCCGTGGCTGCGGAGGCAAGCGGGCTGCTTCTCCCGCCGACATACACCATGGCGACACACATGCTTCCACGCCCCGCCGGTCGCGCACCTGGCGTGGCGATTCTGCAAACCACAAATCCCACCATTGCTCCCCTTCACGGGAGCGTACTCTCGGTTGCTCGCTTGGAGCGCGCATTGGTAACACGCGCGAGCAAAGCCGCGGTCCAGTCACTGTGTGCGGAAAAGGATGATAGAGTAAACGTCGGTGCGCTGCAAGGGGTCGCTCGGCGGGAGCACGGTAGTAGTGCTGCCGGGATCTGGGTGGTAGGCTCGTACGCCCATAGTGGGATACCGTTGCTGGAAGGATGTGTAGCCAGTGCGAGGGAGGTCGTTGAGCGTGGGGTCCTGCGCTGTGAAGGAGCAAGTGTACGTGATGCTCCTTGGTAGTGAATGCTACCTTCCCATCTTTACGTACATTTACTGGAAATACTAATTTCAGAATGCGTCCTACGTCGTCACTTTCCAAGGGATCACATTCGCAACTTCCGCTCCATCTCCGAGTGAATGTCGGTAGTCGGGTAAGGTTCAGAGCCTGAAGGCGCAGACGGATAAGATCCAAATACAATCAGTATCGCAAGAAAAAGAAACTCACTGAAGAAGTCAGCGACATCAAGGGTTTCATCACGTCCCTCAAGGATATCAAGGTGGATGTTGGATCGAGGCATGGCAGGCATGTGTGGGTTCTGGGCGGTAAAGTCAGTCTGGCCTCAGAAGAAGGACAAAAAACTAACATAAGATACGATCTTGCGCTCCATCAGTTGACGCACTGGCGCATGCAAGCCGTAAATGTTGCGATGCATGGTGAGCTTGAGGTTTCTCTGTGTTTCGTCCCACTACGATAGCATAGGCACGAGGAACGATGGGCAGCAGAGTCAGACGTACGTTCTCAAGCCTTGCCTGGAGAGGATTTGTTGACTTTATCTCATCGGCGAGATTGCGCGGACCATAGATGAGAGTGTCATGGAGGCCAAAAGAGTTGGCAGTGTCAGAGATGGAGGCCTTTGCGGGTTGTTTGGACGGAACGAGACGAAGGGAATTCTCCTGGTAGATAGTATTAGCAAGGCTAGACGGTGACAACGCGTCGTTGATGACTGACCATGGTCAAGTGAGTGAATGTATGCGCGTGCGTGTGCGTGAGTGGTCCGTTCCGTCATCTCGCGTGTCTATTCAGCTTGACCGTCCCTTCCGTCTCGTCGACTAGCTAGCCCTCGCTCAATCCCTCGCAACCCATCCAACTTCTCTTTCTGAACATTCTCCCACATTTCCTCACGTCATTGACGCCAACAATTCTTCTCCTTCTGCAAACTCAGCCGCTGCAGCTCAGTCTACTGTGGTTCACGAAGCAGACATGTTCGTCCCCTCATTCTCCGACGCGCACTCGACGCCCCAGTGCAGGGCCGTTGAACATTCGCACACCCTGCGCGGTCCAGGGTCTCATACTCACATCGCCGTTGCTTCGCCCCGCCTTGCCCTCCTGCTCCTTCCCCTCGTCTATCTCGAGCATTCTTCCCTTCGGCATCTTCAGACCGAGCTCCCTTTCAACCCCCCTCCCTCGCGCCATCTATCCATTTATTCCTCGTCACCAGCACCAGCATACGTCCGTCACACCCGCGCCCGTCGACGACAGCGATGCGGAGAGTACTACTGTGAGTGCCCCACCGCCCGGTCTTCCTCCCTCGCCTCCAGCATCGGCTGTCCCTAGGCCCCCCAGCGAATCTGTCACTCTCGTCGGCAGCAGTCCTGTATTTAGACTGCCCACTCCGTGGAGCGAACAACACCGCCACCCGTATCTGAGAGTGTCCGCGGATGGCAAGGAATTCACTTATCACGGTCAGAAACGACGGCATTTCCCCTCGTCTCCTCTTAAAGGAGGAAACTTCCAGATTGTGATGTATAACGTTCCTCTTCATTCGCTTCCCTGACTTTCTTTAGATGGTGGGTTCCGGCGACAATACTGGTATTGTCCGTACCAATCACTCCATACCCCCGCGTACGGCATCTATTACTACAAAATCGAAATTCTGAGCAAGGCGCAAAAAGCGTGAGCCTTTGTTCTTTATCTTCCTCACGTCGGCACTTCTCCAGTCACATAAGCATTGGGTAGATAGCTCTGCTGGCCCCGCAATGCTCCGAATAATATCTCCTTACCAGGTTTACCGCAGGAGACACGCGTCTCAACAAGCTTCCAGGGTGGGAGAAAAACTCCTGGGGCTACCATGGCGATAACGGTCCTTCTCTGCCAAAAAGGCGGGGAATACAATACGGGCCCACCTTTGGTGGTATGTATGCATTGTGTCACCTGGCGCTGGCGTCATGTTTGTTTGCTAGGTGTGGAGATATCATTGGTGCTGGCATCGACTTCAGTCAGAATTGCGCCTTTTTTTTCACGAAGAATGGCGCACTCATCAGTACAAAAGTTCGCTTCGTCTCTGTTCTGCGCTATTTTTTTCATGCATTTGGTACTCGGGCGTGGTTTTCGACCACGTCGCAGGCGACGTGCAAGTGTTTCCCTCCGTTGGCCTGCGGCACTCTACTGAATCCGTCAGGGTCAATTTCGGGCATGCCCCTTTCAAGAGTACGACATCGATAACCACGTACAACAGCGACGCGATACTGTCTCGGCCAGCATCCAGTGCAAGTCCCTCAATTGGCGTCTCCTTGATCCAGGGCGCGATATCACCGGTGCCCACGCCTCGCGAGAAGGTGCCGACGGCGCCTCGCCTATTTCCACGGAAGATGAGGGGCGCGACGAGGCTACACGTCTAGTCCATTGCTCGTTAAAGTGTATATGACCTTTGGCAGAGGCTACGCCGGTGCACTAGATTGGGCGGTAAGATAGGCGCTTGGAGCGTGAGGGTAATGCTTCTGTATACAAGCAGGCTTGGCGGCATTTTGAGAGACGCGTGCGACGAGAAAATTGTGGCCCGACAGCGAGCGCGCGGCAGTGCACTGTTATCACAGTCAGTACAACCACGTACAGACGGATATTCGGTTCAATGACTAAGTACTGAGTAACTGAAACTGAGTACTGAGTACTAGTACTGAGTGCTCATGCAACTAGCCCCATCGATCTGTTCCGGATAAAAGATCCAAGCCTTATCGGCCTCTGTTGATTGTGGCGTGAGGCATTCCGGCCCGCATGTACCGTCGTAGTCCTGTCAGGAGTGCCGTGATCAACGCCTTCTCCCTGCGCCGCGGCCGCTAGCAGTGCCGTTGGCTGTTAGACATGAGGATGCGTCGTTTACGCCTTTCTCGTTTACGCCTTCACGAACACAGAGAATTGGTGTATGTGCTTCTCCCATCGAAATAACGTTTTCCTCGTGTTGACCCGACCCAGTAATTCCGGTATCACAGAGGCTGGGACATTCAGATGCAATTAGATGTTTCGATACGTCCTCTAGACACGACGAAGAAGTGGCTGACCCTGGCACTCAAGTATCGTCGCTGGTTCAGCGATCCGTGAGTATTCCAATAGAACGCAGACCTCTAAACTAAGGATGACAGACTAGTTTCCTATCCGAATACTGGCAACGCCGCCGTTGAGCTTCCAACGGAACTCCTTCGCGATATTTTCCTCCTCCTCCGCGTGGAAGACCTTCCACTCGCCAACAAGTACCAAAAATATCCCCCAACATGGATTCCTATCTCCTACGTTTGTCGGCGCTGGCGGGTGGTAGCCCTCAGTTTTCAACAACTATGGTCGACCGTCACTCCAGACTTATCGCCAAAATGGGTGCTTTCATTCCTGAAGAGGTCCTCACATAGGCCCCTGCGCGTTTGCCTCAATGTCGGCCCTGTTCATAAAAAACCTTTGCGAAAACGAATCCGGCTCGGCCCTCATTCCCTCGCGGCTTTTTTACCAGACCAAACGATACGGAAGGTCCTTTCACATGCACCGCGTATTCAGGAACTTCAAGTTTCGGGAAAGGGGGAAGACGTGATCCGGGTCTTGAAATCGCTCGACAAACCAGCTCCCCTCGACTCACTGTTGATTCGTGTTCGGGATGGATACTGCCATGATATCTCCCCTAGTGGAACTCCCCTAACGCTCCCCCATGCATTTCTCGGAGGCTATACACGCCAACTGCGCCATCTTCACTGTTGGTCTGGACTACATCTTACATTTCCCCCTTGGCTCCTCGGGTCTATCTCGGAACTGACCGTGTCGATGGACTTCTCGCTTGACAGATTGTTCGTTGTACTCGGTCAGACGCCTCAACTCAAAACTTTGAGAATATCTTCCCCCTTAACCCATTTCCGCCAGTCCGACCGTGCGCTCCCCATCCATCTGAATTGCCTGTCCTCTCTGGTCCTAGAAACTAATTCTCTGGGACTATTCAACACGATCTCAACTGTTCTCTTGCTACCCCCTGGCGTTCGCAGGCATTTTACTCTTACACTTACTGCAAACAGCATCGAAGGGCGCTCGTGGAGCAGTTTTCTTTCCTCACTCAAGGCAATACTTACCATTACCCCTGGCAGCTTACACGGGATTCACTTTAAATGGCAGCGTGGGACTACCTATTTCTACACGTGGGCAATGCCAGTAGAATCGCTACTCTCTCCATCACCATGGCCGCCCTTGGACGACGTATTTAGCTTACAAGTTCGCGGTCCCAGTTCCAGTTTCGGTTTCGGTTGTCATTCCCATTCCCTGAACCCATTTCACTCTCACGATCCAAGCTTTCACCGCCTCCAAGAATTATGCGTCTTCTTAGGTCGGGAGACCGTGAGGGAGTTGTCAGTGGAGTACGTGATGGAAGGCTCTACCTCTAATCGGTTTCAAATTCCGCACCATTGCTGGAGGACCATGTTGTCGGGACTGCCTAATGTCACAACGCTACGCTTCGGGGATGGAGCGGCGCATCTCCTTCTCAGCGCCTCCTGTGGCAGCCAAGCATCTCCCCCGGAACTAGGCCGTGGTAATTTTCCTAATCTGCGAAGAGTACAAGTTACGCGCGGCTCCTTGAGTGCCCGCACGTTGCAGAGATGGATCCAATACGCCACCGCACCCCCAAGGAAAATGAAGCGCCGGGAGCTCAGGAAGCATGTGCAATCCCTCCTACTGAGGGGGTGCTCGGGTCGCGCATTTCTGCGGGGCGCCGCCTGTGAAGCCGACTTCTCAGACATAACGGAGAGTCTCCTGGTGTTCTTGCTGCACTGGAGATCAAGGAAGGTGTCGGTTTCGGAGCTAGCGCTCCCGGAACACGGGTGGGACGAGCCAGATTGCTTGGAGGTATTGCAGGAGCTGCTGCAGATGCTCGACTGGGACGTTGTTCTAGATACAGGTTCTACATGATGTTACAGGCCCATATCACATAGGTTCGCTCTTGCGTATTTAATTTGTTATGAACTCCCAGTTTGTCTCGGTTGTCTAATTGACATGGCTACAGTAACTCAGGTCTGCACCGACATGGCAATGCCTCGTCGAGAAGACCATAATTGTAGGCACTCACCAAGGTCAACCTTGTGGGGTTTCATGCCTTGTGAAACCCTGTGTCGATCGCGTCGAGCTAGGGATGCTATTTAGAGTCTCAGACGACGTACTACTGGGCCCTGGCACGCCGTAAGAGGAAAGGGCGCCAGAACGGAAGAGACACACCGCGTTCCTGACTCAGATCACCAAGCCCTTCCTTTTTACTTGGAGCTGGGTTCGCGGGGCCATCCCAATTGGTCAGGTAGTCCATCTTCGCTGCAGGCATCTTACGATATAATACAAAAAAGAGCTGATCGGATTGTCTATCATAGTTTCGTGTACATCAAACCCGACACATTGTGAAGAAAGAAGCGGCGAGGAAGGGAAAGCCTGAGAAAGATCAACCCAGAGCGGAATCCCGGAATCCCGAATCAAGCGCCCAGTCCATTCTGGGTTGTCGGGGGTCCGACTCCAAAGAGTCGCGTGTCTGCACTGTACTGTATTTGATGCACTTTGATGCAATGATGATCATGGTGTACGCATCTCGTACTGATATATATATCACGAACAGCACGAGGGCGGGGTATCTCTGATGGGGATGCAGCAATTCTGAGTCCTAATTACGTCCTTCGACTTCGAATGCCCATCAATCAATTCGCGACCAGATGAGATAGAGCTGACCACGTTACAGTATCTGGCAGATACCGCCCGCCCGCACCGAATAAGACAACCCGGGTAGTGCCATTTCGTCGTCTCTGACTCCTTTGACCACAGGGATAGCATTCTGTACTTATAGTAGATGCTTCCACAGACTCGGACGCTACCGTGCCATTCGCCAACGCCAATGATCCTTGGATCATCTTGCTCTCAAGTTGACTGGGCTCTCCCATAACAGAACGTATCCGGTATATATTGTCACCGGAGCGCGTAGTGTGTGCTTAGTGCCAGTGTCATTGCACTGGTGACAATATGATAATATTTATTTTCATGTGCCTCATCGTCATGCATCATGGCCCAATTACTGGCCCATTACGCTGCATTACGGCTGAGTCCAATCAATTCTCATGCACTCTGGGGGTAGGCTTGTACGGACGACTATTACCAACGAGCTACATACCATGCAAACACCCCCTCGAGGCGCAAAGCAGTTCCCGGACCGCCCCCTCATCACTTGATGAAATACCAAGTCGCTTCGAATGGAGGCTATAGTAGGAAGGGACGAGAAACTGTTCATTGCAAAGGGAGCATGGGTCGTACAAAGTGAAGTGCTAGGGTTCTGTACCCCGAGGCGCATGGTAATGGGAATCAAAACAAAAAAAAAGGTCGTGCGAAACAGCAAAATCGACTCATGTCGTCCGTTTTCGCGAGCTGCCCCCGTGGATTTTACCACTGTCATCACCGCGATCATCACTATCAGAAAGCAGCGTTCGCTCCGATCGAACCCGCGATGGCGTTTATGAACATTTGGTTATTGCCTCCACCATGATCCCCGAGCTTGTGGCCGCTCTGCATGATCACGACCGCGACTATGGCTGCCTCGAGCAGGCCCGGGACGACGAGTGACTCCTGGAAGGCCTCGATCTCGACCACATCTGTTGGGTCGCGCCAGATAAGAATAGTGAAGCCCGGCCGGTCTGCAGGCTCGAGCTACGCGGCACGCATATCAACAGATGCTCCAGAGAGAGGGGGGAACGAGATACGCACATAGACCGTCTCGTTGCGTGTAACCCAGTGGTATTCCTTGCCAGCGTGGGTGAGGACACGCACCCTACGGATCACGAAAAAATAAAAGGAGCCGATGCGTCAGCGTCGTGAAGTGGCAGGAGAAGGGAAGGCGCTACAAATTAGGCGCAGAACGCACTTTTTGCTGTTATTCCACACGATCCATTCTTTGCACTTCAGCTTCTTGCCACCGTGGTGCATGATCGGGGCCGAGTGGTTCCATTCTACCACCGCGAGCGTGGTGCCGTTCGACGCGCGCACAGTCGTGTTTTTCTTGTCAGACACGACATTGAACGGCACCTTGCCGTGTGGGTCCATCACTTGCGAGTTCAGGATGGTCTTCTTCGTCCCGGTAAATGTGAAAGAGACCGAGTGTCGCTTCTCGGGACCGCCTGGACCGCCTGGAGGTCCTTGAGGCGGTGCACCGCCCCACTGCTGCTGCTGCGGGGGAGCACCGTACTGGGGCGGGGGGGAGCCGTACTGTCCCTGCGGAGGAGGGGCGCCATACTGGCCCTGAGGCGGGGGCGGTGGCTGGTGCGAGCTGTATTGATTCTGAGAGGGAGGTAGCGCGCCGTATGACGGGACCTGAGGCGAGCCGTACTGGCCATGTGGGGGTGGCGGGGAGCCATAGCTCTGTTGAGGCTGGGGAGAGCCATATGGGCCGGGAGGGGGGGCGCCAAAGCCTTGAGGGGCGGTGTATGACGATGTGGCCGGGTATCCACCTTGCTGGGGCGCATACGCCTGGGGTGGTTGATACGCACCCTGTTGCTGTGCATAGGGCTGTTGGCCCCAGGCCTGCTGGGGTTCATACGGGGGCTGCTGCTGGTACTCGCCCTGGCCCTGCGGAGCGGAATACTGGGACGGCCAATTTTGTTTCTCGTATCCTGACATGATGTGGGATGGAATCAGATCGGTTAGGGTAAATGGGAGAGACACACGGGGACTCCGTCGAAGATCTTATATGGGTTAAAAATGGTCGCATGATGGGTTTCGGGCGATCACGAAAGATAGCGCGGGATTGATGCGTGAATTCAAACGCGACACACAGCTCCCACTCCAGGATTCTCGTTGTAGCAGGGGCGCTTAGGCAGTTTCGCAGTTGTGTCTCCAAACCCGGTCTCGCCGAGCTCGCACAGCAATGCAAAGTAATGTAACGACCGGAATGTCAATGGACTGCGTACCGGCGCGGGGATCGGCGGTCCATGATTGAAATCAATCTGTCTTGGTGTTTGTTGTGTTGCCTTGACACAATAGGCTCGGTAAATAAAGATTACCCTTGATCGCCTCTAAGCACATAACTCGACTGTGGATGCCTTGTTTCCTTCATTTTTCTATATTTTTACAAGGCGAACCAAGCCACGGCACAAAGCGGTGCACCTTCCGCAGTCTTGATGGAGGCGGCTGTTCGGATTGACGCTCCAAGCTCCGGGTTGTGGATGTCAGGGAATTATTGAGTCCTTGTTTCCCGACTACAGTACCAGTTGTTGAACCCGGTGGTAGCGATTTCAGACCATGCGCTTTCGAGACCGGATAGAGACAATGTGTGATGGGAGTCGAATGTTCTCGCATCAAGGAACAGCCCTTCCAAATATGCAAACATGCCAACCGTCTGATAGAGTCTCGTGGCGACATAGCGACGTTTGTCTTTGCGTGGCACACAGGGTGCCTGCGAGTAAATGCGGCTGTCGGTATCATGGAAATCCCCGCGGCTGCAAAACTACAGCGCTATGACAACAGGAAGTCAACTGCGTAGACACAACATTGGTGAACCTTGCAAATGTTCGGGCTTCTGCTGGCCCGTGGCAGTCGGTGCTCTCCCGTGGGGCTGAGGACTTGCCACCTTCGTTACGCTCGCGAGTATAACGGCACATTTTACCTCACTAAGACGGCGTGGTTCATGACACTGCGCGGTCGTAGCCGACTCACACGTACAATCCACGATTCGAGGTTCATAACCGCTACAAGGTGGGGTCCATGGCCCACATCACGGGATTCTCACCCAGTCGTTGCTGTGGGATGGTAGGCATTATTTACAACTAAGACAGAAGCTGTTGGCAACAGTGTGCGGCCCATGTCATTTCTGTTACCGTAATAGTGCAGATTGGATTGATTGAAGTGTCAGACGAGCACAGGACACAGAAACAGGAAGATTAGGTTCACCGATTTGCAAGCGGTGGAAAGGCCACTCCCAAGTCAAATTCGACAAGCCATAGTTGAGGGTCGACACGTTTTATGGCACAAATATAAAAACAAGTAATTGTAAAGAAAGACCAAAAACAATAGGGCATGGCACATTGTCGGGTGTTCGTGCGGCAGCCACATAACGTTGGGCGGAATAACGGGGAATAAAATCCAGACTGGAATCCAGTGGAAGGAAAGGCGTGGGAACTTCCTAAATGAGCAAACCCTTGACCCTGGTGAAAACCCTGGGCCCAGAAACCCTGTGCCCAGCTGCCCCGTTTTAATCGAACCGCGCCTCCCTTCCCACTACCCAACCACTTTCATCTTCCTTTTCCTTTATCAACCACCTCGACTCAACCATCCGTACGTCGTGTCCCCCGCTCTTCTCCTCGCCATAGCACTATCTTACCTATCTCGTTCCAGACCACTTACCCGTCCACTGCACCGCATATAGTAGGTCTTTCTCTTCGCTCCATTGACTGCGTAGTTAATTGATGCGAGCAGATGCCTGAGTCGCGTGAAGATTCTGTGTACCTCGCCAAGCTCGCCGAGCAGGCAGAGCGCTATGAAGGTGCGATTTTGCGTTACTAGAATTTCATCCTCTCATCTGTCCTACACAGAGATGGTCGAGAACATGAAGCGCGTCGCTTCGTCCGACCAAGAACTCACCGTTGAGGAGCGTAATCTTCTCTCTGTCGCGTACAAGAACGTCATTGGTGCACGACGTGCGTCGTGGCGGATTGTGTCTTCCATCGAGCAGAAGGAAGAGTCTAAGGGCAATGAGGCACAAGTGTCGATGATCAAGGGCTACCGCGAGAAGATCGAGTCCGAGCTCGCGAAGATTTGCGAAGACATCCTTGACGTCCTTGACAAGCACCTTATTCCCTCGGCCGCTTCAGGGGAGTCGAAGGTCTTCTATCACAAGATGTAAGTGCACTTGGTTGTTTTGTTGTAAACTCGCCAACTCTGACATTCCTGCTAGGATGGGTGACTACCACCGTTACCTCGCCGAGTTCGCCACGGGTGACAAGCGGAAAGACTCGGCAGACAAGTCACTCGAGGCATACAAGGCCGCGTCCGATGTTGCCGTTACTGAGCTCCCCCCAACACACCCGATCCGCCTTGGTCTCGCTCTCAATTTCTCTGTCTTCTACTACGAGATCTTGAACAGCCCCGATCGCGCGTGTCACCTTGCCAAGCAGGCATTCGATGATGCCATTGCTGAGCTCGACACGCTCTCGGAGGAAAGCTATAAAGATTCCACGCTTATCATGCAGCTGCTTCGGGATAACCTCACCCTATGGACTTCGGACATGCAAGACTCAGGTTTGTAATCGATCAATTGCGTAAACACAATCTGACTAACTTTGCACATCAGACAAGCCCGCAGACAAGGAGGAGGGCGCTGATGCTGCTGCTGATGAGTCGTAAATGTTGGGCGCGCTTACCAGTGATGGCTTTTGTCTAGTTGTAGTGACAACCCGGCTGTGAAGCACGCTTGCTTTTCTGTTTGTCCTCATCTCCTCCCCTTTCCTCATACTCGCATCCCGCCTCGTACCCGTCATCCAACGTACCTCCGTCATCCGTAATTCCACTTCCTTTTTGTCGATTATTCACTTATTCTCGTATGTGAGAAGTTTCAAAAGCTTGGCACCTAGTTCCTGTCTCATGAGCGCGCGTTTGAGATTAAGTGAGTTTCGTGCAGTCGGCTTCGAGCGACCAAATTCATGTTATATAATGAATGTTGGAGTAGACTCGAGCCGGCACCCATAGAGGGAGCGGTCACCAGTGTACTGTATATGCTCGAGGCTCGTCATTGGTGGCGTAAAGCGTTTTGATTGCGCCGGTTTATGGGGTCTTATTACAGTGTGTGTACGATCAGCAGGCTCCGGGGCCAGCGCCTTGGTGATCAACGTCTGTCTGGACGTATTAACGCTCGGATGACTCGGATTCCAGATGTCCTCTGTGTTGTATTTTGCATGGGTGCAAGGTCCTCAGAGTTCCAGTTGTTTATACAGTATCGGCATAGAAGAACGTCTCGGACCTATTGCCGCGGAGTACGGTGAGGGCACCGGCGGCGGCGGCGGCGGTAGTGATCAAAAAAATAAAGATATCTGATGGGCTGCTGTAGGCATCGTTGTTGTTGTTTTTATTCTGGAACATGCGATGGCGCTTGACGCGAAAGCATAATGGGATGCACCAACACAGACAATGGGAACTCGGTCTCACATTGAGTATGGGCCGTAAAATACAAGAAAATACAAGTATTATATAGGACAACCAGGTCTGCATCAATTCAAGACACTGACGGGGGCCGAACGACGATACGACAACAAACGATTTATGCCGGTCAAGGTTCCATTGTTTGACTGGAGTGCCCATCTCGCTCCACTTTGACAGACTTAGATCACACCAAGCATCCCATATATGGTAGCCTGCCCAATACGGGACGGAAAGGGGAACTGGCTCCGGCGATCGCTTCCCCATCAGCCGTCCCCAAAACGTGGTCCAAAAAATAGTCCTATCGCTTGTAAGCATAGGGACGGATTTCAAATGCTTGGAAAGAATTGTTTTGTGACAATAAGACGCACGGGAGGGGCAATTTGGAGGCGGAGTGGGGGATGAGAGAATGAGCGCTTGCTGAGAATACGCGGCGGTGGGCCAAGAAGCTCGGGTTTGAGAGTTGGGTTTGCCCTGAGCCTCAAGCGCGGGCTTCTGTAATAGTTGGTCCCAGCGGCACCCGCGCTTACCCCTTTCGGGCCGTGCCTGCGGAGGCAGATCTCACGCACAGTCACCCCTCCTCCAGAGGAACTCTTGAAAAAAATCGGCGAGGTGCATGTGTAACGAGAATCGGGGTCTCTGAGTGTTATGGCATAATTTTTTGAGTGACCGGAGGAAGATATGGGGGGAAGGAGTAAGAGGGCTGGAGAAGGCGAGGGAAATTGCGAAGTGATTCCCACGCCGAAGCAGTGCCCATCGTGGGTGGTGGCCAAATTCAATGCCCGCTCGTGCAATCCACACACAGGGCGACGGCTTCGCTTCCTCTTCTACCACGACTTTGCGGTAGCCAACTACACCTGCTACCGTTTATTGACTGACCCTTTTCGACTCGCAGGTCTCGTCCTAGTTTATTCTTGGGTCGTCCATCTCTTTCTCTATTTTGCGACGTTACCCATGCGTAGGTCCACCCCTGCACAATCTGTCCGCGGGACTCCCCGTCGTGCACGCACGGCGCTCGCCGATACTACCACGCCCCTCGATAGTCCCACCAGCTTACCCGTGGCACCCAAACCCCCTACAACGTTTATATCCTCTCTCGAAATCCCCGTCCAAGGCGCACTTCCAATCCCACAACCACATGGCACCGCTAAATCCTCCCCCTTTTCTTCTGCCGCACCAGCACCGCCCCCTCCCCCCGCCGCCCCCTCGTCTGCGTCCACTGCTACTCCAACCGGCCGCCGTGCACCGCGCAGGTCAAAGACGGAGGCGCTCGCAGCACTTCAAAGCGCTGCGCATGCAGACGGTGCGGATGATGCGCCCCCTCCAGCACCGACTTTGTTCCAGCCCGACGCAGCACCGCTCCCTGCTGCACCACGCCTAGACATGAGCACCGTGCGCACACCTCCCCTCAGCCGTCGTGCACCGGGGTCGGCGCAGGCGTCGTCACCGAAGGAGCGGCCGTTTGCGCTGGAGGACTGCCCGGCGTTCTACCCCACTCCCGAAGAGTTCAGGGACCCGATGTCGTACATACGTGCGATCGCACCTCAGGCGAGGGAGTATGGCATCGCAAAGATTGTACCGCCAGAGACGTGGCGGATGCCCTTTGTCACTGACACTGAGGTATGAGATCCTATCTTGCCATTACCTGTTTGGGTGGGGGGGGGGGGGGGAGAGAGAGCATCGAACTCATGGACTTTATTTTTCTTTTAGAAATTCAGGTTCACGACACGGTTGCAGCGCCTCAACTCTATCGAAGCGTCGTCACGGGCAAAGATCAATTTTTTGGAACAGTTGTACCGTTTCCATCAGCAGCAGGGTAACACGAGAGTCTCCGTACCCACGATCAATAATAAGACGATGGACCTGTGGCTTTTACGCAAGAAAGTACAAGAGTTGGGTGGCTATGATGCGGTGAGATGGCTCGTTTGTGGGCACCGAGATTTTTCCTTCATTTCCTGAACATTTCCTTTTTTATTCTCTTGCGACGCAGGTCACAAAGGGGAAGAAGTGGGCCGATCTCGGCCGTCTCTTGGGCTACAGCGGTATCTCCGGCCTCTCTACGCAAATTAAAAATTCATACACCCGTGTCATTCTCCCGTACGAGCACTGGTGCGAACATGTACGCGCGTCACCACTCGCCTCTCTCGCTACGGCACCGCGCGGTGACTCGCAACTACGCACCCATACGAATATGCAGAAGCGCCCATGGTCTACAGGCGGTGGTTCCTCTGGAAAGCCTGACTGTGATGAGAGCATGAGTCCCCCCGACAGCCCATTAACGGAGACATCAAGCCCGCTTTCGGAGCCGCCGGATGAGTCTGAGGTGAAAGAAGAGCCAGACGAGAATGCACCGCGTCGTCGCAGGGGTCGCGCATCGACCGCGTCCGAACAGAAGACACGTTAGTCGGCTTAATCAGTCAGTCCAGGATCGCTGCTGATCATTTCGTTATAGCAGGTAGTAAGAAGGCTGCTAACCGGATAGCGGCTACGGAGTCCGCGAAAGACGACGATATGGATTCTTCTGAGGTATGCACGCCACTGAATTCTTCTTCCCTTGTCGGATGTTTTGAGCCGTCATATATTTTCTTGGCGCAGCTCCCTTGTGAAGTATGTCATAAGAACGATAGAGGCGAGGAGATGCTCCTCTGTGACAACTGCGACTGCGGTACGCTTCCGATTATGTTTCGGTCCTTCTATCTTATCTATCATACGTCCTACCAGGATTTCACATGTTCTGCTTGGACCCTAAGCTTACCACCGTGCCACGCGGGCAGTGGTTTTGCCCGACTTGCATATTCGGCACAGGGGGCGATTTTGGATTCGACGAAGGAGAAGAACATTCCTTGTCTAGTTTCCAGGCACGCGACCGCGAGTTTCGTCGGAGGTGGTTCCAAGCACACCCCCCTCAACAGGAGAATGATGATGATGATCCAACGACCAGCACGTTTGGAGACGTACGCGTGTCGGAGTATGACGTCGAGCGCGAATTTTGGCGCCTCGTACAATCGCCGCACGAAACTGTCGAAATTGAGTACGGTGCCGATGTGCATTCCACCACGCACGGAAGGTACTTTTTTTTTATCATCCGCGAAGGATGGGGGAAAGTGCTAAAGTAGTGTTTTTTTTTCTTTATTTTATTTTTTGTGTTGGACAGCGCTATGCCTACTCTCGAAACGCATCCGATGAACCCGTATTCCAAGGACCCGTGGAATCTTAACAACGTTCCCATTCTCTCTGACTCGCTTCTTCGTTACATCAAGTCGGATATCTCCGGCATGACGGTACCATGGACGTATGTCGGCATGGTGTTCTCCACCTTCTGTTGGCATAATGAGGTGTGTGGCGCGTGCACCCCCATTTGATTGTGATTTCCTCTGACGTGCGTCGGCACTGTAGGACCACTACACCTACTCGGTTAATTACAGTGAGTATAATCACAAAGTCTCTTGTGTGATTCACCTGACCGTCACGTTACCTTGACACAGTGCACTGGGGTGAAACGAAGACATGGTATGGAATTCCCGGCGATGACGCCGAAAAATTTGAGGCGGCTATCAGGAAAGAGGCGCCAGATCTGTTCGAGGCGCAGCCAGACCTCCTCTTCCAGCTTGTCACGCTCATGAGCCCACAACGCCTGACGGACGAGGGTGTGCGGGTGTATGCTTGTAACCAGCGTGCTGGGGAGCTCGTGATCACGTTCCCCAAGGCTTATCATGCGGGCTTTAACCACGGTGTACGTTAATTTCTCTTCCGCGTCTATCGGGGCTTCGTTATTAACATCTTCTATTTTGCCGTTGTAGTTCAACTTCAACGAGGCAGTCAATTTTGCACTTCCCGACTGGTTGACGTATGGGCGCCAATGTGTGGAACGATACAGGGAACACCGAAAACAGCCTGTGTTTTCACACGACGAACTGCTTATCACAATCACACAGCAATCACAGTCAATTGCGATCGCAATTTGGTAAGTGGTGGCGTCTGATAATGTTCCGGAGCGCTCATACAACCTTCGAACGCGCATTTGACAAAGGCTTAATGACAGCTTGAAGGAGATGACTGACCGTGAGATGGGCGACCGACTCAGGGCGCGATCCCTGAAACTCGGCGAGATTCTGGAAGAAGAAGACCGCCCGGAAGATCAGTATCAGTGCCTCGTGTGCAAAGCGTTCTGTTACCTTTCCCAAGTCACGTGCCACTGTTCCAATAAGGTCGCGTGCGTCGACCATGCCGATGCGTTGTGCGGGTGCGCAATGGAACAGCGCACCCTCCGCAAGCGTTTCTCCGACGCTGACCTCCTTGAAACGCAAGCCCGCATCGCGGAGCGCGCTTCGGTTCCCTCGGCCTGGCAGGCGAAGCTGAACAAGGTTCTGACGGAAAGCGCACGCCCTCCGCTGCGCATGCTACGCGCGCTCCTAGCCGAGGGGGATCGCATCAATCACCCACTCCCGGAGCTCGCGAGCGTCCGCAGATGTGTGAGCCGCGCCAACGACTGGATCGACGCCGCAAATACGTTCCTCGTGCGGAAGCAAAGCAGAAAGCGCTCGAAGCGACCCAAAGTTCGCCCATCGTTGAACGGGGATGTAACGGCGCAGGCGGAGGACCCTGGCGATCGTCCCGATCGCGGGCTAGACGAGATTTATGCGCTGCTAGGCCAGGTCGAAGATCTTGGGTTCGATACGCAGGAGACTGGGATCCTTAAGACGCAAGCGGCCAAGGCGGAGGACATGAAGGCGCGTGCGCGTTCCCTGCTCACTGCGACACCTACAGAGCGCGATCGTGAGGCGTACTTACAAGACTGCGAGCGGCTCCTGTTGGAAGGGTCATCTATCAACGTTTTCCTTGACGAACTTATAGACGTGGAGAAGCTTGTCGCGCGCGAACAGCTTACCAAGGAGCTTGGGATCGAAGCGGCGGACGACAGTGTCTTGACGCTGGAGGAAGTCGCGCAGTACCTGACTCGCGCACGTGCGTGTAACCTCCCACAGGACAACAAGCACGTGCGGATGTTGGAGGCGCGCCAGCGTGCGGGGCAGAGTTGGGACGAACGCGCGCGCCATGTGCTGTCGCAGCCATACAAGACGATCGAGGAGCTCAATGAGTTTGAGGACATCGACCCAAACGTGCCGATCGACCTGACGATTTTGGACAAGATCGCGTCCTCACGCGTCAAGGCGAAGGAGTTCGACAAGCAGGCGCGAGCGTGGCTCGAGCCGGAGGACGGCGCCCCGCGCCCTCGCGTACAGGACGTGATGCGTCTTGTCACGCGCGCAGAGAAGGACTTTAGCATCCCTTCAGTTCGCCAGCTCAAGCTCAGAGCCGACTTTGCGCTCGATCTCGAGTCGCGGTGCGACCAGGTGCTGCACGACCGATATGACAACAGCGAGGATGAGGATATCTTTGACACGATGCTCAAGTGGGTCGAGTACGCTAAGCTCCACCTCGGCATCTTTTCGCTGCCGAAGTTCGAGAAGCTGGATGAGCAACTGACTGCCCACTACCGCTGGCTGGAAAATCTACCTTGGTTCTGCCCGAATCACCGCGAACCGCACGGCAAGGAGCTGTATGATGACGTGGTCGCTGCGACGCGCCCGGAGGATGACTTACCCCCAGACGACGAGTTCTTTACCTGCATTTGCCACGACGCGGTGCGGCCCCCGGCACCAGGTACAGTGTCGGATGCTGTGCAATGTGATCATTGTTTTGCACGTTTCCACGGCCAGTGCGCGCGCAGCGGTGGCTCGTGTCCATTCTGCGATCATCATCACTGGAATGGGTCGCTGCACAAGGAGCGCAGTTGGCACTTCTGTTACATGCCGACTATGCTAATGCACGCGTCAGAAATCACAAAGTTCTACTCGGAGGATTGGAAGCAGCTCGAGGTTATCGTGCACCGCGTGGACCGGCTGACGTCCGTCATCGGGCAGTTTTTATCGTTCGCGTCGCAGCCGGGCAATCAGCGCAAGGAGTACCTGCCGCAAGTGCGCCACTACATGCGGAAGCTGTTCAAGATCCAGTTCGCCGTCTCGCCGAACCCCGAAGTCTCGTTTGGCCTCGACCTCGCGGGTCTCCACCGCATTCTGGCGGAGCTCCCCACGACTGTGCGTACGAAGAAACGACGACGGCCAAAATTCGTTTTTGGGCAGGACGTTGATCACGACTGGGTGGACGGGACGCGTTGCATTTGCCGAGGACGCACGCCGTACTTGCTCAATTACCCGAAAGTTGCGTGCGAGCTCTGCAACAAGTTTTATCACGGCGGCTGCGTCTTTTTCTCGATTGACAACAACAAGTACGACAACCGGTTCGTGTGTCCGCTGTGTTGTTTGCGTAAGAACCGTTCGTACGGATATGCAGAGCTGCGGGTGAAGGATATAAGTGAGTCGCGCTGGAGTCTTGATGGTAGTTCTCTTTTCTGATGGGCGTCTCGACATTTTTGAGCAGAGACCCCGGGTCCGGATACGTACGTTGATACGGTCAAGATGCTCGATTCGTTCAGCAAGGACATCATCTACAAGGAACTCCCCCCTCCTTATACCCAGACATTGTTCATAGAACTCATCCGGTTCATTCCTGGCCAGCCGGACACGGTCTTGACAAACGGGGGCCCGTCTCATCCGAGCAGTTCCTCCTCTCATTCATCGCACCATGTGCTCAACGGTAACCCCTACAACCCACGAGTCCTCCCACACCCAACGCCCCGCGCCACACCTCACACATTCACTCCGCCGCAACAGACAAGTGCGCCAGGCGCGCACATGCCCCCGCCACCGCCCTGGGAGGTCAAATGGAGACGTCCGGTATCAACCTCGGCATCAGCACCGCCCCCGCCAGCACCGGTAACTGCCATATCCGTGCCCTCTCCCTCGGCATCCTCATCCCCGGTGCGGCGCCTTTCCGCCTCTTCCTCCGCGGCCCCGCTTCCGGCAGCCGCGGTAGTTCCCGGAAGCGAGGACAAACGTCTCCCCACGGTAGTGCCTATGACGCCACCCTCGGCCTCGCGGAAGCGGAAGTATCCGGAAGGGGACGCGGCGGGGTCAGCGACCGGGCATGCGTCTCCGTACGGGAGCCCATCGTGCAAGCGCCACACACCCGCGGCGGAACTGCCGCCATCCGCTCCGTTGTCGGCGCCGCCGCAAGCGACGACGACCACAGCGTCATCGTCCTCGTCGTCCTCGCCGGCGCCGCCACCGGGCCACCGGGCGACCCAGACGCTCTCGCCTTCGTTAGCAATGATCATGTCGCCTGATACGCGGCTCGCGCCGTTCGTGGGCTCGAGTTCTACGTCGCTGCCCGCGACACCGCCGCAGCAGCGCAAGGTCAAATTGACGTATACGAATGGGGAGGGTACACCGCGGTAAGCGGGGTATAAGTATTGCACGTGATGATGTCCCATTGTTTGATTTTCTTTTTGTTTTCCCCGTGTTCTTGTGTGGTTATTTTGTTGGACCGATTCCCTTTACTTACTCGCTCGTTTCTTTTTCTCCCTTGGTTGTATGCCCTCTGTATTTATCGTTTCTTCACGACCGGCCAGACAGAACGACTCATGTATTCTCCTTCATTTTTCACGTGTTCTTTTTTCTTCGAACGACGATATATTTACGTCATGCGTGCGGGAGAGAGATGTGTAGCGTAACGTAGTGGGGTGGGGCTCTTGATACGGGTACGTTGTTGAACGGAGCGTGAGGCTCATGCTGTCTATAAGTAAGGTAAAAATAACCATGAAAGCGAGGCGGAAGAAAGAAAGCCGAAAAAGGGAAACCCTGTCGACACCAGAGGTGGATTGTGTACAAAAAAAGTATGGTTCGTAAGCCGGTGTTCATCTGACCATGAGCTTGTAGGCGGAGTAGCCGCCGACGAGCCCGATGGTGACAAGCGCGCCGACGATAGAAGAGAACCAGGCAAAGCCCTCGATGTCCTGTCCGGGCACGTGGACGTTCATGCCCCAGAGACCGGTGATGAGATTCATGGGGATGAGAATGGTACCGAGGGCGGTGAGCTTGGAGAGCACCTCGTTGATCTGGTTGTTCGCGTCCGTCATCTCGATGCTGATCTGCGCGAGGTAGTTCGAGTGCGTCCGCGAGAGGATCTTCTCGTAGTGGTTCAGGTTTTGCGTCATCGTGATCAAATGGTCCTGGATGTCCGACAGGTACAGTCCCTATCAAACGCAACGCGTGAGAAAAAACAAACAAACAAACAAAATGGGGGATGGATGACACGCACGATGTCGCTGGTCGGCGCTACTTTCCAGTTCTCGTTGCACCGCTTCGCGAGACCCTTGACGACGTCCGCCTTGTTGCCCATCAGTCTGAGCAGGCCCATGACCTTTTTGCGGCACCGCCCGATGCGGCGCAACATGTCACTCTGCTCGGCGTCCTTGAGTATGAGCACGAGCTCGTCGATGCTGTCGACTTCGTACTCGATGCTCTGGATGAGCGGGCCAAACGCATCCGTGATGTCGTCGATGAGCGCGTACGAGATCCAGTCGGATGTAACGCTGATGTAGTCTTTCAGCTGCTTGATCCGCCGCCGCACGTTTTGGGGATGGGGTGTTGGGCGGAAGTGGAACTACGACTGTTTAGCTACGTTTGGACTATCCAACAGGGAGAGGCAATCTCACGGAGAGTATTCCTTCGCGGAACACGATAATGTACATGTTCAACGGCTCAAGGTGTGTTGGGCTGTACGGATCCTGGTCGAAACTCCGGAAACAGACGAGATAGTATGTTCGGAAGAGCTCGATCTTCTCACGCGCTTCCTCCATTTGGATATCCTCTGCGGTAAGCGGATGGATTCCAAACACCTGTTGTACCACATTTGGTAAGACATTCTCCGGAAAGTAAGAGCGACGTACCTTGGAAAGCATCTTCATCTCCTCGTCGGTAGGTGAAAGGATGTCGAGCCACCATGTATGTCCCTCAAAGTCGGCGTCGGTAACCAGAGGGGGTTTGTGTACATCTCTGCCGTTTCCGACTTGGGGTATCCTCGCTTCCTCGCGGCTGTAACGGGAGAAGGGTGATGTTAGTTGAGGCCCAGGCACCGAACCCGTCCGCCGCTCCTGCGGGGAAGCCGCGCCGCCAATTCCGGAAAACATGTCATCGAAAGACTGGCCGTCCGCAGGGAGTTCGCTCAGACTCCTTGCGTGAATGGTTGCGCTCAATGCATTGGAATAGAAAGAGAACCTGTACGGTCTGTCGTGTCCGGCCGCCTCGACGACGGTGGCCGGGAGGTCGGCATACGAAGGAACGACAGAGAGTGGAGGAGCGATCCCGGCGGACAGTGACGGAGGTGGAGCGCCAGGTAACCCTTCGAACAGAGCCATCTTCCCGCCGCCATGACGTCGTGGCATCGCATTGCTCTGGCTCAGTTTGCGCTCTCGCATAGTACGCGGTGCCGGAAGCCGGAAATCCGTCCCGCCACTGGACCCAACGTCCCCGCTTGCACTCGCCTGCGAAGGCTTGCGTGTCCGCAGCACCTGCGGACGCTCGTCCGATGGGCTGTTTAGCAGGCCAAGGCGTTTCTTCTCTGTCTTAGCGAAATCCTCCATCGTTCCAAAGTCGAATGACTGCCGGCCTTGAATAGCGGAAGGTTGGTAAAGCGGCAAACCGCCGTCGAAATGGTGTTCGGTGCTGCCGAGAGAGCCGAGGAGGTGCGGTTCGTGAGTTTGGGCCAAGTGGTGTGCCATGTCCAAGCCTAGTCGCAGGTCCTCCGGCGTAAGCGTGCGTCTGTAGGGGCCGTCACTACGCGCCTGCCGAGGAGTACCCCCACGTGCGATCTCTAATTCCCGTTCCTCTTGCGGGAACAGAGTTGGGAAGGTACTTTCCTCGTGGTGTCGATGCGTATCGGGCTCGGGGTCGTTGTGTTCCCGGATCGCGAGTGGGGAGGCGACAGGCGAGACAGAAACGGATCCCTGCCGGGCACGCGATAGATGCAAGGCCATGTCTACGTCGAGCGTACGCTGACGTTCACGAGCGTCGGGGTCCATTGGGTTGAAAGGACGGGAAATGGTTGGGGACCTTCGAGCGGTGACTTCGGCGTCGCTGTCCCGGGATGAACTGCGATATCGTGTTGGGGAGCTGTCATGGACGCTGTGGATCGACCTTGGGGAGGACATGGGCGGGTCATTGGTCGAGGCCATCGAGACAACAGAGTCGGAAACTTGTTTTTACATGAGAAGGGTAGCTTCAAAGATAAATCGTTACGCACGGGAGGATACAAATAGAACACCGAGAATAAGAGAAGGTTGGAATGCCGAGGATAGTCAAACGTGGGCACCGGATTGGAGATGGAGAGAGCGAAACCCGTTGAATCTTATGGTGATAGGGAGCCTTGACGCTTAGCGAGCTTCTGTTCCACGACAGTTACGGAGTTTTGTCCATGAGAGATGAACGACATACGCTATTCCTGCTTCAAGTTGAACATGCTATGGGGGTAACAGACTGGCAGGTGCTGACCAATTGTTGTATAAAATCCTCTAGTTCCACTCTCCGGGGAGTGACGTCGAGTCGACTGAGGCACGAGCAAGCGAGCTTGTCTTGTTTTCTTTTCTTGGCCGTTCGCAGTGTGCAGTGCAGGGTGATGGTGGATTACTAAGGGCGCATGCGATTGGTCGATCGGAGATCTTAAACAGGTTCACGTGACTGAAAACCACGAGTTGCGGTATCAGAAGTAGCTACAAGAGCGCGGCCATGTTCGACCGGCCCCCCAACTCGACCATCTTCGACTTTGACCTGCTCTTCGCGCTCTGATATTCTTAAGGGGCCACACGTTTGTCAGCATGCGCACGCAGACCCCACCAGGGACTTCGGTACATGACCCAAGTCGGTCCGCGGGAGTCAGCGCCGCTGGTCAAGCGCCTCGCATAGGCGTGCTCGACGCCGTCACAAGGAAGTCACGGCGGGGGTAGCGCCACTAGTGAAGGAGTCGGAGAACATTGTGATGGGCAGGGCTTTCGTTACTTGCAAACGCGCACAGGGGTCTGTCGTTCTCCATGTCAGCGGTGGCAGCGTTCTCTCGACCACGCGCCGAGTCGACACATTTGTACTGCGTAATAGGATACACAAATGAGAAAATATTATTGATTAGTACCAGTATAGTGATATCCAAGATCCCAACAGGGATATATGCCTTATCGCATACGCACATCTAAGAGATCGGCAGACGCGTTAAACGATATCATACCGGCATTGCGAAGGACGCAGAGCATGATCTCCGATACGCTCAGCCCGCGGTGATGGATCCGCGATGGCTGCTATGGCCGAGTCGGCATCCGATGGCTG
The DNA here is from genome assembly GCA_021527775.1 of Lactarius sanguifluus. Lineage (NCBI taxonomy): Eukaryota > Fungi > Basidiomycota > Agaricomycetes > Russulales > Russulaceae > Lactarius > Lactarius sanguifluus. Next base: position 345,476 of record JAKEYF010000020.1, on the reverse strand, counting down.
TGACAATGATTGTGGTGGAAGATCTAGGGCAGTCATGGCGTTTGCGTGGGTTGTGCGATTCACCGAAGGAGGGCCAACGTCCTTATCCCTGCGGCCGTCATTGTCCCCGGCAGCAATACTTAGATCAAGTGCAGAAGGCGGTCCTGGAGAAGTGCTGGGAGTAGTAGCTATGATTGCACGATGAGGTTCTGGGAAAGACGACGAGAGCTCGGGTCGAGTGGTGGGCGAGTGTAAAGGTAGCGGCGAACCTGTGGGAACTATATTGTCGAGAACCGGATCAGAAGAAGCCAGCACTGGGAAATTTGGTGGATCGGAAGGCATCAGGAGGTCTTGGTTTTACTGGAGGGCAACAGCGGCGGGTGGAGATGTAGAGGAAAGAGGAAGAGTGGGTGTCGAAGTATCGGGAGTGTCGTAGGGTACTGTTATAGCTGAGGTGACGATGTCTCGTATTGCTCCGGCGGTGGTTGGGTCTGGTGAGGTAACAGGAATGACCTTTCTGTGGTTGTCTGATGAATGGAGAAGGAACTGTCGAGCGGTGACAACTGTGAGGCTTTCGACAACATGATGTGGGGAGGAACGGATGAAGAATGCGCATCGGGATTGGCGAGGGAGGCAGGGGGTAGCGCGCTGCTATCGCGCAGGACAGTGCCGTGAATATGACCAACGACGTTGCAGACTGGATACGAAGATGGATTGAACAGAATGCGATCCGAATTGTCAGTGGAGGCGGATAACCGTGTTGGGGCAGAACCGGTGTCTTGATGTAGAGCGGTGTAGAGGTTGCGAATCGGTCGCAGGGTAAGGAAGACCATCCGCAAAAAGGGTCAGCATTTTCCGATAAATATCAGAAATACGCACCACTTCCCAAAATTATTTAAAGAAATGTTGCCAGAAACAAGGGCACAGATGTTGATTGCCCAGAAATGATGACATACTATCATCATTTCTGAGAAATCAACATTGCGTCGTCGCACCCTTGCGACAGTACTGCCAGCGGATCACTATCTTGGTTGTTGGACAAAATCACGTCAAGGACATTAAATGCCAAGATGGGGTCGTGTGCTGGATCGATGGCCTTCGCACATATCATGGCTCACCATTTTTTGACAGAAGCAGGCTGCAAATCCGATGAGAAAGTGCGGTTCAACAACCCGGTCAATGGTTGAAAAAGCTTTTGTTCGTTAGTGAGACTGATCGTTGACCACCTTGGAGATGCGGAAGCCGGGTAAGCCGGAATAGAAGCGCTCCAGTTCGTGATCTTCGTCCAAACAGTCGAACGCCCACGGGCACGAGTGTCGATCTTTGATCGGGATTTCAGCGCAGTTTCCTCGGCTGTCCTCTGAATGCCCTGCACGAGTAAGTTGTACCAATGGCCTCTGAGTCTCCAAAACACCGGACGACGATAGTGAACCCACAAAACGAACCACCCACGAACCTGAGAGACGACATAACGTATCCCAAACACAATGAACCACACGGAGGATGAAAGCGATGTATAGTATGGGCTATCGCGACGAAAAATTGGGATGAATGTGATGCACCCGTACAGAGCCGCGCAAACGCTGACCCAAGACAACACCAATTTGAAAATCGTGATATAAACGTTGCTGAGGAACACAACCAGGCCGACAAAGAACAGGAACAGGGAAACGTGGAGGAGCGCGGGCAATGTTTCGACAGCCCATGGGAGGAGAAACTTGTCAACACCTTCGGGAAAAAAGGCACGAATTCGTGCTCGCTTGTGTGGACTGTAACGCGACTGAGTGACCTTGAGATATCTTCGTGCCCATTGCTGCAGTAACGCAGCGAGCAGAGCACAGGTAAGGCTGATCACCAAGCTCATAAACCAAAGCGAGTTTACCCAAATTGCGTAATTTGGTGGAGAGAATGGGGGTGGTGAAGCAGGGAGGGAGCTTGAAATGTTGGGGTCGGCAACAGTCTGATAGATGTTCGCGAGATAGAAATTGGAGTGGAGGTATCCTGTGGGTTGGGTCGAATGTCCTGGATCGACACTGAGATCAAGGACGCAACAGTAGCGGAGAATAAACCAGTCTATGACAATTGAGTCGGTATGAAGCACCAGTTTAAAAGCTAGAGACGCACAAATATGAGGATGCCGTCGGCATCCGCTTTCCAGTTCTCGGCCATCTTCTTGTCCTCTTCCGTCGCCGTTTCCATATACATTGAAAAAATAGGCCCGGAACCATCGACAAAATTGGATGCACCATGTGGTCCTTGGTTCTGTGCTGACGGGGGGGCTGGGAACTGGTAGTCACCTATTTTGGCAGCGGTGATGTTGTGAGAAGGGCGAGGATAGAGCCATGTGGGAGAATGGTACCTCCACCAAATCCTGCGTTGGGTACGTTGCTGGCCTCGTGAGGAGCTCGGGACATTGAATACTATGGTATGAATCGATTGTGGAGCGTAGGATGCGGTGGGGTAGAACACTTGTGGAACGGTCAGGCGATAGCCCCGATACTGTACCAGTTGACCGAACAAGCGCCCGGCTCAACGGTTTGAACTTCAGTTACTTTCATGCGTCATCTGGAATTGCGTGCGTCTCAAAATTGTCGAATATTGCTCATTTTGTATTGACGGAATATCGATGTAACCCTAACCCTAACCCTACCGCCGGCTTCACCTGAATATTGAACGCTTCCTGTGACTCGTATCTTGACTCGTATCCGTTAACAATTCTGTATCCCTGGCTCTGCTCTACTATTTCCAAGCGGGTCGTACCGAGAGATCAGAAAGCTCAAGCTCAAGAATCAGGCGACGGTTTGCACATGTTGCAGGTCTCCCGCGCCAAGTCGCCCCCGACGTCGAGATATCGCGCGCCCTCAGATCCTCAGGGAAGAGGTTTTTTTTGGGAGAGTTTTCTTTTCCGAAGCGGGGAAGCGGTGCTTCCTCTGCCTCTCTCTTCTTTTCCTTATTGACGCTGTCAAATAAAAAGCAGTCCGTGCTGGCTTGTACGAGGCCAAGCCTACGCAGACGTATTCGGTCCGCAGAGTGAGTGTCGCCGGTCATGCGCCTCACTGGGTGTGGCTCGCGGTGCATGCTTGAGGTCGTCGCCATCGCCCTGCGCCGTAACTGGGAAGTCACTGCGCTGGCAGAAGCAGTCCGAGGCTCCTATGACGGGATACCCACGTCGGACTCAGGACTGATGTCGATGAGCAACGTTCTCGTTTTTCACAATCCGGTGGGTGCACGGGCACTATATTGGGGTTTCGCCAGTGATGCATGTGGAACATGTGGCCATAGAATCTGAATCAGTTTCGCCGTGCTACTCTCGTCGTCTCTGTGCTCCTCACCCCCGTTAAGTCCGTCCACGATGAGACACGACATGTCCGTTATTACGTTCGGACGAAAGCGCAACTTGTTATACAACATGTTGTGCAGAATAGAAATACTTGTTTTTCTCATCTCGCCTACATGTACTACCAAATCCGGTCTTTATCCTCTTTGCTCAGGTACGGGTCGAGTCTGTCATAGAACTCATCTAGTTCCCTGACAACGGTCACAGGCCGACCAGAGCGCTCACAAGCCGTGATAAATTGCTCGAAGAATTCCACCTGCGGGCAGTCTGTGTAAAACAAGCCAAGTGCTGGCAACACATCAGCGAACGTCTCGCTGGTGTGTCCAATGGGGATGTCGTATCCCCCATGCTTGGCGTCTAAATGCAGTGTCCGCACAGCGGTGAATGGATGGAGGAATTGCACCCAATCGTCGTAATATATACTTCGATCTCTGTCGTATTTAATGGAGAGATGGCGCACGTCCGAGAGTTTAGTGGAGAACTGGCTGAACATCTGAACCACATGTGAGACTTCCCATCCTGTGTCAAGGAATGCTACCTGGATCGTAAAATCGTAGCGTGCGTCACCAAATCGAAGGCCAATGTCGCCTCCGTAGACAAAGTGGGTATCTAACCACCCGAACTGGGTTAGCGTGGGATCATTTGAGCGATTGATGAACTCGAAGAGTTGCGCAACTCGAAAGTCAACGTCAACAGGCAGATGGAAATTTATTTCGATCGTCTTGATTTGAGGGTAGTCGATTCGGGCCGAAAGATCCTCCAAATAACCGCTGACGCCGAGGAATTCAAAGGACGTGAGAACGGGAAGGACCGTCCGCATTACTGGCGAAGGGCTTGTTCTCCTGGGAAGGGACTTCGTCGATCGGAATCCCGAGTCGATGCAAAAAGATCGGAGATTGGTCAACGCGGCCAGACCCACAATCATTGCCTCGGGTGAAATGTAACCGGCCTTGGGTATGTCGTCAAGGCGGAGCTTAACGAGGTGACTGGTCGACAAAAGAAGCGTTGGTAACGCTGGAAAGGGAATGGCTCCTAATGAGATTTGCTGTAAACACGACGCAGATCCACCCAAGAATCCACCAGGAAGGACTGGCACACGGAAACGCGGAACCGATTTGAGCCTCAGATATGTCAAAGCTGGATATGGCTGCTGCAGGGCCGTGACCAGCTTACCCAGCTGTGTAGGCTTTACACAAAGGTCGAGAACGCATACACGATTGGGGTGCTCAAGTGCAGCAAGGAGATTATCTTCGTCGCTGCGAGAAAGGTTCCTGTGAAAGGTATTATAGTCAACGACGACAGGAAGGGCCGGCCAGTAATTCAGATGACTCCTGACAGGGGTTCCGAATGTGCAAAGAATTCGGATAGCGAGACGGTTTGGTGACGCAAATATGATTTGTCGCCATCGTCGGCAAACGTGCACCAGTCCATCCCATTTCCATGGTCGGTAAGGGAGTTGGCCCTCAAGTTCGTCAATTTTAATTTTATAGGAGTCAAATATAACAAGCAAGACGTCATCTGATAGCGTGTCGATAGTCGTTGCGTATCCGCCTAAGTCACACAAGTCAGTACTTGTCGCATGTCGCGGTCACCACTGGGAGAGGGGTGTTGGAAGACGTACCTTGAGCGCTTACCTCCCCGGGCAAGTCCCCGGGCTCTTGTATGTTGCCGTGACTTTGAGAAATCAAGCCTTCACAAGAGCCATGTGAACTGGAGGACGTTGGATCACCCAGAAAATTGTCACTAGTTAAAGGTGAGTACGTGGTTGATTGGTCCAGAAACTTGAATACGGCTGTGCACACCTGTGAGACTCAGAGCCCATGATGTAGTGGTGGGTGAGATAGTTGGCAAAGCGGCTGCCCCTGTCTGAGTCGACCATCCGCCACCACTCCGGCTCTGTGCGCCGAGAGCTCCTGAATGCGTTGAATCGCCTTGCTTGAGGTCATATGGCAGCAGGTCGATATTCCGGGTGAATCGTAAATAAAGCCAAAGTGAATCTCGTTACATCATTCTTGACCCGATCTGGGTGTGTTCCGCCACACCATCCAGCACCTGCGCTTTTCTCATTTCCGTCCTTATTTCTATCGCATTCCACAGATACTCTGGTATCCTTCTCCTCAGCCGAGTGACCTCCTGGAGACTGCGTTACGCGTTTCGATGGCGCTAGGGGACTTTGTAGGCGATAGACTTTGTTATCACTGAGGCTACTAAGTTAATGCGTTGCGCTCCATTCTTGTCGAATAAATAATCTCGTTTGCCCCTTTTGAACTCCTCTATCGGCGAGCGGGACCCGCATCCATTCAGTGTGGCGGAATGCACTGCTCTTCCGTCGATGTTTCAATGGCCTCCTCCGGACCGTCCAGCATTTCACGGGAGTGGGTGCCTTTACACGTCAAAATTTTCTTTCATCATCTCACTCTGGCAGCTTTGATGAATGACGGCCGGGGAGGTCGATCAGCGAGGACGTACTCCTTGAATCATATACTTACCGAGTGGGACCAGCTTCCCTTCGCCGGCCCCTAATGCAGTCTGGTTGGGCGGTTACAGAGTAGAATGCACAACTTCTCCATTGATGTTTCAACGGACAGCCTCCGGATCGTCTGCCGTTTCATGGGAATGAAGAAGAAGACCCCTGAGCGTCATCGCGGAAACCCCCCTCTTTCAAGTCATTGTGGTGTATAAGAATCCTCACACTCTGGTGTATCTCGCACAAAGCGCCATCCACGATTCCTTCAAGAGTCAGACGTCCCGGAACCGTTTATATCTCCTGCTTGGCTCGGCTCGAAAACCCGAGAGTGATTGATGATGTCTGGGGCCATGTCATGTTCGACGCTCTCATCTCCACCTCTGTCGCTTTTGACGACTTGGTCCGCATTGTCGGCAGCTTGCAGTATGAAGCCAAGGGGCCGAACGAAGAGTTGTCTGCCGGTCTATATGACATACACACAAAAGTGAGTTCGCGTCCCCTGCTCTTCACGAATGCCCAATGAATGTGTGCAGGTGGTTACCTTTGAACTGAGCACCCATGAACGTAGCCCCGTCCGCAACGATCAAGAATTCGATTTCATGGGAGACATCTTGGAGGTGCGAGTCGGCCTCCTCTTTCCCTGCTCCTATATTGATGATGGCTGCCAGCTTCGACCGGTATCGAACGAGGAGAATCATACGCTTTGCCTAGGCTGGATCGCGACATCAATACGCTCACGCTCGCTATCTGGCAAACTGTGACTCAACATTTCGGGGGTTGGCCACATCAACGTGCGCGGCGTGCTTGGGATCAACGCACTTTCGAACAACCGCAACAATCGTCTTCCCCCTGTCAACTCTTTCGTCTCGCTCATTGGCCGCATTATGGACTTTGGCGATGGGATAGCCGTGGTGGCTCTGGACGACATTACTTATGTCCCCCCCCCAGGGAAAGATGAGGCCGAGTCGCACCTCCAAGATGTCTCCCATGAAATCGAATTCTTGGCCGTTGCGGACGGGCTACGTTCATGGGTGCTCAGTTCAAAGGTAACCACCTGCACACATTCATTGGGCATTCGTGAAGAGCAGGGGACGCGAACTCACTTTTGCGTGTATGTCATATAGACCGGCAGACAACTCTTCGTTCGGCCCCTTGGCTTCATACTGCAAGCTGCCGACAATGCGGATCAAGTCGTCAAAAGCGACAGAGGTGGAGATGAGAGCGTCGAACATGACATGGCCCCAGACATCATCAATCACTCTCGGGTTTTCGAGCCGAGCTGTCCGCCCAACTTAAACTGGACAAGATAATTTGCCCGGCGAGATCAACCTGGCCATTGGAATGAAGGCAATGCTGCTTTCGAACACAGCGCCCCATATGGGGCTGGCGAATGGAACTAGAGGAATAATCGGAGATATCATCTTGGATTCAAGAGAACCACATCCAGGTCTTGACTGTATCAGTGTACGACTCTGTTTCCTTCCCGCTGCGATTCTCTTCAAGCCGTTTGGCGGCAACGCGTCCTCTATGCCTGGTCTTCCCTTCCCTTTTCCCTGCACAGCACAGTTTCAAAATTGGTGAGAAACCTGGTGTAACCATTCACAGACAGCAGTTTGCACTCACACCGGCATACACTTTCACTGACATCGAATCGCAAGGCCAAATGCTGGAGTGTGTTGTCGTAGACATCAGTAAACCGCCTTCGGGTTCATTAACTGGGTACAACGCCTACGTCGCTCTTTCCAGGAGCAGAGGGACACCATCCGACTGCTCAGGAATTTTGACCCACGGCTTTTTACTGTCCATCCCAATGAACAGCTTCGAATGGAAGACGAAAGGCTCGCTGCACTTGAAGCCGCCGCCTTCCTTCGTTACAAATCGGGCGAATTTGGCGAATTCTCCGCTCCAGCATGACAACTTGCACTGGTGCGTTTGCACTCGCGAAGCGATCACGTATCGCACGTCTCAATAATTCGCCTACAGGGTTCGAAAAGGCGAACGGGGAAAGGACGGGGGGGCGCGCGTATCGATATTGCATGCGTAGACTACTTGTATGATGCTCATTTGTCGCTGCTTGCTTACATATGCGATGTCCTTCGTTTCTCGTAATGGGGAAACGCACCTTTTCTTTCCGACTTTACAACTGGCTAACACCCCAGTGCAGTTCCAGTGCGCCTGGGACTGTGCAGATGCACGAGACAAGCAAGGTTACAGTCGACAAGGTCGACGCCTTGTAATATTCAAACTGACAAATTAGGGTCTACTGCACGACCGCACCGATGTCGAGAAGTAGCTACAAGAGTGGCTCGCTCCTTGCGCACCTCTGGATATTCCTAACTGTCATGCTGACGACCTGTGTGTTTAGCAGTACGCCACCGGGGATGCCAGTGTGTCCGCGACCCAAGTCGCCGCAGGAATCATCGCCGTTGGCGCGTAGGCGTGCTCGGCGGCGTCGCTTTCACCCTGCGCCGGAACGAGACAGTCACGGGGGTAACGCCGCCATTGAAGCAGTCTGAGACTGTTGTGGTGGGATGGTGTGCCTACGTTACTTTCAGACGCACAAGAATCTGTTGTTCCGAGTCTCCATGTCGAATCGTCGATGGCGGTAGCGTTCTCTCGACTACATGCCAAGTACATATCTACTCGAGTTTACACATATTTCACATTTGTGCCGCGTGACAGGAATCACAAAACGAGAAAAGGTTATTGAGTAGTATCAGTATAGTGATGTCAAGAGTGATGTCCAAGAACCCAACGGGAATATATGCGTATCGCACACGCAAGAGATGTAGTGAGTCATAGATTTCGACCCGAAGGGAAAGTGTAGATAGAAGTAATAGAGAAGAGAATATGAAACACAGAAATGTAGACGAAAGCACGGACGCAGACAGACAGAGATTGTTAACGCAAAGGTAAAAGCAAGGATGATATGTAAGCGACCCTAGGGTATACGTGTGCTCAGTAATCGAATAGTAACAAGTGTATCGATCCGAACCCAGCGAGGACATAGTCCTTACAGAGATTTACGGACGCGTTAAACGATATCAAACAAGCAATGCGAAGGATGCGGAGAATGATCTCCCGTACGCTCAGCCCACTGTGATGGTCCCGCGATGGCTACTATGTCCAAGTCGGCATCCGATGGCCGTGACAAGGATTGCGATGGAAGATCTAGGGTGGTCATAGTGCTTGCATGGATTGCGCGATTCATCGAGGGCCCAACATCCTTATCCCTGCGGCTGCCATCGTCCCCGGTAGTAATACTTAGGTCAAGTGCAGAGGACGGTCTTGGAGAAGTGCTGGGAACAGTAGCTATGATTGCGCGATGAGATTCTGGGAAATACCACGAGAGGTCGGGTCGAGTCGTGGGCGAGTGTGAAGGTAGCGGCGGACTAGGAAGGACATTGTCGAGAACCGGATTGGAAGAAACTGACGATGGGAGATTCGGTGGATCGGAAGGCGTCAGGAGGTCTGCATTGTGCTGGAGGGCAACGGTAACGGGTAGGGAGGTAAAGGAAAGTGGAGGGGTGGATGTCGAAGTATCGGGAGTGTAGTGGGGTACTGTTATACCTGAGGTGACGACGTCTCGTATTGCACCAGTGGCGGCTATGTCTGGCGAAGTAACGGAAATGCGGAGCCCTTCTATGGTTGTCTGATGGACGGGGAAGGAATGGTCGAGCGGTGGCACCTCCAAGAGGCTTTCGACAACATGAGGCGTGGCAAGAACGGTCGATGAATGCGCATCGGGATTGGCAAGGGGAGAAGGGGGGAACGAGGTCTTATCATGCAGGACAGTGTCGTGAATATGACCTGCGACGTTGCACACTGGATACGAGGACGGCTCCGACAGAATCGGGTCACGACCGGCAGTGGAGACGGAGAACTGTGTTGGGGCAGAATCGGTGTCTTGGTGTAGAGCGGCGTAGACGTTGCGGATCGGTCGCAAGATATGGAAGGCCATCGGCGCATCGTTGCCATTCCGCATATGGAGAACAATTTGATTCCAAAGAGCACAGAACTCGTGTTGCAATTCAGGTGACGACGTATCTTGTATCTTGAAACGAGAAGCGTGTTCTAGAACCTTCGAGAAAGCATACGACGGCCAGTGCCCTTCCCGGAGATGGCTAAATTGCTGGCGAATAATGTGAATCAATATGGCAAGTGACAGGCTGTCACCGTGGGCAGAGTACTCTCGGAGGACAGATTCTGTGACACCCAGTTCATCGGAGGCGAGAGTGAACCAAGCGTCGTCGCGCCTTCGCGCCCTTGCAACAATACTGGATGTTGTAGCTTGTGTCACCAAAATAGTACCTTCATCCGTGTTATCGCCCCAGCCCCTCATAATCTGCAAAATTTCGGCGGCCAGCGGACCACCATCTTGGTCATTGGATAAAATTATGTCAAGGGCATTAAATGCAACGATGAGATTGTGTGCTGGATCGACGGCCTTCGCACATATCATGGCTCGCCGCTTTTTGACAGGCGCGGGAAGTAAATCGGATGAGAAAGTGCGCTCCAACAACCCGGTCAGTGGTTGAAAAAGCTTCCACTTTTGCCAGTCGGTGAGACCGGGCAGAGGATCGTCGACCACCTTGGAGCTGCGAAAGCCGGGTAAGCCGGAAAAGAAGCGCTCCAGTTCGTGATCTTCGTCCAACCTGTCGAACGTCCACAGGAAGGCGCGAGTGTCGATCTCTGATCTGGAATTCAAAGCAGTTTCTTCGGCTGTCCTATGCATGCCTTGCAAGAACAACTCGTGGTAATAGCTCCAGAATCTCCGAAAGACTGGTCGACGATAGCGAACCGACAAAACGAACCACCAATGAACCTGAGAGACGACATGCCGTATCCCAAAAGCAATGAACCAGACGGAAGACGAAAGCGATGTATAGTATGGGCTGTCATGACGAAAGATTGGCATGAATGTGATGCATCCGTACAGGGCCGTGCAAACGCCGACCCATGACAACACCAATTTGAAAGCTGTCATATTGACGTTGCTAAGGAACACAACCAGGCCGGCGAAGAACAGAAATAGGGAAATATGGAGGAGCGCGGGAAGTGTTTCGACAGCCCATGGAAGGAGATACTTGTCAACACCTTCGGCAAAGAACGCACGAATTCGTGCTCGCTTGTGTGGACTGTAACGCGACTGGGTGACTTTGAGATATCTTCGTGCCCATTGCTGTATCAAGGTCGCGAGCAGGGCACAGGTAAGACTGATCACCAAGCTCATGAACCAAAGAGTGTTAACCCAGACAGCATACGTTGGCGGAGAGAACGGGGGTGGGGAAGAAGGGAGGGGAATGTTCGATTGATTTGGGTTGGAAACGGTCTGATAGATGTTAGCAAGGTAGAAGTTGGAGATATCCTGCGGATTCGGTCGAATGTCTTGGATGGACACCGAGATCAACGACGCGACAGCTGCAGAGAATAAACCGGTCTGCGATCATTAAGATGGTGTCGAGCAGGGCATTAGATTATGGGGACGCACAAATATAAGTATCCCATCAGCGTCCGCTTTCCATCCTTCAGTCATCTTCTTGTCTTCTTCCGAAGCCATTTCTAGATACATTGAGAAAATAGGCCCTGAGCCGTCGACAAAGTTTGATACGCCCTGCGGTACTTGATTTTGCAACGGGTTCTGGTAGTCACCTGCGGGGGCGTCAGTGTCGGGGACTGAGCCAAGTGGGAGCGAGGTACCTGTTCCCGGGCTTATACCTGCCTCCATTACGCTGACATCTTGGTGAGGAGCTCGGGACATGGAAGATTATGGTCTTGGTGCTGTAAGTTCGGTTGGAGAGTGCTTACGTATGCTGTCTCGTGCACCGATTTGGGCGTCTCCAATTGGATTTCTGGGTTTGCTGTCTTGCTCTCGTTTTGTGCTACACTCTTAGTCGCCGCATTCTGCAAGGTTCCCAAGTTATGAACGCCCTTCTTACCCAGTGAAGAGAGAGAGAAATGGGAAAGTGTGGGACGAGAACGCGAGGGCACAAATTGCCTCAGGCTCATGCACAGACAACGGTACCTTTAAATGTGTATTGACCGAACTATTGACCATTCGATCTGAATCCTTCAGATATAACCCTTCCGTTCTGTGTGGAATGCGGAGAGCAAAAGATGAAAAAATACCCCTCTCTACCGTGGAACCTTCGGCACCCACCTACCTCAATGACCTCGACCTTTCGACCTGGTGCAGTTGCCGTCATCGCAGACCGTTGCACTTCTTCGGATATTCCAGATGTTCCAACGCTACCACCTCCTACTCTACAATATTCTCCCCACAGGTCCGCTATTCATCTCTAGACTCTTTCGTGACCAGACCGGCCTTTTCCCAGGACCTCATTTGTCGCTGCTAGCTCCCTCTGTATTGCAAGAAAGTAGACGCCCTTGGCCCCCCTTCGACAATTCGGGAAAATATTATGCCTGCCCCGGATCAGATACTACAGTTGCCGTCAGTTACTGATGTAGTCGTCGCAGGTCCTTCACGGCGTTCTCTTAGTGCCAAGAATACAGCGGAATTCCCTCTGTGCCCTTTGCATAGCCAATATGATATCGTGTAGGGTAGACCCCACCATCTTCTTTTCTCAAAAATTTCTGACGTATATGACTCCATACCTTCACGTACATACAAGATAGTGAGAAAATGTGTGTAGCTGTGAGTAATGTAGGAAATACAACCACCATTGAGTCTAGGACGGATGGTATTGAGCGAACCAACATGATACCTGGAGAAAACATGGGAGCGATTAGATACCTGCGAGTAGAGGTGCTCCGAAGTCCCGTCCATCTATGCCCGCCATCGCTTAGACTCGTAACGCGTAACCAGCCGTTCGAATGAGGATTTTTGAGGGTGTCGCCCATAGAGCGAGCGGTCACCGGTCTACATCTCATCTTCCAACCACTGTGACCTTTGTCCTCGATCTCCTCATATGTGCTCACTGTCTAGAATCATCATTACTCTCCCTCTTTCAAGTTGATAGATTAGAGCCTTCCTCCAAATTTGACACTGGGTCAAAGGTGAGTTGTATATTTTTTCCGGGCTGTACATGCGCTTCCTTACATCTGCACGCCAAACCAATGTCCTCGGTCTTCAGCGCTTCAGCTTCGGGTTCCCGTTACACGTTTCTCCCTCATCGGCCTCATCACCTGTCAAACACGTTGGCCATGCCACCCTTTGTCCATCCACCATCGCCTCTTTCCCATTTCCCCCACCCACTGTTCCCTCAACACCCGTCATAAAGACGTGCCTGGCGACGAGCTGGGGTTTCAAGTTGGCCCAGTGGTCAAGGTATGTCCTTTTTTTGGTTTCTTTTCTCACTGTCTCGCTTCACACCTCAAGTCCTCACTGCCTCGCCATGGCCGCCGCATTCACCCTCCGTCATCGCCACCAGCACAGTACGCAAGACCCATCACGATACACCCACTGCGCTGTCTCACCAGCACTTACAAGAAGTGCTTGCTGCGCTGCGCTCCTTCCTTACCGCTACCGCTATTGCTTCACTGCACGCAAACATGTGACCGCCGCATCCACCCTTCACTCGTCCGCCACTCTGTCATGGCGCGCTCGACTTGTCATGACGTCACAGTGCTATCACAACACGGCCATGCAAGCGGCCATGACGCTGTGTGAAATCCCATTGCAATATCAACTCAACACAATGCGCAAGTCCCGCCACGATAAGTTGCAAATGACGGGCAGTGAGGCCACTACGACGAGAGCAGCAAGACCTTGACGATAGTCATGACCACAACTGCGACAGAACAGCTATGACCGCAACCACGGCAATGCAAGGCGAACATGAATATGGCGGTTACGAGCCTTGGACAACTATGCGCTGGCAACAACGGTGACAACGGAAGGCGATGGGACATCGCTGGCCACAATGGGCCCCTTTACTTACATTTCGTACAGCTATAGGTTTGTTTCTCTTATCGAATACACGAGATTTCTATTTTTTTATTTACTTTCTTCCCGTGTGTGAGGTCTGTGCCTCACGCTCGCAGTCTTGAAAATGATAAGTACGTTATATAAATTCATTATTTAATTACTACAATTAGTTTGTGTGGGAAGAAAACTCGGCATGGTCACCGAAATACCCATTCAAATGCCGCCTATGCGGTTGCCAGCGCTAGCCTGAGGTCAATATATCAATATGGAACCTGCTCAGGCTGTAATAAGAACTGTCGCTGGTGAATGTTGGTGAATGTCAGCCCTCCCGTCTCCCTCTCTCCCAACCTTGTCACTCTTTTGTAATCCCACATTCCTTTATTCCCCCACTTTCGAAATGCTGTTCAAGTTCTCCCTCGTCGCTATGATTTCTTCGGGTCTTATGGTCGGTGCCTCTGCGACAGCCGCAAACGTAACCGAGCGTGCAAGTCTAGCCCAAGTAATCACTTCGTGTGTTCAACCCCAAACTGCTGCTCTGACATTCGATGATGTGCGTCGGTTTTCTATTTATTCATAAAAAGTCTCTAACTAGTTTGTGTGCCATACTTAGGGTCCCTACTTGTACATCTACGTGCGTGCTATTCTTATTTATCTACTTAAATTTCCGTTTTCGTTGACATATCTCCTTGTCGTTATGCAGGACATCTCGAAGCAACTCATTGCTGCCGGTGCAAAGGGTACATTTTTCTTGAATGGAAACAACTGTCAGTTGCAGTTCTACCTCGAGCAGTCGAAGCACTCTAATAATTTTACTACAATTTAGATCGGTGTATCTACGATCCCGAAAGCGTCAAGCGTGTCAAATACATCTACGACAAAGGACACATGGTAGCCTCACACACTTGGGCCCACAAAGACCTCGCCACCCTCACTTTCGACCAGATCCACGACGAAATGTGGCGCGTCGAACAAGCCTTCCAGCGTATCCTCGGCGTCACCCCCGCGTTCATGCGCCCCCCTTATGGCAGCTACAATGATCTCGTCCGCGAAGTGTCGTTCCAGCGCGGACAGAAGATGGTCACCTGGGACTTTGATTCGGGTGATTCGACCGGGTCAACGGCCGCGCAGAGTAATGCGGCTTATGATGCTCTTGTTGCGAAACATCCGTCAAACGTTTTGGCGCTCAACCATGAAGTCTATGGTAAGTAGTTAATTTTAATATTGTATGCTTACCCGCTGGCTTTGGCTGACCTTTTGCGTGTTATCTTGTAGAACAAACTGCACACGTTGTTGTCCCCCATGCCATCAAAACGCTCCAGGCTGCGGGCTACAAGCTCGTCACTGTCGCCGAATGCTTGGGCCAGCAACCGTACCAGTCTGTCGTTGCCCCTCAAACCGTCAGTGTTATCCCTCGTTGCATCCGTCAGCCAGGGCTTCAATTTTACTGATTTATTTTTTCTCTTGTTTCTAGGGCTCGTGGACATGCTAGTCGACTCATCCGAACTACTACCCGTCGTGAATTGATGTACGCGGACAATGATTACAACAGCACTTTTGCTTATACATACTACGGACTCGCCCCCACCCAATATCGTTCGCTTAATTATACCCATGTTCTCGTGATCCTTCTCAGCATCGTTAGCGACCTACTCTGTTCAGCTTCCCCATGTCGGACTGTATTCCAGGAGCCCATGGTGCAAATATTTGTGATAGTACTCAGTAGAACCCTGGATAGGGATTGACAGGGTCACCCGTAGACTCGTAACCAGTCGTTCTATGAGGGTGCCGGCTGCTGCGCAAGGACCGCTCGATAGAGCGACTGGTCTAGCTGGGTTTGAAATGGGGGGGTAGCGCTATGATCGGGGGGCTGTCACTGCATGTCAGCCGTATATAGTAGGTACCCCCAAATACAGTAATTGATCTTGATTATCTGCCCGATTATCTCTATCTGAGATAATACGTCCTCTTTGTCGTGCCGCCCTGCTCTGGTGCTTGTTCTAAGATGTCTACGCATGCATTCGACACTGTATTGGGTCTCTGTGAACACCTCCAATACCTTCGGACTTGCCCTGGTGATGATCTCAGGCGACTGGTCTCGGATATTGGGCTTTGCGATCGTCTACCGGGATCGTTCCTCGACACGCTTGATGAAGATGACCTTGTCATTTGTTATCGGGCTGTGCTTATATGTTACAGTGTCACTGGCTCTACTCAAGTGCCTCGGGAGATGCAGCTAAAGGTCGTTCTAGCTAGCCAGAAAGGGAGTGATTGCCTCGTCTCTGCAGGTACTGGAAGTGGCAAGACACTGCCTATTGCGTTGAACGCGCTTCTCGATGACCCAGAAAAGAAGTTTATGACCTTAACTCTTTCGCCCTTGAAGCGACTCCAGGTCACGCAAGAGTCCGATTTCAACTCTCGGTATCATATCCCAACGGTGGTTATAAACGAGGATACACCTAGGGAGGACGCGTGGTGGACTGTGAGATGCGCTTTCCTCTGTCTTGGCTCGGGTCGACCTTTCTAATATCTATAGGAAAACGTCTGGGACAACAAAAAGCACTCTCCAGGCCGCGCTCGGATTCTGATTGTCACTGTAGAGCAGCTCTTCAAGTCTCGTGAAGGGCATCTTCCTCGTCTCGCTCTGCTTCTTCGTAATCTCCGGTTTCAGAAGCATGTCGCACGCGTTGTCGTTGATGAGGCACACAATATCTATACAGCCGGGCTACCACATTATGGCCTCGACGCCTTCCGACCAGCATGGGGTCGTCTGGATGAGCTTAGGGTAATACTTCCTCATACTGTGCACTGGGCATTCCTCTCAGCAACCTTTCCACCGCATATATGAGCGACAGTTGAAAAAAAGCTCTTGCGATCTGGCTATACCTTCATTCACACGACTTCGAACCGCGCGAATACGATCTACGCTACCCATGAAGTCCTAAACAGTATCGATTGCCTTCAAAATTACGAATGTTTCCTCTCGTCTCCCTTTTCGCTGGAATCTCAGCCACGCGTCCTCATATTCGCGGATAAGAAAGAGCTGGCCTGCCGAATCGCTGACCATTTAGATTCTTGTCTACCATCTGGCTGTCGGGACAAGGGTATTGTGCGGCATTACCACAGCATGATGTCGCAGAAGTTTTTGCAGGTCGCTCATGAAGCTTCATCAGCAAACCCTGGGCCACTACAGGAGTCTGCAGCAGCACTACATAGTGGCCATAGTAGCCCACAGTTCTTGTAGTGCTGGTAGTGACGTTTATGTTCTGTGTAGCACTGCTGGAGTCTACCACAGTCTACCATATCCAGGCCTACTACCACAGTCTACCACAGTCTACCATAGTCTTACCATATCAACCCAATTATTGACTGTAGGCCTCTACAGTAGTCTGTGGAAGTCTACAGCAGCACTCCATAGTAGCCCACAGTTTCTGCAGTGCTGGTAGAGACGTTTATGTTCTGTGTAGCACTGCTGCAGCACTGCCACAGTCTACATGCAGTACCTACAGTCTACCACAGTCTACCACAGTCTGACCAATCTCACTATATCAATCCAGTTATTGACTGTAGTCTTGATGCCAGCAAGTACTGTAGTGTACCACAGTCTACTGTAGTCTACCCTAGGCCTCTACAGTAGTCTGTGGAAGTCTGCAGCAGCACTATGTAGAGGCCATAGTAGCCCACAGTTTCTGTAGTGCTGGTAGAGACATTTATGTTCTGTGTAGCACTGCTGCAGCACCACCACAGTCTACATGCAGCCTACCACAGTCTACTGTATTCTACCACAGTCTACTGTAGTCTACTATAGTCTACCATAGCCTTATCATATTGACCATAGCCTACCATAGGCATGTCATAGTCATTTCATAGACACTCCATGGTACTCATATTCATCCAGACATTCATGCAATAAATTTAAATGATAATATATTAATAGGAGTATACAACAAATAATACAGGTTAAGTGGCGGTCACGTGATCGATGTCGCTACGGTTGGGTTAGTATCTCAGGTAGTCGAGGTGGGGGGGTCAGGGTGCCGACCGAGTGGTTGGAGCCATGAACAGTGACGTGGCGGGTCGTGGTGGCGATGGCGTTGGCGGTGCCGAGGCGGCATCGGCGGCGGCGGCGTCAACAGGTGGCCTGTGTGTGCATGAGGGGAGGGGGGCACAGCGACGTCAGCTTGAGATGAAAAAGCAATAACAAAACAAAAAAAACCTTGGTTTGAGTGGCTTGTGTGTGACACGACACATGCAAGGGCGCACAAGGTTCGCGGGCCCCAAGGGGTGGCGTTGGAGGTGGTTGTGGTGGTGGCAGTGTCGAGGGGGTAGCGACGAGGGTTGTGGCTGTGGCGGTAACGGGGATGACTGGTACACAGATGAGAGGGAGTGGGAGCGACGTCAGCTCAAGATTAAGAAGCGAAAGAAAAAAAAAAACATATCTTAGGGTGTGCCACGTATCGCGTGTTCACACAGGGAACCGACGTCCCCGGGGGCGTCGACAGGGGTTGGTGGCGGCTGTGGCGGTAACGGGGGTGACCTGTACGCGCACGAGGGGAGGCGGGGGCAACAGTGACGTCAGCTCGAGATTAAAAGGCGAAAGAAAAAAAAAACCTTATCTTAGGGTGTGCCACGTATCGCGTGTGTTACACACAGGGAGCTGGGGGAGCGACAGGGGTTGGTGGCGGCGGCAGCGGCTGTGATGGTAACGGGGGTGACCTGTACGTGCACAAGGGGAAGCGGGGTGATGTCGACGTCAGCTCGAAATTAAAAAGTAAAAAATAACCTATCACGCAACACATGTGAGGGCGGGTACTGGGCAGGTGCACAGGGAGCTGGCGTGCCCCGAGGGATGGTGTGGAGGCGACTGTGGGGGCCACGGGGTTAGTGCATATGGGGTGGTCCCGAGGTGGTAGCGACGAGGGTTGGTGCCACCGACAACGGGATATAACCCGTGTGCGCATGAGGGGAGGTGGGTGGTGATGCGGTATTCACGGTTGACACTATCCTGCAGGGATTTGAGGTGAAAGGGAAAAAAAAAACATATCAACATGGCACCAGGCAGAATGACAGCAGGAGGGTGGCTTGCGTGTGTCTATGATGCATGTGAGGGTGATTGCAATACCAGGTCGATAGTGCAACATAGTCAGTTGGTGACGAAACTTCACGAAAGTGTAAGGTTGAAAAGATGTGGCGACGAACGAGGGAAGGACCACGTAGCCAAAACAACAGTGTGGGAGAAGTTCTTCCCATGCTCGACCGGAAACCTCCGGAAACGCGCGACTTGTTATAGTAAGTTATTTTCACAAGTCCCGCAACACAAGCAACGGCCGCAACACGACACGTAGTACATTCCCGTACCCTCCTTGTCTGCCCACCCCTGTACTCACTGACGCCCCTAGTTTCTTTTTTCTTTTTTTTCTTTTTTCCCTTTCGTCTCGAACCTCTGCGGGACAGTGTCAACCGCTACCGTTGTCACCGCCACCTCTCCTCGCGCACACACGGGCCATATCCCGTCGTTGCTCCCACCAACCCCTGTCGCCGCCACAGCCGCTTCCACACCACGCCAGTTCCCCGTGCACCCACCCTCACGTGCGTCGCGTGGCACACACAAGCCACCCCCGTCACCCTCTGCCTTGTGTGCCAAAGATAAGTTTTTTTCTTTCCCTTTTTCATCTCGAGCTGACGTCAACGTCGCACCCGCCTCCCCTCATGCGCGCAAAGCCACTCCGTCGCTACAGCCGCCGCTGCCGTCGCCAGTTCCCGTCGGTGCCCCCTCGACACCGCAGCTACCTCACCGATTTCTCACTCGTGGTCAAGACGCGGCCGATGACGCACTGGGACGATGCCCAGTGCATCAAGATACTATGTTTTTTTTTTTTTTTTTTCCGTCTTGTTTGTCTCGCTAATATTATTTTTTCCTCACCCTTCACATCCTCACTCGTGGTCAAGACGGTAGATGACGCACTGGGACCAAGCTCAGTGCATCAAGGTATTGTTATCATTTTTGGTTTTGTTTGTTTCTCACTAATGTTGCAGGTTGTCTTTTCCTCACCGATCACTGCAACACCGTGCGGGCAAGACACCGCCATCGCTGATCCGCCGCGACGACACGATGGCTCGCGATGACATGTCACGATGCGACAACCTGACAACCTGCAAAAACCGTACCGGTTATGAGCACAGGTGCGAAGCGTCGAAACCGGTCGTGCAGGCCTCCACGCCACGCGAAACCTCGTATTGATGTCCGCCGGGCTGGGGGACACGACATCAACACGGCACCCCAGCCCTATGGCACAGCCGTGAGGCTACGACACCGACTCGGTCCGGCGACACTACAACGTCAATGGGACGTGGCAAGGACACGACACCTGCCTCGGAGGCTACGACACCAACAGCACAACGGCATCGTCGCGAGGCCACGACACCGACGCAGCCTGCAAGCCCTGCCACGTCGCTATGGCACTAACACGGCGGCACGCAAGCCCCGCCGTGTCCCCACGACACCGACGGCAGCGAGGCAAGCGGGGGTACGATAGCCTTTGTAGTTTACAAGTAGTACAGTAATGTATTAAACATACATGCTGAAATATATTTGAGTGTTGAGTGAGCCCGAAAGTGAACCCAAGCGGGTATTCCATACCCGCCAGTGATACAACTGATTTTCACAGTTTCCAACAGTACTCTACGCTCCCGCACTCGCTCGCGCTTTCTCGCGCTTTCTTGCGCTTTCCCACTCTCTCCGGTCCGGCGCAGAAAGCGCTTTCTAAGCGCCGCATTCCCACGCTTTGCCGCATTCCCGCGCTCTCTGTGTGCGCTCGGTCTCCCACTTGCCCCGGACCCTTCCCTTCGCATTTTACCTATCCCCTGTTTATCTAATGCACCCTTTTCCTTAGCCTACATTCCCTAGTATATAGGCCATGTAATTACAACTTTACACCTCAGGTTATAGCAGAGACTTTCCCTCACAGATTTTGGACTTTTGAGCTCAGTGAAGCTCATCATTTGTGCTCCTCAGCATGCCGCACTTGTGTGCAGCCTTAGCAACTCAATTGTAACGCGTCCCCGATCCTGGCAGCCACCCATGTGAGGTTTTGTGCTGCACTGACACATGTGCAACTGTTTCCAACCACCTGCAACCAGCTGACCCCATTCCCTCTCCCGACATCGCTGCACTTGCACATGGCTCTAGTCTTTTGACACCAACGCACCCATGACCACTGTGGACCTATATACAACATCTCATGCCCTGCGGAGGCCTGCACAACTGCTCATGACACTTCACACCCCCCAAACCTTGCATATCTCAGACATGCTCCCTAGAAATCACTACAAGTCTAGACACTATAGTATCTACTGTAACTGCAACAGCTACCATATCTACCACCACTACAAGGTCTACAACAGCTACAAGTCTGCAATTACTACTGATATCTACTATACCTATAATAACTACAGCATCTACAGGTTTGCTACCAAGTGACCCAATCAACTACCAAACTTAAATAGCTATGATGTCTACAACACCTATAGTCTCTACCATGTCTATCAGGTATTTCAGGGTTTGCTACCAACTCTCTACCAATCTACTACCAAATAACTATGGTATCTACAGTATCTACAGTCTCTACCATGTCTACCAGTTTGCTACCAAGTCTCTACCAAGTCTCTACCAATCTACTACCAAATAACTATGACATCTATGACATCTACAGTCTCTACCATCACTACAAGAATTTCTGGGGCAGCCCAGGGTTTGCTGATGTTTTACGACGCCATCTGGAAACTGTCGTATTTTGGTGGCGACTTCGGGTCAATCTGTGGTATTTGTTCCTATCGTCCTGCCAGTGGGCTCCTTGTCGCAGGGACCATGCTGATATATCTTAGGGCGTTGACTTCCCGGATGTCAAGATCGTGTGTACAGCCGGTCTACCAGGGACCATGGTCGACGTACTGCAGCGTGGTGGCCGCGCCCTTCGTAACTCGGATGAAGACGCTCTGTTTGTCGTTTTCTACGAATCTTGGGTCCACGAACTCTCTCTGGACGAGTACGGCGAAGGCGACCTGGGTGACCCCGACCGTCCCAGGGGCCTGTTGAAGCCGACCTCGCAGCGACGGGACCGCGCACCATTGTCTTGTGTAAAGCTGGTGAAGAGTACGACATGTCTTCGAGCCGAATTTGCCTCGTATCTGGACGATACTTCTCATTCTGGTACTGTGATTATCTTGTTTTTGAAGCTCATGTCTTATCTCTCGTATCCAGCTCTCACACACCCAGCGACTTACTGCTGTACCGCTGTGGGTTGTGATGGGACTCAATTTAGCATCCAAGATCTCCTCCCCGGGAAACTCGCGGTTGCTCCCTCAACCCCTCCTACGGCCCCGAAACAGAAACGGAACTCTTATCGCCCTGTCAAAGAACGCAAGTTCTTGGAGTTCCGTCTCAACGAGTGGCTGAAGGCCAAGCATTTATTGGACCCAATCCGCATCGTCCGTCCGCCTGACCTCATCCTCTCGGACACACAGAGGGCGACTTTGGTACGTGCCGACCCAAGGGAAATCAAGACCGTGCAGAGCATAACGACGTTGTTGAAAGAGTCAGCTGAATGGGAAGCCGAATGGTCCGCGAAGATATTCGAGGTTGTCACACAGTTTGATAACGAGTATGCGTGTATTTACAGACAATCGACTACACAGCGAAAGCGAAAGCGAAAGTAGTAGTATCGAAATTGTACCGATTTTAGTCCTCATGAAGTTCTGAGATCTCTTCGGATGGCTCTGGTTCGTCTATGTCCTCGTCTTCCACCACTTGACATGGGGTGATCTCGTCGGCCTCAGGCTGGTCTAGGCTTCCTTGCCCCCGATCGGCGAGTTTTTTATTGAATGTCGCCAGTGAGGATGTTCGAAACTTCTTGAACCCAGTCGATAAGATGTCAACAACCGAGCGTGCGTCAGAATTGGCATCGCGGTCAGTGATCACACTCTGAAGCCCAAGTTCATTTGCTTTATTCGCGATCCGCCAGACAAGTGCTGACGTATCGACGTCCGTGTGTGTGGATCCACGGTAGCCAGACCTCAGCGAATTAGTAACTCGCTTTTTCACCAGCTGGAGGTAATTGATCCCGGCGGCGATGTTGCCAAGTCGGTCCCAGTTAGAGTAAATGCCCTTGGCCGCAAATAATGTCTGTCGTCCGAATCACTAAGTATTGGAACACGGTCGACATGAACGGAAGACTTGGAAACTACCTTGAGATATCGAATCAAGTGTTCGATGTTCATGTCGATTCCCATGGCATGCCCGGGAAGACCAGAAGGGTTCACCAGCATGTTGTCACGCATAATATTGCTTTAATAATACAAGCAGGAGTAAGACCACGAGAGTGACAGAGTCGGAAGACGTACGCAAACATGGGAGTCCAGACCTCCTTGATATTGAAGATGAGATGGAGTATTTCCATCGAGTAATTATTAGACCCAGAGCCACGGAACATACACGCGAGATTGGGTAAGATGTCTTCGATCCGCCCAAAGTCCCCAGTAGCGATGGCATCAACCAGTTCCACGACAAGGAGGAGATCGCGTGTCAGTAATGTGACATTTCAGTGCACAACATCGACCACTGGCTTTGTAGATTCGACTCCAGATACCAGATCCTTAGGTGGCGCCTTTGGATTCAGGGGATCAAAGACGGGTTCTACAGATGCGTACTTCTCTGCAATCCAACGTGCACAGTCAAGTAAGCCACCAGGCGTAGGTTCGGCCTTGGCAAAGTCTCTGAGCGATGAGTAGTCGCACTCATTGCGCCACGCGTTGAGAATGAGACCGTGGAGGATTTGTGTCAGAGCAGCCAATAGCGTATGATAGTCGGGATGTTCACCACCAAGTCGAGTCTTCTCAAGCACGGCAAAGAGTTGGGTCAAGCTGCCCATTTGATTCAACGTTCCCCGATGAGTCTCGAGAACACACCAGAGTAAATTCATAGTCAAATGGAAACTGCCAAAGCCCAGTTGAAAGATTTCGCGAGTTTCCCAGTAGGAGACGTCCTTCCGACGGATCTGTTGTCCACCCCGAATCCGCGTGTTCGTTAACTGGTCATTGAAAGTCGGCACAGCCATCTTGTCGAGGTCTTCCGATGTCCGCTTGAGTTGCACCAGGTAAACGTCGTCATGCACCAAGAGGTTTCCGTCTACGCTAGCCTCCTCGATCGTGGATGCCCGAAGAGGATGGAAGACAGTTTTGTGACCAACTGGAAGAGGCCGCCTTGGAGGATGCTGCAGCATTGGGTCCGACTGTTGTGTTTCGAAGCCCTTCACATACTTGGTGAGAATGCAAACGATAGTCACCGCCACCTGGGATATATAAGACTGTCCAGTCGCAAGAGTCATCCGAAGATCAGAGATGACCAACGGAGAAGAGCGTCGAAGATTCTTGATCAAGGGTTTCATGTCCATATCTTCTGCCCGGGCGTTGAGAAGCTCGTATATCACCGCGAACGTGCCTGATTGAACTTTGCTCATGGTATTGGGGCCTTGTTCGACATAAATCGAGCTTGAAATGTTGATGTTGTCGTACGCAAGGGCGTGAGGAAGTAGCGATGCGGCCTTCACCCTATCAATAGAGCGATCTGCTAGAGACTGTACCATGCTCGAGATACTGTTATACGAGACAGTGAGACCCGTTCGGTGCAAAACGTCGACCATTTGTCTCGACGTCCCACACGCCCAAGCCTGTAGACCAAGACCAATTTGTACCCTCGCAGAGTTCCAAGAGCGTAAGTAATGGATCTGAGCCATTATGATAAGGAAGGCTGTCAAGCGGTTCTTCGATTTGGCGGACTTAGGCTTAGCAACAGATACTTTTGATTCACCCGCAGCTTCCAGGACGGTCCTCAGTATAGGCGTTGCCAAGGGCTCCATGATCTGGTGTATATCCCAGTGCTCGATGAATTCCGGAGAGACGTCAGTTGTGTTCATCCGGAGATGGGGTTTAGCTGCCTCCATTTCGACGTGAACCTTTTCGCAGACCAGACGGAGCGCATGTGGGGACATCCACTCCTCGACAATAGCTTTGCCCTTGTCGTCTTGAATCAATCGGTCCAAAAGACCAATGAGTGAAGCGCGATTCTTCGGCGAGAAAAACGCATTGCGAAAACCTTCAAACTCCCCGTTGCCGTCGATAATAGCCATCAGGAGATCGACCGCAGTGAGCCTAAGTCTTCGAAGGTCTCGCAGTATTGACGACAATGACCCGTTGTGCGTGGACTTTGGTCTTCGCTGACGCACTATAGGATCACTCATCTCTATGTCATGTGTGTCATCCATCGCACATCCTAATGGGAAAGTTGGCGACGTAGGAGTGATTGGAGGGGTCCCAAATTCACGTCCAAACCCGTAGTCCCGAGCCACTGGCATTGGTTGGTATCCACTCGCAAATGGAGAACACGTTGACAAACTACCACCAGAAGGATCCAAAAGCGACGGCATTGTATTTGAAAGGCTATAAAAGCCACTGTCTACGATATCGGGTGTCATAGGAGGGGTGAATTGCATGGTATGTGGCAAGGGAAAG
The DNA here is from genome assembly GCA_021527775.1 of Lactarius sanguifluus. Taxonomy (NCBI): domain Eukaryota; kingdom Fungi; phylum Basidiomycota; class Agaricomycetes; order Russulales; family Russulaceae; genus Lactarius; species Lactarius sanguifluus. Next base: position 320,243 of record JAKEYF010000020.1, on the reverse strand, counting down.
ACATCGACACGCCTAGAAGATAAAAGCGCGTAAAAATCTTGTACAAGACCAAAACGAATAAAAAGACCTTACCTGCTCTCGACGGCAGCTGGAAAAACACCTTGACGAGTGTCTTGAGTCGCAGATCCATACCCCAGGACTGCACGATGACCAACACCTACAGGGCGACGTCCCGACTCGGAACTGATCCCATCTACTGCTGCTGCCATAGGTGCAATACTAGTAGTCGGCTCAGTACCCCGTTGCATGGTACCACTCGGACGAACGAAGACTGTTCCCTGGCCCCTAGACGTAGTCCCAGTCCTCCAGCGCTGATCTAGTCCTCGAGCCTCGGCAAAGCTCCCAGAAACCGCGAAACAGGACTGACCCCCACCAAGCTCCAATGGTTCCGGCTGCGACCCGTGAGAAATAAAAACACCAGAAGCTGACCCAAGAGGATAGACATGTGTTCCCGGTGTTTGAGATGTCATGATTGCCACAGATTAACTTGAGCGTGTCAAAGCACTATCAGTAGACACAGAGGTGTAACGCGGACGCATCGTACACGTGACACGCAGTTACCGGACAAACGGTAACAGATTTACGATCGACCGTTTTGGGTATACCAGATTACGATTATCTCAATTTAGAAGGAGCACACTATACATGGACATTCCCCGAAAGTTCCCTCGATCATAAGCGCTACCCCCCCATTTTAAACCCAGCTGTACCGGTCGCTCTATCGAGCGGTCCTTGCGCAGCAGCCGGCACCCCCATAGAGCGAGCGGTCACCGGTCTAGGTCACCCGCGTGTCGATCGGCCACAACCCGTACCTGTACCCGCCTCAACCTGTACCCGTGGTCGGGGGTACGGGTAACCTGCGCATACGGGTATGGGTACAGACGGGTGATTCAGAGGCAACGTGTCGCGGGTTTGACGGGTACCCATGCTACCCACATACCCCTGCGTGCAATTAAGTATACTATATCTCTACTACTGGCACTAACTAGTAATACTACTGTCGTCGTCGCTGCCCCGTGGTCGTCGTGGAGTCGAGGTGGACTCGTAGTCACCGTCGTCATCGCCTTGTTTTGCTCGCCCCATCGCCATTGCTGTCTCTGTGGCCGTCGTGGCCGCCCCGTTGCCATCGCCATCGCCATCGCCATCGCCTCGTCGTAATCGTCCGTCGTAGTCGCCCCGTGGCCGTCGTAGTTGTCGTCGTAGTCGCCGTTGTAATCGCGTCATCGTAGTCATCACCTCATCGCCTCCCCGGTGATCGCTATGGTGTCGCATCGTCACCGCCGTGGTCTTGTCATGGACCAACGTAACCCGGTCATCACAGTCGTGGTCGCGCATCACCACCTCATCGCCGTCGTCATGTGGCTCTGTTGAGAAATCATTAGTCCTCTAAGACATCGTGAAGTCCCAAAAAATGCTTAGCGTCTCGAGAGCTGCAACATACACGTGAGATGCCGAGACCGAGGTAGAGTTGAGGTGAGGGATAGGGGCACCGATGAGCCACCTGTAGTGTCGGAAGAGTGTGACAAATGGGACGAGACGACCGGAAATAAGTTACGGACGAGTTGCGGCTAGAAGAGGCCACTGACTCAGATGTGGGCACGCCGAAAAGAACAGCAAAACACGCGGGAATGGGATGCTGGGGTCTATGAACCAAGGGGCCGTTTGCGAGATGGCCGTCAGATGTCAATTCGACACGATGTAGCGAGGCGAGATAATGGACGACTCGGACGAGATGGATGGATGACTCGGAGTGGATGGATGGATGGATAAATGGACCGACGGATGGATCGACCGACCGACGGATGGGATGGGGTGGGATGGACCGCCACCGCCATGGATCTACATACGACACCTCACACCCGCGGAGGCCTGCGCGCCGCTCACTTGCGCCGCTTCACACCCCAACAACCCTGCGCATCTTAGACGTGATCAGGGATGATTCAGGGTATCAGTATTGATGTTTTGACTCTTTTTCCAGTCGATTGACAGACTTGGTGGGTACATACTTCACACGCATACGAAAACGAACATGCAACTTATGTCTTCACCTACCTTCGCTCTAACGATTCTGTCTACGTCCGCCGCGTCCGTGCTACCGCGTGCACTTCAGTGTTTCCCATTATCTTATCTATCACTCTATCTACAGTAGGAGACGTCACAACGAGGCGGAGATGTACATGTGGTGCTTGAATATTATAGCTTGAATACAGATGTGACAATAGGATTCTAGAGAATGGATCGACCACGAGTTTAATAGGTGGGTATGAACAAGGTGGAAGGACCCTTCAATCACAAGGCACTCACCGCAGTACCCTCACCTAACCTAACCCCTTGACATCTCTGAATAAGACAGGGATGACTTTTCCTCGCAGCATCATCAGTTAGAGTCCACCGTCCTCAGCTACAAGGCCCTGAATTGTAGAACAATTGAGTATATTGAATATCCACGTACAGTACCCTGCCCTCTGCGACAATAGACTGGGTCGTTTCTCAGCATGAGCCAAACAATAATCCTAGCGTGAGAACATTCAAAGTCAATTCGATAAACCTCTAGGAGACCAACTTTGGGTCCAAAAGCCTCCCTCAGATGGCGACTCTTGTGAATACTGCTTTACTGAAGGCAACATACTAGGGGTGAGATTTATCCATGCCCCTGGGACGCAAACTATACTTTGACGTTCTGAATATCGGGAATGTGCTGTCTGGACTCTGGAGGATCCTGGGAAGGTAAAGAGGCGTCGGGAGAGATCCTAGACCGAGATGTCCTGAGGTCTGTGTAAGAGGCCAGTACGGAGCACAGTGAACCCGTTGCATAGACGACTGACAGCAGGACATAGCAATATTATCACCTCACCCCTTCGGGAACAATCACGGGAGACGTCTTCAGTTCACGTCCTTTGTTTTTATCGCACGACATATAAATAACTTACGAAAGTGTACGACGTGAGAATTTCGCAACAACAAACATCAGGGCGTCGAGCGCCCACGGTCGATCCTTTGTATTGTCAGTGTCCTTGCGAAGGTACTATTTTACAACTAGCCAACGCCGGTGGTCGCACTTAATACTTCCCACCCCATCACATTGTCCTCCACGTAATCCATAGTCTTCAATGTCCCAATCTTCTTCTGAGGATATCAGCGTAACCGAGGCAGCTATAGGCCCGGGCACAGGTACCTTGCCCATGCTTTGCTCTATCCTCACCCTTCTCACCCGCCATTGCTGCTTCCCCAGGTAGCCTCGAGCATCCGCCCCAGCGGGTTCCAAATCAAGCACCACCTGGACTCTCTGTCTTGGGCGCCGATGGATCTCAGCTTATCTCAATGTATCTAGAAAGTGCGGAGGAAGAAGACAAGAAGATGGCCGAAAACTGGAAAGCAGACGCTGAAGGGACCCTCGTCTTTGTGCGTCTCTATCTTCTAATCCCGTGCTTCACATCGACTCATCGGCCATAGACTGGTTTATTCTCAGCTGCTGTCGCATCGTTCATCTCAGTGTCCATCCAGGATATTCGACCCGACCCACAGGACACCTCCAACTTCTACCTCGCAAATATCTATCAGACCATTGCCGACCCAAATCGATCCAATATTTCGAGTTTCCTCCCTTCTTCCCCACCCCCGTTTTCTCCACCAAACCATGCAGTTTGGGTGAACGCACTTTGGTTCATGAGCTTAGTGATCAGTCTCACCTGTGCTCTACTTGCAACGTTGCTACAGCAATGGGCACGGAAATACCTCAGGGTCACTCAGCCACGTTACAGCAGTCCACTCGAGCGAGCACGGATCCGTACGTTCTTCTCTGAAGGGGTCAAGGGGTGTCTCCTTCCATGGGCGGTTGAAGCGTTGCCCACACTGCTACATGTATCCCTGTTCCTGTTCTTCGCTGGCCTGGTAGTGTTCCTACGGAGCATTAATCTCCCGATTTTCAAATCGGTGCTGTCATGGGTCTGCATTTGTATGGCTCTGTACGGATGCATCACATTCATGCCGGTCCTTCGTCGTGACAGCCCATACCACACCCCACTCTCACCGCTGGCGCAGACAATAACAGTTCTTGCCCTTATGTGGTTCGGCCAGTGGGTCGCGGTTTTTGGGCTCGCCTATTATTCCATTCGCAGTCTCCTTCGCCGCGAAACCTTCGACACTGGCCCCTTTTACAGCTTGTCAGGAAAGATTTGGGAGTTTTCGGTCAAGGTAATTACGGCAGCTGAGAAAATTGCTCTGAATTCACCATCGGAACTCGACGCTCGCGCCTTCATGTGGATATTCAACAGACTCAAAGAAGACGACAAACTCGAGGACCTCTTTTCCAGCTTAGCCAGCTTCCGCAGTTTGAAAGTTGTCGGAGATCCTCTGCCCGGTCTCACTTCTGGGCAAAGGCAGAAGCTTTCAAAGGGATTCATTGGGTTATTGGATCGCACGTTCTCATCTGATTTGGTTCCCGAGCCTGTCAAGAAACGGCGAGCCATGATATGTGCGAAGGCCACCGGTCCAGCACACATTCCCAAGACGTTTGATATCCTTCATAAAATTTTGTCCAACTATCAATATAGCTGTCCGCTGGCCACTGACATTGTGCAGATCGTGAGAGGCTGGGACAGTAAAATGAACGACGACGCTACTTTGGATGCACAAGCTACTATCTCCATGATTCTCGCAAGAGTGCAACCACGCGATGACTCTTGGTTTATTCTCGCCTCCGATGCACTAGGCATCGAGGAATCTGATCTTCGAGACTATGCCGCAAACGGCGACAACTTATCACTCGCCATCTTGATTCACGCCACTCGCCAGCAATTTAGCAATTTCAAGCCAATACGTGACTTGAGCCCGTGGCCATTTGATCGGTTCGTGAATGTTCTAAAGGCAGCTTCGACATTCAATGTGCAAGACTCGTCACATGAACTGCAGCATGAGTTCTGCGCGCTCTGGAATCAAATCGTTCTCAAAGCGCAGAAGAGCCACTTCGACGGGCCTGCAATGGTATGGTTGACCCTCAAACCGATTCGGAACGCATACATCGCCCTACATCAAGATACTGATTCTGCTCCGACACAATTCTCCCCCTCCACCGGTGATTGGGATGGTATTCTGATTGACCCGTCCTCGTATCCAGTGTGCAACGTTGCTGGTCATATCCATGACCGCTCTCCCTCCACACCCTTTGTTCGCGCAGTTGCGCAGGCCCCTGCTTCCCTGGCCAGCCCAGATGCACCTTCCTCACCCGTACCTTCCCCACTCCGTATCGACGAAAGTCTCACGGCCGTTCCATTGCTTGAAAATGTCCACTGCGCTCGTCAGACAACTACCCAAATCCTCCGCAATAGTGTTACCTCACTGGATAAAGCCACCACCATTGTAATACGAGACCTTGTCTCCTCAGATATCACAACGCCCACTCCACCAACTTCGACATCCACCCCTTTCCCCCCAACCACTCTACCCGCTGCCATTGCCCTCCTGCGCAACTCAGACCCCCTGACGCCTTCCGATCCTCCAAATATCTCATATCCGGCTTCTCCTAATTCAGTTCTCGCCAATATAGTTCCTACAGACCCACCGCTGTCTTCACACTCGCCCATCGCGCGATCCAACCTCTCACCGTCTTGCCTGGAATCTCATCACTCGCTAACAGTTATTCTTGTTCCTAGCGCTTCTCCTGGACCGATCTCTGCCGATGACGATGATAACCTAAAGCTTAGTTCGCGCAAGGGAAAGCGTAGCTTTGAATCTCCCTCGGTGGATTGGTCAAAGCACGCGAACACAATAGCTGCCGAATTAGACTTTCCCCCACAATTGCCATTGGTTACTGATCCGGGCGTAGCCATTACCGGTCGTTCACTGGGGGAATCAAACTATGAGCATACAGGAGATCGTCCTCTGCATCCTTCGCATTGCCCGTATGATATGGTTTAACGTATCCTCCAATCTCCTGGATGTGCAGTGCATTGGTACACCGTACTAATACTACTCTGGTTTACTTAATACCTTTTCTTGTCTTGTGTACTGTCCTCTTACGCGGTACGAATGTAGCAAAATATGTATAAACTAAAGTAGATATGTGGACGGCGCGCAGTTGAGAGAATACTGTTGCCGTTGACGTGACGGTCGAGAACACGACAGATTCTTGTGCCAAATGAATGACGTGAGTATACCATCCCACCACAGGTGTCTCAGACCGTGCCGCCATGACTGCCTTGTTACAGCGCCTGGCGAAAGCAATGCGATTGAGCACACCCGCCGCGAGCTGCGCCACTGCGCTTGATCAACAGGGCTTACTCCTGCGGACCGAATATGCATGCAGCATCTGCGAGGGTTGTGCGAGCTCGCACGTTTACAATCCAGCGCACGTCGCTTTTTCAAGATAATCCCCTAGGAAGAAAAGAAATGGGTTGGGAGGGAACTTGAAGACTTACCGCTCGGGCCGGGTCGTGGACACGTGACGAATTCCCTGATCACTTCTTTACCGTACTTTCCGTAAGTCGACTCAAGCCATAGTCGCTCCTCACAATGCTGCCAACGCACCCAGCACTCGGTACGGGTATCACACTCCCACATGACTCTATCCTCACCATTTTTACCGACCACTTGGGTGACCATCAATACCCACCCCAGTTGGCGCAGGATCAGAAGCTGCATGGCGTATCTAATTTCGTCGATGGCTCCGGGCCTAAATTTCAATATGTATGGAAATGGCGGCGGAAGAGGACAGAATATGGCTGAGAACTGGAAGGCGGATGCAGATGGGATCCTCGTATTTGTGCGTTTCTGACCTTTAATCTGATGCTTCACACCGACTCAATTGTCACAGACCGGTTTATTCTCTGCTGCTGTTGCATCAACGGTCGGACCACTGCTTACCCGCACCTGCGAGCTCACAACCAGCAAGCGAAGCGTCTCTATTAGCGCGCGTGCGGGTCCGTCGCGGACACCGATGCCCATATAGTACCGCGCCTCGCTTTGCACAGTGCGCTCCAACATCCACTATCCTCACGTATTTTAACCACACGTCTTCTCAATACACATTTGCGGTCTCCCACCTTTGCTGCAGCGGTCCACACCAGGAAACCATCCCCGCTACGTACGTCGCCTCATGCACGCAGGTGCCATACGCACATGTTGTAATGAAACTCACGATGTGCGCAGCAAGAGTGATGGTGACGGGATGATAGCCTCTCCAAGCGAGACGGAGGCGGAGGACATGGGTCGGTACTTTCACGCTTGGGACGGGCTCGAGGTCGGGGTCGTCGCTGTGTCAGTATTGGCACCTGTTTCGGTGACCTACAGTCCGCAGAAACGATGGCACAGTGCTGACACAAGTTCGCCCTGCCCGACCGCTGGGAGTGTCGATCTATATTCTGGGCAACCAGAGAGGTTTGTCTATTGCCGTGATATAGCATGCCCAGCCTTACGCACAGTCGATATGAGGATACGGAATGGTAACTTTCGCACACGGGTTGGGTTCGCGTGTGATCCCGCTACCTCCTCGAGACTTTTGGTTCACGGAATACGGGTTAGTGCGCGGTCAACAACCTACACGCTCACCGGTACCAGAAAGTGGTGATCTGTGGAGAGGGCATCAGGTAACGCTTATCAAGGAATTCATGGCAGCGAGCTTGCGACTCCTCGCATGCCGAGCATAGACGTCCAACTCCATTCTACTAGTTCCTCTTCCCCTCTTCTTCTAGACGTCCCCCATTTCCTACGTTCGTCTGACCACGCGCCGACTGCCAACACCTCACCCAACCAGTTCCCACGCCTTCGTACATCGGCCCCTCTGAAAGTAATTGCTTCCTGTTGCTCCGACATCTGCAACCATGGAGCAAGGACGTCGATGCAAGCATGTAGGTATCCAATCATTCCATGTTTTCTCCGAGTATCATGTTGGTTCGCTCAGTAGCAGTCTCGTATTTCCTACATTACTCGTGGTTATTTGTCTTCTCGCACTGTCCGTATCTTGTAAGTATGTACATCAGAAAATTCCGAGGCAAGAGGGCCATGATGGTTGCATTAGGGACACGACAAGAACATGTATTCTAATAGCGGGGTACTTTACACGATATCATACTGGCTATGCAAAGGGTGTGGAGGACAATCACCTGTATGCTCGGCTCCAGGAGAGCGCTGTGAAGAACCTGCGATGGCTACGTCAGTCACTGACGGCGGTGACGGCGATTGTGGTGGAAGATCCGGGGCTGTCATGATATTTTCCTGAATTGTCGTCGGGGGAGCGAGGGCGTCGCTTTCCTTGCCCAATGCAGCCTCAGTGCTATCCTCACCCACCGTAGCAGCATCGGGACCGAGTGCAAGAACCAGCCGTGGACGAGATGGGCCAGGAGCAGTGGGAGCTAGCAGCGGCGAATGAGATCCTGGGAAAGAAGATGTGTGGTCAGACCCAGTCATAGGAGAGGTAGAGACGACAGCAGACCTGTGAGGAGAATATTGCCAAGAACCAGGGTTGGAGACGGTAACGACGGAACATCCGAAGGAGTGCGCCGGTCCACGATGTTCTGAGGGGAAACTGAACCAGGTGGAGAGGTTAAGGCCATCGAGATAGGAGGAGGGGTGGGTGCCGAAGATTCCAGGGGTGAGGAGGGAATCGTCGTTGTAGAGGTATCGATGCCGCCTTGTATCACACGAGCGGTGACTGGGTCTAGAGGAGCGGTAGGAATGCAGAGTGTTTCGATAGCTGTCTGGCGAGCGGAGTGGAACGGCCCTAGAACATATATATCATTGTCAAGTGGTGGTACATTTGTGAGGGGTTCGTCGACATAATGTAGAGCGGGGACGGACGAGGACGGTGCATCGGGACTGGCAAGGGAAGCAGGGGCCAGCGCAATGCCATCACGGAGAGCGGTGCGAGTTGTGGAGGCAGAGTCGTTGTGAATATGGCCAGCGACGTCGCATACCGGATACGCTGCGGTTGGCTCGTCCTCGTTGTCGGTGGAGGCGGAGAGTCGTGTTGAGGCAGAATCGGTATCGCGATGTAGGACGATGTAAGCGTTGTGAATCGGTCTAAGAATATACAGCGTGATCATCGAATTGTCAACGATCTGGGCTTTGAGGACGATTTGATTCCAGAGTGCACAGAAGTCTTGCCGCAGTTCAGGTGACGTAACTTGCACATCGAATTTCGAAGCTGCTTCTAGAACCATCGAGAACATATTCGTTGGCCAGGACATTTCCCAGTAATGGTTAAATTGTTGGCGAGTAATGTGAATCAATATGGCAAGTGACAAGCTGTTGCCCTGTGCAGCGTAGCCGCGAAGGACAGATTCCGGGACGCCGAATTCGTCGGAGGCGATAGCAAACCAATGGTCGTCGCGCCGTTGTGCCCTTGCAAGAACACTGGAAACTATGGCTGGGATATCGATAGGAGTATTTTCGCCCTTGCTATTACCCCAGTCTCTTACAAGACGCGCGATTCCGGCAGATTGCACCGGCCCATACTGGTTTTCGTATACGATTCTGTGGAGAACCCGCGAGAATGCACGAGGAACGTCCGTTGGATCAATGGCTCTCGAACAAATGACAGCTCTCCGACTTTTGACAGGTTCGGGCAACAAATCGGATGAGAAGGTGCGGTCTGACAACCCGATCAATGCGTTCAAAAGCTTCCACTTTTGCCAGTTAGTGAGACCGGGTAGAGGGTCTTTGACCACTTTCGAGCTGCGGAAGCCGGGTAAGCCGGAGAAGAAGCGCTCCAGTTCGTGATCTTCATCCAAACTGTCGAACGTCCACAGGAATGCGCGAGCATCAATCTCTGATGATGTATTCAGAGCCGTTTCCTCGGCTGTCTTTTGCATACCTTGCACAAGTAGTTTGCGGTAACTGTCCTCCAAGGCTTGAAAGCGAATGTAGGCTTCAAAACTAAAATAGTCCAACCGAGTGAGCCTCCGAAGAGCCCGAAATGTGAGAAATGATACCCCATTAACAATGTTCCACACGGGCAATGAGAGTGGGGTGTGGTATGGGCTGTCATAACGAAAGATTGGAATAATTGTGATGCATCCGTACAGAGCCGTGCAAACGCCGACACACGACAGCACCAGCTTGAAGATCGTGAGATTAACGTTCCATAGGAACACGACCAGGCCGGCAAAGAACAAGAACAGGGAAGCGTGGAGAAGTGTGGGCAGTGCTTCAACTGCCCAAGGAAGGAGAAACTTGTCGACGCCTTCAGCAAAGAACGCGCGGATCCGAGCTCGCTTGTGCGGACTGTAACGTAGCTGATTGGCCTTGAGGTATCTTCGTGCCCACTGTTGTAGCAATGTCGCGAGCAGAGCACAAGAAATACTGATGACCAAGCTCAAGAACCAAAGCGAATTAACCCAGACGGCATACGTCGGTGGAGAGAATGGGGGTGGGGATGAAGGGAGGGGAATATTTGATTGATTCGAGTTGGAAACGGTTTGATAGATGTTTGCGAGGTAGAAGTTGGAGGTGTCTTGTGGATTCGGTCGAATGTCCTGAATCGACACTGAGATCAACGACGCAACAGCAGCAGAGAATAAACCGGTCTGCGATCATTAAGTTTGTGTCAAGCACGGCGTTGTACGATGGAGACGCACAAATATAAGGATCCCATCAGCGTCCGCTTTCCATCCTTCAGTCATCTTCTTGTCCTCTTCCGAAGCCATTTCTAAATACATTGAAAAAATAGGGCCGGAGCCATCGACAAAGTCCGATACGCCATGGGATGTTTGATTCTGCGCCGACTGGGGCGCACCTGCGAGATCGTCAATGAAGGGCATGGAGCTAAGTGGGGGAAAAGTACCTGTCCCCGGGCCAATGCGTGGCTCGGTTGGGTTGTCATCTTGGGGAGGAGCTCGGGACATTGAAGTTTAGTCGGCGGTCATTGAGGGTCATCAGACGCGAACCTGAAATTACACGTGATCGCGTGACTGTGGTGCTTCTTCAATCCGGTCCCACGACAATCTGCCCTCCGTCTTCCAGTCTCCAACCCGCTCCTAGATTTTACACATAGTATTTGTACCGTAATATAACAAAGGTATCAATACGATGATATCGAGAACCCAACAGGAATATGTGCCCAATCGAACACGACATCTAAGACATCGAGAGACGCGTTAGACGATTTCATACCGACAATACGAAGGATGTATTATCAAGCGATGAGATTCTGGGAGAGAAGATCAGATCAAGTGTGTAAAGACAGCGACGGACCTGTGGTATTGAGAACTGGATTAGAAGCCGAACGTGGGAGGTTTGGTGTATCGGAAGGCGTCAGGAGGTCTGGGTTGTGTCGGATGGCAACGGCGGCGGGTGGAGGTGTAGATGAGAGACGAGCAGATGTCGAAGTTTCGGATGTAGTACGTGGCGTTATCGTACTTGAGGTGACAATATTTTGTATTCTCTCGGCGGTGGCTAGATCTGGTGAGGTAACAGGGGTGCGGAGGCTTTCGATAGTTGTCTGGTGAACGGGGTCGAAGTTGTCGAGCAGTGGCACATCCGTGGAGCTTTCGTCGACGTGAAGTTGGGCAGGTACGTGCGAGGAAAGTGCGTCGGGACTGGCAAGTGAAGCAGGGACAAGCCTAGCAGCGCGAGAAAACGTTGTGGAGGCAGAATTGCCGTGAATGTGGTTAGCGACATTGCACAGTGGATACGAGGACGGCTGTCCCAAAATAGCCTCCCAATTCCTCGTGGATGCGGAGAATCGTGTCGGGGCAGAATCGGTACCTTGATGTAGAGCGACATAAACGTTGCGAATCCGTCGGATAATATATAACGCGATCGTCTTGTCGTCGTCGTTCTGCGCTTTGAGAACAATTTGATTCCACAGAGCACAGAACTCGTGTTGCAGTTCATGTGTCGTATCTTGCACGTCGAATCTGGAGGCTGTTTCTAGAACTCTCGAGAACTCGATCCGTGACCTTGAGGTATCTTCGTGCCCACTGCTGTAGCAATGTCGCGAGGAGAGCACAGGTAAGACTAATCGTCAAGCTCAAGAACCAAAGGGAATTCACCAAATGGCATAGTTCGGTGGAGAAAATTGGGGTGGGGAAGGGAGGGATATAATCGGTCGATTTGGGTCTGCAATAGCTTGATAGATATTTGCAAGGTAGAAGTTGGAGGTGTCCTGTGGGTTCGGTCGAATGTCCTGGATCGACACTGAGATCAACGAGGCGACAGCAGCAGAGAATAAACCGGTCTATGATTGCTGAGTTGGTGTGAAGCGCGGAATTAGGAGATAGACGCACAAATATAAGGATCCCATCAGCGTCCGCTTTCCAACCTTCGACCATCTTCTCGTCTTCTTCCGTCGCCATTTCCAGATACATGGAAAAGATAGGACCGGAGCCATCAATAAATTGTGGTTCTCCCTGTGTTTCTCGGGTGGGCGCCAACGGGTATCTATGGGTGCGGCGGCAACAGTTGAGAACGGCATGAACAGAGCGGGAAGGTAACTGTACCTATTCCCCTTTCTAATGTATCGAATACATTAGTATTGTGGGACATCGAAGATGATGACATGAGGAGGTTGATGGTGACCGCAATCCCTCAGTTTCATTTGTCACTTTCCCAGGAAAGAGCGGCGTACAAATAAGAACAAAGGGAGCGACCGCAGCGGCGCGCTAGTACCTACCGAAATGTCTCCCGTCTCCACCTTTCTTCTCGGAACTCGAAGTTGTTGAGTCAGGGATCGGCTACCCGAGTACTTGCGTCGACTTCCCAAGCAACTTCTGCGTCATTGTTAGGCGTGTTCGTCGGCCCGCAGTGGCCTGCGAGGTCCACAGGTAACCGCGGCAATGCACCCTGCGGTACTTCTACCCGACGCGGGACAGTCGTCCGTCGCCCATGCAAAGGCCATGTTGTTCCCCTCGTGCTCAGACTTCTTCGAGATTGAGACGTCGGTTGCGCATGAGGCGTTCTGCACGGGCCCTTCCCACGGGGTCTCACTTCCTCCACTTTGAATACTTCTTTGCGAATCCTGGTTGCTGGATGGCGGACTTGCCGAGAAAGTGCAGTTGAGACGAAGACAACGAGGTTGGAAAAGACATTTTACAATTGGGGCGATACCGTCCCTGTTCTCGCTCTGGAGACATCTATACTGAGACGGCGGAAACGAGTCCAGTGTCAAGTGCGAAATGATGCCATCCGAGGGCTTTCCTTTCAAGTTCCCGCAAACGTTCGCATCGAACTTCCCCCCTCGCCCACGCCACGGTCGAATGAGTGACCCGTGATGGTCGACGATCTCCCACGGCTCCCTCATCAGCCCCAAGGTCCTTACTTCTCATCGTGCGCCTACCGTACTCACATAGTCGCACCTCTGCAATCTATTCAATACACCAACCCCGTCGCTGTATCCACTCCTCGTCTCCCTGTGTCGCCTCTCGATGCTGCACACCCACGAGGCGTGGTAGAGCATGTTGCCGCCAGAGCGACAGCCCTTAACGGCCGAGACGACCGAACCGCAAGCGCTCAATGCCGAACGGATTGTCGTTGCGAAATCGGCACTCTCACGTCCATGAGCCATTTTTGCATCGAGAAAGGGGGTAAAAATGACGCAAAGATCTTTCCTGTAAGCAATAAGCAGAAATTTCTGTATTGATTCGGTGTATTGGACGCTTTGTGTGGACGAATATCGATTAGCGCTGAACCCAAACCGAATAACCCTACCTTGTCCCTCGGTCCGATGCCTACCGGAACAATTCCCGTCCATCGACATCTGGCTCCGCTTCGCCACTATTTCCAAGCAGGATCCGGAGAAAGCATGGTACTTCGGCCCAAAAGCCAGGAATAGGGAATGTGAAGAACTACCGCGCCTTGGCTGGAGCCAGCCAGTTTCATTTTAGCTGGGTCCCTCTCGAAAGTTTTATGTCGAAGACTTCCCTCACGTACGCCGTGCTCGAACAATTGCCCCATGTATGCGGTCCTCCTACCGATTATTCGTAAGACAGTCTGTGCTACGTACGGGGTTGTCGACGAACCTCCACAGCGCCCACCAAGTGCGAACACGCATATGCATCATAACCTTCGCCTTTGTGACCTATCCGAGGTGCCAAACCCTTCGCTGTATGACTCACACTCCTCCGCACAACTAGATCATATACACATTTTTTCTCCATATACGTTTTCCACTAGGGTGTCTCTTAGCCCCCTCGTTTCTCATCGGGACGGCCTTCTTCAACACGCTCCACCCACAATCTGCCCTTCGCCTCCCGGGATACAACACGCTTTTAGACACAAACTACGAACTACATGATGCAGGTCTCTCGTTCCGGAGTCGAGGGGTGACTAAAGAAGTGAAAGATCACGTCATCAGAGGAGAGCGCATTCTTTGAGTATCTTGTCGATGTCCTTTCAAAGCGGGGCGGCCATACGTCCTCCGCATCTCTCTCTGCGTCACTTGCTGACGCGCCCTGCACTACAAGCAGAGACATGGCCCACTACGAGCTCACGCTGTAGATAGTTATGCGAGTATAGGGTTATCGACCCAAGGGGAAGTGTAGATAGAGATAGATAAGATAATGGGAAACACTGAAGTGGCCGCACTGCACGGTAGCACGGACGCGGCGGACGTAGACGGAATCGTTAGAGCCTAGGTGAAGACATAAACTGAGATGATGTATTTTCCGTCACCTTGCTTGCCAAGGTCATATGGCAGGTCGATATTCCGGGTGAATCGTAAACAAAGCCAAACTGAATCTCGTTACATAACTCTTGACCCAATTTGGGTGAATTCCGCCACAGCCCATTCCGCGGAAGTGTTTGTCTCGGCAACGATAGTGAGTCCGTCTTCTCTTGTTCCTTCCTCTATGTGCTGGTGCAGTTGAAGACTTGGAATCATTGTCGACAGACATAATGAAGAAAGCTAGTTACAATGACGATGGCTGGAAGAATGCTTCAGTATGTGACATGAGCAGCGGCAAACGTGATTTCCAGGATCACTGGCATACTGTAAGCTGGTGTATGGCAACGTCATCAAACATGCTACAGTAAACAAGATTGCCGATGTCCCATTGACGAGCATACCTGGTGGATGTCCCCTTTCAATTTGAACGCGTCACTTTCGTCCGCACTTACAACCTGGCTGGGTTCTGTTTCATTGTCCACATTTGGAGCTTGCACGAAATGCTTCGCCTGTATTCCACTGCCTGTGCTGAAACATTTTCGCGAGAAAAAAAACTTTGTTCGTGTTCCCTTCCCGCTGAGGAGTCTCAACAAAAGCTCATCCTGAAAAGAGGGCATTCCCTGTGAGTTCAGTGCTCATTGTGAATGTGGAATGGACGACGATGCAAGCTCGGAAACCTCCCCTACCCCCCCCCCCCCCCCCTGCTCATGGTTCACCTCCAAAATAGTGTCAGTCTGCCAAACTATGAAAAGGCATATGTGGAAGCGTGTGGGCATGCGAACGACAACCGGCTCAGATGACATGTTGGGTTCATTCGGAAAAATGGTCATAACGTATATATAAAACACAAAAAAAGACTCCATGTTTTAACTTACACAGCACAAACACCAAGACAAACACCATCACCCAAACCGATAAGACCAGCAAGCAAGGTTACAGTTGACGAAGTCAACGCCTAGTGATCAACCATAGACTATATACGTGTGCTTAGTAATCCGCCAATCGTCGTCATCCTGTGCTTTGAGAACGATTCGATTCCAGAGTGCACAGAACTCGTGCTGCAGATCGGGTAACGTATCTCGTACATTAAATTGCGAAGCTGCTTCTAGAACTTCCAAGAACCAGTGATCTCGCCAGGACTGTTTCCCGAACTGGCTAAATTGGTGGCGAGTGATGTGAGTCAAGCCGGAGAGTGACAAGCTGCCGTCTGCCGCGTAGTGTCGAAGGTCAGCATCTGGGATTCCCAGTTTATTGGGGCGGAAATAAGCCAAGAGTCATCGAGGCGTTGCGCTCTTGTAATAAGACAGCTGAATATGGCTTCTCCAGGTATTGCGGTTTCTCGGTATCCATCGCTGCGCCAACCTCTCATGACACGGACAAATTCGCGGTTTGCAGTCCCCTATGTTGATCTTCAGAAATGACTCTTTGGAGGATAAACGTGAATGCATAAAAAATTTGCGTCGGATCAAGGGCTTTCGCGCAGATGATGGCCCGGTGGTTTGACGGGCACGGGAAGCAAATCGGATGAGAGCGTGCGGTCAAAAAATCCTATCAGTGCTTCAGAAAGCTTGAATTTGGCCTCTTCGGTGAGACCGGGAAGAGGATCGTCGACCACCTTGGAGCTGCGGATGCCGGGTAAGCCTGAAAAGAAGCGCTCCAGCTCGTGATCTTCGTCCAAACTGTCGAACGTCCACATGAGGACGCGAGTATCAATCTCGGGTGATGCATCTAGGCAGTTTCCTCGGCTGTCCTCTGAATGCCCTGCACCAGCAAGTGGTGCCAATCACCCCTGAATCCCCGAAAGACCAGACGACGATTAGGAAGCGATCGAACTAACCACCAATGAATCTGAGAGACGACATATCGTATCCCAAAAAAAATGAACCAGACAAAGGACGAAAGTGATGTATAGTATGGGCTATCGTGACGAAAGATTGGCATGAATGTGATACATCCGTACAGGGCCGTGCAAACACCGACCAATGACAACACCAACTTGAAAATCGTGATATAAACGTTGCATAGGAATACAACCAGGCCAGCAAAGAACAGGAACAGGGAAATGTGGAGTAGCACAGGCAATGTTTCGACCACCCATGGAAGGAGAAACTTGTCAACACCTTCGGCAAAGAACGCACGAATTCGTGCTCGCTTGTGTGGACTGTAACGCGACTGAGTAACTTTGATATCTTCGTGCCCATTGCTGCAGCAACGTCGCGAGCAGAGCACGGGTAAGACTGATCACCAAGCTCATGAACCAAAGCGAGTTTACCCAAATTGCGTAGTTTGGTGGAGAAAATGGGGGTGAAGCCGGGAGGGAACTCGAAATGTTGGGGTTTGCAATGGTCTGATAGATGTTCGCGAGGTAGAAATTGGAGGTATCCTGTGGGTTGGGTCGAATGTCCTGGATCGACACTGAGATCAAGGACGCAACAGCAGCAGAGAATAAACCGGTCTATGTTAATTGAGTCGGTATGAAGCGCCAGATCAAAAGCCAGAGACGCACAAATATGAGGATCCCGTCGGCATCCGCTTTCCAGTTCTCGGCCATCTTCTTGTCCTCTTCCGTCGCCATTTCCATATACATTGAAAAAATAGGCCCGGAATCATCGACAAAGTTAGATACACCACGCAATTCTTGATTCTCCGTCGACTGGGGTGGGTACTGGTAGTCACCTGCGCGGGCACTGGCGTCAGTGACGGGAATAGAGCCAAGTGGGAACAAGCTACCTGTTCCCGGGCCCATACCTGCCTCCATTACGTTGACATCTTCGCGAGGAGCTCGGGGCATTGAGGCCATGGTGTGTTATGATAGTCGGTACTAATTTGGGTTTCCCTTACGTCAGTTTGTGTCGCCTTGTTCTCTTGCTGCTCGACTCGAGCGTTAGAATGGCCCCGGTGCGCTCAGACGCTTTCGCCTCACTCCCAGTATGTAACTTGCAGTGGCTCAAAGTCAAAAACCCCACATCCATTACTTCCTTCAATCTTCCCCAAGATTTTCCCGCACATGCGCATCATGGGCCATGGCCCAAATCGCGATGTTCCGAGAGTCCCGCCTCTTTACGAATTCCGGCTGCGCACCTGCAAATATTTCACAGGAAAGTGCAGGACGATAATGAGGTTCAAGTTGGAGATTCGATGGTGCGTATCTTATGATTGGGTGGGAAGCGCTCAACTTCTCACTCTAGGGGCGTCTCGCTGGTCTCATATCCTCACCTCGCCCCATGCGTTCTGCGCCCCGAAGATTGCCCTGTGCAGGCTCCTGCTCCTATGGGCAGATGTCGAACTTTCGCCCCTGCCATGCGTGTGTGCAGACTCTCGACTTCATAAAACAACCAGAAATGCCGGCTTCGACGCTGTACCACCATCCTCCTCATTGCGTCGCGCAAACCCGAGTTCTTACTCATATGTTGGTCTCGCCTTCAAATGAGGGTACATCTGTGCCTCCAGGCTCGTGGGCCGCATCCGACCTGACTATGGCTGACTTAGTTACGACACGTGTCTGTGACCCAAGGAGCGCTGGGTCACCGACGGTAAGCCTTCCCTTCTCCTACCAAACTATTTTATTGCTTTCCTTGACCGCATTGATGCTGTCACGAATAAAAAGAGATCCGCGTCAACGTGTCAACTTCCAAGCTCGCGCCGCCTGCGCAGACATTGCGCACGTCTTCGGCCCACAGGAGTGATTGCTGTTGGACTCTTCCGCGTCACTCACTACCAGGTACGCTCATCGGCCAGTAGCTCAAAGGGAACGCTAAGACTCCTTATTCACAGCTCCCCTCTCTACCAATGTTTAGGTATATACACAAAATGAGAAAATGTATTGGATAGTATCGGTAATGGCGCTTCATTGACGATATCTGGAACCCAACAGGAATATATTGCACGTGGACATTTGAGAGACGGGGGCGTTAAACGATATCATATGGGGAATGCAAAGGGTCCAGATCTCCTGTACGTTCAAGTATTTGGTTCACGCAGTGAAGAGCCCGCGATGGTCGGGTCCATATCAGTAACCGATTGCAGGGACGGGGACGGTTGTGGAAGATCCAGGGTGGTCATAGTGTTTGCGTGAATTGCGCGAATCGCCGAGGGGGGAGAATGTATGTCCCTGTCCTTGCATATACCAGGCTTCGGGCTACCATCAACCTTGGCAGCGGCGCCCAGATCAGGTGCAGCGGCCGGCCCTGTCGAAGCGCTGGGAACATTAGGGACTATTGGTGAGGAGGTCATTCTGTGAAAGACAGCGAGGGGTCGGATCGAGTCATGGGCGAGTGTGAAGACAGCGACAAACCTGTAGGAAGCGTGTTATCAAGCATTGGACTAGAAGCTGAAGAAGGGTGGTTTGGTGGATCGGAAGGCGCCAGGGGGTCAGGATTGTGCTGGAGGGCAGCGGCAGCGGGTGGGGAAGTAGAGGAAAGAGGTGTGGATGTCGAAGTTGCAGAAGTCACAGTAGGCCGAGGTATTATTATACGAGAGGCGTCAGCAGTCGCTGGATCTGGGGAGGTGACAGGAATGGAGAGGCTTCCGGTGGACGTCGGATGAGCGGTCCGGGGGTGGAAGTCGTCGAGCGGTGGGATATCCGTGGGGTATCCGACGACGTGAGGTGGCGCAGGTACGGACGAGGAAGACACATCGCTGGCAAGGGAAGTGGGGAGTGGCGCATCATTATCGTGTAGGACAGCGCGAACTGAGGTTGTGGAGGCAGAGTCGTGGATATGGCTAATGACGTCGCACCGCGGATACGAGGTTGGGTTGTACAGAATGAGATCCCAATCACGGGTGGAGGCGGAGAATTGTGTTAGAGCGGCATCGGTACCTTCATGAAGAGCGACGTATATGTTCCGAATCGGTCCAAGTATCCATGTCGCCATCCGCCGATCATTGTCATTCTGCGCCTTGAAAACGATTTGATTCCAGAGTGCACAGAACTCGTGCTGCAGATTGGGTGAAGTGTCCTGCACATTGAATTTGGAAGCTGCCTCTAGAACTTTCGAGAATTCGTAATCTCGCCAGGGTAGGCCGAACTGGCTAAATTGGTGGCGGGCGAGGTGAATCAAGCTTGTAAGTGACAAGTCGCCGTCTGTGGCGTAGTGTCGAAGGTCGGCCTCTGGGATTCCCAGTTTATTGGGGGCAGAAATAAGCCAAGAGTCATCGAGGCGTTGCGCTCTTGCAATAAGACAGATGAACATGGCTTCTCCAAGTAATGCAATTTCTCGGTCTCCATTACTGCGCCAATCTCCAATGACACGGACAAATTCTGCGGTTTGCAGTCCCCTATTTTGATCATCAGAAATGACACTGCCGAGGATATACCAGAATGCATGGGGAAGTTGCACCGGATCAAGGGTTTTCGCGCAGATGATGGCCCGGTGATGTTTGACAGGCCCGGGAAGCAAATCAGATGAGAAAGTGCGGTCAAAAAATCCTATCAATGCGTCAGAAAGCTTCTCTTTGGCTGCTCTGGTGAGACCGGGAAGAGGATCGTCGACCACCTTGGAGCTGCGGATGCCAGGTAAGCCGGAAAAGAAGCGCTCCAGTTCGTGATCTTCGTCCAAACAGTCGAATGTCCACATGAAGGCACGAGTGTCGACCTCTGATGGAGAATACAGCGCAGTTTCCTCAACTGTCATCCGCATGCCTTGCACCAGTGAGTCGTACCAATGGCCCCTGATCCTCAAGAAGACCAGACGACGATTGAGAACCGACCAATAGAGCCACCAACGAACGTAATAGACGACATATCGTATCCCAAAAACAATGAACCACACGGAGGATGAAAGCGATGTATAGTATGGGCTATCGCGACGAAAAATTGGCATAAATGTGATGCATCCGTACAAGGCCGTGCAAACGCTGACCCAGGACAACACCAACTTGAAAATTGTAATAGAAACATTGCATAGGAATACAACCAGGCCGGCGAAGAACAGGAACAGGGAAATATGGAGGAGCGCGGGCAATGTTTCGACCACCCATGGAAGGAGAAACTTGTCAACACCTTCGGCAAAGAACGCACGAATTCGTGCTCGCTTGTGTGGACTATAACGCGACTGAGTGACCTTGAGATATCTTCGTGCCCATTGCTGCAGCAAGGTCGCGAGCAGAGCACAGGTAAGACTGATCACCAAGCTCATGAACCAAAGTGAGTTTACCCAAATTGCATAGTTTGGTGGAGAGAATGGGGGCAGTGAAGCAGGGAGGGAACTTGAAATGTTGGGGTTTGCAATGGTCTGATAGATGTTCGCGAGGTAGAAATTGGAGGTATCCTGTGGGTTGGGTCGAATGTCCTGGATCGACACTGAGATCAAGGACGCAACAGCAGCAGAGAATAAACCGGTCTATGACAATTGAATCCATATGAAGCACCAGATTAAAAACTAGAGACGCACAAATATGAGGATCCCGTCAGCATCCGCTTTCCAGTTCTCGGCCATCTTCTTGTCCTCTTCTGTTGCCATTTCCATATACATTGAAAAGATTGGTCCAGAGCCATCCACAAAGTTAGATGCACCACGCAACTCTTGATTCTGCGCCGAATGAGGTGGGTACTGGTAGTCACCTGCGGAGGCATCAACGACGGGGATGGAGCCAAGTGGGAGCAAGGTACCTGTTCCTGGGCCCATACCTGCCTCCATTACGTTGACATCTTCTTCGTGAGGAGCTCGGGGCATCAAGAATATGGTGTGCTATGATAGTCGGTTGTTGAGAGTAATCCCACAATTACGGATGCCTAGGATCCTAGGGTCCACTGATTTGGGCGTCAATTACCCTTGCGTCAGTTTGTGTCTTCCTTATTTTCCTTGGGATTATAGTGCCGAGAGCAGTGTGCATTCGAGAACAAGGCACGACGTAGTAGTGCATGCAGAAAAACAGGATCAGTTCGAATATGTTTCAAAAGAATGCATACAGTCCCCCTGAACAACTACAAAGTCATCCGGCTCTCACAGATCTCACATGCTGTACTGAAAGTATTGGCGCGAGTACAGATGTGACAAAGGAAGGACGTGCGACTTACTGTAACCCTAACCCATGTACGACCAACTTTCCACCGCATACGTCTTCCATCACTCTGTGCTCTTACACTGCCAAACGAACCAGAACCCTGTGTGGGGGTTCGGTCGGCCAGGGTCCATACAGCCCCAAATTAGGCTCATTCACGTGCTGGTCGAGAGGAGTGACCCTCAGATGACGGCCAAAAAAAAAATCAACCCTGGGACAAGGTTGACACATGGTCAACCCAGTGTGGGCCGTGCGAACCCGGCCATGGGGTCCCGGGTGAATTGGCCGTGTACCCAGCGGTAGCTAGTCGCCTATGAAATAACTCATCGATTTTGATGCATGGAATTCTGATACCCCTGTCTGCACTCCATCCCTGAATCCTCCGGACAGCACATTTCTCGGGATCGGAAGGTCTGTCTTCTGTTCGTTCAGCACCTCTTCGCGAACCCTTGTCGCGGGCTTGCGGGTGAGGATGTTAATGCTGTTGGTGACGAGAGCGGAGACATGCCAACTCAGTAGTTGCTCATGCTTGTCGACAACCTGTTAGGTCTGTCCAGTCTTTACCGGCAGATGGCGTCGAAACATTAACGCAGAATTTGCATTTCCCAGTCTAAGATACAAGCCTCGTCACGTAAGACGTCTCACCGCACGCCGCGCCCGAATCATTGTTTCGATGTCATTCACATGTTTTCCACACCTTGGGGCGGTCAACGGTCTTCTGCGCGCCCGGATTTCCCACGTAAGTACTCGCATTGTCCCCGCCTGTACTGGTTTTCTCACCGTGCCGTGTCAGCATCAAACAACACGCACGAGTCGAGCTTTCAGATTCATTCTACTCTGTGCAGATCCCACGATCGACTACTGCCTACCCACACCTCGAGCCGCGAGCGATCGTCTACATGAGCGCTCGTGTAGATCCGTCACGGACACCGATGCTCGCATAGTACCGTGCCTCTATTTCCACAGTGCGTTCCAACATCGTGCATTTTTGAACCACACGTCTTGTTCATGGTCTCCCACCTTTACAGCGCTCCGGCCCGCGCCTGGAAACCATTCTCCCCGCTACGTGCATCGCCTCATGCATGCAGGTTCCGTGCACACATGTCGATTGAAGTTGTGAAGGAACCCACACTGTGGACGGCCATGGTGATGGATGATAGCCTCTGCGAGCGAGGCGGAGGCGGAGGACATGGGTCAGTACTTTCACGCATGGGACAGGTTTGGGTGAGTCGCTGTGTCAGTGTTGGCACCTGTTTCGATGACTTACAGTCCACAGCAAGGGTGGTATAGTGCTGGCACACGTTCACCCTGCCCGACCACTGGAAGTGTCGATCCATATTCTGGGCAACTGGAGAAGTGATATTCCGCCAATGTGTTGTGTCTAGTAGTTCCACTGATATCACACTCTTTTTTTCACTTGAGCGCGTCACACGTATTGATGGATTGAAGAATAGATCAGTCAATGAGACGGAAGCACGGAAAGCAGAGGGGACCAACGAGAAAGGATGCAGCGAGTATGTACTGTAGTGCCGTGACTACCCCTTGACTGTCTCCGGTCTCCGCACGCCTGCGCGCGGCACGCCTAAAGTACGCGCGGCTGATCATATGATCACAGCCACAATCTCGGTCGACAAGTCTACACGGCCAATTCACCCGGGACCCCATGGCCGGGTTCGCACGGCCCACACTGGGTTGACCATGTGTCAACCTTGTCCCAGGGTTGATTTTTTTTTTGGCCGTCATCTGAGGGTCACTCCTCTCGACCAGCACGTGAATGAGCCTAATTTGGGGCTGTATGGACCCTGGCCGACCGAACCCCCACACAGGGTTCTGGTTCGTTTGGCAGTGTATACAGTGCTCTCGCTGGACGATCCCCCACTTCATCCTCAGATATCTGTCGTTTCCCCACTCTACTCGAGTTTATACATAGTATTTCTACCGCATAATAGGACGGCATATGTACGAGATGGAAGGTATCGAATAGCTGGTATCGAGAACCCGACAGGAATATATGCCCGATCGCATATCTAAGACATTGAGAGACGCGTTAAACTATATCACACTGACAATACGAAGGATGCGACGAATGATCTCCGGTACGCTCAGGTCCCAGTGACGGACCCGCGACGGCTGCCTCCGAGTCGCTATCCAATGGCAGTAACGGGGATTGTGGTGGAAGATCCGGGGTCATACACTGCCAAACATACCAGAACCCTGTTTGAGGGTCCGGTTGCCCAGGGCCCATTGCGGCCCCAGTTTAGCCTTATTCCAGGGTTTTTTTTTTTTTTGCCACCGCTTATAGCAGGTTTCATAACGAGTGTCCGGTTGTGACCATTTTTCGCTCATAGGCGTAGTCTGAATGGGCACTTAGCAATCATGCCGGATTTTCTTCCTACAAAAATAAATCATTGTAACTAAAAAAACAAATTGGAGTAATTAGACGTAATTTATTTAAGGTAAGTTGTATTACATTGAAAATACATAGGCCACGAGTGCAGCTAGTCTGCATCAGGCCAGGGTTGTGATGCGGCCTGAGTTGTCCGTGACAGCGAATGCCGCCCTCCACAGGAATGGGACCCACCCGTGATACAAGATAGGCCACACAGCGCAGCTAGTCCACGTCGACCTTCATACGAAGTGTAGGTGGCTTTGTCGGCTATCCCACGGTCACCCCAGCGTGTACACTGTGTAGACCGCAGTCGGTAGCTTTCCCTGAGGTGGGTTCGATGCACCCGTACCAGCGTAGCACATAACCCTTCAATTTACTGTGTATTTTTGTTCTCCAATCCGAGTGACCGCCTGCAACCATATATTCACGCACACACAAGTAAATACATCAAAAAACTAAGGACGGACCTGGTACCCACAGTGCTTGTACCAGCCCTTTGCGTCATCCGCCGTGACAGAGTAGACGGCTGCCCAGAATGCGTTGTACACGTTGCCATTACCGGACTCGAGATCGGCATTGACGCGAGCGCGATTCGCGCGCAGCCAGGCCTTGATGGATGAGAATGCGAGTTCGATCGGGTTGAAATCTGGCGAATATGTGGGAAGGTAAACGAGGCGCGCGCCGTGCCCCTCGACCAGTTCACGAATCCCGGCCACCTTGTGAATAGCTGCGTTGTCGACGACAAGGACCGAATTGGGCAGCGGCCATTCGTTCATGCGAGGGAGAAGGCCTTCAACGAATTGGCGAAAAATGTCGCCGGTAATGGCGTTCTCGACAACTTCAAGGTGTAAGATGCCATCCAGGGAGATAGCAGGTAACATCGAGTACTTTGTGCCGCGAAGGAAGAAGTCATAGCGGCATGCGCGCTCGCCGCGTATGGACCACGCGTACGGCCTCCTTAGGGTGAGTCGATTGAAATGGCTCTCGTCGGCAAAGACGAGTTGTTCTGGGCGGAAATGGGCAGCGATGAGGGCCATGTACTCCTCGCGGTCTTGCTCATTACGCTCAAGAGCGCGGCGTGTGACCTATCATCGACGTGATGAGAATAATGGGGCTGATAGATGAAGATGATGTACGCACCATTTTCATCGTGTATCCCTTCCTATGGAGGGAACGCATAATGGTGGGAAGTGACACCTCGACACCGCACGCCTCCCGAAGCTCCACTCGCAGCTCCATGAGTGAAGCGTCGGGTTGGCGCCGAATGACATCGCAGAGGTACTGTGACAGTGAGACAACACCTAGCACCAATGTATTGCAGACGTACCTTCACCTGAATAGCAGTGAGTACACGTGGTCGACCATTGTCAATCGGTGGTGGCAAAGATACCCTTCCTATCCTGCGATATGTGCTGCGGTATCTCCCGAGCGACCGTAGACTGATTCCAGTGAGCTCATGGATTTCTGAGTCACGCAGTCCTTGATGCGACATTGATAAGGCCAACTCCTTGATGTCATTGGAGTACCGCCGGACCATCGTTGAGGGTTTTCGTTGAGGGTTTGGAAGAGACGACAACGGAAGGGGAGTGGCCACGCTGAGATGGGCAAGCTGCCGAGCATGACAACGCAGATAACTATTCCATAACCCCAGTTTCCGGAAATAACTATTCTATAACCACCATTCTGTATGATAGCCTATGAACCCCGCTCTTGAGTTTTGGATGTCCGCTAGTCTACGTGAAAACTCAACCGGACACTCGTTATGAAATCTGCTGTAAGGGTCACTCCTTTCGATCAGCACGCGAATGAGCCTAAACTGGGGCCACACGGACCCTAGGCGACCGGACCCTCAAACAGGGTCCGGTACGTTTGGCAGTGTAGTGTTCGTGCAGGTTGCACGATTCACTGAGGTTGGAATAAGAGCGCCCATTCCCTTGTGCGAACCAGGCTCAGGGCAACCATCGTCCTCGGCAGCAGCAGCCAGCTCAGATGTAGAGGTCGGCCGTGGGGAAGCATTGGGAGCAGTATTATCAAGCGACGAGATTCTGGGAGAGAAGGTCAGAGGTCGGATCAAGTCATGGGCGGGTTGAGAACTGGATTAGAAGCCGAATGTGGGAGGTTTGGTGTATCGGAAGGCGTCAGGAGGTCTGGGTTGTGTCGGATGGCAATGGCAGCGGGAGTAAGTGTAGATGAGAGAGGAGCGGATGTCGAAGTTTCGGGTGTAGCAAGTGGCGTTGTCGTACTTGAGGTGACAATATTTTGTATTTCGTCAGCGGTGGGCCCGCCGGTGGCCAGATCTGGTGGGGTAACAGGAGGAAGGAGGTTTTCGATAGTTGTCTGATGAACGGGGTCGAAGTCGTCGAGCAGTGGAACATCCGTGGAGCTTTCGTCGACGTGAAGTGGGGCAGGTACGTGCGAGGGAATTGCATCGGGACTGGCAAGTGAAGCAGGGACAAGCGTAGTAACGCGAGAAAAAGTCGTGGAGGCAGAATTGCCGTGAATATGGCCAGCAACATTGCACACTGGATACGAGGATGGCTGTCCCAAAATAGCCTCCCAATTCCTCGTGGTTGCGGAGAATCGTGTCGGGCCAGAACTGGTACCTTGATATAGAGCGACATAAACGTTGCGAATCCGTCGGATAATATACAGCGCGATCTGCTCCTTGGTCGCCTCGTTGTAGTTGTTCTGCGCTTTGAGAACGATTCGATTCCAAAGAGCACAGAACTCGTGTTGCAGTTCATATGTCGTATCTTGCACGTCGAATCTGGAGGCTGTTTCTAGAACTCTCGAGAACTCGATCCGAGGCCAAGACGGTTTCCAGAAATTGTCGAATTGCCGGCGAATGATATGAATAAAGATGGTAAGCGACAGGTTGTCACCACGTGCGGCGTGGTCTCGAAGGACGGATCCCGGGATAAGCAGTTCATCGGAGGCGATAGCAAACCATTGGTCATCGCGCCGTTGTGCCCTTCCAATAACACTGGAAACTATGGCTGAGATCAACCCTGACATATGAACATCCTTGCGATTATCCCAGCCTCTTACAAGACGCGCAATTCCGGCAGATTGCACCGGCCCATACTGGTCTTCGGACATGATTCTGACGAGATATGCTCGAGGGATGTGCGCTGGATCGATGGCCCGTGCACAGATGATGGCTCTCCAATGTTTGACATGCTCGGGGAGCAGATCGGATGAGAACGTGCGGTCAAACAACCCGATCACCGCTTGACAAAGCTTCCAGATTTGCCCTTCGGTGAGACGGGGGAAAGGATCATGGACAACTTTCGAGCTGCGGAAGCCAGGTAAGCCGGAAAAGAAGCGTTCCCGTTCGTGATCTTCACCCAAACTGTCGAGCGTCCACAGAAATGCGCGGGTATCAATCTCCGGTGGTGCATTCAGAGCAGTTTCTTCGACTGTTTTCTGCATGCCTTGTGCGAGCAGTGCGCGATAACTTTTCTTTCCATATCTAGGAGTTTTGGCGCGAACCTCCTCTGTAAAAGTTAACCAATCTGGTATACCATCGAGGGACTCCATCGACGACGAATAGTATCCCAATAATAATGGCCACACCAATGACGTAAGCGGGGTAGAGTATGGGCTGTCGTGGAGAAAAATCGGAATCAATGTGATAGATCCATATAGAGCCGTGCAAACACAGGCCCATGATAGCACCAGTTTGAAGATAGTGAGGTCAACGTTGGATAGGAACGCCACCATGCCAGCGAAGAACAGGAACAGGGACGCGTGTAGCAGCGTGGGCAATGCTTCAACCGACCATGGTAAGAAAAACTTCTCGACCCCTTCAAAAAAGAATGCACGGATTCTTGCTCGCTTGTGTGGACCGTAACGTGGCTGAGTGACCTTGAGGTATCTTCGTGCCCACTGCTGTAGCAATGTCGCGAGCAGAGCACAGGTAAGACTGATCGTCAAGCTCAAGAACCAAAGGGAGTTCACCCAAATGACATAGTTCGGTGGAGAAAATTGGGGTGGGGAAGGGTGGGATATATTCGGTCGATTTGGGTCTGCAATAGCTTGATAGATACTTGCGAGGTAGAAGTTGGAGGTGTCCTGTGGGTTCGGTCGAATGTCCTGGATCGACACTGAGATCAACGAGGCGACAGCAGCAGAGAATAAACCGGTCTATGACTGCTGAGTTGGTGTGAGGCACATTTAGAAGATAGAGACGCACAAATAAAGGATCCCATCAGCGTCCGCCTTCCAACCTTCGACCATCTTTTTGTCTTCTTCCGTCGCCATTTCCAGATACATGGAAAAGATAGGACCGGAGCCGTCAATAAATTATGGTTCTCCCTGTGTTTCTCGGGTGGGCGCCAACGGGTGGTCATCCATGGGTGCGGCGGCAACAGTTGAGAACGGCATGAACAGAGCGGGAAGGTAACTGTACTATTCCCCTTTCTAATGTATCGAATACATTAGTATTGTGGGACATCGAAGATGATGACATGAGGAGGTTGATGGTGACCGCAATTTGGTTTGTCACTTTCCCGCTATGTGGAGGTTCCTGCTATGGAAAGAGCGGCGTACAAATAAGAACAAAGGGAGCGTAAACTCACTCTATCTTACCGATGCCTCTTCTCGGAACACTTCCACACCGACTCAATTAACAGCGCTGGTCTCCGCCTGTGAAACAAGAAATCAGTCATTAGAGTCAATATCGAGGTTGTAGGGTCAGGGATCGGCTACCCAAGTACTTGCGCCGACTTCCCAAGCAACTTCCACGCTCGCAATGGCTTGCAAGGTCCACAGGTAACCGCGGCGATGCACCCTGCGGTACTTCTACCCGACGCGGGACAGTCGTCCGTCGCCCGTGCAACGACCATGCTGTTCCCCTCGTGCCTCGACTTCTTCGAGATCGAGACGTCGGTTGCACATATGGCGTTCTGCACGAGCCCTTCCCACGGGGTCTCACTTCCTCCACTTTGATTACTTCTTTGCGAATCCTGGTTGCTGGATCGCGGTCTTGCCGAGAAAGCGCAGTTGAGACGAAGACAACAAGGTCGGAAAAGTTCTATTTTACGATTGGGTTGACATCGTCCCTTTCTCGCTCTATACTTGGAGACGACGCAGCGAAAACGAGTTTTAGAGTAGAATCATCGGTATGATGGAATCCAAGGATTTGTGAGCCAAGGAAATGGAAGGTGAAGATAATGGCCATCAAAAAGGATGGCTGTCCTATATCCGTTTCGTCATGTTACTGTAACTCCGAGACCTCCTAAGTCACAATGGCCGCGAACGCGTGCTGAGAAGCAACTACGATCGCAACATTGCGATCAAGGAGTGTCTTCCATTCCATTAGATTACCAGTACCGGCGAAGAAGCCGACGTGAGCAGTTTTGAGTGCTGGCTCGCGGCAGTCATACACAAGTGACGCCGACGACTAGTTCCCGACCAAAATGGCGTCGCTGTCTTGTCGTGGTGACGCGCGCAATTCTGTACCGCCTCCGCCAGCGCGAACGATGTCTCAATCACGAGGCGATCAATTTGAAACTCGGTATACGATTGCATTTGGGCCATGTAGACGTAGCTAGCTGACCAAAAGCCAGCCAAATAAGAGCACAACGAGTACTCTGTACGCTTGGGCCTGTAGCAAATACTTTGTAAGACACAGAGGGAGCCCGAATAATTGACATCTCTAGGTTGGCCTCCTGTACACTTATCTATTCACAGGCCCGTGACTTGGACCAAATTACTTTCCAAAGCAGTCTGGCCCTGCGCAGGTAAGTTAGCATGTTGTCGGAAGCAGGAGGCAGACATGTTGCACCACCCGTTGTCGTAAATGCAGAGGGACTCAGGCAGAATGAATGAAATTGACCCATTGTATGGATGGCCCTCCAATGTTAGTACGAAATAACAGAACTACTGTACAGTATAGTACGTGATCACTTACACAGGACAGGGATCAGGTTCTTGAACACAAATGACGCATGCGGTTGCCGACAACTTTGGCAAATGTGCTATTTTGGCACTTAACTGATCCATGACGAACCTGGCTCAACGTCTGGACTCGTCGAGGGGTTCTGGCTCTGGACTAGACAGCAGATTCACTGCTTCAAAGAAGCGCTCACAAGGCTCGTTGGGGATGAGGCGAATAAGAGCACCAAGAGGAAGAGAAACAGAGGCAAGGGTAAGTGAGACGACCCATTCTCTAGCACCCATGTATGTGATGCCGAAAGCTGAACCAAGGGAACAGATCAGCACTTGTACAACAACCTCTGGTAGATCATTTTAGCCCTCTATACAAATGCAAACGAAGGGACACACCAATGGTGACGACGGCTATGAAGTACCAATTCCTCCACAACCCCTCAAAAACGTTCAACTTTTGGTCCAGGCGGCAGCAGTTGAATGAATTGAAGATCTGTGCGAACACAAACACATTGAAAATGAGCGTCCGTATTATGACACTGTAATGCTTCGTCAGAGAAGAATTGTCGGTGTGATGGAATCCAAGGATTTGTGAGCCGAAAGCGTGGAAGATGATAATAATGGTGCTCTGATAGTATGACTGTCCCAGAATCTGTTTGGTCATGTTGATAGTCAAAGATTTAAACAGTTTCTTGTCAGGCTTCTGATTGAACAGAACTGGGGATCCTGGATCCGTTGCAAGCACAAGCACGGCAAAGGTAACAACGATAACTTGAAAGTGAATCCAGAGTAACTGCATGGCACTCAATATTGGCTCAATCCCCGATGACCCCACTAAAGGGTAGAGCATGATGGCGACGGCCATAATGTGAGCTGGGGCCAGGAATTGGAGAAATTTGCGCATTGAATCCGAATCGTTGACGCGAAGATCTCGCAAAATTTGAATCATTGATGTAAGGTGGCAGGGGATCATAGAAGAAAAAAAAAGAAAAGTGAAGGTGAAGGTGTAGGTGGATGAGTGCGGGGTGGATGATGGCGACATAGCCAGTCAAGTGACAGCGCAAAGAGCTTAGAGGAGGGATGAAAAGTAGTTTAGAACAAAAACAAAATATAGTCGACAAAAAGGAAAAGGGGCAGCGGAGGCTGGGACCCCTTGCTGATCACACGATCATGGATGAAACAGCGTCTCCCACCTCACATCTTACTTACAGTAATCAATCTCGGACCCACTGCACTTGTACCTGCTAAATAAATGCGCCCTTAATGGCTTCCTTGGAACTTGGAAGGTGCTCTGATTCTGGACTTTGTCTCGGATTATTTATTTTCTGCTCGCACGTTACTTGTGTTTCGAGTGAGGTGAAGACCATTCTTGTAACTTACTATGTATTACTGCCGCGGACTCGGAATACAAATCGTTCCAAAAAAAAGGAGGGTGGGATAGGAGTCAAAGGGGCCATGTAAAGCGGTGGAAAAGGGGGACGCTTCTAGGAGTCAGGCTCCAGAACAAAGGTTAATGCATTACAGTAACCCACTAAAGGTAAAACCGATGGAGACCTCCTTGGAGACCTCCTGAATGGCTTAGATCTTAGATCGGTCGGTCCTAGCCTGGCGAGCTCCCAAGTCGCTGCTTAGTCGCACTTTCCCGGGTCGGGTCAAGTCGTCGTCCATTCCAACAATGACAAAGCGATCGCCGGAGCCAGTTCCCCTTTCCGTCCCGTATTGGGCAGGCTACCATATATGGGACACTTGGTGTGATCTAACTCAGGTAGTGTTGCCGTGGCTCGGCTCAGCTAAGTCGAGAGGTTGTCTAGACGCGAGTAACTTACTATGTTAGCTTGTTCTGTACTCAGCCCGGACCCCAATAAACATTCCTTCTGTAATCCCAGATCTTCGTTCGGTCCATCCACAGTGAGGGTGGACGCCCTTCAAGAATGTCGCGGTCTGAAAGAGCTCAGTGAAGTTCATCCCTCGTGTTCCCCAGCGCGCCGCACTCGCGCGCGGCCTTAGCGACTCCAACCCGACGTGTTCTCGACACCAGCAGCCACCTATATGAAGTTTTGTGCCGCGCCGACGCGTGCACGACCGCCTCCGATCACTTGCGACCACCCGACCCTCAGGCTCCGTGTAGCATCTCCCGACCTCGCCGCACTCGCGCGCGGCCTTAGCCCTTCGACACAGACGCGTCCACGATCTTTGCCGACCTACATACGACAGCTCGTGCCCAGCGGAGGCCTGCGTGACACCTTGTGCCGCTTCACACCTCCCAATTCCTACACACCTTAGACGCGTTCCCTAGCGATCAGGGACTGTTTAGGGTATCATCGGGACCCGAAAAGGCGACATCAGGGACTTTGAGCATACTTTATGCGGTCCACAATGGCAATCTCGAGCACATGTGGCTTGCGCTAATCCTAGAGCGCTTCAGGAATGTGACAGACCTCATATTTAATCGTGATATTCGTCCGATGGTCTAGCAGCGGAAGTTGTTGGTCTTATTCCGGCTTCTAATGGTTATTATTATTAGGTACTGTCCTAAAGATTAGAGGAGAAAGGCATATGTGCTCCACCACAGTCACACTGAGCGACGCGCCAAACACAGCGACTTTAGGGCAGGTCAAAATTGTGGGAAAACCAACGCTATAGGAATTAAAACCCACCGTTTCAGTGATGTAACCATAACCCTACCTTGTTTCTCGGACCGATGCTTACCGTTACTGCTTCCGTCCTCATTCTGTATCTCCGCTTCACCACCAAGTTCACCACTATCTTCAAGCAGGATCCAGAGAAAGCGTGGCACTGAGGCTCAAGAGCCAGGAATGAGGACTGTGAAGCGCTACCGCGACCTAGCCAGTAGCCAGTTTAATTCCAGCTGGGTCCCACATTTTATGTCGAAGACTTCTCTCGCGTACACCGTGCTCGAACAATTGACCCACACATGCGGATCTCCCACGGATCATTCATAGGACGGCCTGTGCTACGCAGGGGGTTGTCGACAAACCTCCACGGCGCTGACCAAGTGTGGACACGCATGTGCGTCGTAATCACCTTTGTGAGTCATTGTGACCCATCTGAGCCTGAGGCACCAAACTCTTCGCCGTATGGCTTACTCTCATCCTCCGCACGACTAGATCACATACGCATTTTTTAACCCATCCACGTTTTCCCCCTCACTAGGGTGTCTCTTAACCCTCATTTCCCATCAGCTTAAGCTTGACGGCCTTCTTCAACACGCTCCGCCCACAATCTGCCCTTCGCCTCCCGGGATACAATACACTTTTAGACCCCACCAGCACAAACCACGAGCCACGTGATGCAGACCTCTTGTGATGTCGCCCACCTCCGTGTGATGGTGTGACTTCAAAGAACTAAAACGGCAAGGAGAGTAGGCAAGAGAATTCTGAGATTCCTGTTGCAAAACTACCTGCTTATATACATGAATTGACTACGCTTGCACGTCGCGCTGATGTGGCCTACTCCTATTCTTACAAGGGCACATCTGAGACAGAGATAGAGGAACATCTCGGAATACCTATATTATCCAGGCTTGCACATTGTCTGAATAATATCTGTGAGTCACAGGTTGGTGGATGAGTCATGTGTTCACAACATCACCCTGTCGTCAGTCTCTTGTGACTCCTGTCACAACCGAGAAACAGAAATCAAACAGAGAATCATAACACAAACATACAATCATCAAACAATCGGGATGCGGAGTGGTGAAGTATTTTCATCGGAGGCTAGAAGATCCTGGAATATTTTTTTGGTGTTTTTGTCTTCGCATCGCTGCCATGTCCTTCTTTTGCAGATCAGAACTCGCGAACCACAAGGCACTTTGAGAACGGGAAGATGGAAAATATTGCTGGAGTCTGGTACCATTGTACAGATTCTTGAGAATATAACCATGTCGCGTCTGCAGTTGGTAAGTGTTCTTATCAGTAACGTCTCGAATGATGAAAGGGCCATCCCAGCGCGGATGGAGCTTCGTACCGGCTTCATGCCATCTCTTCACCAAATCTCCAATACCAAGCCCTTTTTCTCGGTATTGGTCCTCTCGCTGAGATGCTTCTTTCTCCAGTCAGGCTTCTGCGCAATTGTTGGCTTCTTGATGGAACCGAGCCAGATCTTGAACATGTTCCAGCCATCACTGCTGGATGAGTTCAATTTCCTGGTCCATCGGATTACGTTGGAATATTTCAAAGATCCTTTCACTCGGTAAGCGTGCTTCCCTTCCATATGTTAGAAAGAATGGTGACACACCCATAGATGAGCTGGTGTGCGCCCAATGAGCAAGCAGGGCATCGGGAAGTAATTCATCCCATTGGTTTTGTCTCTGAGGGGTGGTCATTTTTGCTAACATTTGCATCAGGATGTTGTTGAATTTCTCAAGCCTTCCATTGGTCTGAGGATGATATGGCAAGGTGCGCAAGTGTTGGACTTCGAGCCAACGAAGCATATTTTGCATGTCATAAGATAAGAACTCTGCTCCATTGTCAGTGAGGACGCTCATAGGTTTCCCGTAGGTGTAGACGATGTAACGGAGCATGTCGACGACAGCGCTGCTTGATCGTTGAGGCAATGCTTGGGCAATAGTCCAGTCAATCCCCAAGTCCATCGCTGTGAGCAAGTATTTGTTGCCTTTTAATGTCTTCGGGAGAGGGCCCACAAAGTCAAAGGCCCATGCGTCGCCAGCATCAACTCTCGGGATTGGGTGGAGAGGTTGCAGGGACGCAGGCTCGTGATTAGTGAATTGGCACTGCTCACAGGTCTTCATTGTACGCTCGACAATTTCTTGTGCGTACGGGATGTTCACTCAGGTCTGGAGCGCGGCCAGAATAGCCTTTACTCCCAAGTGTCCTAGCTCCTCATGGATCGTCTGTACCTTTTCCTTGGCCATGTCCTGTGTTGTCGGGACTTCCACCACAACTTCTGCTCCCCATCGATTCGGGATCTTCTTGCACAGGACGTCGCCGTTCAGGAGGTACGATCCATTTCCTACTACTGACAGTTCCTTGCCTTGTTGTAGGCGCCTCTTGTATTCCACGAATGTCTGGAAGATGGCGCTGTGATCTTTTACGACATCTTCAAACGGGTTCAGCGGGGTGGCAAAGAGTGGGACGAGGGTCTCGGAGTCTGGTACGTCCTGATGTCCCTTCCTTTGCGACAAGGCGTCGGCTACAAGCTGATGTCTTCCAGGTCGGTAGATGATTTCGACATCAAAGTGGGCAATATCATCCACAAAGCGTGCAAGACGACGACCAAGGTTCTTTTGTGTCAGGAAGTATTTCAGGGATTCATGGTCAGTACGTACGAGGATAGGTGAGCCTTCGATATATCCTCTCCATTTATGGAGTGCATATATGATTGCGAGCATCTCCCTTTCTTGTGCCGAGTATCTTTGTTCCGTAGGCGTCATGTGCCACAATTCGAAGGCGATAGGCTGTAAGTCTTTTTCTTTAAATTTGAAACGATCTTTTTGCTCACCAGCCTCTTTCCCCTTCGTTAAGTCAGCAGACAGGTCGCAAGTCTGCTGAAGTACGGCACCCAGACAGTCCCCGGAAGCGTCGGTGTCTATTACGAATAACCGCCAAGGCGTGGGGTGTATGAGCAAGTCGGCAGAAGTTAGTGCATTCTTTAATTGCTTCATTGCCGACTCACAATCATTGTTCCACTGGATAGGCATCCCTTGGCGCAGACTCCCTTCCAACAACTTGTACATCGGGCTGGCAGTCTTGGCGAACTCTCGTATAAACCGACGATAGTAACCGGCAACATTCAAGAACCCTCGTACCTCTGAGATCGTTGTACATGATGGCCACTTCAAAATTGCATTGACCTTTTCAGGATTCGTTTGAAGACCTTCCCCAGACGCTATGTGACCCAGGTAAAGGATAGAGGGGCGACCCCACATACATTTCTTTTCGTTCAGGATGAGACTGTGTTTGTCAAGCGCGTGTACAACATCCAGGACGTTTTGTACATGTTCGTCTTCTGTTGACGAGAAGACGATCACATCATCCAAGTAAACCATAGCACAGCGGTCGATAAAGGTGCGCAAAATCTCATTCATCATTGCCTGAAAAGTGGTGGGGGGATTCATGAGCCCAAAGGGCATGACACGAAACTGGAAATGGCCATATTGGCAGGTAAACACTGTTTTCTCCTTTGGATCATCGGCTAATTGTACCTGCCAGTATCTGCTGCGAAGGTCTAAGCATGTGAAGTGCTTCGCTCCTGCAAGATTCCAATAACACTCGTCTATCCATGGCAATGGATAGGCGTTTGATTTAGTAAGTTTATTGAGGGCGCGATAGTCAATGCAGATGCGTGACATACTGTCCTTCTTTGGGACTGGGAGGAGGGGTGACGACCAGGGCGATTCAGAAGGTTCAATTACTCCTTCGTTCAGCCCGTCGTTGATGAAACTCTTGATAGACTCATGTTTGACCAGTGTGAGGGGACGTGGGTAACGCCTCAATGGCTTTGCGTCCCCAACGTCAATTTGGTGTACCCACTTCCGAAGAGGCAGAAAGCCCACCTTATCTCTGAAAGCACCAGGTACGGCCTCCTTGATAATTCGCTTCACGCGTTCACCAAACTTCTCTCTAGCGGTTTCAATGCTCCCATTGTTGGTGTGTGTTGAGTCGTTGTCCCATGTGACCGTGTTGTCTGCCGTATGATGAGGGAGCACGGGAGGACGAGGTCCTTGATGTGGGAGCCGAAGGTGCCAGGCGATTTTCGTCAACAAGCTCGACACCTTTTGCCTTTCTTGTGAGAGGAGTGGCTTGATGAAGAAGCATGTGCGTTCCTCCGGGTGGGTTAGCTTGTAGGCATCGTTGTCCCAACGCGGAACAGCGTCATGTCTCTTAAGCCAGGTGCATCCCAAGAGCAAGTCATAATGGAACTGAGATGCGTCATCCAGGATGTACGCATAGCACTTAGAGATCAAGCCTCCTGTTACGATTTTCCCTTTCTCCCTTCTTCGCTCCCTTCATTCTCATCTCATGACCCATATTCCGTATCGACTTTCCCTTGTACTTTTACGATATGATCCGCTTTGATTCGGACCCAGGCTCTTATCTCGTGCCTAGCGCATGACCATTACGACGCCCCATGATGCGACTTCCAGAACCCGCTGACGACTTCTGATCCACGCGTTGTCCCGCGGGATTCCCTTGTTCTCTTTTTGTACGTTTCCCTTGTTCACTCTCTAGGACCCGGATCCTAGGATCGCGCCATATGTTTGTCCCTGACAAACATCATGTACTAGTATATAAGTCCCACGCTACCTAGCTTGTACGGTAGACTTGACTTCTTGTGTAATACCACACCGCTGTCTACTCTCACGAACCGATCCCTTGAGTCGCACTTTCGCTTGACTCCCCGTCTTCGCTCGCCGTTGCGCTTGAGCCTGTCCTTGCTATTACCCTTGTGTCCACGGAGGCCAAGTGGTACTTGTTCACCATCGAACTAAGTCGTAACTGACTTACTCCTGTCCCGTTACCGTCCGTGACTTAACCGAAGTACACGTCGTACTTAACGCCCCTGTGGTGGCGTTACACCTCCGATCCTGAGTGAGAATGACGCAAATGCAGTAGTCGTCATCCGTCCAGCACCGACAATCTCCCAGGTAGTGATCGGGAAGATTTGGGCACCAGCTGCGCTCGCCTTCCTAGCGGTAAGGTAATTCGATTCCGCTCCTGTGTCGAGTATTGTGTTGACCGAAATGAAGGCGGGTGCAGTGGTCGATGAGGTGGACTTTGGAGGGCCGATCTCCACCTTGTAGATGGGCAAACCGGGATGCACCACATTATAGACTTCCAAGGGGCACTCCTTGGTCCCTTTCAAGATGTCGCTAGGAGGGGGACTCAAGTCGGGATTAGGCACAGCAGTCTCTTCGGGGAATACAGGGGAAACGGGTCGCCAATCCGTGTCCAACGCGGGCTCTCCGAGAAAGAGAGGTGAGATTGGTCGCCATTCCTTCTCCTCAGATGCAGCTTTGAAAAATCTGTCAGATGTGGGTCGCAGCTTCCTCTTCCGAGTCATCCTGGAAATGTTCACCACATCCTCGCTAGGCGAGCCAGGGTCTTCGGGAGACATGAGATGAACGGGCGGCCATTGCTCGCTCCAATCCTCAGCTCTTTCTTCGCATTGGCTATAAACCACTCTAGCCAAGTCTTCTTCGTCTGCTTCAGTGAGTGGCCCGCATTTATCTTCCATCATATTAGCCTCAGTGACAAGATACTGCAGTTCCAAATCCAGCTTATCGGGATCGTAGCTCTCCGGTGCGTATTCTTCGGATGTGTAACACTCGGGCGGATACTGCAAGTCAGGTTCAGGCTTCTTGGCTTCAACTTCTTCAGACTGATACTCTTCCATTACAGGCTCTTCAATCTCTTCAAACAAATGCAAGGGCTTCGTCGTCCTGAGATGTCTGGCCACCATTCACTTCTCTGCTCCATTGGCCGAGCGGCAAAGAGGCTTGCGGCAGTCTTGCGCAAAATGTCCGGACTCATTGCAGTTGTAGCAGTGAGCCGAGGCAGGCGGTTTACGTGGGTCCCGACTTATATTCATCGCGTCAAGGTCCATGGGCTCGGGATGGCTTGACGAGGCTGAAGAGGTTAGGTAGGGCATAGTAGTTGGGGCAGGGTGTGTCAAGGATGAAGACAGGGCACGATACTTCTTGAAGGGCTTCAGGGAATTTGTATGGGTCACTGGCATTCCCTGGGCCAGCTTGTTAAGGCTGTCCCACTGTCTAGCAGCCGAATAATAAATTGCCATGTCTTCCTCAGTGCACGCCATAAGCTGAAGTGACAACTCCTTTGGGAGCTTCAAAGTGAAGCGATACTTGTGATCATTGAAGGTCATCTCGGGAGCTGGAATCTGGGCCTCGACGTCTTTGAAATGGTGAGTGTACTCAGAAACGCCTCCACAGCAGTTCAGATTCTCAAGACGGGATCTAAGCTCGTTAGCATGAGCGGGGTGTGCTCAATGGTTCATCATCATTCTCTTTAGATCATCCCAGGCAGGAATGCGTCCACCATTCGCAAGCCTCCGAGCATGATACCAGCCAAGTGCAGCATCTCGAAAAACCTGCGTAGCATACTGAGTCCAGCGTTCCTTCGGAACTTTGCCAGTGTCAAGCGCGTCCTCTGCCAGAACCAACCAGGCAGCGACATTCTCACTAGCCTTTCCAGAGAAAGGTTGGACCACTAGTCGTGTAAAGTTCTCCTTAGGCGACGAGGATCGTGGCGGCAGAGCCGTAGGGGCAGTAATAGTAAGGTTGGTGTGGGTGAACGCAGTTTCTATTGACCTCTGAAACTGCTGGGATGTGACTATGTTACTCTTCACAGTCTGGAGCTCCTGCTCGAACTCATGAAATACCATTCGCATAGCTTGAAAGACTTTGGGTGTAAATCCCTGCTGCAGAACCTCGAATGGGGACATCCCTGCTCTCTGTCCTGTCAGGATTGTGGCGTCGGGGTCCATTACTTCGTCGGCGCACTAGTACTGTGGGCCTACTAGATGGGTTGCGCAACCTAAAATATCGTCGCGACACTCTCGGAGTGCGAGTCCCACTGACCAGAAAGAGGTCAGGGCGGCGCTATTACAGCGAAATGGAGTTATATCTATCAGGCTTGATACACTTGTCTGACGTGTTTCCTATTTTGTACAAATAATGACTGTGACTTGATCGTAATACTTTCTTCTGAGTGTGAGCCAAGGTTAGGGTAGCCTCACACTTGATCAAGTGTGATGTTGCCCACCTCCATGTGATGGTGTGACTTCAAAGAACTAAAACGGCAAGGAGAGTAGGCAAGAGAATTCTGAGATTCCTGTTGCAAAACTACCTGCTTATATACATGAATCAACTACGCTTGCGCGTCACGCTGACGTGGCCTACTCCTATTCTTACAAGGGCACATCTGAGACAGAGATAGAGGAACATCTCGGAATACCTATATTATCCAGGCTTGCGCGTCGTCTGAATAATATCCACAAGTCACAGGTTGGCGGATGAGTCATGTGTTCACAACACTCTTGTTCCAAAGTCGAGGGGTGACCGAAGAAGTGAGATCACGCCATCAGAGGAGAGTACATTCTTTGGGCATCTTGTCGATGTCTTTTCAAAGCGGGGCGGTCGTACATCATCCGCCTCTCTCTCTGCTTCATTTGCTGAAGCGCCCCGCTCTCCAGGTAGAGACATGGCCCACTAGGAGCTCATGCACGTCTGCTCATGTTCTAGCAACTGGCCTACCTCAACCCCACCCCTAACATGTCACGTGATGTATTATGTGATGTTTCTCGCAAGTCAAGCACCGTGCATCAACCCCCAACACATCATTCCCATGGTCCGGACTGCACTGACTGCTTCTGCACCACTCAGTTTTAAACTCCGATTTCTTTGGTTTTCAAGTTGTTTTATTTCTAGAGTAAATAAAACCAAATAACATGTAAACAACACACCTTTAGTTGACCTTTGTAATCACAAGAAACATATAAATATATATATTAGCTAATAAAAATTACATAAACTATAGACCTCTTTTTTTTTGTCTAAGGTGAACCCCTGGCAAACGAGGTGTGCACGTGCCATTCTGTGTGCCCCCTGCCCCTTGTTCACGCCCCCGTATGGAAACCTGGGTGGGGTGGAGCACCTCCGAGTCGCGTGGAGCCCCTCAGTTTGTGCGCCGCCCCGGCCCGCCGTGCTGCACAAGGGTGGGCATGAAGGGGTGCGCACCCCCTATCTGTTCGTGCGTCGCTCCTGCGCACCGGGGTGGGAGGGGCGCCAGTGCCCCCTTTGTGCAAAAACGGGGGCAAGCAGTGAGAAGGGGGTTCGTGTGTGGTCCCCCCATTCGCGCAAATGGGTGCAGGGGGGCTGACCTGCATGGTCTCACATTAGCATCCTGTTTGCGCGTGTGAACAAGGGCGCAGGGGGAAAAGGGGTGGGCTTACTTTCCCATGCCCCCTTTGTGTGTAAACGGGCGCGGGGGTGAGCCCTTTCCGCGCATACCAGGAGACGGCCAAGGGGGATTGTTGGGCAGCATGCTCTCGTGCGCCCCCCTTCCGTGCGAATGGGGAAGGAAAGGGCCGAGGGTGGCGCGCCCACGCGTGCCCCTTTCTGCGCGTCCAGGACGGCGCGGCCATGGAGGAAGGGGAGGGGCCAGGGGCGAAGGGGGGCAGCATGCCCTCATGCACCTCCCTTCCATGTGAATGGGGAAGGGAGAGGCTGCGAGTTGCGTCTCGCATTCTCCCTTTCTGCGCATACAGGGCGCCGTGGCCAAAGGAGGGGGGTGGGCCGGGCGTCACGTGCCCCCTTTCCGCGTACTGGGCACCGTGGCCGAAGGGGGAGGCGCTGGGGCGACGTGCCCTCGTGCGCTTCCTTTTTGTGCGAGGGCACATGGATACGGGAAGGGAGGGCCACGTGGATGGAAAAGGGAGGGGCCAGGGGGGGGCAGGCATCATGCGCCCGAGCGCAATGTTACGATCGGCCCGGAAGTGGACACTGACATCAAGGGTATGACACCGCGTCAGCAGTATATCGTCATGGACTTGTAGAATCAGTCAGCTGGGTAAGCTCCGGCACATGTGATTGTGTATGATAACGGATCGGATCATGACTCCCAGCCAGAAATCGGTCGAACAAGGTATAATTAGATAAAATGTAAGAGATCATTCGACATAATTTAACTTAATTATATAATTTGAACTGTGCTTCTATTTTTTCGAGTCACATAGAAAGAAAATAGAATCTGATCAAACCGTTGATGGCATTCTATCTGATTCTATACCAACACAACAGGGGAGTCCATTACATCCCATTCCAGATACGCGACGCTCAGGGGAGGCTGCACCCAGCTCGCTATACGCAGCTCGTCTTTACGGCGGACCCCTTCGTCCTCGCCTACCGACAGGGCAGCGACCAGCAG
The DNA here is from genome assembly GCA_021527775.1 of Lactarius sanguifluus. Classification (NCBI taxonomy): domain Eukaryota; kingdom Fungi; phylum Basidiomycota; class Agaricomycetes; order Russulales; family Russulaceae; genus Lactarius; species Lactarius sanguifluus. The sequence continues at coordinate 278,437 of JAKEYF010000020.1, read as the reverse complement.
TACGGGAAGTCCGTACATGCCGCGCCCGACTACGACCATCCAAGCCCCGCACCCTACACCGACGACGACCTGATCTTTCTAGATCAAGATGGCAGCTACCGCGAGTCAGTCGACGCCGCCCTCCTGGGCATGAAGGACCTCTCGGTGACAGCGGAGATACACCGCTACTGATGCCTCCAGGCGGGGTACGCCGCCAAGGAGGAGGAGTTACGCAAGAAGGTGGAGGAACTCGAGAGGATCGGAGTGACCCGACGACAGTGCGTACTGCGCCTCGAGCGCGCGAACGCCATCAAGCGCATCGAGGACGAGAGGGACTCTTACCGTCCCGGAGCGGAGGAGGGTCAGCGGATCGCCACCATAAGGGAAGTTTTGGAGCGTGGTCGGTCTGGGGCCCGATCCTGAAAAGGGGGTGATGTTACATTCGGCCCGGAAGTGGACACTGACGTCAAGGGTATGGCACCGCGTCAGCAGTATATCGTCATGGACTTGTGAGATCAGTCAGCCGGGTAAGCTCCGGCGCATGTGATTGTGTACGATAACGGATCGGATCATGACTCGGATGTGACTCACACTAGGATAGCTGTACTAGGGTTCACGGTACTTACGCTATTGGCTAGTACGGATTGGAGCGGCGCTTGAAAGCCCGCGCGTAACTGTATAAGTAGAGAGCTGCGAAGACCAAGAACGGCATCTTGGTCTTCTTCCAATACCACCCACAGTTCTTTGCTCTATAGGGATCTCCCCCTTTAAGTGAGTCGTCCAGCATATCCCCGAGACCAAGGGATCCCCTGTGACTTATCCCAACGTTCCCTTCGTGGGCAGTGGATTATCCCTTCGACGCTATCTATCACAAAGTCTTCTTCTACCTCAACGAACGCGTGGCGTCGCCCTACCATACCCTCTATATCATCGACCACCACACTTGGGACGAACTCGAGACCTCCGACACCATCCCCATCGGAATACAGCAAGGAGACGACCTTCACGCATACCGAGGACTAGCAGGAGAGTTATTCCCACACCCTCAGTACTACCCGCAGAGCAGAGTCAATCGTCTCTTCTATCCTCTCGTTAGATTCGCCACAACCCGAGAAGCCTAAGTCAGGCAAATGTCCGTGGTAGACGTTACAGGTTGTCTCCGTAAATTTTGACATGGTCACCCTTGTTTGCACGCGAGCAAAGGCTGATGGCGAGGAGCTCGAAGCCGATGGCTTCGGCCCATTGTATGTCCCGCCCTTGGGATTTCCAGCCAGGGAGCAGGCGCCACGCGCGCCACCTCGGGCCAATTGTGATGGCCACGCCGAACCCTGAGCTTGCATCGGAGTAAGCTTCAGGGTCGACGAGGGGTTGTGGACCGCGGATGGGCTGGGAGATGTCGGGGAGGCTGAGCCGCTGTTTCCACCATCTGAGGTCATCCGGGGTGTCGCGGGGAGGGGTGTGCGGTACGAAAGGACTGTTATTGAAGGACACGAGCATGGCGCCCAGGTTGGTGAGATGGGCCCTTCCTGAGGGCATAACCAGCGAAGCATGGAGTAACTTGCCGTAGAGCCTCTGCGTCTTGAGGAGGTTGTGTGTGCGCTTGGCCTCCCACTCTTCGATCGCTGCCAGATACCTGGCCTTCTTGGTGTCTGGTAGGTGTACGACGCGGGTGAGTAGGTCCCAATGGAGACCAAGGTATAGTACCTCCGTACCAAAGGGGATGGCCTTCGACGGCTCCCATCGGATGCCGAGGCGCGATGAGATGGCGTCAATGTCTGCATCGGCGTAGGCGAAGAGCGAATCCTGCTCGGGACGCGGGGATGAGTCTGCCAGGTCCCATAGCGTTGCGCTGCAGTCCTCGTCGAACTGCTCCGGGGAACCGCTCAGCTGCGCTTTCCCGCCGAACCATATGCGGCTACCCTCCTGTATTCTCCCGCCGTTGGCTTGTATCTCCTCACGCCAGGTCTTCTGCTGCGTGTTGTATTCGGCGAGGCGGGACCGGGGGACCCTGAAGAAAATGTGGTCATCGACCCATTTGGCCAAGGGTCCAATGCCGTTGCCCCGGAAGATGTCCGCGCCGGCGTCTGCGACCATTCCGTACACCCTGCCTGCCGAGGTGAGGCCAAAGTTGTTACATACGTTGACAGCGAATTGGTCATCAGCCTGCAGGCGGATGACCAGTCCGGGCCACTGGGCGGGGGCAGCCGGGATGGTCCTGTATGCTTCCGCGACGTCGCGGATGGCGGCTTGGGATCCTGGCGGTAAACGAGCGATGAGTAAGGCAACGGTGGTAAAGGTGCCCCATGTGCATGGGAAGTCATCGCTGCAGATTCGAGCGTTGATGGCCATCGCCTCGGGGAGGGGGTTATGCGGATGGGAGAAATTGTGCACGGCTCGGTATTTTCCAGGCTTGGACGTCTTAGGTACAAGGGATAGGGGGGAAGATTGGAAGGGGCCGAGGAGGGCCTCCAATTGGCTGCGCGTGAACGGGCCGATGTAACGGCCAACTGCAAACTCGTGTTCAACGATGGTGCTATATACATTATGTAGGGATGTAATAGAGGGGTGATTAGGGGGTGAGAAGGTACTAGTGATGGGTGGGATGCCAAGATCGAAGCCGTTAGCGAGGCCTTGCACCATGGTCGGGTATCTGGCCAGAAGACCGAGGCGCGAGAGCTCCATGGTCCAGGCGTCACGGTGGTATGGGGTGAGGGGTTTACGCCTTCTCCGCTCGAGGGCATGTTTGGGCTCCATGGTCCAACTTTCCACAGCCCGAGCACCTGTGCCGCTCTGGGTGACTTGCGGAGGCACACCCTTTTGGGACCTGCCAATCGAAGCAGACGGGGAGGCCGTCCGTGCCGACCAGCTTTCCCTGGTCCTTCCTGATGGCGCCGGAGGAGCTGTCCCACAGCTTGTGGCCTTCGCACTTGGCAAAGGTGTGATTGTGGCGACCAATGTCACGGCGCAGCCGGGACGGAGCCTACGTGAAGACCCAAAATATGCGCAAGACGACCCGCGATGGGATAGAGAAGTCCGCGGAGCCACAGCAGTGCTTGAACGCCTGCTAGAGAGCTGGGAGAAAGCACCACGCGCCGAAGATCACGTGCGAGTTGGACGCGCGGTGAGCACACGTGACCCTTACCCGCCATCACGTGACTATCAGGAGGCGTGGGATTAGGTCCGAGTTACTGGCCATCACGTGACCCCGGCACGTGACCTGCCTAGAACGGTCCGGAAGAGCCTAGATGAGCTTGTGCCTAGGCTGAGGCTAGAATGTGAGTCCGGATGAGCTTGAGCCCGGACGCGGTCTAGATTGGAGACTCATGGTGTGTTATCTCTGACTCGTGCCAAGAGGGCCTTATGCCATTGGTGGATTCTGATGTGGATGACTGATGCGAATCGAGGGCCTTGTGCCATTGGATAGGTGTATTAGGGTTTCGGATTCGGGCTGAGCTTGAAAGCTCCCCCTTGTAGTATAAGTAGAGGGCTTTGGACGCGTTATAGTCCTTAGCTTTGATATCTTGTGTAATACCTTCCCCTTCGCCGGAGTTGGTCTTAGGGCACAGAGTGTATAAAGCATTGATCCCTCATTGTCTCGTCCCCTCCTTTATCATCTTTGCTAGTGTGTTGGAGTTATCGCCACTACGCGTTCCGCTATAAGTCGTGCTTAGTCATCGCCGACTTCTTTATCTTATCATTATCGACGTTATCTTGGTCCTTGTGCACGACACGCCACTCGGACGCAGCGAACCGGCAACGGTCACGTGATTGACGGCAGACGTCCGGAAGGAACGTAACAACCGAGGCAGGCGGTGCAGACTCCCCCACGCGGGCCTGCGCCGGGCGGAAAAAACCCGGGTTTGTCCGGCCTGGCGCGCCTGGAAGAGCCCGGTGCATGTGACTCGGGGCGGTCTGACGATGACCCTTGGCTTGCGCACGGGGAGCGCAAGCGGGGGCGCTTTCTGGAGAAGTCGGCGCGGCGTGGCAATGCCGAGCGGGGGCGGCCCCTGGCCTGGCGACTGCGGTCGCGGTGCCTGGCGGAGGTTCGGGAAGCCGAAAACTCGGGGTTCACTTGAGCTCTCGCGATCTGGGAGATGGCGGAGAGAATGGGACATGGCAGTTGTAACGCCACCACGAGCGTTAGTCCGACTTGGACGACGAAAGGGCGTTCACGACTTAGCGAATATCGAGCGGCTAGTCACGTGACTATTCCCACGGGTACACGGCGCTATCGAGGCACGTGACGCGTAAGGCACCAGGACTTATGCTGAGTCACTGGGCGTATATCGGTGAAGACGACTTGCTCGGGGAGACAAGCGAACTAGAGTGCGGACAAGACGAGGAGAAAGTGGTGATTCAAAGAAGACCAAGATGGCGTATCTTGGTCTTCGCGGTCTACTACTTATACACATACGAGGACACTTTAAAGCTCCTCCTGAATCCGTACTACGACTAGCGATAATAGCTCGAACCCTAATACCGCTGTCCTAGGAATGAGTCATGCCACATCGGCATGTGATACTTTACAACTACGCTGACTGATCTCGAGTCCATGACACATTACCGCTTACTACAGGAGTCATCGCCGTATAGTGAGGGTCCACTGCGCGCACCGAATCAAAACGTAACATCACCCCCTTTTCAGCTTCGAGCCCCAGCTCGACGATCGCTCGACTGTCCGATTCTCTTCCTACTCTGTCGCTGGACCACGCTCCATTCCATCCCGTTGGTTCTCGATGCGTGCCACCGCGTCGGCCTCTTGGAGTCGGATTACGCACCTCCGACGCTTGACTTCTATCCTCTCCAACTCCCGTTCCTTCTGCTGCAACTCCTGCTTCTTCGCGGCGTAGCCTTTGCACATGCCGCGATAGCGATGGACTTCGGCGAGCAGCGTGGGGTCTTGGAGCTGGACCAGGGCCTTGTCCACCGACGTCTCGTACCCACTGTCGGCCTCGAGGAATATCAAGTCGTCGTCGCAGTACTCGGGGGGGTCAGACAGGTATCGCGATGTTGCGTGGACGGATTTGCCGTATTGGTGATCGGATCCTTGACGGTAGGCGAGGATGAACGGGTCGTTGGTGAGGATGAGTTGAGTAAAACGGGCCGGCCAAAGACGTTCGTGAGCATCTCGAATTGGGAATGGAACATAGTGGACTCCCCTGTTGTAGTGGAATCCCCGGGGTGGAGGCGTCTCCATGCCCTGTCGGGGAATCGAGCCATGTTCCGTCTCCGAAGCGCGGCAAAGCGAGGATCGAAGAGCCGGCGGAGCGGTGAGTATCTCCCCGTCGGTTCCGCATAACGGGGGGGTTTCCGAGTGTGTCGTGGTGCAATGGAGGGCATAACTGAGATGTTGATTCGGCGAGAGGTGTTCCTCCGGGTCGTACGGATCTCCCGGGAGTGCGCTGTCCCCTGGTCCACGGTGCGCTTCTGCGTACGGGGTAGGGGCATGTGTCGAGATGTGGCAGGGGGCGAGGGGACCGTCCAGAAGAGTGGGGGTCGGTGAAGGAAGAGGGGATGTCCTGGTGGTAGACAGATCGTATCCTCTCGGTTGAAGGGAGAAGGGAATCGGCACGGGTGACAGTGGCACGGGTTGTACTCGCTGTCCTGAGCTCGCATTGTGGGTTAAGTTGGAAGGGGAAGCGGCAGCGTGGGTCATGAATGCGCGAGGTAGGTGCGAGAGGTGGGAGTGACTTAGCGTCGTATGAGGGATTTATAAACGTTCTTCGCATCCTTGCGCTCCGCTCGAACTCCATCAGGGCTTCATCAGCTGATAAGTCGTCCTTGTTGACCCACTGATTGTCCGAGTCTGGATAGCCCTTCCATTTCACAAGGTATTGTCGTTTCTTGCTTCTGCCGAAGAGCCGGGTGTCTAGAATACTTTCGATTTCGTATTCTTCTTCGCCTTCTACAAGATCCGGTGGCGGACGTGTGAAGTTTTCTCCGTGCATGGTCGTCTCGTGGTACGGCGTGAGTAGATCAATGTGGAACACGGGGTGAATACTCCACTGCGTGGGAAGTTCCAGCTGGTAGTTGACTGGCGATAGTACCTTAATAATTTTGAAGGGTCCATGCCGTCGTGCCGCGAGTTTTGCGGTTGGTTGGTTGGTATGTAGGTGGCGTCCTTCCAACCATACTTGGTCCCCTTCCCGGTACTGGGGTGTGCTTTGGTGTTTAACCCACAAAGATTGTGCCTTTTTGATCAAGTGTTGGGCTTCATTCCGTGCTTCTCGGAATTGTTGAAGTCTCGTGTTCACCTGTGGGATGGGGGATTGCTTATCCATCCAATCAGCACGCGGTTCATATCCCATCATAAGCGAGAATGGGGACTTCCGTGTTGCCTCGTGTGGCCAGCTGTTGTGCGCGAATTCTGCCAATGGTAAGAAGTGCGCCCAGTTATCTTGACGCTCGTTGGTCCAAAACCTGAGATACTGTTCCAACCATTGATTGGTCCGTTCCGATTGCCCGTCGGTTCGAGGATGGTACGCCGTTGATATGTTCTGGTAAATTCCAAGGATACGGCATAATTCGCGCGTAAACTTTGACGCGAACCGCGGGTCTCGGTCGCTGATGATCTTTGCCGGTAGTCCGAATCGTTTGAATACGTGGATTACGTACAGGGCTGCGGTTTCCTCTGCCGTAATTTCCTCGACACATGGTATGAAAATTGATGCTTTGGTGCAATCGTGGTCGGTGACGGTCAGTATGGAGTCGTGTCCTTGGGATATTGGAAGTTTGGTGATGAAGTCCAGAGCGATGACTTTGAACGGTTTAGCGTCGGGAATGGGTGTGATCGGTATTAAAGGTGCTCGCGTGGGTCGGATGTGTGGCCACCAGTAGTGTCGTTCAATGATTCGGAACGTTCTCTTGATCCCCGGGTGGCCATAAACGGGGGGATCGTGATGGTTGCTGATGATGTCGCGTAGCCTTAGTGGTGTCCCTGTAATTACCCGTGCTCCTTGCTTGTACCATACCCCGTCGAACTTCTTAAGCTGATGGGCGTCGACCCAAGGGATTATTTGACTTTCCTCCTGTGCATGATCTTCTGGTACTTGCGTGACCGATGCTCTTGCGAATACTTTGTCAGGGAGTACTACGACTCCGTCGTTGTCCTGTTCTCCTCGATTGTAGTCTGGTCGTCGGGATAAGGCATCGGCTCGGCCGTTATTTGTCCCTTTGATATGATGGATCTCGAAGTCGTATTCCATCAGTTCTAGTACTTCCCGGGCTACGCGTCGACTTATCTTTTGGGCGGATCTCCAGTGCGTTAGGTTGAGGTGGTCCGAGAAGATTTTGATTTTGTGCGGGGATCCTGCCAACAGGGGTCGCCAGTGTCGAAGGGCTTTGACGATGGCTAGCAGCTCTAGGTCATAGATGTCGTAGTTGCGCTCTGCCTCGTTAAGAGTAGCTGAGTAGTAGCCCACAGGGTGTCGTTTTCCGTCTAGCTTCTTCTGTAATAGTACTGCTCCTACCGCAAATCCCGATGCGTCAACTTCGAGTTCGAACTGATCCGTGAGGGATGGGTGTGCTAGTACTGGTTCTTGCGTTACGAGCATCTTGAGTTTCTGGAAGGCTTTCTCTTCCTCTGTGTCCCATTGCCAGTCTACGTCTTTCCTCGTAAGTTTGTTAAGAGCTCGTGCGTGTGTGGCAAAGCCGCGAATGAAGAGGCGGTAAAAATTACAAAAGCCTAAGAAGGAGCGGACGTCTTTGACCTTTGTTGGGCGTGGCCAGTCCTTGATGCCCGAAATTTTTACTGGGTCCATACGAGTTACCCCCTTTTCAAGGATTACCCCCAGGTAATCCATTCGCGGTGAGTGGAAGAGGCATTTTTCTGGTTTGAAATAGAGATCGTGATCCATGGCCACTTGGAGTACGTCACAGACCGCGTCGATATGCGCTTGAAGGCCCGCGTTTTCGTGGGTGGCTATTCCGATGTCGTCCATGTATACCCGTATGATGGTACCCAAAAGCTCGTGTTTTGCAATAGTGGGCCCCAGGATTTCGTTCATCATGGTTTGGAACGTGGCCGGCGAGTTTGTGAGTCCGAAATACATTACTAGTGGTTCGAAAAGCCCGTACCGTGTTTTAAAGGCTGCTTTTGGTTCGTCTCCTGGTTTGATGCGTATGTTGTTATACCCCCATCGCACGTCCAGCTTGGTGTAGATGTGGCCATTGCCTAGGTCGTTAATAAGTTCCGACATAAGTGGCAATGGGTATTGGTTGCGGATAGTGTATGCGTTGATCTTTCGATAGTCCTGCACGGGTCGTAGCTTTCCATCTTTCTTTTTGATGAAGAAGAAGGATGATGCGTATGGGGATTTGGATGGGCGGATATATCCCATCTTCAACTGTTCTTCGAGCCATACTTTGAGTTGGGCGTCTTCGTCTTGGGTCATGGGGTAGACTTTGCAGTCAATGGTTGCCGGGGTATTGGGTTTGAAATCAATGGCGTGATCCCATGGTCTAGACGGGGGAAATCGGTGAGACGCTTCTTCACTGAATATCTTGGCGAAGCGTTGGTAAGGAGCGGGGATTACCACGGCCACTGTGTTCTGCTTAGCGGCTATGGCAAGTTCAGTGGCTGTGGTACGCAGCTGGCATTCATCCTCCAGTTCTTGAACTATTCCCTCTTTTTCATCGTCGGTGAAGGTTCGTCCGATTGTGACTTCGTCGTTGGTGGTTGCCCCCGCGATAATCGTACAGGGCTCGGAAGGGTTGATGGATCGGATGATGATGGGAAGTGCATCTTCGTGAATGGTGGCGTGGGTCCAACTGATGGTAGGTTCGTAGGTAGCGAGCCAAGGGTATCCCAGTACTAAGTCTTCGTTTCCGATATCGGTGACAAGAAATTGGATGGTTCTATGAATTCCCTTGGTCTGTACGTCTAGGTCCACGAAATGAGTGATGGACCCAGCTTTGTTTTCTGTGTTATCTATATTCCATATTTTCTTTGGGCATTCCAGTGCTTGAAGTCCCAGACCCATTCGTTTAGCAAACGCGGGTCTTATGAAGTTGTCGGTGGCTCCGGAGTCTACGAGCCCTTTTATGTCGGCCATTGAGTAACTGGTGCGAATCGAGACTGGAATTCTGAGAGATCGGAAGCGAGTCATGATTACAGAGTTACAATTTGTTGCCCTCACCCAGGCCGATGGGTTCAGGCGTCCCGAAAATCCCCCTTCTCCCATAAGTCTTGGAGAATTAGGTCCTTGACCTCGTCGCTAGCTCCTCTAACTCCTTTGAGCCAACTACTCGCCGTTTGTTGTGGTTCCACCGTATGGGCTACTTGGGCTCGTGGTTCTTGACTGTAGTAGTCCGTCTCCATGCTGCGGGTGTTGCTCGCGGGGCGCCATTGTTGCTGTGGCTGTCTTTGCTTCCTGGGGCGCGTGCAGTTGCGTGAGATGTGTCCGAGTCCGTTGCAATTATAACAGACTACTTCCCTCATATCCCTGCGAGGGGCATTTCCGCCCTGTCCTGGTCCTCCTCTTGGTGGGAACGGAGGGCGCGGTTGGTAGTTTCCTCTGTTGGGATCTCCTACTTCCGCGAGTCGTGCGCGTGATCTGTCTGCGGATGTGTCCATCGCGTTTGGGTCGTATCGCCCGGCCTGGTTGCGCGGCGCATTCCATGGAGACCCTCCGAAGCGTGGAGGCGGGTTAAAGCGGGGTGGTGGTCCTCTCGGGGTTCCCCTCGTTGGCGTGGACATTCCCAATCGGGCGCGGAGGTGAATGTACTGCTTCTGGCGTCTTAACGCCGCGTCCTTCCATTCGGTGAAGGTAGTAGGTCCATCGAGTTCGTAGACTTTTGTGAATAGTTTGCTCGGGAGTCCAGCCGTGAAGCGGTCGATGGTTTGTTGATCGTTGAGACGATAATCAGCTTTCCGGCACAGCTGTTCGAAGTTGGTGACGTACGAGTCAATGTCATCACCAGTCATCCTAAATCCTTTAGCCAACTCCGCCTGGGCTTGTTCTTGTTCCAGGGTGTTCGAGAACCTGTCTGCGAATCCTGCTGCCAGCGTGTCCCAGAGGTATTCGTCGTACCGGTCTCTTCCTTGTCGTACTTCGGTATTGAGCCATTGAAGGAAGCCCAGCGTCCAGTTTGCGACCGATGCTCCCTTGATGTACCCCAGGAATAGGAGGCACCTTTTGTATACGTTGCGCATGCTCGGGGCGTCGAAGTTGAGTCCCCAATAAGCGTGCCATTGCGTGAGAAAGGACTCGTAGTCAGTCCGATCTCCTTTGAATATGGTTGGGGGCTCACCCTCTAATCGAGGAGTTGGTGCCCCTGGCGCTACTGCTCCGCCTGGTATTCCTCCTCCTGGTGGTCCTCCTCCTCCAGGTGGTCCTTCCCCGAATCCTCCTGGGAATCCTCCACGCGGGCGTCTTGGCGGTCGTCCTCCTCCCCCTGGTGGCGGGTTATCACCTGGCGGGTCGGGTTGATCTGGTCCGATGGCTCGGAATATAGCCGCGTCGTCTGCGGTCATGCGACGTCCTGTAGCTGGGTGGATGGGGAGCAGGAGTTGTTCTGCTTCCTCACGCGTTCTTCTGATTTCTTCTTCTACGGCTTCGTTGGTGATAGTTTCGGTAGCGGCTGCCATATTGGCTGGTGGATTTACTCGGATGATCTCGGGTTGTGATACGGGGATAGACTCAGCTAGTCTGGTTACTTCTTCCACTTCCGAGTCTTCTTCTTCGGATTGTTCGCCTTCTTCGCTAGTTTCTGAAGGTGCTGGGGTTCTGGGTTCCGAGGTGCTTGGCTCTTCTTCGGGTTGTCCGTCAATACGTCCCCACTGTTCTCGGGTCGGTACGCTGCGTGCGTCGATGTCGCAGTTGTATAGTCTTCCTGCTGGGCGTACTATGTCCCACCTATTGTCGATTGGATTCCACGTAATCTCTGTCCAACAGACGTGATCGAAATTGAACTCAACTGGTCTGAACCTTGTAGGTCCCGATGCGAAATCAACGAAGTATCCGGTATCCCCGCGATACTCTCTCCACCTTGCGGCTCCTAAGAATTGTGTTGGTACGTTGCGATCTCCCCTTCGTTCGAGGGAATAGGTTTGAAAGTTAGTCCACTGGTCTCGAGTAGTGAACGCCACGGTGAGGGATCTTGGTCTTAATGTAACGCCACCACGAGCGTTAGTCCGACTTGGACGACGAAAGGGCGTTCACGACTTAGCGAATATCGAGCGGCTAGTCACGTGACTATTCCCACGGGTACACGGCGCTATCGAGGCACGTGACGCGTAAGGCACCAGGACTTATGCTGAGTCACTGGGCGTATATCGGTGAAGACGACTTGCTCGGGGAGACAAGCGAACTAGAGTGCGGACAAGACGAGGAGAAAGTGGTGATTCAAAGAAGACCAAGATGGCATATCTTGGTCTTCGCGGTCTACTACTTATACACATACGAGGACACTTTAAAGCTCCTCCTGAATCCGTACTACGACTAGCGATAATAGCTCGAACCCTAATACCGCTGTCCTAGGAATGAGTCATGCCACATCGGCATGTGATACTTTACAACTACGCTGACTGATCTCGAGTCCATGACACATTACCGCTTACTACAGGAGTCATCGCCGTATAGTGAGGGTCCACTGTGCGCACCGAATCAAAACGTAACAGCAGTGGAGGGGGTGTAGTGCGCGGGACATGGCCGGCGATGGGGAGCATGGCGGTGCACGTTTTGGTAAGGTCAACAGCAGGGCACGTGGGGCAGGGGCCGGCGGCAGGGGTCAAGGTGACAAGGCGCATTTGCGAGGCAAACGGCGGGTGTCAGGACGCGTTTGGGAGAGACAAACGGTGCATGGCAAGGCAGGCAGTGCGGTCGGGGACGCACAGCGCAGGGGCGGACGTGGCAGCATGGCGGGGGGGGGAGGGGGTGGGAGGAGAGCGGGGAAGTGAGGTGAGGGGTGAAAGAGAGAATCGTTAGCGATGTGGTCATTGCCGCATGGGTTTGGAGTGAAGCGTACCTGTTCGATCTTCCTGTCTTGGATTGCAATAATCACCTCTTCGGCGATGGCTTGCATGAAGGCCTCGTTGATGACCTCTATGTCGAAGCCTTGGTCGCGCTTGAAAGCGTCGAACCATTCGCGCCTTACACGGCTCTGGTAGAGCGCGAGGACCTTTCTGCCATTGTCTTGCGATCTCCTCGGGTGTAGCTCAAGGGCGAGGTAGAAGGCCGCCAGGGACTCTATGTGCTCTGGTGGCCACACCCTGGATCGCGCCATGAAGTGCAGCATCGTGTGCTTTGCGTCGGTCAGCTCGTCCCATGTAAGCTCTTCGTCGGGCCTGATGTTTTTGGCGGTTTTTATTGCGGCGAGGGGGCGGATGGCAAAGGAGTCCTCGAAGCGCGCGAAGCCCATGGTGTCCTGGCTGATGGATCTACTCGCGTCGGCTGCGGCCTCTCTGCATCCCCACACTGTGAAGTAGTCCAACTCGACGTACTCCAGGTTGTTGATTTTATTGAGAGCGTATTGGGCGGGGCGAGGTTCGATCCAGTTGCTGACACCTTTTCCTTTGATGAACGAGCCAATCTTTGGCTTTTTCTTCTCGGTCTCCTTGCACTGCTCCTCGGCTTCCTTGTCGCGCAGGTCCTGCTGGGTGTCCTCTTCCTCTTGCGCTAGTCTGTCCAATTCTTCTTGCTCAGCCTGGTCCTGTAGGAGCTGCTCGTTCCAGTCGGCTATTTTGTTGTCGTTTTCTCTCGCCCATGCCTCTCTCAGCCACTGAGCGGCCCCTTCTTCCGTGAGTGGGTCTGGGCCTGGGTGGGCATCGACCATGGTGCGTCTCAGAAAATCCCATTCGTTTCCTTCGAAGCTGGGACATACGGCCCGAGAGGGATCGTTTAGTATGCGTGGCATGCTCAAGGTGGAATAGGTGTGGCAGAGTGAACGGGGGTGTGCGAAACGAGTACTTTCTTTTCAGAAAATAAAAAAATAAAGGATCCGGTTCTTCAGACCGGTTGAAAAGGTGGGCGGGCAGGTGGCAGCACGCAAGAGGGGAATGCGCACGTGCTGCTTCGCCCGCTCACTCAAAGACGGTGCTCTAAGGCACCGCTCGTGCCTCGCTCGCCTCAGAGCGTCTATCGTTCACCTCTTTCTGAAGGGTAAGGACAGAGAAATTCAATCGAAAGAGCACGCTGCCTCGACGGCTATAACTAAATTAGATACGTCGTACGGTCGAAGAATCGATATAAAGCAACCGACGGTCAGGAGTGTCGCATTCAGGTCATTAGGTCTGGAATCCCATCCCATTGACAGGCTGTATGCAAATGCTCGACTGTCAGGGTATCGATTCCCTGGCATTTCGGATCTTGCGAAGAACCATGGTCTTGAATCTTGGAAGTCTCACTGGCAAACTGAGATAAAATACAGGTGCCCATCGTTCTGGAAACCGCTAGAGCACATTAGATGGCGCCCTGCGGCGTGCCAGTGGCCCGTGTGTGTGTTTTCTGTAATCGCACTGACTAGGAGATCGACGAAGCCATCAATATTGCATCAATATCTACCACCTGGGGGGATAGGTGAGTATGTGTCACTGTCTATGAGTACCCGGGTTCTTACCTTGGGTTCTACTCGCCGAGGTCCGTGCGGCGCCAGTTGCCATTTTGCGCTCTGCGCCCCAGTTTATGAGCGCCTGTTTCCAATCATTCTGGTCAGCTGCGCGTGTTAGTTACTGTACTATGCCTGATCACTCATTCGGACGCGACCACTGAATAGTCTGTAGCCAAGTGACCCATCAAGCGACCAGGGGTTATAAAAAATTTCTGCGTGCCACCTCAGCATCTCTCGTTATTTTACAAAATAATGTTACCCGAGCCGTACGTTCGATCTCAGCCGATTACCCTGATCTGGACACAAAGGCTGGACTTTGCTATAAGGCCAGTCGTGGCGACCTTACAGTTTGTGAGAAGCGTGTATACACGTAAGGCCCCAAGTAAATGCTGAATCGAGAATAGATAACGCAATGCAACGGGCGGATATCCCCTTGGATATCCCAGGTAGATACAGACGTTTGATGTAGTATACGGCGTCAGACACTGTTGGTATGGAAGGGGCGGTTTCGGTCGGCCCTGCAATCTTACTGTACTCCATAGTGCTTCCATGCCATCGAAGACAGGTATACGTTCACTTCACACGCATTGCGCATCAGGAAAAACCTCCCGCGCTAAGAGAGATAATGCCAGTGCTAAATTATTAATTTGAATAAATCGTGAAAATCTATCTCAGATTAATTATTATAATTTAGTCGAAATTATCTGCAAGATGATCACAAATTATATCAATAAATTAAGGGGGAGCAGCATAATCAAGATAGGCAAGATCATTTCAATAAATTATCACTTATTATCATCTCTCGCTAGAGGTTTTTCCTGATGCCCGCATGGATGGCGCTCCGCAGGGCGTAAGTCGTATTTAATCGCGTTGAGGTCGAGGGAGTCGGAGGCCATCAATGTCCACTCCCACTGCCATCAACGAAGAATACGACATCATCATCGCAGGCGGTGAGCCATTCTTGACCCCCCACTCTTCTCACTTGCCCTCCTTCCGTTTCTAACCCCAGGAACTTCCTACTGCACAGGCGGCACGGCGGCGTGCGTCATTGCCAGTCGTCTCGCGTCCGCTGACGCTAACCTGCGCATCCTCTTACTCGAGGCCGGTCCCGCGACGTACAATGACCCCGCACACACGCAGCCCTTGAACTTCTTGAGCCACCTTGCGCCCGGCTCGCGCACCTCACGCGCGCATGTTAGCCAGCAGAGCGCGGCACTTGGTGGACGCACTACGACTGTGCCGTGCGGACAATGTCTCGGCGGCGGAGGCAGCATCAACTGTGCGTCTCATCTCTTTTCTCCCTTGTATACGAGATCCAGTCACCTGATTGACCTCGGCCCATGCTGGCTCGGGTGAACCATTTGATCATTGGCAGTCATGATGTACACGCGCCCGTCTGCCTCTGATTATGACGATTGGGAGACGGTTTACCAGAATCCCGGGTGGGGCTCGAAGGACCTCATCCCTTTCTTGAGAAAGGTGCGGAGTAAGGGAGTGGGTTGGTGCACCACTGAGTCTAAAATCGAGGAATTGCAGATCGAGACATACCAGGTCCCTGGCGGGGGGCCAACTCACGGCACAGACGGACCACTCGCGGTCTCACCGGGAGGGTTCTTCTCGGACCTCTCTAGGCAGTTCCTTCAAGTTACGCGCACACTCGATCCGTACCGTGCGCAGAAGCCTGATGATACGGACACCAACGATTTGGAGACGATCAACGTGTACACGGTGGGTGTCTTGTGCTCGATCGTGCTGTTCGATCGGTGGCTGAGTAGCACTCTGGCGGTAGAGCTGGCCCAAGTACGTACATGAACTCTAGCATGCACCTCTGAGTGTAACGGCGTTTGTTCTCTTGGGGAGCAGATGGATGAACGCAGAGACAGGCACCCGCTCGGATGTGCCGCACAACATGATCTACCCGCTCAAGGACACCCGGCCGAACCTGCACTTCTTGACAGGGGTGCATGTGAAGCACGTCACCTTCGATGAGTGCGTTTGACTTTACCACGTTTTTCTCACCCCTGGAAATACTGTATCACATATGCAGTGAGAATCGCGCGACAGGTGTCGCATATTCCCTCAACCCGCTGTTGCATCCGGATGGCCCGAGGACCACGCGTACTGTGCGAGGAACGAAGCTGGTCCTCATTTCTGCGGGGTCGTTTGGTTCTCCTGGTATTCTGGAGCGTTCGGGGATCGGTGCCAAGGACGTTCTTGAGCGGGTCGGGGTGAAGCAGCGCGTCGACTTGCCTGGGGTCGGCGAGAATTACCAAGGTGCAACGATCATTTTTGACGTTTCATTTTTTTTTCTAACGCTTGCATGTGAATATGCAGACCACAATATCCTCTTTATTAAGTACTTTGCTGCAGATGAGTCGCAATCGTTGGCTGCGATATTCCGCAACGAGGAAGGAGCGATTGATGGTCTGTCGGCCCGCCCTCTTTCATTGAGAGGCGTTCTTGCACGCGCTTTACGATTGACCACGATACTGCAGCTGCAGCCGCCGAATTTGGGAAGACCAGGAAGGAGATCTCAACCCACAAGTGCGCCAACACCTGGCGATGCTTTCCTCCTAACTTGATGTCCATCTGACTAGCTCGATCGACGCGGGCATCAAGTGGCGCCCAGAGCCATCCGAGGTGGCCGAGCTCGGCCCTGAGTTTCAGGAGTATTGGAACTCCTACTTTGCCAATGCGCCAGACAAGCCCGTCCTGTGGATGGGCATGCTCGCGACGTGCGTTCTCCAACAACTCAGTTGTCAAAACTCTCATCACCGCCCTCGTCCTCACCATCTTCCAGTTTGATCGGGGATCCTACCGTGGTCCCTCTGCGCAAATACTTCACCTTGGGTATATTCACCGTGAGCTACCTATCCGCTCTCCTCCGTAGTCGCACGCAACAAGCCTGATGTCGACACGTCCAGGAATACCCCCTCGCGCATGGACATGTACACATCACGCACGCCGACGACGTCTCTGCACCCACAGACTTTGTTCCGGGGTACTTCGAGTCGTCCGTCCATTTCCCTCGCCGCTATCCCCATCCAGCCCTCACGAGTTTTTCGTTTATCAGGAAGGCGGACGTGCAGCCCTTGACGTGGGGGTACAAGTTCATGCGCGAGGTCGCACGCCGCATGCCGCACTTCCGCGGTGAGCCGCCCGTGCTGCACCCCAAGTTCGCGCCAGGCAGGCCCGCTTCCATCGTCGCGCACGCCGAGGGACCCGTTTCATTCGATGCACCGCGCATCGTTTATTCGGAGGAGGATGAGCGTGTGCTCGAGGAATTCGCGCGCGCTGAGGGTGTGTAACTCCTTCCCTTCTGTCCCCCTAAACTTTCCATTTCTCGCTCACTCGTGTTTCGTTTGTTTGTTTCCTTGTGCCGGGGTAGTGGCCACGACCTGGCATGCGGTGAGCTCCGCTCTCCTCTACAAAGCGCGGAGCGTCCGTCGTTGACCAGGCGCAACTGACGTGTACCTTTGTGTTTGCTTTTCCGCATTAGCTCGGCACGTGCGCGATGAAGCCGCGCGAGCAGGGCGGCGTCGTCGACGCAAAGCTGAACGTGTACGGCGTGCGTGGACTCAAAGTTGCCGACCTATCCGTTCCTCCGGGAAATGTCAGCTCGAACACATATGGGACAGCGCTCATCATCGGAGAGAAGGCAGCCGTGATCATCGCGGAGGAGCTCGGGATCAAAGGGGTCGTCTAGCCCGTCGCGGTCACGAGGGACTTGGACCAGTTGGCGAGTAACGCGCTGCGGAATAATTTCGGAAGGCCGACTCTGGTAAGCCTAAGTAGTTGATAAGAAGACTTGTACACCCCAGAATGCTAGAGATCATGTTTCAGACCCTACTGGCAGGCTACAGACTAGTCGCTTGGTTATTGACACTTCTTCGGCTTCTCAGAGAACGCCTCAACGCCACCGTCTCAGATTGGTTCCATCCGCCGCTTTCCGGTGATAGAGTAAGGATAAACAGTTCGGAAGAGCACACTGCCTGCGCCTCGATGGCTTTGAGGACGGCTCCAACAGCGTGCGATGTTCCCAAATTATTCCTAAGGATATACTACCGTGCCAGCTGCAGAATCCCACGTGGGGCTCAAACGACTAAGGAAGACCCGGATTGAGCTGTGAGTAAGTAGGGGCAGCGTGAACTCCGGCCAACTCACGGCCCGGTCCGCTTTGAGTGAGCGGAGCGGGCATGTCGGCACGTGACTTATTCTTTCCTGTTCCGCGAAAACCGCTTTTGCCCGCCCGCGCCACGCCCTTTTGCTCGCTCCGGGAGGTTCCCACCCACCCGGTCGCGTCCTCGGCTCGGCAGCAAAGACCCTCATTCGATCGAGAAGCGGTTCGCGCTTTCGCCCATTCTCTCTACGCTATCATACTGCCTCAGCCCCTATAGCCTTTCCTAATTACATACAATGTTTGTACTCTTCCCCGGAACCGCTTATCTAAATACAACAATGGCCGATCGTCTCTCGGCGCCGTCAACGTTTCGTATCGTGCGACGGCGAATCCTCTCCTCGACCCTCTCGCCGGCGCCACGCGAAACCCGTCCTCGAGAAGCAAACCAGCGACTCGCAAAGAGTATGGAAGAGGCGACTTCCATCGGTCCCGCGATCTTTGCCCCTTACGTAACTTAGTGCCGGTGGACCTTCTGAATCTGTGCTATCAAATGGTTGTATACGTTCGCTTCACACGCGTTCATATTTAATCGCATTGAGGTCGATATCGATGGCCCATCAACTTGAATGTCCACTCCCACTGCTATCAACGAAGAATACGATATCGTCATCGCAGGCGGTGAGCCACTCTTGAGTCTTGAAAGCTTGAACCTCCTACTCTTTCCACTTGCCTTCCTTCTGTTTCTAACCACGTGAATGTCCTACTGTGGCAGGCGGCACGGCGGCGTGCGTCATTGCCAGTCGTCTTGCGTCCGCCGACTCAAAGCTGCGCATCCTCTTACTCGAGGCGGGTCCCACCACGTACGATGACCCCGCACACACGCATCCCCTGAACTTCTTGAGCCACCATGCGCCTGGATCGCGCACCACGCGTACATACGTTAGCCAGCCTAGCGCGGTACTGGGCGACCGCACTACGATCGTGTTGTGCGGACAATGTCTCGGCGGTGGGAGCAGCATCAACAGTGCGTCTCATATCTCTTCTCCCTTGTGTATTCGCCTGATTGATCTTGACGCATGTGGGCGCGGGCGAACTATTTTAACTCTGGTAGCCATGATGTACACGCGCCCGTCTGCCTCTGACTACGACGATTGGGAGACAGTGTACCAGAATCCCGGATGGAGCTCCAAGGACCTCATTCCGCTCCTGAGAAAGGTGCGTGGGGGAGAGGGTTAGTGCTCCACTAAGTCTGAAATTGAGAGGTCATAGATCGAGACGTTCCAGGTCCCTGGCGAGGGGTCGACTCACGGCACAGATGGACCGCTCGCAGTCTCGCCAGGGGGGTTTTTCACTGACATCGGGAAGCAGTTCCTTCAAGTTGCGCGCGCACTCGATCCTGTCCGTGCGCAGAAGCCGGATGACGCGGACACCAACGATTTGGAAACGATCAACGTATACACGGTGGGCGTCTTGTGTTTGACCGTGCTGTTCGATCGATAGTTGAGTAGCACTCTGGTGGTAGAGGTGGCTTAAGTACGTACATGAACTCTAGCATGCATCTCTGAGAGCGCTGACGTTTGTACACTTGGGGAACAGATGGATGAACGCAGAGACGGGTACCCGCTCGGATGTGCCGCACAACATGATCTACCCGCTCAAGGACACCCGGCCGAACCTGCACTTCTTGACAGGGGTGCATGTGAAGCACGTTACTTTCGATGAGTGCGTTTGACCTCAGCCTGCCTCTAGAAAGACTGAATAACGTTTGCAGTGAGAATCGAGCGACCGGTGTCGCATATGCTCTCAACCCGCTGTTGCATCCGGATGGCCCGAGGACCACGCGTACTGTGAGAGGAACGATGCTAGTTCTCATTTCAGCGGGAGCGTTCGGTTCTCCTGGTATTCTGGAGCGTTCAGGAATCGGCGCCAAGGACGTTCTTGAGCGAGTCACAGTGAAGCAGCGCGTCGACTTGCCTGGAGTCGGCGAGAATTACCAAGGTTATAACGACTATTTCCGACGTTTCAATTTCTTTTCTGACATTTGCACGTGCATGTGCAGACCACAATGTCATCTATACTGAGTACTTTGCTGCAGATGATGCGCAAGTATTGGACGCACTATTCCGCGATGAGGAGGGAGCAATTGATGGTGCGTTTATCCATCTTGGGGCCTTCTTGCGTGCACTTCACGGTTGACCATAAATCTGATACTGCAGCCGCGGCCGCCGAATTTGGAAAGAGCAGAAAGGAGATCTCGACCCACAAGTGCGCCAACGCTTGGAAATGATTCGCTTCTGACTTAATGTCCATATGACTAGCTCGATCGACGCGGGGATCAAGTGGCGTCCCAGTACACCCTCCGAGGTGGCCGAACTCGGCCCCGAGTTTCAGAAGTATTGGGACTCCTACTTTGTTAATGCGCTAGACAAGCCTGTCCTGTTGATAGGCGTGCTCTCGATGTACGTTATCCAACAACTCAGTTGTCACAACGCTCATCATTGCCCTAATCCTCACCGCCCTCCAGTTTGATCGGGGATCCTACAGTGCTCCCTCCACGCAAATACTTCACCTTGGGTTCATACACCGTGAGTTACTTATTCCCTCCCTCCCGTAATCGCGAGCGCAACAAGCCTGACGCGGACTCGTCCAGGAATACCCTCTCGCGCGTGGACACGTGCACATCACGCACGCTGACGACGTCTCCGCGCCCGTAGACTTTGTCCCGGGCTTCTTCGGCTCGTCCGTCCTTTTCCATCGCCACTCGAACATCCGGTCCTCACCGATGCAATTTTCTTCTCACCAGGAAGGCGGACGTGCAGCCCTTGACGTGGGTGTACAAGTTCATGCGCGAGATCGCACGCCGCATGCCGCACTTCCGCGGTGAGCCGCCCGTGCTGCACCCCAAGTTCGCGCCAGGCAGGCCCGCTTCCATCGTCGCGCACGCCGAGGGACCCGTTTCATTCGATGCACCGCGCATCGTTTATTCGGAGGAGGACGAGCGCGCGCTCGAGGAGTTTGCGCGTGCTGAGGGTATGTAACTCCTGTCTCCCTAAACATTACGTTGCTCACTCACTCGCCTTTCGTTTGTTTGTTTTCTTGTGCCGGGGGGATAGTGACCACAGCCTGGCACTCAGTAAGTTCCGCCATCCTCTACAAAGCGCGGAGCGTCCGTCATTGGTGACGCGCAACTGACGTGTACCTATACGTTTGCGATTATCAATTAGCTTGGCACGTGTGCGATGAAGCCGCGCGAGCAGGGCGGCGTTGTCGATTCAAAGCTAAACGTGTACGGCGTGCGGGGACTCAAAGTTGCCGACCTATCCGTTCCGCCAGGAAATGTCAGCTCGAACACGTATGGGACAGCGCTCGTCATCGGGGAGAAGGCAGCCGTGATCATCGCGGAGGAGCTCGGGATCAAAGGGGTCGCCTAGCCAGTCGCGGTGGTGAAGGATTCGGATCAGTAATATGTTGCCACTGTCCGCGAGGACTGATTTCGGTATGTCTAGATAGTTGACTAGTACACTCTCATAACGTTAGAGATCGTGCCTCAAATCTACACATTGGTTACTGTGTGTTTAATGTATTGCCACTTTCCCGGCCGTCGGAGAGTGCAACTACAGAGATTGGTGCCCATTCGCCTCTTTCTGTGGATAAGGAAGGACAGACAAATGCACTCGAAAGCTTGCTCGAAAGAGCACGCTGGCTCGATGGCCCGGATAAAACCAAATTAGATATGCAGTCGAAGAACTCGGCGGGCGTGCGGTGTTCGCAAATTGTTCTATACACAGTAAGTAATACATATGTTCGATTATTGGCCCGCCATTTCGGATCTTGTGAAGAGCCATGGTCTTGTCTTTCCGTGTCACTTCTCTGCAATCCGTGGAGGCGTTTGCGAACAGGGTGGTCAGTTGGAAGCAAATGGAAAAGGCATTTGATAAGTAGAGAACGGCATCTGATGATGAGAAGTCAATGACAGATAGCGGATTGCCGGTCTACTCCCCTTTCCCAATCCTGTCAAACTCAGCAAGGGTATATCTTGAGCGCGACTAAGTGTGCCATGAGGGGTTCTGCACAGGTGGCTGGCTAGAATCCGAATTAAGGCGGGTGGCCACTGTGAGAGGGGTGATCGTGTTGGGTTTCTTAGTGGAGCGGCGGCAAGTTACTGATGAACAGCTTGGAGCCGAACTGGTTAGGGATGATAAAGAGACAATTGACTGTTATTACCTCGAAGAAAAGTGTCTAGTTCAAAGAACCGGTCAAGAACCGGTCGAACTGAAGACTTTGCGGCGGATGCAGTGCCAGTAGACGGAGTTAGCCGGCCGAGAACTGACCAGACGAGGCGGCACGTGTCCTTGCCTCTTTGCGTACTGCAACTTATCCGCTCGTTTTTTCTTCCAGTTCAAAGAACCAAAACACTTTTATTTCGCCCGCCCGCCGCACCCTGTAGAATTGCAAAGGGATAAATTATGAGACTCGCGCGTCCGACGCGCTCCGGGAGACCCCGCCCGTCGCGACCTTGCCTCGGACACAAGACCACACTTCGTGCTTCAGCCCACTCTCTACGCTTAGCTTTCGCTACCTTCGAGTACACCTAAGGACCGGTGATTAATTTTTCCACCTCGCAGCGTACATGTGGACTTTAAATTTGTCGATGATGTTTTTCCGCTACGGTCGCGCGCTGATTATCTTTTCCCTTGTTTCCCTCGGCGCTGCACCGGTTCTTTCCTCCCCTCGGGGAGCAAAGCAGCGACTCGCAAAGACATTCGTTCTCTCAACTTAAACTTGGACTATGCTCTATGGTATCCTCAATTCCTTTCGTTCCACTGACTACCTTGTCAACTACGTGGACGACTGACTGAGGCTTAGGGAGGGCTTTTCTTATTTTCCTCCCCTCTCTGTCGTTCTCCCCATCTGTCGCTACTCTCCATAAGGGTGCTCTGCACAGTCTGGTGGTCGTATCACTGCGTCCATGTATGCGAATGAGGTGGGGTTGCCAATGGGGGATGGGTGAGTGTGTCTAGTACCCAGGTCTACTCGCCGAAGTCTGTACGATGCCAGTGTATCCAGCCGTTCTGCGCCCTAGTCTATGAACGCCCGTTTCCTGGTACAATACTCTTGGTCGGCTGCGCGTGCTAGTACATCATTAGCTGTGCTTCGTGCGTACTCAATCAGAAATATCGGTCACTCCAGGCAAGACAAGGGTTTTCAAAGTGCCCAAAAATGGTCTCGGGTGAGTTCGGTCACGTGCTCCATTTCGGTCAATTTGGTCGTCTTATCTCGGTCTTCCTTCGTATGTCCTCAATCAAGCAACCGGGGGCTATTAGTCACGTACACACTTTTTCATAGCACCGTCAAAAATGAGTTTGTATCCCGGGATGGTCTGGGCCAGGACCGGTCATGGAGACACAGTTTGTGAGAAGTCTGAGCGTGAGTCCATATGTCTATATATGTAAGGTGCCCCAATCCGAGTAAGTACTGAATCGCAACGCAGCGTATTGGGCATCCCTTAGGTTATCCCTGGTGGATACAGAAGTTTGATGTAGATACCGTCAGATGGGCGACTTCCCCGCATAGGTGAACTCCGGCCAAGTTACGGCGTGGTCCGCTTGCCTAAATGCTATCCTAAAAGACGCCATCAAACTTCAGACCGTGCAGATAGAAGGTGTTTGTGCTGTTGCACTGGCAGCAGCTTGTTTTTGGAGTACTCGCTACCTGCACTTAGATATAACGCGTCGCGGGATATTATGCACCGAAGCCGACATAACAACGCTTTAACCAAGTGACCTTCGTACAGTACTCGACCAACCGACCGGGGCGGGGCGCCGCCCGGGGCAATTATCCGTTTACATACTTTCGCTTCACACGCATTGCAGATGGCGCTCCGCAGATGCGTGAACCATATTTAATTGCATTGAAGAGGTCGATGGCGGCCATCAATGTCTACTCCCACCGCCATCAACGAAGAATACGATATCGTCATCGCAGGCGGTGAGTCGACCTCGACCTCCTACACTCTTCCGCTTTTCCGCTAAACGCGTGGATATCCGACCGTGAAGGCGGCACGGCGGCGTGTGTTGTTGCCGGTCGTCTCGCTGCCGCAGACGCGAACCTGCGCGTCCTCTTACTCGAGGCCGGTCCCACCACGTACGACAACCCCGCGCATACGCTGCCTCTGAACATCACGTGCCACCTCGCGCCCGGCTCTCGCACCACGCGTGCGCATATTTCTCAACCGAGCGCTGCGCTTGGCGGCCGCACTACGATAGTACCATGCGGACAATGTCTCGGCGGAGGAGGCAGCGTCAACTGTGCGTCCCATGTCCCGTCTCCCTGATATCGGTCGTCTGACTGATCTCGACCTACGCGTTCCCGGGTGAACTAATTGATTGCTGTCAGTCATGATGTACACGCGTCCATCTGCCTCTGACTTTGATGACTGGGAAACGGTGTATCAGAATCCAGGGTGGGGCTCGAAAGACCTCATCCCACTCCTGAAAAAGGTGCGTAAGGAAAGGGTTTGTGCTGCTCTGTCTGAAATTGAGGGATCGTAGATCGAGACGTACCAGGTTCCTGGTGGGGGGGCAACTCATGGCACAGATGGGCCGCTTGCGGTCTCGCATGGAGGATACTTCACAGACCTCGGGAAGCAGTTCCTTCAAGTTGCGCGCATACTCGATCCGGACCGTGCGCAGAAGCCGGATGACACGGATTCGAACGATTTGAAAACTATCAATGTCTATACAGTGGGTGTCTTTCGGTTGACCGCAACTTAGTCGACGGCTGAAATAGCACACTGGTTGCAGAGGTGGCTCAAGTGCGTGCATGCTCCCTAGTTGTATGCGCCGTTCCTGCTCGGAGAGTGCTGATTATCGTCATTCTCGGGAGTAGATGGATTAATGCCGAGACAGGCACCCGCTCGGATGTGCCACACAACATGATCTACCAGCTCGAGGACACCCGACCGAACCTGCATTTCTTGACGGGGGTACATGTAAAGCACGTTACGTTTGATGAGTACGTTTTATCTTTGAAATGTGTCTTTTGCCTCTCTGTAAAGCTTATATAACGTGTAGTGAGAATCGCGCAACAGGCGTCGCATATGCTCTCAACCCGTTGTTGCACCCTGAGGGTCCGGGGGCCACGCGTACTGTGCGAGGAACGAAGCTTGTCCTCGTCTCAGCGGGGGCTTTTGGTTCTCCTGGTATCCTGGAGCGTTCGGGGATCGGTGCCAAGGACGTGCTTGATAGCGTTGGGGTGAGGCAGCGTGTGGACTTGCCTGGGGTTGGCGAGAATTACCAAGGTTTTCCGTACAACGACCATCTTATATTTTCTCTGACATTTGCGTGTGCATATGTAGACCACAGTGTCCTATTCATCCAGTACTTTGCTGCAGATGAGGCGCAATCGCTGGCTGCGATATTCCGCAACGAGGAAGGGGCGATTGATGGTGCGTCTCTTCTCCTTCCTTCATTGAGAGGCCTTCCTGTGCGCGCTTTACGATTGACTATGGTACGTCAGCTGCGGCTGTCGAATTTGGAATGACCAGGAAGGACGTCTCAATGCACAAGTGCGCCATCATTTGGCAATTAATTTCCTTCTAATTTGGTGCCCATATGACTAGCGCGGTGGACGCAGGAATCAAGTGGCGTCCAAAGCCGTCTGAGGTAGCGGAGCTCGGTCCCGAGTTTCAAGAGTATTGGGACTCCTACTTCGCCAATGCGCCAGACAAACCTGTCCTATGGATGGGCATAAGCTCTTCGTACGTGCTCGGACAACTCGATTGTCAAGACGCCCATAATTACGCTCGTCGTTGTCATCGTCCAGGTTCGTCGGGGATCCTACCGGGGTCCCGCCGCGCAAATACTACACCTTGGGTTTTTACAATGTGAGCTCACCTATCCCACCCGTATCCACGCGAGTGACATGCCCAATACCCGCACGTGCAGCAATATCCCCTCGCGCGTGGACACGTACACATCACGCACGCCGACGACGTCTCTGCGCCCACGGACTTTGTCCCTGGTTTCTTCGAGTCGTCCGTCCCCTTTCCTTGTGGCTCCCCCATCCAGCCCTCAGAAAAACGATACTTACCAGGAAGGCGGAAGTGCGCCCCCTGACGTGGGGGTATAAGTTCCTGCGCGAGATCGCGCGCCGCATGCCGCACTTCCGTGGTGAGCCGCCCATGTTGCACCCCAATTTCGCTCCGGGCGGGCCCGCATCCGTCATTGCGCACGCCGAGGGACCCGTTCCGTTCGATGCGCCACAAATCGTGTATTCGGAAGAGGATGAGCGTGCGCTCGAGGAGTTCGCGCGTGCTCAGGGTGTGTAGTTCCTTCTTCTCTAACCTTTATCACACTCACACTCGTCTTTCATTCATTCGTTTTCGTGGGGTGGGGAGGGTAGTGGGTACGTGTTGGCACTCGGTGAGCTCCTGCTTTCTCTACAAAGTGCGAAGCGTCTGTCATTGACGACGCGCAATTCACGTGTACCTTTGCGTTTGCGGTTATGCATTAGCTTGGCACGTGCGCAATGAAGCCGCGCGAGCAGGGCGGCGTAGTTGACACGAGGTTGAACGTGTACGGTGTCCACGGGCTTAAAGTTGCCGACCTGTCCATTCCGCCGGGAAATGTCAGCGCGAACACGTACGGGACTGCGCTTGTCATCGGGGAAAAGGCCGCTCTGATCGTCGCGGAGGACCTCGGTATCAATGGCGTCGTCTAGCCAGTTGCGATGGCGAAGGACTCAGATCAAGTTGGCGTTGGAAATATCATGCGTACTACCACCGTATGCGAGATAGTTTCGAAAGACCGATTCCGGTCTGCCTAAGTAGCTGTGCACCTACAGAATGCTAAAGATCACCCTTCAGATCTACATACTGGTTGCCTGGTTGCTGCGACTTTTTCGGCTTATTGGAGAATGTCTCAACCCGACAGATTGACTCGTATGCCGTCCACCGGGTAAGCATGGACAAATACAGTACATCCGAAAGAGTACGCGACCCAGTTGGCTATGCAAAGCATGGCATGCCAATTTTTTATATTTTCCGTAACCAATTAGATACGCCGTGCTGCCTCAGAATCGAGATACAGTAAATCAACCGACAACCACTGGCAAGAGTGTTGCGCTATTAAGGCCGTATCCCTGACTGCGTGCAATGTTCTCAAATAGTTCGATATACTGGTGAATTTTAGAGACGTCGTCGGTGTTGGAGTTCTGGAACCCAGAGTTTTAATACACATCTTACGAGGATTTAAAAACTCGAGATGGCACCGCCGTTCGCTGCTGGAGGTGTTACTGCGTTCGTTCGGTGACCAGAGACCTTTGAGAGTAGAAGCTTAAGAACGGTGGGTTGCGGCAGACATGCTTCGGGATTGTGGTACCATGGTTTTCGCCATGGAACTTGGAGACCTTCTTGAGTTCTGGTATTCTTCGATTTTGCGTTCAGGGCCCGGGAAGTCGGAATAAATGTAACGGTCAGTCACAGCTCGCCAGTGCAAGTCGAAGTTCCCACGGGGTCTTGCGGCGTTGACCATACACTGCACTCGGAGTCCGACTCGCCGACACAATAACAACGATCAACTCCTTGCACGCCAGCAATGAGCTGACCTTTTCCCGCCTAACTATGCGAAGAGTGCTTGCAGTTTTTCGCGCGGCTTGCAACACCTAGGCGTCTGGTGGCGTAAACTGCAAGAGACAACGTCCCCAACATAAGCCCAATCCCAACGCACCTTCCTTTCAATCTGTCCACAGTTCACCCGTGCCATGGAGGTTTCGAGCCATAACCCCGACTTTGTGGCACCCGCCTGAGGCTGCCTCAACTGTCCCTCAGAAAGGGGGCCTGCAAAACTGTAGCAACCGTTTCAATCCGGCGCTAGCCCACATGGGGGTGTCTGCGCGCTATCTGTCTCGACCGCCACTAACATATATTCTCCAAGTACAACAGGCAAGGGCTATAGGACGTCTACAGAGGCGGCCCGGAAAAACAAGCATGATAGACCTGTCACAGTCGCGCTGACAACACCACCCCAGAATACTTGGAAGCGCACCTTCAGACCTCATAAAAGGCAAAAGACGTAGGACTGAGGTTCGCCTTCCCGCTCTATTTGCTAATCATACTATTATTATAGCCCCGTACATCATTCGGTCCAGGACATTCCCCAGTACTATGCCTTGGCCCTCATTCGGACCCCCCCCCTCAACTGTCCCAGCTCTCCCCCCCCCTAACATGTCACATGACATCATGTAATCACCAATCCAAAAACTCGGAACCAAAAATAAATTTTGGTTCGAAAATTATGTAACTTATCACAAACATAAATACAACATAATCGTCCTCATGTTTTTTTTTCTTCTTTTATTTGTGTGGTGTAAATATAGTACAAACAAAAGCAAATAAGGTAAGCAGCCATGCAGTGTCCAACCCCCCATAACCCTTCGGGCGTGCGGCCCCCTCCTCATCCTTTGGCCCCCCTTTACCCCACACGTGCGCAGGACACGCAAGCGCGGGACCTCGCGGGACAAGCCCCCACCCCTGCCCCTGTTTACCCACGAAGGGGAGCGCGCCCCCCGTATGCGCGCAACGGAGGCGCGGGACAGGTACGCCGTCCCCCTTTCGTCCCCGTCCCCGTTCACGTCGAACAGGAGACCCGAACACCGCCCCCGCCCCCATTGACTCGCGAACGGGGGCTGCGCAGGAAGTGACACGCCCCCCCCGTTTGTGCACAACGGGGACGCGACACCCCCCGCTCCCTCCGTTCACGCGCGAACAGGGCACGCCGATGCGGGACAAGCCCCCACCACTGCAGCCGCCGCTCCCGTTTGCGCGCGAGGGGGGGTGGGGCACAGGAACGAGGTGCGCGGGACAGGTACGTCCCCCGTCTCTGCCCTCCCGCCCCCTCGTTTACACGCGAACAGGACGCACGACGCGGGACGGCGTAACAAGGCACGCGCATCCCCCCCTTCCCCGGGGACCCCGCGCGCAAGCAATGCCAGAGGCGGCGCGGCGGCCCCCCCGGTTTGCGCGCGCTCTCAGTTGGAGTGCGCCCCTGGGTTCACGCGCACGCAACGTGCGAACCGGGACGCACAGAAGCGGCGCCCCCTCCACGACACATGGGCGAGCGAACCGGGGGGCGCGCTAGAGCCAAACGCGAACGGGCGGACGCACGGAAGCGCCCCCCCCCCCCTTTCCCCGGTTCGCGCGCCAGGGCCAAACGCGAACGGGCGGCCGCGCGGAACCCCCCCTCTCCCGTGGGTTCACGCGCCAGGGCCAAACGTGAGCGGGCGACCATGCGGAAGCTCCCCTCTCCCGCGGGTTCGCGTGCCAGGGGCAAACGCAAGCGGGCGACCACGCGGAAACCCCCCCCCCTTCTCCCGCGGGTTCGCGCGCAAGGGCGAAACGCAACCGCATGGCGGAAGCGCCCCCCTCCTCCGTGTATGCGCTCCGGGGGGCGCGCGGGTCGGGTGGTGCATGACCGGGCGGCGCGCAAACGGGAGGCGCATTGTAACCTGGTGGCGCCCACCCTCCGCTTTGCGCACAGGGGCAGCACGCATGCACGTGCTGCCCCTGTGCGCAAAGCGGAAGAGCACCGCCTCCCCGGTTCATGAGTGGGAGGATGAGGATAACGAGCGGGGGCACGCGGAATAGGGCGCGTGGCCCCCATTTCGACTTAGACAAAAAAAAGTACATATGTTATGTAATCTTTATTAACTAATAAACATGTTTTTCTTTTAAACAAACAAATAAGCAAAACACAAATAAAAGAAAAACAAACACAGGATGATTATGTCATATTTATGTTTGTGATAAGTTACATAATTTTCGAACCAAAATTTATTTTTGGTTCCGAGTTTTTGGATTAGTGGTCACGTGATGTCATGTGACATGTTAGGGGGGGGGAGAGCAAGGACAGTTCCCCCCCTCAATAGGACAGTCACGCGTAGTCACAGTCCCGTTTGGGAAGTTTGGGACTCCGCTGACTGTTTGGTGGGGATCAACACTCGAACGCTCCCTTCCGTTTTTAGAAAGCGGTCAGCCACCCAAATCAAGCCCCGACATGGCATGGGCCGGCATGCGTGACGGATGGCTATTTTGCCAACTTCGCAACACAACATATTTTAACAGAAAAAAAGGTCAGAGTATGTTAAGGACTCATGCAGGACATCATCTGTTTAATTTGGTAACGATTGAGTGAGAAATGAGCGAGAAATTGAAGGTGTCCTATTGAGGGAGGGGGTCCGAATGAGGGCCAAGGCATAGTACACTAACACACAACCACCTTCGCTCTGTCATCATTCCTAATCTGGGGTGCCGAGTCTCGCTCGCCGCGTCATTGATGGCTGGGCGTCTTTCGTGACCCCGCCTCGCACCGGACTTATCTTCGATCGAGAAGCACCTCGTGCTTTCGCCCATTTTCTATGCAGTCCCAAATTTACTTGACCGCTCTCTGCTTGAATGACTAAACCGGCTAAGTCTTGAAAAATAGTGTTATCTGACTGTAAGGATGCGTGGTCATGATACACTTTCAGTCACTGGCATCCACATAGCTGAAATGCTGATGCATGCACCCTCTGGGCCTCCACACCATGACTCAGAGCGTCCAGATCCAATGCTTAGTATACAACCCTGACAGCTGACGTTCCTAATTTGGGTTCCCATGCCGTTCCTCGCGTCCTCGTATTCCCCTCGTTTCCCGCCGAACCTCCTTGCCGTACCAACGCGTTCTCTTCCCTGCCGTATTACCGCGTTCTCCTTCCTGCCATATTCCCGCGTTCTCCGCCCCACCCCACCCCAAACAGCGCCGTGTTGCCCCCGGCAGTGTAATCAAACAGTCTTCCATACACCATCAACCGGATATCATCATCCAGTTGCACACGTTCACCTCGCATGCACTAAGGATAGCGCTCCGCGGGCGAGGGCGCGTGAATCGTATTTAACTGCACCGAGGAGATTGACGAAGACCATCAATGTCTACTCCCATCCTGATCAACGAAGAATACGATATCGTCATCGCAGGCGGTGAGATGTCCCCAACCTCCTGCTCTTCTCACCTGCCTTCCTTCTGCTGACTGACTTTGATAGGTGGTACGGCGGCATGCGTCATTGCCGGCCGACTCGCTGCCGCCGACGCGAACCTACGCGTCCTCTTACTCGAGGCCGGTCCCACGACGCATAACGACCCCGCTCATACGCAGCCCCTGAGCTTCTTGAGCCACCTCGCACCCGGCTCGAGCACCATGCGCGCGCACGCTTCCCAGCCGAGCGCGGCACTTGGCGGCCGCACCACAATCGTGCCGAGCGGGCAGTGCCTTGGTGGTGGGAGCAGCGTCAACTGTGCGTCGTCTTTTGTCTTTTCTCCCTTGTGCACCAGGCTTCAGTCGTCTGATTGATCTCGACCCGCACCCGGTCCTGGTGAACTACTTTATTTTCTCTGCCAGTCATGATGTACACGCGCCCGTCTGCCTCTGACTATGACGACTGGGAGACGGTGTACCAGAATCCCGGGTGGGGCTCTAAGTACCTCGTCCCGCTCCTGAAGAAGGTGCGTAGCGTATGGTATCAGTGATACACTGGGTCTGAAAATGAAGAACCGTAGATCGAGACGTACCAGGCTCCTGGGGGGGGACCTACTCACGGATCCGACGGTCCGCTTGGAGTCTCGCGAGGTGGGTTTTTCTCGGACCTCGCTGGGCAGTTCCTTCGAGTTGCGCGGAAACTCGATCCGGACCGTGCGCAGAAGCCGGACGACGCAGACACGAATGATTTGGAAACGATCAATGTGTACACGGTGGGTGTCTCGCACTCGGTTGTGTAGCTTTATCGATAGCTGAGTAACGCACTGGCGGCAGAGGTGGCTCAAGTGCGTGCATATTCTTCAGCGTGCGCTATCCCGCACTGATGTTTGTTATCTCGGGAACAGGTGGATTAACGCCGAGACTGGCACTCGCTCGGATGTTCCGCACAACATGATCTATCCACTCAAGGACACCCGGCCAAACCTACACTTCTTGACAGGGGTACATGTGAAGCACGTCACGTTCGACGAGTGCGTTTGACTGTTTACACGTTTCTCTTACCTCTGAGTATACAATGTTTGCAGTGAAAATCGCGCGACCGGGGTCGTGTATACTCTAAACCCGCTGTTTCACCCGGATGGCCCGAAGGATACGCGTACTGTACGAGGGACAAAGTTGATCCTGGTCTCAGCAGGTGCATTTGGCTCTCCTGCTATTCTGGAGCGTTCGGGGATCGGCGCCAAGGATGTCCTCGAGCGGGTCGGGGTGAAGCAGCGCGTCGACTTGCCTGGGGTTGGCGAGAATTACCAAGGTTTTCCCGTGCTGCGGCCATCATCTTAGACGTTTAGTTCTGACGTTTGGATACGTATTTGCAGACCACAATATCCTATTCTTTGAGTTCTTTGCTGCAGACGAGGCACAAACGATGGATGCGATATTCCGCAACGAAGAAGGCGCACTTGATGGTGCGTCTATATTTCTTATTTAGAAGCGAACCTGCCTGGTTTACGATTAACCGTGATACCGTAGTTGTGGCCGCCGAGTTTGGAAAAACTAGGAAGGAGATCTCGATGCACAAGTGCGTCTGAATCATCGCTTGATTTGACTTCCTTCTGACTTCATACCTATATCACTAGCTCGATCGACGCAGGGATCAAGTGGCGCCCGAAGCCATCCGAGGTGGCCGAGCTCGGCCCTGAGTTTCAGGAATATTGGGACTCATACTTTGCCAATGCGCCAGACAAGCCTGTCTTATGGATTGGCGTGGGCTCGGCGTTCGTGCTCTGACTATCTTGATTCGTCAGGACGCTCATTATCACCGCCATCTAGGTTCATCGGGGATCCTACCTTGGTCCCTCGACGAAAATACTTTACCTTGGCTATCTTCACCGTGAGCTCACTCCTGTTTGTAACCTCACGCAACACGCCCTGATATCCGTACGCACAGGAACACCCAGTCGCACGTGGACACGTACATATCACGCACGCCGACGACGTCTCTGCGACCGAGGACTTTGTCCCCGGTTACCTCGAGTCGTCCGTTACCTTCCCTCCTCGCTCCTCCACCATCCTCATGCATTATCATTATTTAACAGTAAGGTGGACGTGCAGCCCCTGACGTGGGGGTACAAGTTCGCCCGTGAGATCGCGCGCCGCATGCCGGACTTCCGCGGTGAGCCACCCGTGCTGCATCCCGCGTTCTCTCAGAGTGGGCCTGCGGCCGTCGTCGCGCACGCCGAGGGACCCATCTCATTCGATGCGCCGCGCATCGTGTATTCGGAGGAGGACGAGCGCGCCCTTGAGGCGTTCGTGCGCGCAATTGGTGCGAGGTTTCTTCACTTCCTAGTCTCCCTTAAACCTCTACATTACTTACTCATCCGTTTTTCTTGTACCGCCGGATAGTGGCTACGACCTGGCACTCGGTGAGCTCCTCCATCCTATACAGCGCGTGGGGCATCCGTCATTGATAGAACGGGCCTTTTCCGTGTGTCTTTTCGTTTGTACTCGCGTCTTAGCTTGGCACGTGCGCGATGAAGCCGCGCGAGCAAGGCGGCGTCGTCGATCCGAGGCTGAACGTGTACGGCGTGCGTGGGCTCAAAGTTGCCGACTTGTCTGTCCCGCCGAGCAATGTTAGCGCGAACACGTACGGGACTGCTCTGGTCATCGGGGAAAAGACCGCCGCTATCATCGCGGAAGAGCTCGGCATCAAGGGCATCGTCTAGTGGGCTGCGGCTGTGAGGAACGCAGATCGAGTTGGCCTGAAATGCGTTCCCACTGTGTATAGACGAGTTCTGACTGGTATTCCTATGTGGTCGATGACGAACCTAGACTTGTACATCTCTAGAATGTGCTTTTTTGAAAAACAAAACAGTAATCGTGCTTCAGACCCATACTGTACATGGGTTGTATGACCATTACCGCTCGTTATGACACGTGCACGAAAGCGAGGACTCAAATTGTTCGGGTTCCGCGTCGGTGTCGATGCATGAACCGAAAAAGATGACGTCACCCGACCGCCGGGCGCTATTGTCTTTATCGCCGCAGCTTCGCTTCACACGCACACAACGCATAGATGATGCTCCATGGGCGTGTGAACCGTATTTATTTACATTCGGGACATCTATGGGGGCTGTCAAATGTCTAGTCTTACCGCGATCAACGAAGAATACGATATCGTCATCGCAGGCGGTGAGACGTCCTCGGCCTCCAACCCTTCCCATCCGCCTTCCACTGGAACTAACAAGCCTACGTGGATGTCCGATCGCAAACAGGCGGCACGGCGGCGTGTGTCATTGCCAGTCGTCTCGCTGTCGCCGACGCAAGCCTGCGTGTCCTCTTACTAGAGGCCGGTCCCACGACGTACAACAACTCTGCGCACACCCAACCCTTGAGGAGCTCGGGCCATCTCGCACAGGGCTCGCGCACTGTGCGTGCACACATTTCCCGGCCGAGCGCGGCACTTGGCGGCCGCACCACAACGGTGCCGTGTGGACAGTGTCTCGGCGGCGGGGGCAGCGTCAACTGTGCGTCTCACTGCATAGCTTCGGTCGTCTGATTTATTTTGATCCACGCGGACCCGGTCGAACTGTTTTAATCTTCAATAGTCATGGTGTACGCGCGCCCGTCTGCTTCTGACTATGATGACTGGGAGACAGTTTACCAGAATCCCGGGTGGGGCTCAAAGGACCTCATCCCGCTCCTGAGAAAGGTGCGTAGTGGGATTAGTGCTTTACTAGGTTTGGACTTGAGAGATTGTAGACCGAGACGTATCAGGTTCCCGGTGGAGGGCCTACTCACGGAACAGATGGTCCACTTGCAGTCTCTTTGGGTGGGTTTTTGACGGACCTCGCTCAGCAGTTCCTTCGAGCTGCGCGCACTCTCGATCCGGACCGTGCGCAGAAGCCGGATGACGCGGACCTGAATGATTTGGAAACGATCAATGTGTACGCGGTGAGGGTCTTTCCATTGACATTGACTTGATTAATGGCTTAGTAGCGCACTGGCGATAGAGGTGGCCCAAGTGCGTACATGATACCCAGCAGGCGCTTCCCCAACTCGAAGAGCACTGACATTATTTTTATCGGGAGCAGATGGATTAACGACGAGACTGGCACCCGCTCGGATGTGCCTCACAACATGATCTACCCACTCAAGGACACCCGGCCAAACCTGCACCTCTTGACGGGAGTATATGTGAAGCATGTCACATTCGACAAGTGCGTTTGATCTTTTTACGTGCTTCTCTCGCCTCTCTGAGTAAATATAATGTACGCAGTGAGAATCGCGCGACAGGTGTCGCATACGTTCTCAACCCGCTGTTTCACCCAGGTTGCCTGGGGGACACTCGCACTGTGCGAGGGACGAAGCTGGTCCTGGTCTCAGCGGGGACATTTGGCTCTCCTGGCATTCTGGAGCGTTCAGGAATCGGCGCCAAGGGCGTACTTGACCGTGTCGGGGTGAAGCAGCGCGTCGACTTGCCTGGGGTTGGCGAGAATTACCAAGGTTTTCCCTTGCAACAACCATTCCGGACGTTCAGTGTCTGACGTTTGTGTATGCATGTGCAGACCACAATACCTTCGGCCTTAGGTTCTTTGCTGCAGATGAGGCGCAATCGTTGGACGCGGTATTCCGCAATGAGGAAGGAGCAGTCGATGGTGTGCCTCGGGCTGTCCTTCCTCCCAATTTGGGAGGCGTATCTACACATGCTTTATGACTGACTACGATATTGCAGCTGCGGCCACCGAATTTGGAAAGACCAAGAAGGAAATCTCAATGCAAAAGTGCGTCAACACTTATCTCGTCACCGTTGAGGCTCAATGCTCACCCGGCTAGTCCACTCGACGCGGGGATCAAGTGGCGCCCGAAGCCATCCGAGGTGACGGAGCTTGGCCCTGAGTTTCAGAAGTATTGGGACTCCTACTTTTCCAATGCGCCAGACAAGCCTGTCCTGAGGATTGGAATGTTCTCGGCGTTCGTGCTCCTGTAATTAGGCTGTCATTATGCTCACTACCGTTGCTCAGGCTTTTCGGGAATCCTACGGCAGTACCCCCACGCAAATACTTCACCTTGGCAATATACACTGTGAGCCTACATAGCCCCCCGGTAGCCGCACTCGCAATACTCTTGACACCCAAACCAACAGGAATACCCTCTCGCGCGCGGACACGTACACATCACACACGCCAGCGACGTTTCTGCGCCCGTGAACTTTGTCCCCGGCTTCTTTGAGTCGTCCGTCCCTCTTCCCCTCCGCTCTCACATCCAGCCCTCACGCAGCACGCTGTTTTTCTACCAGGAAGGCGGACGTGCAGCCTCTAATGTGGGGGTACAAGTTTGCGCGCGAGATCGCCCGCCGCATGCCGCACTTTCGTGGTGAGCCTCCCGTGCTCCACCCTGCGTTCGCTCCAGGCGGTCCTGCGTCCATTGTCGCGCATGCCGATGGCCCTGTCCCATTCGATACGCCACACATCGAATACTTGGAGGAAGACGAGCGTGCGCTAGAAGCGTTCGCTCGCGCGAACGGTGCGTGGACTCTTCTACTCTCTGTCTCCCTTACTTCTACATTACTCGCTCATTTGTATTCTTTTTATTTTTCTGGGAGGCAGTTGGCACGTGCTGGCACTCTGTGAGCCCCTCTCCCCCCTACAATGTGCGGGGCGTCGTTGACGACGTGCGTTTTATGCATACCTTTGCGTCTGCGTCTACGCATTAGCTTGGCACATGCGCGATGAAGCCACGAGAGCAGGGTGGCGTCGTCGATCCGAGGCTGAATGTGTACGGCGTGCGCGGGCTCAAAGTTGCCGACCTGTCCGTCCCGCCGAGCAATGTTAGCGCGAACACGTATGGGACCGCGCTGGTCATCGGGGAGAAGGCCGCCGTAATCATCGCGGAGGAGTTTGGCATCAAGGGCGTCGTCTAATGGGCTGCGGTTGCGAGGAACGCGGATCAAGTTCCGCAATGTGCTTTCAATGTGTATGAACGAGTTCTGACTGGTATGTCTGAGTAGTCGACGGTGAACTGCTCGTACATGTAAAGAATGCCAGTAATCATATATTAATCATACTTCAGAGCCACTCGGAGTCGTCGGTTGTAAGTTATGGTCATTACCGCTTCCTTGATTCCTCTCTAAGAACCCCACCAACTCCACAGGTGGATGATTGTCTTAGGTTAGTTCTTCTCTCTCAAGTCCACAGCATCTGCTGTCAGTTGCATCTTCACCGGCTCGAGACATTGAAGATCACTGCGAGCGACTAGAGGCGTGAGTAAATTGAAGTTGTTGAGGAAGCGTACTACGGTTTTACTGAGCACTGCCAGTGGCTACTAGTACTACTACTCGTTACTGTAATACATTGATGCCCCAATATCTGTCGCAGCTCATACCGTCTACGGAAAGTTCGTCGGAAACGTCTAATTCAGCCCTTTGGTCGTATGGAACGCATGACACTTGTACGAAAGCGAGGACTAATACCGCATAATAATACCTTAGAAAGATGCTACATCTCAGCCTAGCATCAGATTGTCATTGTCAATGCATACTACTTGCATCTGTTCGCTTCACATGCACGATGCATAGATGGCGCTTGAGGGGGGGTCGAGAAGGACAGGGAAAAGACAACCAATCCGGCGGCGTACAAGCGCCAAGAAATAACAGTGATCTCGAACACACTAGCCTAAGAAGCAAGCCCAAGGAGGGAGGGCGATGGTAGTGCAATGAGTGTGCTAAGCAGGCGCAATGGACCTGTCGGGGGTGGGAAGGGAAGGTTTGGCACGCCGCACGAGCCTGAGGCTTCTGCTTCCATCTTCCATCGGTTACATCACCTATTCATGGGGGATTATAATGCCAGTATAATGCCCCTCCCGAGGGAATGCGTCGGCAGGCCACAGTCGCCTTGTGACGTGCCCTTCCAGCTCTTCGTCGACTGACATCCATACCAGTACGACACTGGTGTCCCTATGTGTGGTGCAGAAGGTAGTCAGCGAAAAGTGGAACAGGCACCCTCCACTCTATGACTCAGAGGCCGCCGAGTGTCCGGGTTCAATAACGTCCAACGGCTAATCTTATACGACCCTGGCAGCTGATGTTCCCCGTCCCCGCGATGCCGTATTGGCCCGTATTTACCGCGTTCCCCGCGTTCTCCACCGCACCCTGCCCCAAACAGCACCGGGTTGCGCCCGGCAGTGTGAGTCTTCCATATTCCGTCAACCGGACATTATCGTCCAGTTACATACATTCGCCTCGCATGCGTTAAAGATGGCGCTCCGCGGGCACGGGCGTGTGAATCATATTTAACTGCACCGAGGAGATCAACGGAGGCCATCAATGTCTACTCCCAGCGTGGTCAGCGAGGAATACGATATCGTCATCGCAGGCGGTGAGCCGTCTCCAACTTGAACCTCCTGCTCTCCCCACCTGCCTTCCTCCGGCTAACCGACTGTGATAGGCGGCGCGGCGGCATGCATCATTGCCGGTCGTCTCGCTGCTGCCGATGCGAACCTACGCATCCTCTTACTCGAGGCCGGTCCCACGACATACAATAACCCCGCTCACACGCAGCCCCTGAGCTTCTTGAGCCACCTCGCACCTGGCTCACGCACCGTGCGCGCGCACGTTTCCCAGCCGAGCGTGGCACTTGGCGGCCGCACCACAATCGTGCCTCACGGGCAGTGTCTCGGCGGTGGGGGCAGCGTCAACTGTGTGTCTCTTCTCTCTTGCGCACCAATTTGTCGTCTGATCCGGTCTCGACCCACACCCGGGTGAACTACTCTGTTTCATCTGATAGTCATGATGTACGCACGCCCGTCTGCCTCTGACTATGACGACTGGGAGACGGTGTACCAGAATCCCGGGTGGGGCTCAAAGGACC
Source organism: Lactarius sanguifluus (assembly GCA_021527775.1). Lineage (NCBI taxonomy): Eukaryota > Fungi > Basidiomycota > Agaricomycetes > Russulales > Russulaceae > Lactarius > Lactarius sanguifluus. The sequence goes on along the minus strand of JAKEYF010000020.1, from coordinate 239,914 downwards.
TCGTCCCGCTCCTGAAAAAGGTGTGTAAAGTAGGGGGCTAGTGACCCACTGGGTCTGAAATTGCAGAACCGTAGATAGAGACGTACCAAGTTCCTGGTGGGGGACCTACTCACGGAACAGACGGTCCGCTTGGCGTCTCGCGAGGTGGGTTTTTCTCGGACCTCGCCCAGCAGTTCCTTCAAGTTGCGCGGAAACTCGATCCGGACCGTGCGCAGAAGCCGGATGACGCAGACACGAATGATTTGGAAACGATCAATGTGTACACGGTATGTGTCTCACCCTCGATTGTGTACTAGCTTATCGACGGCTGAGTGACGCGCTGGCGGCAGAGGTGGCTCAAGTGCGTGCATACTCCCTAGCGTGCGCTGTCCCGCTGACACTGGTATTTCCGGGGAGCAGATGGATTAACGCCGAGACTGGCACTCGCTCGGATGTGCCGCATAACGTGATCTACCCGCTCAAGGATTCCCGGCCGAACCTGCACTTCTTGACAGGAGCACATGTGAAACATGTCACCTTCAACGAGTGCGTTTCTCTCACCTCTCTGAAAAGGTTGTACTAACGTATGCAGTGAGAATCGCGCGACTGGCGTCGCATATGCTCTAAACCCGCTATTTCACCCGGAAGGCCCGAAGGATACGCGCACTGTACGAGGGACGAAGTTGGTCCTGGTCTCAGCGGGTGCATTTGGCTCTCCTGGCTATTCTGGAGCGTTCGGGAATCGGCGCCAAGGGCGTGCTCGAGCGTGTCGGGGTGATGCAGCGCGTCGACTTGCCTGGGGTTGGCGAGAATTACCAAGGTTTTTCCGAGCAGTGGCTATCATCTTAAACGTTTGGTTTCTGACATTTGGGTACGCATGTGCAGACCACAATGTCATAAACTTGAAGTTCTTTGCTGCAGATGAAGCACAAGCGATGGATGCGATATTCCGTAAAGAGGAAGGCGCACTTGATAGTATGTCTATATTTCCTCCCTTATTCAGAAGCGTACCTGCTCGTGGTTTACGATTGACCATGATACCGCAGTTATGGCCGCCGAGATTGGAAAAACTAGGAAGGAGATCTCGATGCACAAGCGCGTCATCCCTTAGTTTTTGACTTCATTCTGACTTGATATCTATATCACTAGCTCGATCGACGCGGGGATCAAGTGGCGCCCGAAGCCATCCGAGGTGGCCGAGCTCCGCCCTGAGTTTCAGGAATATTGGGACTCATACTTTGCCAATGCGCCAGACAAGCCCGTCCTGTGGATTGGCGTAGGCTCGGCGTTCGTGCTCCGACTAGCTTGATTGGTTATACACAATATCACCGTCGTCTAGGTCAATGGGGAATCCTACCGTCCCTCGACGAAAATACTTCACCTTGGGTGCATTCACTGTGAGCTCACCCCTATTCGTAGCCACACGCAACACGTCCTGATTCCCACACGCGAAGGAATACCCTGTCGCACGCGGACACGTACACATCACGCACGCCAACGATGTCTCTGCGCCTACGGACTTTGTGCCCGGTTACCTCGAGTCGTCTGTTACTTTTCCTCCTCGCTCTTCCATCCAGCACTCTCACACATTATCTTTTGTTTGCCAGGAAGGCTGATGTGCAGCCCTTGATGTGGGGGTACAAGTTCATGCGCGAGATTGCCCGCCGCATGCCGCACTTCCGTGGTGAGCCACCCATGCGGCACCCCGCCTTCACTCCGAGTGGGCCCGCGGCCGTCGTCGCGCACGCCGAGGGACCTGTCTCGTTCGACGCGCCGCGCATCGTGTATTCGGAAGAGGACGAACGCACCCTTGAGGTGTTCGTGCGCGCGATGGGTGCGTAGTTTCTTCGCTTCCCGGTCCGTTAAACCTTAAACCTTATTCATTATTTTTTCTTGTGGCGGGGGATAGTGGCCACGACCTGGCACTCAGTCAGTTCCTCCCTCCTCTACAGGGCGTACATCATCATTGATAGAAAGTGAATTTCCCTTGTACCTTGCGTTGGTATTAGCTCGGTACGTGTGCGATGAAGCCGCGAGAGCAGGGTGGCGTCGTCGATGCGAAGCTGAACGTGTACGGCGTACGGGGGCTCAAAGTTGCTGACCTGTCTGTCCCACCGGCCAATGTTAGCGCAAACACGTATGGGACCGCGCTTGTCATCGGGGAGAAGGCCGCCGTGATTATTGCAGAGGAGCTCGGCATCAAAGGCGTCTCTAGCGGGACGGGGTCACAATTGAGTCGGCCCAAAATGTGCTCTCACCGTTTATGAACAATTTCTGACTGGTATGCCTCAGTCGACGGCAAACATAGACTTGTACATGTCTACACATTGGTTGCGTGGTTGTTACCATTTCTTTGACTTCTCAGAGAACGCTCCCGAATTCACATGTCAAAAGAGTACGCTATCTTGATGGCTTTGATGCGAATTGTCAGCCCTTTGGTCGTGTAGAACGCACCACATGACACTTGTACGAAAGCAAAGATTGCACAGTACCTTAGAGGGACGCTACTCCAGATTGTTCGGGTCGGTGTCAATGCATGACGCATCTCTGAACATGCACCGAAAAGATGACGTGAGCCAGCGGCATGTGTTTGCTTCACAGGCATGATTCTGTACATCGGTGGTGCCGCATTGGTGCGTGAACAGTATTTAATCAAACTAGGGACATCCATGGGGACTTCCAAATGTCTAGTCCCACCGTGATCAACGAGGAATACGATATCATCATCGCAGGCGGTGAGACGTTCTCAGTCTCCAACCATTCCCATCCGTCCCCCGTCCACTAACAGCGTGGATGTCTGATTGTGAACAGGCGGCACGGCGGCGTGCGTTGTTGCCGGTCGTCTCGCTGCCGCCGACGCGAGCCTTCGCGTCCTCTTACTCGAGGCCGGTCCCACGACGTACAACGACCCTGCGCACACCCAATCCCTGAGGTGCTTAAGCCACATCGCACCTGGCTCACGCACCGTGCGTGCGCACATTTCCCAGCCGAGTGCGGCACTTGGCGGCCGCACCACCACCGTGGCGTGCGGACAGTGTCTCGGTGGTGGGGGCAGCGTCAACTGTGCGTCTCGTGCCTCTTCTTATTCGTGTACAATCTCTAGTTGACTGATCTATCTCGACCTACGTGGGTCAAACTGTTTTAATCTCTGACAGTCATGGCATACGTGCGCCCATCTGCCTCTGACTATGACGACTGGGAAACAGTATACCGGAATCCCGGGTGGGGCTCAAAGGACCTCATCCTATTCCTGAAAAAGGTGCATAAGATAGTCCTAGTACTGCGCTGGGACAGGACTTGAGAGATTGTAGATCGAGACGTACCAGGTTCCTGGTGGTGGGCCGACCCACGGCACAGACGGTCCACTCGCAGTCTCACTGAGTGGGTTTTTCACGGACCTCGCTGAGCAGTTCCTTCGAGTTGCCCGCACACTCGACCCCGATCGTGCGCAGAAGCCAGACGACGCGGACCTGAATGATTTGGAAACGATCAACGTGTACGCGGTGAGGGACCTGTTAATTGACTGTGCAGCTTGATCGATGGCTAAATAGCGCACTTGCGGTAGAGGTGGCCCAAGTGCGTATATGATAACCAGCACTGGCATACGCCTCCCCAGCTCAGATAGCACTAACTTATTTGTTTTCTCGGGAGCAGATGGATTAACGACGAGACAGGCACCCGCTCGGATGTGCCGCACAACATGATCTACCCACTCAAGGACACCAGGCCGAACCTACACTTCCTGACAGGAGTTCATGTGAAGCACATCACATTCGACGAGTGCGTTTTGATTTCTTTTACATGTTTATCTTGCCTCTCTGACTATATACAATATACGCAGTGAGAATCACGCGACAGGCGTTGCATATACTCTCAACCCGCTGTTTCACCCAGATGGCCCGGGGGACACGCGCACTGTGCGAGGGACGAAGCTGGTCCTGGTCTCAGCGGGTACATTTGGCTCTCCTGGGATTCTGGAGCGTTCAGGAATCGGCGCCAAGGACGTGCTCGAGCGTGTCGGGGTGAAGCAGCGCGTCGACTTGCCTGGGGTTGGCGAGAATTACCAAGGTTTTCCCTTGCAACTGCCATTTCAGACGTTCAGTTTCTGACGTTTAGGTATGCACGTGCAGACCACAACAACTTCGACCATAAGTACTTTGCTGCAGACGAGGCACAGTCGTTGGATGCGATACTCCGCAATATGGAAGGAGGAATCGATGGTGTGCCTCTGGCTGTCCTTCCTCCAGCTTTGAGAGGCGTATCTGCCCGTGCTTTATGACTGACTGTGAATGGCAGCTGCGGCCGCCGAATTTGGAAAAACCAAGAAGGAAATCTCAACGCAAGGGTGCGCCAAGTTGAACATTTGTTTTCTGATTCCTTGGTACTCAACCCCCATCCGACTAGCGCACTCGACGCGGGGATAAAGTGGCGCCCGAAGCCGTCCGAAGTGGCGGAGTTTGGCCCTGAGTTCCAGGAGTATTGGGACTCCCACTTTGCCAATGCACCAGACAAGCCTGTCCTGAGGATCGGAATGTTCTCGGGGTTCGTGCACCGACAATGGGGTTTTCAAGACGCTCATCACCTTTGTCGTCCAGACTTTTCGAGAATCTTACAGCAGTACCCCCGCGCAAATACTTCACCTTGGCTATATACACTGTGAGTTTACAAAACACCCTCCCCCCGGTTGCCGCATGCGCAACACTCATGATACCCCAACGCACAGGAATACCCCCTCGCGCGCGGACACGTGCACATCATGCACGCCGACGACGTTTCTGCGCCCGTAGACTTTGTTCCCGGCTTCTTCGAGTCGTCCGTCTCCCTCCCCTCCCCGCTCCCTCATCCAACCCTCACACTGTATTTTGTTTACCAGGAAGGCGGACGTGAAGCCCCTGACGTGGGGGTACAAGTTCGCGCGCGAGATCGCCCGCCGCATGCCGCACTTCCGTGGTGAACCGCCCCTGCTGCACCCCCCGTTCGCTCCGGGCGGTCCCGCGTCCATCATCGCGCATGCCGATGGTCCCACCCCATTCGATGCGCCACGCATCGTATATTCAGAGGAGGACGAGCGTGTGCTAGAGGCATTCGCTCGGGCGAACGGTGCGTGGACCCTACCTCTTCATTACTCGCCCACTTGTATTCATATGTTTTTGCTGGGGCAGTTGGCACGTCCTATCACTCTGTGAGCCCTTCTCTCCCCTAGTAAGTCAGGGGCATTGTTGACGACGTGCGTTGTATGTGTTCCTTTGTCTTTGCCTTTGCGCATTAGCTCGGCACCTGCGCGATGAAGCCGCGAGAGCGGGGCGGCGTCGTCGATCCGAGGTTGAACGTGTACGGCGTGCGCGGGCTTAAAGTTGCCGACCTGTCCATCCCGCCGAGCAATGTCAGCGCGAACACATACGGGACCGCGCTGGTCATCGGGGAGAAGGCCGCCGCGATCATCGCGGAGGAGCTCGGCATCAAAGATGTCATCTAGCCGGCGGCATCAATCGCGAGGAATCAAGTTGGCCAGTAATATTCTCATCTTGTACGACAAAGTCTCGAAAGTCTAATTCCGGCAGACCTGAATAGTTGATAGCAATCGTGTCCTTGTACCACTGAATGCCAGAGCTTGAAATCGTGCTTCTGTGCCACACACTGTCTGATTGTATTCGTCGCATAGTGAGTCTGAGACGACGATCCCCTGCGAGCCTAGTTACGAACCCTATCCAAGCCACAACATAGTTACCACACACCCGAAAACCCTGTGAATGTAACGTGCGATTTTTTCGTCCCAAAGGGAAGGTGTAGACAAGAGAGGTGTGAAATGTGAGCGCAGGAGAGCCCGGGCGAGGCGAAGTGTGACCGGTAGTCGGCGATAGACACTAGACGGGAATCGACTCTGGTGCGAAACAGACTTAGTGCGGATAGCGGCGATACGACGGACGACAGGCAGCACTTCGAAGTGAGAACACGAGAACTGGTGTACATGGCAGACAAACCACAAGACACATAGTACAAGACATACACGGGCGGATAGCAACGGTACAAACGCAACCTTCGGAATTGGGAATCAGTTCATTAGCTTGGCACGTGTGCGATGGGGCCGCGCGAGCGTCGACTCCGAGGCTCGGACGCGAAGTTGAACGCTTGGTTGAACGTGTACGGCGTGCGCGGACTCAAAGTTGCCGACCTGCCCGCCGCGCCGGGAAATGTCAGCGCCGCAGGACCGCACTCGTCATCGAAAAGGTCGCCAAGACCATCGTGGAGGAGCTCGGCATCAAGGGTGTCGTTTAGGCAGTAAATGCGGTCGTCTCTACTATGGACCAGTGTACGTTTAGGCTGGGACTGAGAGCTCGAGCCTTGTGGTACTACTAGGGCGGGGTGACGAATTTGTGTGAGTAAGAGAGAGAGGAACACAAATTCGCTGATCAGATACCTATCGCGTTTTTTGTAGACAGTCTCGAAACTGAGCAGTGCTTTCGTTTCGTGCAGCGATGTTGGGTGGGCATGGGGACATAATAATAATAAAAGGCAGGACCACGACTAGCAAATTTTTAAAAAATCATAAGCGCAGGGAGGGCAGGAGATCTATCCAATATGTTGAAGTTGAACTACATGTGAAGACGGAGGGGAAAAAAAGAAAAGAAACATTGTGTGTGCATGCATGATGTGTTTGTTGCTTGTTGAGTGTTGTCGTCGTCCATGTACTATCGACCCAAATATTCTTAGCGCCCCGTTCCTCGTCAGCTTTCTTCACTTCCACTTCTACATCCATTTTTCCATTTCCGTTTCCTCAGTCAGTTTTCTTATTCAGCAGGCGCAGGCGACGACAGCCCAAGCCGCGGGTCTAAAGACACCGGAGACGGCGCACTGACCGCCATCGGCACAGCGCCCCCCTCCACGCCGAGCGGCTCAGGCGACTCAGTGCGAAGCAGCGTCACGTGTGATCGAGGCAGCAGCGACTCTGGCGGACGCACGCCGCCGCGGCGCAGGCGAGGGGTTGTGCGCGGGCTGCTGCGTGGGTCTGTGGGTGGCGGAGGCGGGAGCTGGAGGAGCGCGCTGCTGGGCAGCCAGGAGAGGAACGTGCGCTGGTCACGGGGGGCGTCGGTGTGCGCCGGTGTGGGGGCGGGGGCAGGTACAGGTACGGGCGCTGGGCTCAACCGCGTGCCCTGCATCGCGCCCGCGCCCGTAGCTGTACCCGTACCCGCCACCAGGCCGGTTCCTGCGTTGGGGGTCGAGTTCGCGCTCGTGCTGGAGCTTGTGCTCTCCGGGAGCGGGCTCCAGGGTAGCTCGGGGCGGCGAGATGGGAAGAACCGGCGTGGGGGCATGCCAATCGCGCTTAAAGGCGGAAACGTCGACGGCGACGTCGTCGTTGCAGAGTCGTCCGCCTCGGGGTCACCGGCAGTTGCGCTGTGGCTGGCTTCGCGCCCGGACGAGCGTCGCCGCGATGTGAAATCGGTGAAATCGACGGTCCGGGAGCGGGCCGGGACACGTCGGATGGACGGCTGGCGCGTGAGGGGCGGCGCTGACAGCACTGCCGTCGCTGTTGCTGGGGGTGGAGGACCCCAGGCGTCGGGGGAGGCGTCGCGCAGAGTGCCCCAGCTTTCGCGGCGTGTAGAGCGCAGCACGTGACGCAGGTGGGGTGGAGGTGGGGAGAAGTGTGGCTCGGCGGTTGCTGAGGCGTAGAGTTTAGGGCCAATCGCGAAGAAGAGATCAAGGAATGAGTGGAGAGGAGAAATACGCACACAGGCCAGTCGGATTTGTGTACGCGTCGTATAGGTCGTAGTTTATGCGGGCACCCTCGACGGCGCTCTCTAGGCTATCATTGTCGTCATCAAGCTCCATCTCTTCGGGCGGGACGACGAGGTAGTCGGTGAGATTTAGTGAACGGCGAGAAGCGAGACCGCGTACACCACGATCGCGATAGACGCGCTGTGGTGCAGCGAGGGTGCGCAGGCCTTTCGCTGTTCGGTCGGATATGAGCCGACGGTCGGCAGCCACTTGTCGGTGACGGCGCTCGGCCATTTCCTGTGACGAGAGCTCGGCATTCGATGAAAGGAACGAAAAGCAGATGCATACGAGACGTACCCTGACAAGTAGCTCCGTCAACGTAGTGGTAAATGAGTCCCCCGGATCAAGATCTTCGACGAAAGCTTCATACGATATTGACGGCTCGGACTTCTCGAGTTTAGATCGTTTCACGGCTCCCGAGCTATATTTTTTGAGGGCACAAAAGGACAGGGAATGACGTGGTCAGCACGGCTGAACACAGAGGGGGGCGAGCCACCGCAAAATGGCAAGCGTACACCAGACTTTTAATCTTAGCGCCGAGCACGTCGTCATAGTATTCTGAAGTCCTGCGCCGGTGTCAGGTGGAAAATTATGCGCGCAGGGGAGACCCCACACACCATTTCCCCATTTCCGAAAGGTGTCAAGGGCTGTAGTCGGGGAATGGACGGGTCTTCGAGGGAATTGGTGGGACTTGTGGGTGGAAACGCTCGGTCCTTCGGGGATTATTTGGACGTGTTTACTCCTATCTGGGAACAAAAATGTGGCGCTCATCAGAGACTCGGACGCTGTTGGGCTTGCCAATGGTGGCATCGCGCAGAATACGCGCACCCTGGCTATTTCGCGAGGGAGGTCTTGTAGTTGGGGCGGGAAAGTAAGGAAATCCCGGTAAGTGACATTACCCCTTACGGCAAGGGCGATGGGGAAACTGCTGCGCTCTAACTGAATCTTGAGAAATCCGTGGCAGCGGACCAGTCGTATTCACCAGAATTGTCATGATTCAAGGCCCTCGATTCTCCCTTCTGCCATAGTCTTTGTCAAATGTAGATTCTGGGTTGTGGTTCTCGGCTGACTTGTGTATGTGCAGCCTCCACAATGTAGAGACGAAGGGTGTTACCTTGTCCCTGGAACGACCTGACTGCTGAACGGGATCTGCTCACCGGTTCCTGCTCACGATTAGACAGGACCCCCAGAAGAAGGCATCACGAAACGAGGAAACGCATGCTGAATCGCAAGCCACCATCGATATCATCTTTCGATCCGACCTCCTAACATGGCGGTAATTTACCAACCCACCTGCCGACCAGTTAGCCAAAAACGAAACTCGGGGGTACGTCGTGCATCATTCATTGCCGTACGACACGCCGCGACTCACGGTGGGGGGCGCATGCGCAGATTTTTTCACCAGAAAAGGACACCGGCAGTAGGCGAGTCCCGAATCTTGACTCGCGCACCTCCCAAGGCGAGATTGGGAAAAGCCGTCCCTGAACCTTTCGGCAATAGCGGCGCTCGCTCGACTCGCAGACATGCCGATCTGATCTGCGCGTGGCGTGGTGACGGCTTCTTCGAAGACCCGCCATGCCAATTTGGTCTATCTCAACTAGATTTGCCCCGCCCACTCGAGACATATTGTTCCGCGGAGGCCGCAAGATCACTGCACGGGGACCCATCTTGCTGGCTGGCTTCACCCTACACCCCTATCGAGCAGCTCCAATATGATGAGCGTGCTGGACTGGTGTCACTCCTGACCTACTCTTTGATCTCCCTCTTGCTTGGTACCGATCATGTCGGTTCGAGAGCGTGATTTCTGGAAAAATATTTCATACAAACGAAAACTGCAAAAGTCGCTTTCGATAATCCCAGATGTCACCCTAGATTATCCTGGATCAAGGGACCGCTGATTATGTGGCGGCTCTCTTAAAAAAATTTCCACACCTGAAGATCTGAAGAACAATGATTTTATTCCATACACAAGGATCATAACTCTGCTGTCATTCAGTTTGAGATGTGTGGGGTGTCGCATACTATGAGGTTATGGAGTGAGTACGTCTGGTGATGACATGGTCGTGGGGATGGTCATAGATGAAGAAAGATACGGATATGGATCCTTTTCGTTCGCGATACACGTTGAGCAGCGAGATCTAAGAAGATAATGGGGAGAGGTGTGGTAAACAAAAAGACCCGCTGTGACAGAAGTAGTACGTAGTATGCGTGATGCATGTGATGGATACAGGCTGCGAACCTGTCGGAGCCAAGGGACCTGATAGAAGTCAAGATAGAAGTACAAAAACATTCGACCACAAACACGTCAGTAGAAACAAAAAAAAAATTGAAGCATTTTGAAGCACGTTCATTCGTTCGTTCGTTCTTTTTTTTTAGCCCGGTGACGGCAGTTTACATACCCCCCTCGCTGCGGAACCGTTCGCGGACGCGCATGAGGGAGTTGCCGAGTTCGTTCCGGCCGGGGCCGGCACCGTCCCCCCAAAACGCGTCGCCTGACTCGACGTAGATGAGTTCAGCGGGGAACGTTCCGAGGAGCAGCGCGCGCAGTTCGCCATGCTGGCGGAGCTTTCTGTATAGCACCTCGTCCATCTGTCCGTTCCGTCCTATCAGAACCGGCCCACAAGAAAAGAAAAAAAAACAAGACGCACCGTGGCGAGCGCAATGTTACCCCAGTCGCGCCGAGTGTGCTCTGAGAACGACGTGCTGATCGCAGTGACGTCCTCGACGCGCTCACAGAGCCTGATCTCTTCTGCGAGGTCCGGGCGGCGCTCGAGGAACTTGAGCGCCTCGAACAGGTGCAGCGCCGTCGGGTACAGGTCGTCCTCGTACATCACCGTGTGTGGCGAGTGGTACAGCAGCCCCGAGTACTCCCCGTACCCATTGAATCGCAGCGGCTGCACGACGCCCGCGCCGCCGGGCGACGGCATACCCATGCCCATCTGCATCTGCACGCCCGCCCCCGGCGTGGGCATCGACATAGCTCGCATGGAGGGGCTCGCCCCGATCGAGACATGCATCATCTGCCCCGAACCCATAACGGGGCCACCCGGGGCGAGTCCAGGAGGAACGACTGCAGGCGTGAGCCCCGCGCCGCCGCCGATGAACGGCGTCGAGCCCGCCGGCGCGGGACTCGGCATCGGCATCGGGTTCGGCGAGCCCGGGCCCATGCCGGGTGGGATCACCGGCGGTTGCTGTTGCTGCTGCTGCTGCTGATCGGGTTCCGGCATGCGCATCGACATCTGTGCGCTCCCGGGGATCACGGACGGAAGCACGGGCGTCGTCGGATGCCCGGGGGTGTGCATGGATCTGGGCGGGGGTTGCGTGTCGGCCATGGGCATGTGCATCGCACCCATGCCGGGCGGGATGAACGGCTGCGCGGCAGCAGTGAGCGATGGTACGGCGTAACGGGGGTCGCGCCTGCGACGGAAGAGCCCCCCGCTGCGCTCCTTTCGCGACGGCGGCGGCGGCGGCGGCGGCGCGGGGTGTGGCTGCGGCATTGGCACCTGCGGAGGTGGCGGGGCGTCGTTCGCGGTGCCCCAGGCAGAGTAGTGCGCGCTCGGGAGCTGGGAGAGCAAGGGACGGAAGGGCGTCGATGCGAGGACGTCCTTGGGGGGGCGCGGGAGCGGGTTGCGTGCGCTCCCGGAGCGGTGGTGGCGTTGGTCGCGCTGGGAGGCACCGCGGGGCCGGCGGTACTCTGCAGAGTCGTAGGAGGAGGGGCTCCCGTAGGACGACGATACCGTCTCCGATACGCTCGACTCTGTGGATGGGCTCGGGCTGCGCCGGCGGCTGCGGTGGTGGGTGCGGTGTCGCTGGGACCGGCGGGTGCGGCGCGGGAAGAAGGAAGCCATGGCGCTGCGCAGGTCTGGGTAGGCAGAGTAGTCCATCGCGGCAGGATATGTCATCGGCATCATCTGTTGCGGGATGACTGGGGCAGTGGTTGTAGCGGCTGTGGGTGCTGCCTGGGGATTACCAGCGGCTTGGATCCCCATCTGGGCTCCAACGGGGATGCCTACTTGTGTGGCGAACCCATTGGCAGGTGTTACAGGGATGGCACTGTGAATCTGAGGGATCCCGTGCTGCACGAGGTTATGTCCAGGCTGGGCAACTGTGGGCAACGTGTGTATTGGCCCTCATTCGACGACAGCACTGGTGAGTTGACACACCTGTGAATGCATTCGGATATTGAATGATCATAGGTGTTGTATAGAGATACTCTCTGAGCGCCTGTTCCCTTTTCTTCATCTTGTTCCGTTTGAAAGGGTTCCATGATGACGATTTCGTGAGCTGAGTATACCCAGGGTAGTTTGGGGGCATAAACCCCGGTGGTATTGGCAAATGATCATTTCTAGATGAAGAGTTGCCCATAGAATAGGCTGTTCAAAGGCTATGAACAAAGCAGCACGGCAAACGCGTGTTGGTGTCCCGCGTCGAGTCCGTGGTATGCGCGCTCAATTTTTGTCAAATGTTCAACTTTACCCCCGGTCCGGTACTATCCGTTCAACTAAATTTCAAATAACACACCCCACGCAAAAAATTACCTCCGACGGCGTGGTGGTGAACGCGAACGAGACCGGGACGGCGACCGTCTCTGAGCCCCACGTTCTCGGTCACCCCACGGCGCGCGCGGAGGCGGCGACTCTCTTCTGGGTAGCGGTGGACGCCTATCCCTATCCCTATCCCTGTCTCTGTCCCTGTCGTCCCTGAACCGTCCCCCATCCCGCTCACCACGAGCGCCACCCCCACGCTCTCCACGGCCACGCGCGGGCTGTGGTGGAGCGTCAGACCCCCCACGCCAGTGACCCCCTCCGCGCCCCGTGCCAGGTGCCGAGGCGCCCGGCCCCGACGAACCAAGCGCACCACGCCCGACGCCGCCAACACCAGCGTTTTTCCACCCATTTGCGGGAGCAGGGCCCTTCTGTAGCGAGGGCGAGGTGGCAGTGGCCTCTCCGGGGAAACTCGCCTGCACGTTCTTCGGGAGCATCACGGCGACGCAGAGATAGTCGCCTGGCACGAAGCGTAACTCATCGAGCGTGCGCGCATCCTTCTGCCGCGCCAAGGTGCTGCTCTGCACGGGGTCTGTACCTTCGCTCTTGCTGTCGTCGTTGGCATCGGTGGTGTCGGCAAGCGGGAGCTGCTCGACAGTGCCAAGGTCGCCAAGAGTGTCGCGCGAGTACACGACGCCGAGTTCCTTCTGTGCAAACTGTCCACGGTTGCCCGCGTCGGCATAGATCGTGCGGAAGGAGTAGCGGGCGAGAGGGTGGCGGTACTCGAGTGTGCTGGGTGCAGAATTACGGATCGTCGTGAGGAGTTCATAGAGCGTCGCATCTTTCCTTTTTTTTTCCGCGGTTGACAACGCGTGTCAGAAATGAAGAAGAAAAAGGAAAAAGAAACATACCAAGTGAATATCTGAAGCTCGTCTGCTATCGGTAGGGGCCCATCTTCGAATTGGGATATCCTATGGAACGAGCCAGTTTTGACAAAGGCCCGTATGAGAAAAGGTGCTGTCTTTTTTTGGCCGGTCAGGTGAGGGTGATTCCAGCTGGTGATGAATCAAGCGTACCTTCTCGCGGTCAACAATAGGTTGACCTGAGGGTGTTTTGTCCTCCATTGCGTGTATGGGGATGTTCAGGTCCAAGTCCTAGGCCAAGGCGCGCACGCAACTCGCCGTCGCCGTGCGAGCTCTGTCCGCGGAACAAACACAGCCAAATAATTCCTGACCTTTCACACGCAATGACACTATCTTTGTTGCCAATGGCGAGTGCGAGGAACTTCAAATTACACGGTAATAGCGGGCCAAATACTCATCGAGAAAGATCCGTCTTCGTCATGTTTTTTTTTGTTTTTTTTTATCTTCACACGACTCGTGCGAGTCTCCGTTGAGAACAACGCTGCGTAATGTGAAATTACTCCCTTGTCCACCAAGGACCCAGGACTGACGCGCATGATGCGCAAGTAATATTCACGCGACGCCTTATCGCCAGCCCGCCCCTGCCCGCCCCTAAATTTATAGTAAACATGAACTCCGGACGTCTTTTCTTCGGATCTTAATTGTGTCTATGAAAGGACCCCTATCACCGCACGCGGTTAAAATGCCTTGCACCTGCAGCCGGCCTGCAACGTTGGACAGGTCCATGACCGGGGAGGCTACAGTACACACAATCTGATTCATTTCTCGCGGACGGACTGCGGAACCAGAAGACACAATAACCATGCTTTATTCCCAACAGAAAATGTAAGTAGAACATCAGCATCAGCATCAAGCATCGATCATAATAATAGCACAGTTTGACAAGTGCGCCCCACGTCCCCGGGACACACACACGTGTGGGTCGCTGTGGGTAGTGGTGGCATGAGTGACAGTAATGAAAAGTGGTGTGTGCGATAGCGAGGTACATCAATACCGCGCGCACGAGAGAGCGTAAAGCAAAAAACCAGTGAGCGTCTCCGACGCGTCATGCATATACGACCGAACATAGAGAAAGTGGGGGTCTCAGACTGAAGAGGTATACACAAGGAGAAAAGGAAGACTCAGGCAAAGGCAAGACCGGAAACGATGGGTGAGCAAGAGAGGGGAGAATCAGAAGTGCATGTACGAGCCATGCGCCGCGCGTGCGTGGTGCCTGCGGCGCATGGGCACGCTGGCGTTCTTGGTCGTGTGAATCGGAGGGGGTGGCTGTTCGTCGCAGTCCTCCTCGTTTTCGTCCTGATGCTCCTGCTTCTGAGGGTGATGATGATGATGATGATGATGATGATGGTGGTGGTGGGAATGCGACGGCTCTGGCTGCTGCGACGACTTCGAAGGAAGGGGGCCTTTGGGGGACGGTGTGGTCGTCGGCATCAGCGAGATGGACCCCGGGTTCTTGCTTGCGGGGCTGGCAGACGCTGGGCTCGAGCTCGGATTCCCGTATCCATCACCATTGTTACCGATGGGTGAGTTGACCGGTGGTGGCGAGGAGGAGCTCGACGTCACAGGCTTCGGAGGAGTGACGGACGGCGGGGCCGGAGTGGTAGTGGTGGTAGGGGAACTCGGACCCCCGGCTGAAGAAGGCAGCGGGCTGGGCAAAGGAGTGGACGCGGAGCTGTTCGGAGAGGAGTCATGACTGGAAGCAGGCACGGAGCTTGACGGTGAGCTGGGCAAAGGAGTGGATACGGCGCTGTTCGGAGAGGAGCCAGCAGGCACGGGGCTTGGCGGCGAGCTGGGCAAAGGAGTGGATACGGTGCTGTTCGGAGAGGAGTCATGACTGGCAGCAGGCATGGGGCTGGATGAGGGATTGGCGGGGGAACTAGAAGGAGGCATCGAGCTCGAGCTCGTGCTCTGCGGGGGGGTCGACACCGGCACAGGGTTCCCGGATCCGGATACGCAGCCCGGGACGAGGTCAGCAGCGGTAGCCGGCGCGGGACCATTGGTCACCGCGACACAGCCCGGGAGGTTAGGCAAAAGGGCGTTCGGGGCAACCAGCTCTTTGGGGAACGGGTTTGGCGCTGCGCACGAGTTCATGTCTGCGTCCGACAGGAAGCGGCCCTCGTTCTGGAACACCGGACAGTCCTCGATCACCCCCGAGCTTGCCGTGCATGTCTTCACCGCGCGCGAAAGCACATCTTTGTCCCACCCATCAGCGAAGTCGCCGTGCAGCCCGAAGCCAGTCGGGTCGCCGTTCGCGAGCACGAACCGCCCGCCGTCGTTCAGATTGTAGAACGCCCCCGCGTTGAACCACACCTCGAAGAAGATAGACACGAGGTGGTGCGGGTGCGTGTACGGGCACTGGCCGGCATCAACACCATCCGGGTATGCCATGTGGGACTTGTGATCCGGCGAGTCCAGGTTTACACCATCCCAGCAGGCAGGGAAGAATATCTGTGCTCTGAGGGACCCCGGGCAATTCCCGTTTCCGACGAATCCTGACGTCTCCGGCCGATCCGGACCGTTGTAGTCGATGCTTATCGTGGTCGGTGTCAGCAGCAGCCGTTACGACGCGAGAAATGAACCGACCATTTCCAAGTGATGGCTTTAGCTTCGGGGGTGCCCTCCGGTTTGCTTCGGAGATATGGGTTCCCTACAAGCATACGCAAGCCATCCGGGAAGACTTCCACGGTTTCGTTGGCTGCGTTGCGCTGGAGATAGTACCTGGAGCACTAATTAAGGAAACTTCGCAGGGTGAGTCGCTTTGAAGACCCACACTATCATCCCTCCATGGGTGACAACCTGGAATGATCCATTCTTGTACTGATAGTACTAGAATCGGTAATAGTATTATTATTTGTGACACTTTACGTGCAAGCCGACTGCTACGTACCAACTCTGGAACCCAGTACGCAGATTTGTCGTCCCTGACCTTGCACGTCGTGCACTCGGAATTACGCAGGTCGTTGAACGTAGTACTCAACCCCATGGCTAATATGAGAGATCAGATAAACGCTTGCCGTTCGAATTTATACGAATGCGTACCGTTAGAGCCCATAATGGTGTGAGCATGGGAGCTCGCCTTGCCTGGGGAAACGATCGGGTCTACGCGAGAATCGAGGACCGGTTTGGCGCATGGTAAGCGAAAGAAGGCGTTAGAGGAGGGTAAAAGCAGAAGCCCTAGGGTTAAAAGAGAGACTATCATCTTGTACAAAAGAAAGAGAAAAAAAGAGTGACTAAAAGAGAGGAGGGAAGGGCGACAGAATTGAAGAATGCAGGACTCGTCAGAGAGGACTTTATGTGATTTGGGTCTGTGTCAAAGTATTTAATTGGGTGATCGTTGTGTGTTAAATCGCTTCAGTAGTTGGTGAACGCAGGATGTCATGCCCTTGGTCTACCTGGCAACGATCTCCGTGTCGCGAGGGGAAAGAAAAGAATAAACAAAGCCGACTCGCTGACAGTGTTTCTATCGCCGCATCTTCACCATTACCCCTAGATGATTTGGTTACAGAATCAGTAAGATACCACATCCCCACTGTCGTGTCAAACTACGGTCCAGGTCACCGAAGCCAAACAGACAGCCTTTTCAAAGTCTGTGCTCGGGTTCAACAGTGGCAGAAATGTAGGAAGTTTTACGATCTTCCGGTACTGCACATACTACGCGGACAACGGAACTGTTCGTAATATCGTGAACGTGCTGATAGGCGCCGTTCTCTTTCTGGAAGGCCGCTGTCAAAAACATCAGTAAAGTATGGCAAGCAGGAGCGAGCAGGTCCAAATTTCAATTTTCAATTTTCGGTAATGGGAATTCGAAACTCCGCAATCGCAGATCCGATATCCGATTCAGTAAGCCTTATTCCCGGTATCGCCACTAGGCTAAAATTCATATGGATTATGTAATTACGTAATCATTCTCAAATTTACCGTTTGTGCAAATCTCAGAGATTGGGATAGATCACTACTTTCCCGACACCCTTTGAGCCCAATAAAATTACACTATGTACAGTAGGTTCTGTAGATATGAGATCAGCAAACAAATGGAGGATCAATCGCTATTTGCGAAGGGAAAATACAGAACAAAGTCGGGTAGTGGTTTTTGAGACATTTCCATGTGTGCAGATCCCAACGATCCTCTAGAAAAAATTAACATCTGCCAAGCTTGGGTGTTAGAGAATATAAAGAAGACATCATTTGACGATTCTGGACTCACCAGACTGATGCGATCATCTTGTGGAAGCGAAAGACCTCAAATGTGCTCCAGAGCGTGACGCGGACGTGATGGATTTCGAACTCCTTTTGGAGACAGGTCGTTTGACAGGCTATTTGGCTGACGGCCCCAAAAGTAAGCTCACATCGACAATGCCATTGTAGCTGAGGCCCTTATCAGCTTCTGGACCGACCATTCCCCCCAACTTCCTTCCACCCAACTTCTGGACGCGCCTGGTGATACACCTGGTCTCTCTGAGCCCTGAAAAGGCCGGGTAGTTTTCACAGATTTCACTTAACTTACTTCCTAGATTCCCTGCGCTCGGCCGTGCTCGTGTGCTCGTGCCCACTCTCTACACTTTCCAAGCATCGCTTTCCCGCGCTTCGTCGCTTTCCCTGCGCTCTGTGCACGCTCGGTTTCTTGCTCGGTTTCCCACTTATTCCTGGACACTTCCCTACGCGTTTTAGCATTCCCCTTTTCCCCTGGTATCTAATGCACCCTTTCCTCAGATTCCCTGGCGTTTAGTCATGTAATTACAACTCTACACAGAAGTCAAGTAATAGTAGACTTTCCCCTTCAGATTTCGGGCGTTTTAGCTCAGTGAGCGCGCGGCACTCGCACGCGGTCTTAGCGACTGGAACCCGACGCGTTTCCGACCCCGGCGGCTACCTCTGCGAAGTTTCGCGCCGCGCGCAAGCGTGCGTGACCGTTTCCGATCACTTGCGACCACTCGACCCTCAGGCTCCATATAGCGTCTCCTGACCGAGCCGCACTCACGCGCGGCCTTAGCCCTTCGACACCGACTCATCTGCAATCTCTGCGGACCTGTCTATGACATCTCGTGCCCCGCGGAGGCCTGCGTGACCGCTAGCGATGCTTCAAACCCCCAAAATCCTGTGCACTTTCAGAGTATCACCGGCACTTTATTTCCAGCTCAACCATTCACAGCAGCACACACAAAAATGGTAGTTTAGATACCTGCTATTTCAACACCCTCTAATACAGTTAACTTCCCGTGTTTTTCGAGTTTGTTGTGTGAGTACTGCGCAAGTGCAATGTCAAATGCGGCCGCTTGCCGAATGCTGCCAATGGTGTGACTGTTCGTGACAAAATGTTGCACATGTGTGTGCAAACACGGATTCTTTCCGAACCCTCAAATAAAATAGAAACAAATACAAAAAAATCTTCAGTGGATGTAGAATACAATTGGCTATGAGGATGTACAATTTTTTAGTAACAAAGACGAGTTGTTGAAGCTCCAGAAGTCATTTAGTGTTTTTTTTGCAATGGGCCGTGCATGATAGTATTCCCGGGACTCTGGTGAATCATTTTCGTCCCCTATCGTGACTCGGTCACATCACTGCAGTAGTGAGGCGTCCGTGCGTCGTTTGAACTCAGGGTTGGCGGCCCTCCCTTTTTGTCCCGTGGCCCACCCCATACTGCCCGGAATTTTTTTGTTCAAGGTGCAAATGTTCCACATGATCTAATACCCAGTATATTTGCACACGCCGGTGGCCTGTTGGTCGCATGCCACTTCTCGTCGTTCTCATACTATCAGCTGCCTGTCAGTTGGGCCTCAAAGGCCTCAATGATGACAGCCACTCGCACTTGCAACCAGCCCCTGGGCCACTCAAACAGGCCACGCGTCCCACCCCGTGCTGCCTTTGTTCGCCACCATCCCATCTTCGTCGCAACGCACACAGTATTGTCCTCAATACCCATCCCTTAGAAGCTGTCAAGACGCTTCGCCCTCAAGTTCGCCCTCGTCGATCACCTTGGCCACGCCGCCTCTGTTGTCTCTGGTGAGGGAGCGGGACTTCCTATTGTTCTGTCTTACTAAATATTTGTCTCGGTCTGCGTGCCGTCGTTCGCCTCATTGGCCTCGGTCTCGCTATCTCTGAGTCTTTGGCCCCGGATATTCCTTCTAGTGAATGGCAAGGGTTTCTGAACCCGCACGGGTACAGCCCAAGGGTATAGGCGGGTACGGGTACACAGATCGCCGGACCGGCGTTGCTGCAACACGTCAGCATGTCCTAACAACCACCACGACGTGCTCAGCAACTTGTCGACTCGTTGTATTAGCCCTCAAACAAGCTAAGTATTGTTTTCCTTTTCATTTTCCTAACTAACTGCACTTTTTTTCTTCTTCTCTAGGTATCAAAACAGGCCTCCACCTTGCCGCGTGCAGGCCCGTTTGGCGCGCAAACATGGCGCCACGACGCTATGACACCCGGGCCCAACATGGCGCTGTGACATGGCGCCTTGGCGCTACAACGGCGACACGGCGCCATGGCGCTGCGACAGCGACAACGACATGGCGCTACAACACCGTCGCAGCGGCGTGGCGCTACAACAACGACGCGGCGGCGTGACGCTACGACAGCACCATGGCGCGGCGCCGCGACACCACGACAACCAATGCGGCGCGCTGTTATACCGATGCCGCGCCCTGGTCCTACAACACCGACGCCATGCGCTGGGCCTGCGGCGCTACGACACCGACGCTGGGGGCTGGGCCTGCGACACCGACATCGCGCTGCGGGACTACGACACGACACCGCACGCTGGGCCTGCGACACCGACATCGCGCCGGGACTACGACACAGACACCGCACGCTGTGACACCGACGTCGTGCGGCGGGACTACGACACGACACGACACGCTGGGCCTGCGACACCGACGTCACACGGCGGCACTACAACACCGACACCGCACGCTGCGACACCGACGTCGCGCGGCGGCGCCATGACACCAACACCAACGGCAGCGAGGTCCAAGGGTTCAGAGAGGCATAGGGAGGCCTTTGTAGCTTACAAGTAGTACAATGACTGTACACACGTTAACGAACAATAGAGTACTTTTGAGCACCACTAGCACTAGTACCACTAGTAGTATACCCCTGTGCAACCCTGCGGGTTTTTCATACCCGTATTACCCGCCAAACCCCTCACCCTGTACCCTTGTGGAGGGTCACGGGTTTAGACGGGTACGGGTACGGGTTGAAAGAATTTACCCCGGGGTTACCCGTGCTATTCACCAATTCCTTCACCATCTGTCTCTGTCCTTCATACCTGACTGCCTCGTTTCTGTTTCCATCCATTGTTTTTTGTTTCCCCATGCCACCTCTCCCTATCCCTCTTACATTACCTCCATTCCTACCTACTTGTCTGGGGTAGCTACGGTTTCACCTGTATATATGACTGGCCAATGGCATTGCTGTTTTCTCAAATGTTTTCTCCCTTTTAGCCTTTCGCTGTGCGATCGTCCCTGAAGTCAAGCCCAGGTTCTTGCCCCCGCTCCTGCCTTTGTCCATTCGCAATCATGCCGGATAGTACAGTAAATTTGGGAATGATTACGTAATTACATAATCCATAGCCTAGTGGCGATACCGGGAATAAGGCTTACTGAATCAGATATCGGATCTGCGATTGCGGAGTTTCGAATTCCCATTACCGAAAATTGAAAATTGAAATTTGGACCTGCTCGCTCCTGCTTGCCATAGTAAAGTGACTCAGTTTCAAGGACCCGGGACGTACCACGGCCTTGGATCTGGGGTGGATGCACTGTAAAGCCCGTTCCTCTGTGAGGCTCTGTCTCTGCTTCCAATCCAAGTACTGTGCCTGAAACGGTTTTTAATGAAATTTCTAAAAAAGGTATTATTTTCCGTGATGCGCCAACCACGTGTCCGCATAAACTTGGCCATAAATTACAGCAGGCTTGACAGCTGGTCGTAACTCCTCCACCAGAAGTCCCCATTCTGTCAAAGTTTTCCTCGTTGCTTGTTTTTAAAAATATATTTGAATTACCTGGATACAAGCCAGGGACCAGGACCGGTTTTAGCATGTCCCCTTCCCATTGCTTCACACAATGTGATTTTTTTTACCTGAAATTTTTGTACTAGTTTCTCTCTTGGTTTCTCTTGTTGTTCCTGTACAATAAGTATTAGTTTTTTTGATGACGAAACTGTACGAATCCGTCGTAGAACATATTTTGTAATATCTGAGAGATTCGCTTTCAATCGCTGGGGCGTGTGGTACGAACCTGCACGATGTCATGGTGTACTGAACCTTATCCTTGCTGGTCTTATGATCTTATCTTATTGATTTTCCCTTTTCAGATTCTGGGCCGTGATACTCCGCGTACCGCGTACTCACGAGTCACGTGCTCTGGTTTGCTAGTGTCCACCTTGTAATCTCCAGGCTCGCCAACTTGGTGTGTAGGCAAAAAGTCTACTTTCGTAGTTTTAGCTACCTCAGTTCCAAGTTACAGTAATCTGATAGCCCGGGACTCCTCTATGAAAGCTCCAACTTGGAGTTCTTCGACGGAATATTGTATGTCTGACAACCTCAGTCTTTTTGCCGCAGTAAGTTCAGGGAATGATGCATGATGCATGATGGCTCGTAATCATAATCAAGCTCAGGATGATCTGTTCCAAAACATCTAGCAGCGACAACTCGGAATGAAGAACCAACCAGAAACACACAAGGAAACACACGCCTTGACACACGCCCAAGCACATGCCATTGAGAATGAGCTGACCCAATCCTTGACTCAGATTATAACGACTCGTTACTCGCCGCAGCTTCAAGCTGTCATTCCGATGAGAAAACAGTCGGCTGAGACTCATATTTGAAATTCGAAATAGTTGAGATGTTGATGGACGTGACTTGGGACGCGAAGCACAATCCTGAATCTGTTTTTTTCGTGTGTCTTGTGAAGATGCGATTGCAAGATGGGAAGACGAAGACCCATTTGCGGATGACTTGCTGAGCTGATGCTCAATTTGACGGGCTACGTATAATGGCTCGGCGCATCAATCATCCATGCTCGGAGGGAGAATCACTGATCCCCTCAGAGATGCGCGGCAATGTACTTGTTCCCTTAGTGTTCTAGGCGGATGTTTTGCGGATGGCGTCTCAGCTGGGAGGAATCGTTTCCTAGTCCAGAGAGACATACTGTACTGTAGAAAGCCGCACAATCCGGCACATCCATACTCTCGCGCACCGTGCCGTATGCAGGGGGCAACATTTCGAACTAGCGGAACGCGGCCCCGTCATGGCGTTCCGCGGAACAACCAAAGCCAAGGCGCGCTCGGGCCTCTCACCACTGTCACAGGGCCATCATCGTGCCTCGAATCATTATGGTCGGGAGCGTACCGACGTTCAACAAATACGTCATGTTCTTGCCGGGGGTGTGAGTGTTCTAAAATTGGTCCAGCTCAATCCTGACATTTGATCGATGGTTTCAGGATGTTGGGGATCGAGTTGTAAAATGAGGCGCAGTCAGTGTATCCTCATTTCCATACCGCACCGTTACAGTGAGGAGCTCGCGACTCCCGTGCCGCCTGGCCACCTGACCTCTTTCACTGGCACTGAGACACGCGACCTCTCGATAGTCGCTACGTCGTCCCGAATTACTTCGAAGTTTCGGAGGAATTTGGTGTGTGTTTTATTATTTCTCATTTCTTGATTCGCTATGTGTTCAATAAACTCCATGAACGTGCATGAACCCCGATTCGGCAGTACAGATACCGTCATATTCCCGTCTCTTCGCGCATTTTCTGACAGTGCATAATGTGACGACCTATTGTTTTTATTCCCACAATGGGGATAGTTCGCTCGCGCCGAAGCAACATCATTGAGGTACCGTATCGTGACGACGCCATCTTATGCTTATGTCGGCCTACAGGCTACTGGTCGGTCCTTCCGGCAACCCAGATTGACCGCAAAGCCCGAGTCTCGTATTTAGGTTTACCTCTTAATCATGAGGAAGAGGTCGTCTCGTATTAGAACAAGCTATCAGAACAAAACCTGGGGGCACGGGACCGGGATGATGTTAATAGTTAATATCCCCGCGTGAAGGCCATCTTATCACCAATGTCACTTGATGAGCCCTAAGCACACTCTTCCGAGGGCATCACATTATGGCACGGTAGTACTTCAGGTCGCTACGCGATTGACAGTCCCCGTGTATGGGCGCTAGTGATAATTTAGACAGGATCACAGGTCGAGCGGTCGAGCATGATTGACACTCTGGGATACCAGTGGGATACAAAGGTTATGATATATTTCTATGACCAGTGACCAGCACATATTCTCGGGGAACCAGCAGTGGACACCACATCTTATCTATCTATCGTACAAGGTTTCAACTTATTCGACTGCACGCCTGCACCCTCACGCGAACACAGGGCCAGAGCCACCCACATACAGCAGGTTACAACTTTGTTTGCTTCTTACGTCAACACCATATACCCGAAAGAGAAGAGAAGAGGAAAAAAAAACCGGCACTGGCCGAAAGGGAAGTGAATGCAACATGATCAATGGGCGCCGCCAAGGGGAGTTTCGCGCGTTGTCAAGCTGCGCAGGGGAAAAGGGAAGTCTAGTTGGAAAAAAGGGCAGTCTCGGACTGCAGCCGAAAGGGAGGCATGATGGAAGATCGGAAGGGTGGAGGAAGCGAAGCGAAATGATGCTGTAATCAGACGGAGAGGAGCCAGTCCTGACCGCGCATAGCACGATGACTACGCCTGTTCACCCCGGAAACTGCCTCGGGCGCGCGCGCTGCGAGGTCTTCGTCCGACGACCTGCGCGAGGCTGCAGCTGGTACAGCCGGGGACGAGATCGGTGGAACTGGCGGGGCCGGGGCCGTTGGTCACCGCGACGCAACCTGGGAGGTTCGGTATGGGGCCGGAGACATTCTCCTGGAGCGGGTTGGACGCAGCGCACGAGTTCATGTCTGCGTTCGAGACGAAGCGACCCTCGTCCCGGAACACGGGGCAGTTCTCGATCACCCCCGAGCCATCTGTGCACGTCTGCACCGCGCGCGAGAGCACGCTGCGGTCCCATCCGTTGAGGAAGTCGCCATGCAGCCCGTAGCCAGTGGGGTCGCCGTTCGCGAGCACAAACCGCCCGCCGTCGTTTAGGTTGTTGAATTGCGCCACATTGAACCACACCTCGAAGAAGATGGATACGAGGCGGTGTGGATGCGTGGGTGGGCACTGGCCGCTATCGACGCGATCCGGGTACGCCATGTGGGACTTGTGATCCGGCGAGTCGAGGTTCACACCATCCCAGCAGGCAGGGAAGAACACCTGTGCTCTGAGACCGTTCGGGCAATTCGTGTTTCCGAATCCTGGGGTGTCCGGCTGACCCGGGCCGTTGAAGTTGATGCTAATATTGTCATTTTGTTTCGTATCAGCTTTCCACCCAAAGAAAGGAAGAAGCTGACCAATTCCAAGAGATGGCTTTCGATTCGGGGGTGCCCGCGAAGCTTCGGGAATATGGGTTTCCTGTGAACATACGAAGGCCATCTGGGAAGGCTTCCACGGTCTCGTCCGCAGCGTTGCGCTGGAGATAGTATCTGCAACACTAATAAAGGAACATTCGCAGTTTAAGACGCCTTGGAGACCTACACGACCATTCCTCCATGGTCGACCGCCTGGAATCCTTTTCCGTTCTGATAGTACTGAAGATAGTTATTCAGTTGCTATGTCCGTGGGCATTTACATCCTGTCCTGCTACGCACCAGCCCAGGAATCCAATACGCAGACCTGTCATCCCTGACCATGCACGTCGTGCATTGGGAACTGCGCAGGTCTCCAAACTGGGTATTGAACCCAATAGCTAGTACAGGGGGTCAGGTTGGACCGTCGTTGTTGTCTCACGAGGAGTGCGCGCACCGTTAGAACCCATGATCGTATGAGCATGGCTGCTTGCCTTGCCAGGAGAAATGATCGGGTCAATGCGAGAGTTGACGACCGGTATAGCGCAAGGCAAACGCCAGAAAGCATGAGCAGAAGGGACAAGAAGGAGTCCGGCGGCGAAGAAAGAAAGGCGCATCTTGTCGCAAAACGCGAAGAGAAACGGGTGCTCGAAACTGAGGAGTGAAAAGCACCTGTGGATGCTGGCATTCTGATTAAACACTAGATGCCTTTATACTGCGCGGAGATGGTAGCAGATTATTATCTGGGGGACTTTTTCATCCCGGCGGTTAGAAAGCTATCCAAGTTTCAGGTTACTAGATCTGAACATACCTCTTTGGCACGCGCCACAACAATCTACAGCTATTTCTCGTGAGGAAGGCAGAAAGTACGAAAGTGACGTTGGCTCTTGCCGCGCGCTCTCTCTATCGCCGTCTTTTCGCCTACTCGGGATAATTTGGCATGCCCACACCCCTCTACGCTTCGTAGCGTCACCAAGCTGACGACCTCCAGGGGCGCTCAAGCTCAACCATGGGAACGCGGCAAGCTTTCCTGCTCTCAGGAAGTAATGAAGATACGACAGGTCGAAAGTTCCATGAGATCCAAGCCATATGTATTACCTTGACGGGATATGCAAAGTCGCACGATCTAGACTTCTGTCAATTCGTCCAGTTCGAAGGGAGCGACGTAACGCCGTTTATAATTAACTTGGTCGTGGGGGCGTGGTAACCTACCACCAGCTCATTTGCCATGATCTAGGATCTGTGATTATGTTTTCAGTGGCAAGTTCGAGTTGGTACTCCGCAGGTCGATAACACCTTAAACTTCTGTGATTCCAATTTTGATTCCAATCGACGCTTCAGATGTGTTCATTCGATTATCTTGTTCTTGTTTTCTCGGAGATCAGCGGGACGCGACAGCTCCACATCCAGGTCCTCTTACAACCAGTGGCGTTGACGCCTCTGTTTCGTTCAAGTTTGTATGGAAATAAATAAATGAATGTCTTACCCAAGGTCTTACTAGAAGCGAAGCCTTGCTAGAAGCCCTGATGACTCCTATTCGATCCTTGATGACCTGTTCTACTTGATTGATTCGTGAAGGGTCATGACCATGGTGGTGAATTGAAAGAAACCAGCGGCATATGTTTTTTTTTTCTGATATTTGCCACGTGCGTAGCTGTTGTCATGTGATTTCACCGGGTCTGCTATCCGGGTTTGGCGGCGCGTGCCCATCGGACATTTGCTTGACTCCTTTCTCTGTTCGGCTTTTATTTCTCTCTCTTCGTTCAACATACAGCTTCCCTGTCGACTCTAGACACGTGAGGAACATATACGACTAGAAACCCCTTACAGCGCGTCACGCTGCATCAGTACACCAGTTCTTGTTGACAGTGGCTATTGAACTTGCGGTCAACAATGCCCAGTGACTCTTTCATACACTCAGTAGCTGGCGCCACCGGCGGCATTCTGGCAATGACAGGCGACGTAGTAAGGGTTTTTTTCGCTATGTCCGCGGACATTGGGCACTCATCCACGTGTCTCATAGCCCGTTAGTCTTCCTCTCGACACGAGCCGCCAATGAGACCAAAGAAAACAAGGTGAGCTTCGATTTTTGATGAGTGACGCCACACTTCGTCGATGGGTTGTTGCTGTTCCTCGTTTTCTGATCTTACCTACAGTCAACGTATCGGGTGGTGGCTGATGTCTTGAAGCGGGAGGGCTTCTTTGGACTATACAATGGACTGAACTCAAGCCTTCTAGGTATCGCTATAACCAACGGGTGCGTCACCCCATTTTCGTGATCCGCATCCATGTATTCACACGCCGCTGCATTGATCAAGCGTGTATTATTACTTTTACGAGAGCTCCAAAGGAGTTATCGTAAGATCTCGGAGTGGCTCTAAAGCCCTCTCAACCCTCGAATCCATGCTTGCAGGGCTTATCGCTGGTTGGCCCTTCTTGATCATGTGCCATCTTTTCTTGACAAAAAAAATACATAGGTTCCGCGACAACCGTCATCTCTAACCCCGTCTGGGTGATTCAAACAGCGCAAACTATCCGTGGAATGGATGCGGGCTCTGCAGAAGCTGTTGTACCTCAGCCACAGAAGCGCCTCGGCGTCTTTGAGACCGCCGCACGACTCTTGCAGACCGGCGGGCCTGCCGTATTCTTCCGTGGTCTTGGTCCTGCACTAGTGCTCGTAGCGAACCCAGTTCTTCAGTACACCGTTTTTGAGCAGTTCAAGAATGCGCTCGTGCGCCGTCGTAGCAAGGCCGGGCGCGTTGGCGAGCTGCTCACAGACTGGGACTTTTTCTTGCTCGGCGCTATTTCGAAGCTCAGTGAGCCATTTAGTCCAAACAGGAGTCATGCGATGGTTTGATGATAAGCCACGTGATTGAATAGTCGCAACTGGGGTGACATACCCGTATATGTACGTCGGTGCTTCCGTGCCGTAACGGTTTGGGAGAAGTTCTGTTTGACACCCACTTTTGTAGCGTCGTTAAGTCACGCCTACAGGCTGGCCATGCAGCGGCAGCCAGCTATCGCTCTGCGTTGCACGGTCTACGCACAATAATCGCTCAGGAGGGCGTGAGTGGGATATACAAGGGTGCAGGATCCAAACTCCTCCAAAGCGTGCTGACTGCCGCCATCCTGTTTGCGAGCCAGAGACGTATCTATGAACTGACAAAGGTGACATTCCTGTTCCTGTGTCACGGTTCGGTTTACTTACTCCGGATACAGTTAATCGTGCCAGTGACGGCTAAGTGATCTGTTTCGACTGCGTAGTTCGAAGACAGACGTCAGTTATTAATAAACGTACAGTCGTTACCGGCGGCGTAGGAGCTTTGTCTTTGTGCAATGAATTGTAACGCCTCCATTCATCCGAGGTTTCTACGGCGACTACTCACGTTACCGTGGAACTTCCAATGTTCAGCCTATGAGGCCTATGAGGTTCCCACCCGGTTTGCAATCCACGGTGAACTGCGGTCCTGACTCAATTTCCGCAACATTTCATACCGAAGTACCAAAACGTATCTTGATGTCATCTGTGAGCCACAACATACCGTCCCAAGTATCCTTTTGTTATGACATTGAATAATGACCCTCGGGACCATAAAGTGTTTCTATTCTGACTTGTAATATCGTTGGTTCACAGCCAGCGCGATGGCGACCTACGTACAATGACGGCTCTCTGTGCGGAACTCTTGGAGCAAATTTTCCGAAGGCTGAAGAAAAGGCA
Source organism: Lactarius sanguifluus (assembly GCA_021527775.1). NCBI lineage: Eukaryota > Fungi > Basidiomycota > Agaricomycetes > Russulales > Russulaceae > Lactarius > Lactarius sanguifluus. Next base: position 211,614 of record JAKEYF010000020.1, on the reverse strand, counting down.
AGATTACCCCATCGAAAACGTTATCAGCCCCCCAAAATTGTGAACAGTCTCCGAGATCCTCGGCCGCAATCTGGGGTAGTTTACCGGTATAGAAGATTGCATCATAAACCACATCTGCACTTGATGATAATCGTCACTGGATTTCGTTACTCTCCACTTATGCCACTCGTGATCTCCCTGTTGGACTTCTCCAGAAGATCGTTGAGCTCTGGACCACATCATACTCTCGTTCCTTTTTCCACTTATCTCCGGTGGTGGCTACCTGTCATTTTTCTGTGCTGTCATTGCCACAAGCGCTTAGCTACTACTTGTAGAACTCGGGGCCAATTGCCGCCACTGCGTTGGGATGGGGTTGCAGCTTTTGGAATGCTATGACCCGGCCGTCATGGACGTTGACCAGTTGACTTTCTGTCGTCCGCCCAGGATTTGTGTGATGGTGCTACTGGCAGTTCTTCAGAGACGCGTCAATGATGTCATTGCTCCGAGTCGACGTACTCTATCCAGCGCTCCGGGAAGCGCGAGAACACCCCTGCAGGCCCAATCATAAGTGGTGCGTACTATAACCAATGCTGCTCTCCCTACTACCCATTCATAGCCTTTGGTATGAGCGTTGTCCTCCTATTCTCCATGATGACTTACTCGAGGGACGGTCGCTCACACGCCACATCGCACGACACCATCGCCAAGTTTGTTTGCCTGCTCTTACACGGCATCGCACATCCGTACATACTTTCTCATCGATGTCCTGAATCAGATCCCCCACGCTCGAGAATGGCACGAGCCGCCGGAGCCGCGGATGTAGGATGCCGTATCTCGCAAACTCCGTAGCGAAGGTGGTATCATACTGCTTCATCACGCCTGTTTGCGGGCGGTGATCCCAGTATTGGCGCACTTGGTGATTCGCCGACCTTGCACCCCAACGTCGACGCGGCACGAACGGTCCGCATTGCGTCTTCCTGCGCTGCCCAGCAAAAAGAAAGCAGGGCTTTCGGCGAGTATACCGGCAGCCCGACAAACGACAGACGAGGACCTTAATGCGGCCCTTCGCGTGGAGATTACCCAGTCTGCGAACCTTTCGGCTCCATCGATCCTACCGGACGGACCTACTCGCTCGGCTGCCTACAATCGATGCGCTGGAGCTACACGTTGATGCAATGGAGATCCGGCTCCGCATGGGAGGAAAACCGCACGCCGGCGGTCTTTGTGTCGTGGGAGTTGCGCATCTTGTAGCCCCAGCCCATATTCTGAAGTCATCGCCGAAATTGGGACGTAGTCTCGTTTCTCGATCGCGTGCCACTGGGTGCTGGGCTCCACCTCGGCGTGGAGCTGTCGGTCCCACGGCTTTGGTAGAAATACCACTAAAACTGCCCGGGGGATTGATAACGTTATTGGGAGGCGGTCACTGGACAAACCATGGTGGGTGAATGGCTTGTTCGGGTTCCTTCCGGGCACCACTCGGGAATCGAGTCTCGTAATAGCATGCGCCATACCGTGACTTCCCATACTGTGTAGGCCGCTATTGAGTTGCTTATGCTATGCTATGATACTTGGTGTATGTGCGCTGTTTATGCTGTCGCGTACCACTACATATTCTCCCACTCCTTCCACGTCCGTTAATTGCGTTAGTAAATTGAGTTCGTCGAGGCAGCTATACGGTAGTGCATCGGACCGGCAAAGACCGACGACCTTCGATCGCTCTAATCGCTCTAATCGATATCACGTTAGGTCCACCAGACCAAAAACTAGTTTGCGCGATTGTATTGCCAACCCCGCAAACTTGTTTTTGGTGATGAGTTCATGGAGCAGCTGACCCCCATCCGTCTCACGGAAAGTAGATTGACCATCCATACTGCGCGTAACTTCGCTTCTCAATTCTCATGAGCAACTTGAATATCTGAGGCCGAACGTTTTAGAAGCACCCTTAAAGACCTTCCTGAGTTGATGCCCTGGAGGCAAAGGGATCACCGACAAACCAGGTTTAGTGCTCGATGCACCACTTACTCTCCAGTCTTTAAGTAGACTTTTACAGCACAACCTATAGTACCGATTCACGGGGGCCAGAAATCTATTGTCGTCCGCGTGCGCCTCACCCGCGTCTACTGTCACTAGCATGCACTGACAGTAACGCTCAGGTCGGATAACATCTTTCCATAGGCCTCGAAAGCACTTGTCTGGGGTTGGCCAAGCCAAAACTTTTATGGAGCTCCGAGTTTATACTCGTAAAGACCAGCGTCATGATCGGTTGTACTGTTCTCAACTCGATGGACTTCCGTGGCGCTATTTCCATTCTCATTGATCTCACGAGGTCGCACTCCCTCTGCCCCATTAGTAATTCAGAACGTTAGCTCAGTCAACAATGCGTTGAGCAATACCCTTCACCCTATTCCTTCTCGATACTTCCGTCACCTTAAGATATGTCTGGAGAGGGAGACGCAGTGATACCTTCAACGTTGCAAGGTCAGATACATACTCTCCAATGATTTACGCTCTAGATGCCGCACATGCGGAAATATATAGACTGCACCTTAAGTTATGAGCTTAGATCTGAGCACGTTCACCTATCTCCTTCGTGTTACTCAACCCATGACTTGCGTTTCCGCAAGGAGCGAAAGACTTGCAGCTATATCACAATTGGTCCACTGGATACTAGTACCTATTTCTCTACTACTTTGTCACCAGTCATTGAAGCTGCAGATAAATTAAAACGCGTTCATCTCCTCCATGGGATTAGGGAAGGTGGGCTTGGCCTGTAGACCAGCGATAAAACTGTAGAGATGAAGACGCCGTTTTTCAGTTGGGGTAGTGGGAAGGTATATAGACCTGGGTAACTCACAGCCGCCCACACCTCACGCGTCACGTCTCGGCGGCATGCACGCCCCACCGACCTCAACGCTTGACAAGACGCTTTGCCATCCCCCACTGAGGGATGGGGGAAACTCAAGATTTAAGGGAAGGACATCGGGAAGAGGAGAGAATTGGACGCCCACATAGGGCTAATTGCCCTCGCGCGCATACAAATAGATTTAAAAAAAAACTCACAGCTGCACCCGATGCCAGTCCGACCCTCTGCTTGAGCGCGCTGTGCGACCTCCTACGCGAAATACGGCTCGCGATTATTGGGGTTTTGAAGGGCCTTACGGGGCCATGTTGGTGTTGCCTACGATCGAGGAGCTGGAACCAGTCCACTGGATAGATGTCGGATAGCTTGAGGTCCGCATGGGAGGAAAACAATTCGCCGGCGACCTTAGGATAAAATGCAATGGCCCGGATATCCGTTGCGCAAAAGAGAACGGGGAACCTTGCGACGAAAAGTGATATTTGTATCGCTGGACGCGGTTCTCGCAAGGGTTCTCGCGTCCGCGTGGTAGGCTCGGATGTGTGTCGGGCGCCATTGATAGGCCGCGGCGCGCGTCACAGTTTCACCAACAACGCCGACAGTGTCTATCATATTTTCTTGTTTTGATTTGTTGTTTTTTTTTTTTTTAAATTTGACTCTATAGGACAGACCACGTTTCTCCCATAGACACCAGTCACTACTGGCACTTTCTCTACCAACACACTGTGACACTTAAGCAACTTTTAAAGGTTGCTCGTTGATTGACCGACTCAGACGACGCGACAACGGGTGAGCAAGCGCGTGAAACGAAGGTCTTGCGATAACTGACCCGGTCATCGCTGCATCACCACAGAACCACTCTCATACACAGCACACTCATCGACTTCTCGTTTATAATACTATCACGCAAGAGGGGATATAACTTGAAGATTCCCCGAAGCTTTGCGGGAACTGCCCTAACGGTCCCCGGTCACCACTGGATCAGTGTCTTACACAGTACGCTCATGGGCACTCGGGTACGAGGCGACTCTCAGACATTCTTTACACCGATGAACATGGGTCAAGACTCTCCCAAATTGTTATCCTCGTCGCGTCCTTCCTGCGCTGCTCGATCGCACACACTCCCTGTGGAACTCCTCGCCCACATCTTTACCTTCTGCACAGAGGCGCCCGACAGTCCACCTCTCCCATATCCTGCCTGGTTGCCTATCACCCATGTCTGTCACCATTGGCGTACAATTTCGCTTAACCATGCCCCACTATGGGCTTCTATCACCTGTGGATTGTCATTACGTTGGGTCAAGGCCTTCATGGAGCGCTCCCGAACAATGCTGATGGACTTCGACATTCACGTTGACCCTCTATGGGCATATACCAGGAACAATAATGCTGGTCTCTATCATGACGATATTATCCAACTTCTCGCAGATTTCACGCGAGTCCGCTCTCTCCGCCTTACAGGAAGTCGCCGTACTATCCTCCCCATCGTAGATTCGCTCCGCAGCTCATTACCCATTCAGAGCCTTTCCTTCTGCCTTCACGATCACGGAGAGAAATTCGTCCTTTCTGACGATCTGTTTGGGGGAAAGGCTCCGATTCCGCCGGCCTACAGTTCATTGGAAATGGCGCCATTGTCGCGCCTCATCTGGCTCCTCCGCGGTGTCACCCATTTCACGAGTACAGAGACAATGCTCTCTGAACTTCTCGACGTCCTCCGTCAGATGTCCGCACTTACGTATTTTGAGTTTCGACCTGGTTACCTGTGCTGGAGAACATCAGACGTGGACTGAACTACGCTCCTCGCCGATTCAAATGCCACAACTCAGGAACTTGGTTGTCCGTCCGACGGGTCCTACGCACTTTAGACTGCTGAATCAGCTGCTTTTGTTGCATGCGGGTGCGAAGAGGCGGCTGGAGTTAGGCGCACAAGGGTCTTACGATTGGATCGTTAATGAGGGATTGCATGGATGGCCTCTCGTCGGTCGTCGAAGCTGTGAACGGATTTCAGCATATCCATCTTTCAGGAGGGCGTAAGGAAGGCTGGTTTCGCATATGGACTGGGGGCGCGGCTACGACCTGGGAAGACGCCGAGTTCTGTCTCTGTGCCGAATGGACTGAGGTCCCTAAATATCAAAGATATCTTCATGGAAATGTATCGGCGTCCCACTTGATCGCATTGTGTGACGTGCTAGGCGCAGCACGGGTGCACAGGCTCGTGATCAATTCACCCTCTCTCGGCATGTCGAAGTCATATTGGTGGGAGCTACTGGAGACACTTCCTGGAGTCGAAGAGTTGGAACTAAATTCCACCAGCGTGGACGCATTAGGTAGTGCGTGGATGGAAAACACGGCAAAACGGGCAAGAAAGGCCCCCGCTGTGTTGCCCGTACTGCGGAAAGTACGGATTCTGGCCTCCGAGTTCGATCAGCCATCACATCAGTACGCAATAATCGGGGACATCCCCGCACGCAGGATCGTGCGGCTCCCGAACTCTACCGAGGGCGATATCACATCGTCCCCAGAGGCCATATCTGCGGAGAAGGAGCTCGAGGGCATGTCAAGTGGATTGTTGAGGTTGTTGCGGGGTATAGGTAGAGATCTAAATGCGGATTCAGAAAAGGGGAAAGGAAAGAAAGGACGGCGGGGATGATGGGATGGTCCACACACGCATATAACTTGTACCATGCTAGTCGTTGTAATTTAGTTGTCAACGCGTTTAATTTCTCACCAGCCAACCGTAGAAAGCACACTCGCGGACGCCGAGCACCGATTCGGACAAGAGGCCATCAAAAGAATCCCTCTTAGCGGCGATGGGGTCATCGAGGCCTTCGCAAGGTGCACGAGGTTGCTGTTTTGGATTCGCTACGCAACACCCAATTGTACCCACACTCTATTCTTCAAGGGGCTCCCCCTCCCGTCCCATCACCCTCCAGAGCGGTCTGTTTTGGCGGACGTGCGCCCATCCACAAGTAGAATTCATTGGGATCTCCATCGTTGCACTATGGGGTATCGCCAGCTTAACGTCTAGCAAGAAGATGTCACTACCAAGATTTGCTCAACGCTGCGTCAGGTAAGGTGCCTGCGCTCCAAATATTCAGGCTGCGGCACGAGGCACTAGAAAGGTAAGCAGGATGCAGACCGCTCGACCCTCCAGTTGAGATGCTGCACCTCATGCACTTTGAAATCCAAGGACGGCCACCTGTCTTCATCTCGACTCACGACTTGCGTCACCGTAAAGTTGGAGTTACAAGGGGCCTTGGGACCCGCCTGCAACGGCGGGCTCCGATACGGTCTTCCCACCCACCTTCCCTGGTAGTTCTGCAATGTATTACCGCCGGGGAGCACCTTAGCGTTACAACCCCATCTTAGTGTAGCTTGTTCACGCTGCGTCCGGTCTGGGCCAACGGCCTACCAGCCGGGATATAAATGGATCCAAAAAAAAAAAAAAAAAAAAAAAGGGGCCTTGGGAGGTCCGCGAATCACTGGGTTTATACTTCGTTGTCAGTCGCAGGCAGGTTAAAGCACATTCACCTTTTTAGCAGGAGCGAGTTAGGCTTCAGCGTATGTAATATTGGCAAGACTGAAGACGCCGTTTGTTGTTTGGAGTAAGCAAAGGACATATGGATCCTGAATGATGCACTACTACCTCCAATCCCCGAGACCAGACTAGTCCTTCACTTAACTGCACCGTACGACCTCCTCCGTGCAACGTGGGCGTGCAAGCTCGCTTTGGACGTACGCATTTCGAGTAGCCTCACAGGTCATTCTGGTATTATCGATCGAGGAGCCGGAATTCGACGCCTGTGACGTGGAGAGCTTTGGGATACACGTAGTAGGGAACGGTACGCCAGCGGCCTCACCACCAGTACTGCAGTATTGTTCGTTGCGTAGAGGAAAGTGGGATATATGTATCGCTGCATGCGTTTCTGGCCGGTCTAAGACACAGTACTAAGAAGGCACAGGCGGAGCCTTCAATGGTCTTTGAGCGGCTCATGCTCATTCTTCTCTTGCGTGCTGTCTTTTCTAGCTGGTCTAGGGAACCAGAATTCTTTTATTTTTCGCTCGACCACCGCACCCTGTTGATTAAGGATCGGTGATGGGCCGGGGATTTTGTCCGGTCCTCCTCGGCTTGCACCAGGGCCTGCGCGCCCGGCAACTCACGTCACAAGAACCCCGCGCCCGTTTCTCATCGCGGCCACATCGAGCTCATCAAGTGTCTCGCGCTTTCGCCCAATCTCTGCTCGTTTTTTTCTTCGCATACCATTGGATATTCGCCATCTCGTAGTATCCGCTAGGACTCTCTCTCCCCCTTATCGCTGATTCATAGGGACATGCCTTTTCGCCAACTTCCCATGATGAGCGCCGTTTTTCTTCCCTTTCCTCTTCACCCGGCGTCGCACGGAACTCGTTCCCATGAGAGCTAAGCGCTAAGCAGCGACCCGCAAAGATCGTGTCCAAGTCCGCACAGTAGACTCGGACGTGTCGGTTACCGTTAACAGGCGTATGTTGTGCACAAGAGGCACATTTATAAACGTGCATGTACCCCAGCTCACTGCACCATCTCATAGCTATCGAATAACGCCGACGGTGCGTGCCATCTATTTTCTTGCGCAACTGTGAAAGAGTCATCAATCTGGTCATGTGATGGCTGGCGTCGTTGCCCCTTTTCTGATCCATCGTCTTTGCCCCTTTCTCTCTTTCTTCCAGTCAAGAAACTCTTAAAGGTTGATTGATGATCAGTGGAGGCCCACCCAACAACCAGCATTGAATCACTCTCTTACTCATACGCAGTACGTTCGTCAACTCTTGGGTACGACACGGCGATTGAAATTGCTTTCGTAGACAACTATCGATGAACATGAACCCGGGTCAAGACTCTCCAAGCTTGTCAAGCCCGTCGCGTCCTTCCTGCGCCGCCAACTTGAACGCACTCCCTGTAGAACTCCTCGCATACATCTTCACCTTCTGCACAGAGGTGTCCGACAATCCACATCTCCGGTATCCTGCCTGGCTACCTATCACCCTTGTCTGCCGTTATTGGCGCACAACTGCGCTTAGCCATGCTCCACTATGGACTTCTATCACCTGTGGATTGTCATTACGTTGGATTAAGACTTTCATGGAGCGCTCCCGACCAATGCTGACGAACTTCGACGTCCAAATTGCTCCTTTAGGATATTTATCAGATGTGTGGATAAATGCCAAGGCCTACCATCAGGAAGATATTGTCCTACTCCTCTCAGATTTCACGCGAATCGGCTCCCTTTGCCTTACAGGAACTCACAGTACCATCCGCCCCATCATTGATTCGCTCTGTCGATCTCTACCCGTTCATACCCTTTCCTTACGCCTTGAGGACAACTTGAACCGGGAAAGGAACCGTTTCATCCTCCCTGATGATCTGTTTGGGGGAAAGGCATCGATTCGCTACCTCCAGTTCACCGCGGGTTGCCAAATTGTCGCGCCACACTGGCTCCTCCACAGTGTCACCCATTTCACAAGCGCAGAGACAATCTCGCCCTCTGAACTTCTCGATGCCCTCCGTCAGATGCCCGCACTTACGTATCTAGAGTTTCATCCTCTTTCTTTCTTATGGAGCAACTTAGACCTGGACAAACTGCGCGCCTCACCGATCTATATGCCACACCTTATGAACGTGATCGCCCACACAAGTTTTTGTCCTGATACTGTTATCTTTCTGAATCAGTTGCTTTCTTTACGTCCGGGTGCAAAGAGGCGACTGGAACTACATCTCTCTGAGTTTTGCGACTGGATCGGTCATAACGATTGGATCGAAGGTCTTTCACCAATCCTCGAAGGTGCGGGCGGGTTCCAGAACATCCATTTCTCAGGAGAGCAGAAGGAAGGCTGGTTTCGCTTGTGGACCGGGAGCGCGGCTACTGTCTGGGAGGATGCCAAGTTCTGTATCTTTGCGGAATGGAGGCAGCTTGGAGGAGCATACACGAGAAGTGACTCGTCGTCGCGCTTCGTCGCGCTAGGTGTGGCCCAGGCGCGCAAGCTAGTGATCGATTTACCCTCCCCCCATCCGGAGAAGTTCTGGTATAGAAAAAAAGACCTGTCGTTGTCATATTGGTGGCAGCCGCTGGAGAAGCTTCCCGGAATCGAAGAGTTGGAACTGCGTTCCACCGTTGTACGTAGAATTGCCGGCGCATGGGAGGTAAGTAAGGCCCCTGCTGTGCTGCCGGCATTGCGGAGAGTACGGATCGTGGCACCCGAGCTCGATCTACTATCGCCTCAGTACGCAATAATTGGGGACCTCCGCCCCCGCAGGATAATACGGCTCCCAAACTGTACCGAGGACGATGTCACGCTGTTCCCGGAGGTGGTATCTGTGGAGAAGGAGATCGAGAACGTATCGAGCGGGTTGCTAACGTTGTTGCAAGGCTTAGCCGGGTGACGAGGGATGTCGGGATGGTTGCTGTATACATGGCACGCTTGCCGCTATATAATACAGTAGACGTCAGCGTGTCTTCAAATTTTGACACTCCATGTAAGTTACTGTCATCGGGAAAACCCTACCCTGCTAATTAGCACTAATTAGTGCTAATTAGCACATAAGCGCCCATTTGCCGTTTTAACTATCCCCCCCGTCAATTAATGCTAAATTGTAGCTAAGTTTGAGCTAATCAGCAGACACTTTAAATTTAACATTAAAATTGGTGATCATTTGGCCAAAAATTACGGCTAAAGTAGGCTAAACAAGTAGCTAAGAAATGACTAAACGAGGCTAAATGAGGTATACTGTAATCTTGGGTATAAAGGCTACGAGACGCCAGTGATAAGTTTCAATGCCGGAACTGTAACAATGATTAAGCACTTACTAGATTGCATGGGCTCCACTGACGTTGCTGTGGTCATATTTGCTGGGGTCATCGTTGCGCCACCATGGTCGTCCTCATTGTCGTCGTGGATGCACTCACTGTTGCTCCGGTGTGGTGGTCTCCATGGTCACCTTGCTGTCATCACAGCTACCTTACCGCCGTCGTTACTTGCAATACGCCCTGCTGTGGCTGCATCATTTCGTGGGTGTGTAGAACTCACTTCAGCCCCCAGCGGCGGTGGCAGTGACGTGGACTGAGGTCCACCTGGGGCAATGACTTTGGTGGTGACGACGTCAATGGTAGGTGTTGTGCTATGCCAACGTGCACTGTCAGTACGTCATAAGCTGAACCAGATGACAACCATACTCACTTTCTTTTTTTTTTGGGGGGGGGAGTAGGGCTTTGTGGGTAGCAACGCTGGTCGAGTCCTCCAAATATGTGCGGCGCGCACACACTGGTTCATAAAAGAGTAATAGCTGCAAATTAGTGGAGTGTGCAAGGGGCGAGTGTGTTCAAGAAATTGCAGACTTACAACCAGTTTTGACAACGTGGCGATGATGACTGGGTGGGCAGTACATTGAAGGGTGTGCTGTGGGCAGACAGCTCCGGTCAGGGGTGCAGCAGCTATGTATAAGTGCGTGCGATCACGGTCAGTCATTGCAGCTACATTAAATAAAAACTTACTTATTTTTCCCCCTGGGCTTGCACGTCAGTGGCAGCGGTGTCCTTGGTTGCCTTGGGTCAGTATGAATAGGTGTTTGATGAGGCCGCTAGGGTGCTGAGTTTGCTGCCTTGAATGACAAGTAGACGGAGCGGAGGCGACAATGGGACATAAACATGCATGAACAGCTGGGATAGAGAGGAACTGATGTGACGTGGATGGCAACACGCGGGGGGGGAAAAAGCTGCCCATGGAAAATATTCCCACGATCGAATCAACCGCGACTCGTTTTTTTTGTTAAGTCACCCAGTATTTCCTCATCAGCACATATTACACCTGCACGCAGCGCCGAAGCCGACTAGCTACGTCGAGTTCCTTCTTTGGCGCCGTCGTGCTCGCCGTCTTCTTGCTGTCGTGGGGCGTGCAACGATGCGGACAACTACAGCCTGAGGCTCACTACTTTAATGACTGCGAGGAATGACCGCGAGGATGACTCGGTCACGCACAATTCCGACGGTGACGACTCTGATACCGTCGCTCAGAGGCACTCTACGTGCGGTCTCGACGGTGCCGCTGCCGGGGTACTCCTCCACTGTGCACCACACACGACCTCAATTTGTGACCTAATGATTCACTCGGTTTGCTAATGGCCATCACTCGACAGTGTTAACCGCGCGAACACGGGGCCCTAATGCAGACATCTTTCGAGGAGACTCGAGATTCTCATGGAGGCCGCTGCTGTAAGAGAGGGACGACTGCCACGGTATCGCAGCAAACGTCATGTTGGTGAGTTGGCTTTGATGTCGCACTCGATATGGACACGCTGAAGGGTGTCATCGTTGACCACAGACTACTGATGCAAAGCATGCTTCAGCGCGAGTAGATGCGGGTATGACCCATGGGCTGGTCGCAGACAGTAATTCAGCTATGTGGAACCAAGGGAGCTACAAGGGTAAGGCAGCTCTGCGTTCTCTCCCTTGGCATCGAACAGTGGCGAAGAGTCCGTCAATTTACTTACCGTGGTCTTCGGCAGAGTCTGCGGCTCACCTCCACAACGCCGCGTATGACCCCAACCCCGACCAATTCACTGCCACATGATGCCACGGCATATGACCCCGATCCCAACCACCACCATTACACCACCACCACTGAGGTACTCCACCAATGCAAGATGAAGCCTGTGCGAATCGCGATGGCGGTGACTACGACAACGACCGCGACACCAACGATGGCGAGGCGACAATAGCAAAAATGAGAAGAGCCCACGGCGAAGCGACGAAGACAGCTGCTACCACGACCACGACAGCGATGAAGACAATGCGACAACATCGGTGACAACAACGACGCGACCTTGACGACCGCAACCTCGAAGCGATTACGACGACGGCGGGGCGACCCCAACAACAACGACCCCAATGACGACGATGACGACAACCCTGACGACAACGACAACGGCGAAGCGACAAACGCAACAACAACGGGGCAACCCCAACGACTGCAACAACGCCGACGGTAGCAACCCCGAAGACTGCAACACTGACGACGACAACCCCAGTGACTGCAGCTCTGACTCAGACGACGACAACCTCAATGACAATAACCCCAACAGGGAAGCAACAACAGTGACGACGGCAAGGCGACGAAGACGACTGCAATAACCAGAGAACACAGTGGGGTAACTAGTCACTAGAAATTTGAGCTATTACTAGGGCTACGTAGTGTCCAATTGTCCCGGTTTTTGGTCCCGTTGTGCCCCGGCATTGACAAGGCTCAACAGTGCTCACAATAACTTCTATGTCAATCTATTCCTTCATTTCCTTGATAGACACATGTGCCAAAATTTTAGTGTAATTAGCGGAAAATTTTAGTTCACTGAATAGAAATTTATCACCACTTGCGCTTAGTCCCATTCTAGGGCGGTTAATGGGCTTAGTGCTAACTTTGACGGGATTTACAGGGTAGGGTTTTCCCGATGGTCGACACGCGCTGATCAAATATTTCTCGGCAAATGATTGCCATCGTGCCGTTTCCTCTGTTTCTCTGCACTTTCTCTGCACTACACTGCGAATGCCTAACACGCAAATTAGGCAGTGGGGTACGTATGTGTAATGAATTGGTTGTCTTTCATGAGATTGAATGCTTGTTGTCGTTCCCGAGCCGAGGCTCCTGAGACTCGAGATGACGTTTACGCCAAGGTTTACGCTACTGGTGGACCTCAAGATATAATCACTGGTAATCGCGGAGACTATTGTAGATTTTTCCAGCTTCAAATTGAACCGGGTTGCCTCTGCGAAGGGACACTGCCCAAACAAGTGAAACAATCCCAGGCTGCCGTGGGTTCGCGAGGTGAGAAGCGGCGCAGCTGGTCGTTCAGACCTCCGCGCTGCGTATAACTTTGCAGAGGACCTCCTCTAGGATCGGGGACGCGTCTCTCTAAAATTTATAAGGGCGTGCGAGTGTGCGAGGCGCTGGGGAGCACGGGGAAGGAACGCACTGAGCCAATAGAACTCTGAAGTCTTAGGGAGAAGACACTGAAATTTACAAGGTTTTCAGGGTATAGATGCAGGAAGTATTCATACAGGAAAGCAAAGAAACAGATAGAAAGATAAAGAGCAACCAAGCGAGGTCACAGAGCCAGAGGCCCGTGTAGCTCAAGTGATGCGGCTGATCCAGAACTGTAAATCGGCCGCCGAAGCGCGGGAAAAAGCGGGCCACCGGAGCGGTGCGAGAAAGTGATTTACCCAAGGTTTTACCTGGCCAGCCGTGCGCTGGGTGTGTTAGCTGGCGAGAAGATACCCTCTGGGATTCCATGTAGAACCCTGTTGGGGTACGGCAGGTAGTGCCAGGCACTCCAGGACGGGGACATTCCTATAAAAGGTAAGGCCTGGGATTCGGAAGGAGTCATCGTACGGACGACACCCGGCGTCCGGACGCCGCCATCTGCATTGCCCCCAATACCTTTCTATGGGCTACTATTCTCACTCGAAACCTCCCCACGACTAACACACAAACTCCCGATTGCATTTATCCTGACGGATTGGACTTTGGGAGTACGCTATGTCTAACAGTGCAGGGCGTTTAGGTTCCGAGAAGGCTGCATGGAGAGTCCTTCCTCGCTGGCGAGCGAGCCGATATCCCAAAATGTGCGCGCGTTAGTCCTAGGAGTTGTTTAGTGTGGTCGAATGATGTCAGTTTTCACAGACACTCAACCGCAGATGAAGACCAAGCATCCTCGACAGTATCGCTGGCGTCTCCAGCCCAATGATGAACGACCTTCCTGTCGAGATGCTTCAGCGTATCTTTACCTGTTGTGCCGTACCACGTTCACCCGACAGCAACCCCTTCCTCGAAGTGTATCCCGAGTGGATTGCTATCACCTATGTTAGTCGTCATTGGCGCGCTGTTGCCCTCAATCACCGCTCTCTTTGGGGTTCGATCACCCCTAACCTATCGCCGGACTGGCTCAGGGCATTGATTGTGCGCTCCGAACCAGCACCTGTGGATGCCGAGCTCCGAGCTCGGACAAGAGACCGTCAAGAGAATCTGCTGTGCATCGATGAGGTCAATCGGAGCTCTCGCAGGTTGTACGAGGCTGCGCTCCCTGAGGCTCGTAGGGCCGCGAAGAGACGTTTCCGCTGTTTTGGATGAGCTCCGTACCCCGACACCCTATTCGAAGCCTCACTCTGTCCCTTTGGGAACCCGGTCCCCCAGTCAGGGCTCCCCGAGGGTCTGTTTGGTGGCGAAGCGCCTCTCCGCTTACATCCACTTCACCGCCAACCGCTGCATCGTCGCCCCTCCCCAGCTCCTGCGCGGTGTCACTCATTTCACGTCAGGCGAACAGATACTACTCCCTACGTCTCCTTAACGCTCTACAGTCAAATGCCGGCGCTTACGCATTTCACGCTTCAATACTGCCGCGCACAGTGGCAAGAAACCGATGCACCTCGCGATCTGGTGATCGAGATGCCGCACCTCACGAATCTCGTCGTGCGTGCGGATTCCCCACGCTTCTTTGTGTTGCTCAACGAGCACCTCTCATTACCGAAAGGCGCAAAGAGGTGGCTGGAGCTCCACGCACTAGCCGTTGCAGGATGGGGTCGCTGGGCACGCTGGTTTGCCACTTTACCCCCAACCATCGAGGCCGCGAATGGGCTGAAGCATGCTTTCCTCTCTTGCGGGGCGAAGGAAGGTATTTTCCGCGTGTGGACCGGGGACATGGACCCAGGTTGTGAAGATGCGGAGTTCTGCTTCAACATGTACTGGTATGGGAGCCCCACAAACCCGCCGGACCCATGTCCTACGGGTCTTGCAAGTCCAATTTTTCACTTGCCGGTTCTATGTGACATGCTAGGTGCCTCAAGGGTGCGTAACTTAGAGCTCGAAGGACACTCCGAGCTGCCGAATTCATTATGGTGGGAACTGCTGCAGAAACTGCAGGCTGTCGAGCAATTGGAGATACACTCCGGCGCTGCGACTGCGTTGTACTCAGCTTGGGACGACGTTGATGCACCTACTGTTCTACCAGCATGGCAGAGGGTTCGGTTCGTGCGGACTGAGACGACGGCGACAAGCATCGCTGCTAAAACCACTGTGGAGCCGCAACTTCATGGTACCGCCGTTCGGGGGAGTTTTATCTCTCGTATTATACCTTCCAGATCGCCAAGGCCAGAACCTCCTGCGCACACGGTCCCTATCACCTACCGAACCTCTTCCTCAGATCCTGAGCCTCTAGCGATACGCGCCGAAACTGCGTTGGGGTTGATAAAGTTGTTGCACGGAGGCGTTGGTCAGTGTGGGGTTTCATCTACCTAATCTACTACGCCTATAACACACGATTCTACTAGGACACATGTGTGATTTTTGGTTTACATTGGACACTGGACAGTCTGAACTTGATATATTAGATACTGCTTGACGCGGAACTCTTTTTTTTGAATCAATCTTGACGCGGCACTCGGACTTGATCTCCATATCTGTTCGTGGTTATATCGAGCACTCTAATGGACTATTCTCTTTTTTTCTTTACCTCTTTGCCTGTGGATGCATCGTCGTGTTTTGTGTTTCTTCCTTGGGCCTACTTTAATTCACTGCGATCGAGTTATAACGTACTCGAGGCGCTACGTCGTCCCAACTCATGTCCTAACTACATAGCTAGACTTGAGACTGAACGTACGATATCAACGATGACGAAGATGGCGGGTGTTATGTCCGCCGGAGGTCCGAGCGGCGGTTGCGTCGGTGCGTACCACGCTCGGCTTGGGCATGTCTCGTACTCGCCCAGACCAATTTTTGGAAATCGTGCACTTTTGTCTTCGTTCATTCTCGCGCGTTCTTGTGCGACGTTTTGCAGATTCGGAAAGCTGCCTAAGGCAGCTATGATGTTTACTATGACTTCACCCTCTCGAATGTTCTCGCACGTCTGAAGGACGACTTGTTGCCTCGAATCAGAGGCACGCGCGACTATTCCGTGCTTCGGTTTTGTACCCCGGCTTACTGTACGACTCCCCGAGCTGTCTTACTCACGTTCCGGTTGTTTTCGAAAATACTTTCGATATTATTGTACCTGTACCTCTAAAATAGTGGCTAAAAAGGAGCCTAGGAACGTATCGTGGTGTGTTGCTCGTCCA
Organism: Lactarius sanguifluus; assembly: GCA_021527775.1. Classification (NCBI taxonomy): domain Eukaryota; kingdom Fungi; phylum Basidiomycota; class Agaricomycetes; order Russulales; family Russulaceae; genus Lactarius; species Lactarius sanguifluus. The sequence goes on along the minus strand of JAKEYF010000020.1, from coordinate 195,648 downwards.
TCCCCCGTGTGCCTCCACGCGAATCGTTTTCGCTCGCTCTCGTACACTCTCGTTCCGACTTCGTATTTTCTCGGTCACCGGCACGTGACCGTCCTCAGACTCCGGCGTCGTCCGGGTCCGCATCTTGGCGCACTGGTGCTCGCAATCAGCACGGAAATTGAACAATTTGGTTCGCTCACCCACTGGCAGTACCGTACTTGGAGGCTATTCGAGCGGTTTTATACAACACAACATGGATTTTCCAAAACAGAGTAGAATCCTATGTTTCCTTTCTCCATAGGTCCTTTGATGTGCGGTGACGGAAGCCTGCTCGTCAGCGCGTTAGACTTTCCTGGACAACAGCACCATTATGCTTGGCTGGAGACGAGACAGCGTATGAAAGATGTGACGATGAACCGCTTACTGTAGTATGGAAGATTGAATGAGGAGTCGAACTGGGGTGAACGTTGCTATAGCCCGCCTGCAATGGCGGGCTCCGGTCTACCCACCCACCTTCCCTGGTGGTTTTGCAATGTATAACTGCCGGGGAGCACCTTAGCGTTACGACTCCCCCTTAGTGTAGCTTGTTCACGCTGCGTCCGGTCTGGGCCTACGGCCTACCAGCCGGGATATAAATGGATCCAAAAAAAAAACTGGGGTGAACACTACTGTAATACAGTAGACACCAGGTCGCAATTTTTATTCCCATGGACTACGGGCCACTACCGGTTCGGTTTTCACCTCTGATTGTACCGCAGTTGGTCGTTTCCATGGACATTTGTTGCCACGTTGTGATCACGAGTCATTCGTATCATCAATATGGAACTCCTACACCGTGACTGGCGCGGGCTCACACTCGTTGGAGCCCACCCACCATCCCCTCTTTTGCTCCAAAAGTCGCACAAAACCAAGTTTCTCATCTATCTATCCCTGAGAAGGGGGGCATGGCCGAAGAGAGCGTGAAGCAGAAAGTGTTGAGGGTTGCAAGAAAAGTCTTGACTGCAGACCCTCATCGAAGGGTGGAGCCTGGGAATGCATAGTACGTACTGATCAGACATACCAGTCGGCACGGAGTCTTTTAATGACCCCAATATAGCTATTTTCCCAACAGCCATGCAACAAGATCCTTCAATTCCCTTCCTTCACGATTCCCGCTTCCAAAGCCTCATAAGCAGAAGCATATCCCGACGCGGCCTACCACACAACCCGTCGGCACCGACAACCTTGGCGTTTACCCGTTCCGTTTCCCTGACCTTCCACTCGAAGTTCTTCAGCACATATTTCTGTGTTGCACCGAGCCACGCAGCGATGGCTCTCCTTATCACAAGGTCTGCCCAGAATGGCTTCCCATAACACAAGTCTGTCGCCTATGGCGCGCGGTCACGCATCACCACCCACTGCTCTGGTCCCTGATCACGCCAAACCTTAATGTGTTCTGGGCAGACGTATTCCAACAGCGCTCCCAGCCTCTGCTACTTGATGTCCACCTTCGAGTCGGCAGACGTGACATAGACGACCGCGAGGCATGCATGTCGACCTATCCCGCAATGGTCATCCTCCGTTTTATCTCTCATCGAGTACACACCCTTCGTCTCGACGGTCCTCGCGAAGACATACAGAGCTTGCTCTCGACTCTCCGTACACCCTCACCCATACATGCCCTTTCCATCAACATTCCACTTTGGGACCTTGGGGCGCCTTTCTCAATACCTGAAAACCTCTTCGCCTTCAACGCGTCTATACGTACCCTGTCCTTCTCCGCGGATCGCGCCCTTCAGGCCCCCAGATGGCTGCTTCGCGGATTGACGAACTTCACCACCGGCGGCAGAGTGTCGCTTCCAGATCTTTTGGATGCGCTGCGCCAAATGCCCATCCTCGAACACTTCACGCTACTCCACTGCAGCCCCACTTGGAATGAGAGCGACGTGCCGCCTGCTGCGCCGATCCCGATGGACAAACTGGAGGAGTTTGCCGTGCGCGCAGAGTCTCCGCGACATTTCGTGTTACTCGCGATGCAGCTCGCGATCCCCGAGACGGCGCGGAAGAGACTCGCGGTCCGCACGCTGGCGGCGCCCGGATGGGGCTTCTGGGCACGCTGGCTAGAGGCGCTCCCTCCGCTCTACTCTGCGCGTGGGGGGCTGCAGCACATCCTCATTTCCGGCGGGCCGACACGTGGGTGCTTCCGCGCGTGGACGGATGGGCCGTATGATGACATGGCGCGTTTCTGCTTCGAGATGGAATGGCACGGGAGTCCTCCGGCACCGGATGGAGTGCGCGCCATAGAGCTAACGAGTCCGTTCTATCGTCTGCATACACTATGCGACGAGCTCAAGGCTGCGCGCGTGTCGAGAGTCGTTGTTGAGGGCGATCCAGGACGTGTCGTTGTCCCGGATGATTACTGGTACCAGCTCTTGGCGCGGTTGCCCGCTGTGGAAGAACTTTGGCTGTATCCAGGCACGGCGGAGGTACTCCGGTCCACCTGTCCGCCGGGGCCGCCCGGGGATAGCGCCGGGTCAATTCTTCAGTCTTTGAAGAGGTTGTATGTCGTGGAAGGGAGGGTAACCGTACCGAAACTGGAGAACCTCAGGACCCCTTCTGCACCCTATACTGCTTGGCCGTCTGACGAGGAAGGAAGGGGACCGTCATTGGATCGCTTGGATTTTCTAACTTTGCTACATCCTGCCGTCGAAGTGAGGGACGAGGCGAAGAAGAAAGCGGAAGCGCTCTGTTTGGATGTGACACCTGGTTTAATGGCGCTTCTCCAAAACGGTGCTACGGGGCTCAGGGAGCACAGGGAGATCCATCTGCGGAATTGCGAAGTGGAGGACGGTGCCCTCAGCCCACTTTGTGCCCTAGCCAAAGTGCGAAATGACAACAATTGGGTCCTCACGGACCTCACGTAAGGTATCTAATTACTTGATTTCTTGGGAGACTTCTCTTGCCCCCGGGTTATCGCTCTTCTGGTCATTGTCAATACTATGCGAGACGTATCTCCCAGATATAGTACTAATAGTATTGAGCATCTATTGTTGTATAAGCTTGAAGTAGTTTCACGGGTTCTATTACATCGTAATTGGGGACAGGACCCGCATCCCAATCGTATGTACGTTGATATCAACCAACAAACTGACGTGGGAAAGATGAATAGCCCGTGCGAGACCCGGAATTTGTTGGTCGCCTCTGAGTCCAAGTGCTCAGCGCTTTGAACGTTGCATATGGCAACTTGGTTCCAAGCCAACCTGACCATACCCCACTTTCAAGTTTCCACCACGGGCCAGCTCACGGCACTTTCCGGGCGCCGGCATTATTGTACAGTACTAACTTACCGCCGACAACGACCTCCGTATTTTTGCTCGTGCAGTGTTGAAAGCCGTTACGCCGTTCCGTTAAATACGTTACATTATAGTCCAAGGGTACCAGTGTTCGCTCTTCTACCCCAAGACAATGGCCCCGTGTTCTGCCTCCCTCCCTCCGTAGCATTCTGTCCGATGATACCCTCACACATGTTGCTGCACCATCAACCAATGCGGACCCTATGCCTTCCTTCCTCATCTCAATAGGCCTGCAAAGTTGCGATTTCACCCTTCCGAAGTATGAGAGCGTTTAGACCCTTGTTTAGACCACGCGAGTACGCTCACACCTCGAACGTTGACTCTCAAACAACTGCTATCTACCGTCTACCCCGACCGACAACTGCATTCGTTGATATACCCATGGACCCCCCACTGCCACCCGAGTACTCTAGGGAACCAGGCATACCCTTCCATGCCGGATAAACCGAAAGCGTACAGAAGACGATTGATGATTTGCCAATTTTGTGGGTCTTCCTATTATAGTGCACAGTATTTTGCGTAGAGAAATCCGTAGTTTCAAAGTTAGTACTGTACCCTCTTCTCAGGGGAACGACGATCCATCTCAAAGACAATTGATTCATTATATACGTACCCACGCCTAATTTGGTCTTCTCATTGTCAGGCATCACATTGTACCGAGTCCCACGCATCATTCGCCGTAGATCATTTGATCAGCGGGTCGACAGAACTTACATGCAGAGTCAAATCTGAAGACACCTGACGTCTACTGTAGTATAATAAGCGGCAGAAATGCCAGTCGTCGACCGCAGAAAGCCTTGACGTAGCAACCCGTCAAAGTATCACCGGATGAAGTTGCAAGCCGATTGGCACCTTTTGTCACGAAAAGTGTGGCAATCACCGATTCGTTCATTACCCTTCCGGCAAAACATCGCATTGTGAGGGACGCGCAAGGGGGTGATGCAGGACTTTGATGCAACATTGATTAAAGGTGAACTACGTACGCTAGTGGACATGATAACTAAAGTGCACTAATGTTTATCAAGTTGTTGAAATGTATTAAAAGGCCGCACGAATATGTAGTGGTAGCGGTTGGGGCAACGGCAGATAAGAATGAAACAGGCCACGGTGGTGGTGGGGGACACTGTCGGGAGAGCTCAGGGCGAGCGCTGAGGCCTGAGGGGCTGTCGTGATGGCATGCGCCTCTTTCCATGCAAAGAGGTTCTAGTGAGGAGCCAGTTATCTCGAGAAATGCGTTGATTACCCTAAACCGTCCCTGAATGCTAGGAAAGAAACGGTTTATGGAGCGCGCAGAATTTGGGGGGTGTGAAGCGTCGCGAGTATCGCGCAGGCCTCGCGGGGCGCGAGATGTCGTACATGGGTCCGCGGCTATCGCGGACGCGTCGGTGTCAAAAGGCTAAGGCCCGCGCGCAAGTGCGGCGACGTCGGAGAGGGAACCGGGTCGGCTGGTTGCAGGTGGTCGGAAACGGTCGTGCACGCTTCGGCGCGGTGCGAAATTCGTATAGAGGGCCGACGGGGTCGGGAACGCGTTGCGCTTGAGGTCGCTAAGGCGCGCGCGAGTGCGCGTGGCTGGGCAGAACACAACTGATGAACCTCACTGAGCTTCAGAAAGTCCTACGCGGGAGAAATCTACTATTAGAATCTGAGGTGTAAAGTTGTAGTTACCTGGGCTATACTAGGGAATGTAGCCTAAGGAAAGAGGGTGAATTAGATGAACAGGGGAAAGGGGAAGCTAAAACGCGAAGGGAAGCGTCCCGGGAGAAGTGGGAGGCCAAGTGCTCAGAGAGCGCAGGAAAGGGCGGAGCGCGGAACGCGGCGCTTAGAAAGCGCAGGAGAGCGCAGGAAGGTGCGGGCGAGTGGGTGAGCAGTATAGAGAGAACGTAACAAAGCTATAAAATGCGAAAATACCCTTTTCAGGCCCAGGGACTCGGAGAGCGTGGTCTATAGGTCGTATCAGCATATTGCGACAGACACGTTCTGCAGGTGGAGGGGCAGAGAACAGGGAAGACAGCGGATTCCAAATTTGGTGCAGTCAGCGACAAGATGTCACGCCAATCACACAATCCATGATGTGCTCATATCTTCATTGGGGTACACTGGATGACACGAATTTCAGAGGTGGTGAATGTATATATACATCAGTACTGAAGTTTCTGAATCATGGGGTGCAATACAGGTTCAGCCGAGATGACTTTCATCTAGGTGTTTCCACTTTTTGGCCAATGCTATGTGAAAAATTTCGTCAAATGGCCGCACAGATGTCACTTTCAACTTTACCCGTTTTTTCTTGTGTGGATTCGTCAATAACTTAGTGACACTACCGATCTATAACAGAAGGGATAAAACTGAGGTTCCGGATCTCTTAAAAAAGTGTGTTTTTGCAACCTCCTCCATTTTGCATTACCAGGTCAGTTGATAGTATGTGAAGAAAAAACGAGTAGAGATTGGGTGAAAGCACGAGGCGCGAAGATGAGGACCGAGGCGCCTAGGTTACCCCGCCAGGGGGAATTACGTGTACGCGTCCCAAGTCATGGCCATCATTCAAGACACGCTTTCCGAGAAATGTGGAATAAGTATAACATTGCTATTCGAAATTTGCAGTAATCTCTCTACACCGTACTATGCCCCATGATGTGACTCGTAATCGACTGTGAAAAAACTAAGTTATACAAAAAGCCATCTCAGAATCTCAGGCGGAACCATACACTAACCCGAACAACTCAGCATAAGCAGAATAATTGCTCGAGCTTCTAACTCCAGCACGTAGTCCATAGGTCAACGCTATGTCTCGCCCATGGACCCATCGCCATGTAGGGCATGTGGGGGGTGATTTCCTCGTTTTTCGGCACCTAGAGACGATCGCGAAGGACCCCTGAGAGCTTTGTCCGTAGACAATTGTGGTAGTGGCGGGTGCGGGGATCGTACCGAGTTATGCAGGGAGGTCGTAGTAGGTTACGGGATCCACCGAATGGGGGCTCGTAGCTTTGTCATTACGTAAGGCAACCTTCGCACCATTCCCGTCATCAGTAGTAGCGCCTCGATCCGAAGTGGAGGTCGACCGCGGCGGTGCGACGGGAGAAGTGGTAACTAGCGCCGAGGAATCGGTATCTGGTCCCAAAGGTGCATGGTCTAAACGAGACGCGGCCGGGTCTGCGGGCAGCTGCGGCACCAGAGAGGGCTTCAAAACGTCGTGAACTGGGACCGGGAAGGCAGGTGGGGTGTCTGGTATAACGGAATGAGGGACAGCGGCAACCAGCACAGAACTTGGCGCGGACAAAATGATGGTGGTGTTGGCGGCAGGACCATTGGGTATTGAGTCCGATGTGGGTGTGACGATACCAGGAAATTGGTTGACGTTGATCTGAGTGATTGGGGGAACACAGCCAGAAGGTACGACGACGTTTTGTGGGGCGGGAGACGGTGCTATGTAGCAGGCTAGTTGTGAGATGCTATGATCTGGGAATGGAATGGGAAATGATGGGGCACGGGGGGGCACGGGACGATAGTCGGTGCGGGACGTAGGGTGTAGGTGATGGTCAGAGACTTTGCACAGGGGATAAGAATACGAGAACATTAGAACATGGTCATCATCGGCGGTGGAGGACGAGAATTTTGTTGGGGCGGAATTGGTGTCATGATGTAAAGCGATGTAAGCGCCGCGGACATTCCTGAGGATTGCGATATAAACAGATCGAAGGCGATGATCCGGGTCGCTCGCTAGCAGGGCAATCTCATTCCAGAGGTCGCAGAAGTCATGCTGTAGCGTCGGAAGCGTGCCTCGAATGTCAAACTTAGAAACTAGTTCAAGGACCTTCCAACGGGTGGTAGCGTCCCCAAGACTGAAGGGTTCGAAATGATCATAAATAATGTTCCGAAGAATGTGAATGGAAGCGGCGAGTGATATACTGTCCCCATGCCTAAGATAGTCGTTCAAGTCAGACCTTGAACAGCCTAAGTGGTCGGCAGCGAGTCGGAACCAACACTCGTCGCGTCCCTGCACCCTTGGGAGAATGATGGAAAGAATGGCCTTTGAATGATAGGCGGTCACTGGGTCGCTGCGATCGGTCTTCCCAAGAAAGATCCCAAACTCGACGGAGCTCAGTAGACCGTCCCATTCTGCGTTAATGACACGATGAAAGATTTGCGAACTAATGGGAAGGGATGCCGCGCTCATCGCCTCTCTGCAAATGGCAAGCCGCTGCTCCCTGGTCTTCGGAGCGACCAAATTAGATGTTAATGTGCGGTGGAACAAACCAATGAGAACTGCTGTCATCCTCTCCATATTCGGCTTGATGCAAGTACCAATAGGGTCGTTGAGAACTTTGGATCTGCAGAAACCAGGGATGCCCGCAAAGAACCGCCCCAATTCCTGATCTTCATCGGAACGGTCGAGGGTCCACATAAGAGCACGTCCGTCCATTTCGGGTGACAGTTTGCGAGCAAATTCTGTTGCTGTCTTCGCGAGGCCATGTGTGAACCACTCGTGATAGTGTTTTCTCCGTTTGTCGAAGTACACCCATCTACGACGGTTGACGCAAGTAAACCCCGCAAGCCACCAAAGTGCTTGGAAGAGTAGAGTTAGGACGCCGGTGATGAGGAGCCATGCCGAGGATGAGAGAGGGGAATAGTAAGGACTGTTATATCGGACGAGCGGCATGAACGTGATGGATACGTATATTGCTGTGCACAGCCCGACCCACGAAGCAATGGCGCTGAAGGCGGTGTGATCGATGTTGAATAAGAACACGAGAAGGCCCGCAAAGAAGAGGAAAAGGGAAAGATGTAAGAGGATAGGCAACGCATCAACCACCCTGGGGAGGCGAAAGTTGTCGACGCCCTCAGAAAAAAATGCGCGAATGCGGCCTCGAGTATGTGGGCTGGAGCGGGCTTGAGTGAGCTTAATATATCGACGAACCCACTGTTGCAGCAATGTCGCCAGCAAGGCGCACGTAAGGCTGATGGCCAAACTCAAGAACCAGAGGGTATTGACCCAGATAGCGTACTTTGATGGGGTGAACGAAGACGCTGGATTGGACAGGGTGGAGGGGATGGAAACTTGAGACCCATTAGCGTCAGCGAGCAGCTGATAAATATTCGCGAGATAGAACGCGGTTGTGTCTTGTGAATTAGGTCGGAGGTCTTGGATAGACACTGAAACCAATGTCGCAACGGCAGCAGAAAATAGACCAGTCTATGATCACTGAGCAGGCAATATGCGGGGAGTAGAACCAGGACTCACGAATATGAGGATCCCGTCAGCATCCGCTTTCCATCTTTCGGCCTGTTTCTTATCATGTTCTTCCGCCATTTCTGTATATATGGAGAAGAGAGGACCCGAGCCATCAACGAAGTTGGACTCCTCCAGAGTCTGGTTCTCTGTTGACTGGTCATCTGTTCAGTTACGTTGAGCGAACACCGGGAAAAAATACGTATGATGACAGGACAGTACCTCTGTCGCCGATCCCACGCTCCGCCCTATCTCCTAGGTTGATGGTCTCGTGAGGAACTTCGGCCTGAGACATTGAGTATTACAGTATTGACGCAGAGTGTGTTGAGCTTGGTGTTGAGTGGAAGAAGGATGTTGGAGGAGGACCCGAAGGGAAGGGGACGACGTCCACGATGAGAACGCGAGGCAAACGGTGATTCGTCCGTGAGCGACGTTGAGCAACCCCCACAGCAGCACAGCAAGTTGAACCGACCACAGCATATCGGGTGCGTCGAGTCCGACGACGGAGCATCCCCCGGGTTGCGCCGTCCATCCGAGCGGAGTTGATGGCTGTGTATTGACTTTAGAGTTGAGCTTCCCGTAGACTCTGCGTAGAGCGATTGTGGCACTTATGGACGCAAGTATGGACGTGATAGATATGCGGCAGCCACGGCGACAAGGATAAGAAAAAGGTAAGACTACGACGTATTACTTTGTGATCTCCAGAATCCAGATACGGGGACGAAACCATTGGCACGCTCTCAAGCTCTTGTACTGGCCCACATTGAATTTGAGGCTACCAGCCTGCAGTGAGTCCCGTCACAGACACAAGCCTGAGGGAAACGGCACGACGGCGGGCCTACGTTGGGCATTCTGTTAGATACAGTAGGTCAGTCAGCGCTATCGACGGTACGTGACTGAGAAATTAGAGACGCGCTGACGACTACAGCGATAACCATTCGGTAAAAATGCCATCATCCCTGTCGTCCAGCCGAACCTCGCAACAACCTTAGCAACCCCTTTGACAAACTTGAACTCTCGAGTTCTTTCTCCGCAGATACCACCTCCGATAATGGCGCGACATCGTCCTCGGTAGAGGTCGGGAGTTGTACTATCCTACGTGCCAGGGGGTCACCAATTATTGCGTACTGCGATGGGTTATTGAGTTTGGGGTCCATAATCCGTACCCTTCGCAGTGCTGGCAGCACAGCGGGGGCCCTGTTAACCTTCCACGCGCTGCCTAATACATCCACACTAGCAGGATACAGCTCCAGTTCTTCGATCCTGGGGAGATTCTCTAGAAGCTTCCACCAATAGGACTTCGGTAGGGTGGGGGAGAGCGAATCGATCACAAGCCTGCGCACCCGTGCCGCACCTAGCACGTCACACAGCGCGAACAAGTCACGCAAATTGTCTCTTGAAAGCCTAGCCGCTCTCCACTCCGCATAGAGACAGAACTCGGCGTCCTCCCATGTTGTAACCGCGTCCCCTGTCCACAGACGAAACCAGCCTTCTTTCTGCGTTCCCGAGAAATGGATGTGCTGGAGTCTGTCCGTTGCTCCAACGACTGTTAAAAGGTCATCGATGCAATATCTATGGGAGAACCCGCTGTGAAACGCTGACGAAGGGAGCTCCATCCGCCTCTTCGCATCCACATGCAACAAAAGCACCTGATTCAGCATCACTGAATTCATCAGGGGAAACCGCGCTGACGACCAAGTTCATTAGTTGCGGGATTTGAACCGGCGAGGCGCGCAGTTCGTCCATGTTATGTTCTATCCAGCGGCGGCGAGTTCGAAATTCAAAATATACAAGTGCAGGCATCTGAATGAGGACGTTGAGGAGGTGAGGGAGCGTGATTAGTTGGCCGCTCGTAAAATGGGTGACACCACGGAGCAGCCATTGAGGCACGACGAATGTAGCCGCCTCCGGCTAGGTGTAGGCGGCGAATCGATGCCTTTCCCCCAAACCAGTCATCATGGAGGTAGTAGAAATTCTGCCATCCAAAATCGCATAAGGAAAGGCTCTCAATGGGTAGCGAGCTGCGGAGTGATTTTAAGATGGCGTGGAGAGCAAAATAGCTTCCTGTAAGGCGGAGAGAGCGGACTCGCATGAAATCTGTGAGAAGTAGGATAATATCTTGATGACTAATCCCGATATTTGGCCATGTGGGGCCGACGCGGATGTCGAAGTCCATCAGCGATGTTCGGGAGCGCTCAATGAAGACCTTGATCCAATGTAATGACAATCCAGGGGTGATGGAAGTCCATAGTGGGCCATGGCTGAGCGCAATTTCACGCCAATAACGACAGACACGAGTGATAGGTAACCAGGCAGGATATGGGAGAAATTGGTCCTCGGGTACCTCTGTGCAGAAGGTGAAGATGTGGGCGAGAAGTTCTACAGGGAGCGCGTGCAAGTTGGCATCGCAAGGAAGACGTGATGAAGATGGCAGCTTTGGGTTGTCTTTATCTTGGTATTGACCCTGGTTCGTACATAGTTGTCTATGAAAACAATCTCACAGAGCCGCCACATACCCAAGAATCAGTGAGCATACTGTGAATGAGAGTGATTCAGTCGTGATCGTTGGGTCAGTTTCGCTTTTGTCCGTCTTTGTGTTCGCATGATGTCTTCAGGTCAACAGTCGAGATTTTACTGTAATAGTGGGAGAAAAATAGTGAGAAAAAGTTGGCCAAGGATTCTTAGGGGCGTGACTCCTAATCATTTTGGTCAGATCTGGATAGTCCATTTACCCAAATAGGCCTTGTTCTGCCGAAACGGTCGCTACACACTTACAAATAAGAATTACCGTTCTGGGTTACACGTATACCCATTCGTCCCCGATGTCCACCTGAGCTCGCTTCCGCAACGCTTCCAACGCTTCGTCATCTACCTCGCACCCAACTAATACGACCTCGAGCCCATACCGCCCCTTCGCAACCGCCACCAACTCCGCACCCACATTCGCGCGCGCGGGCTCATGTGTGCGTATCATGGCAGTGCCATTGCCCGCAAGGCGCTTAAAGTTCCACAAGACGGCGCCATCCGGGCGCGCGGCCGCGTATCGGACGGTAGTTCTGGACAACGAAGATCTTCTGGAGGTCTGGGAGGAGGGAGTTTGCGGACGAGGCGAGCACGCGGAGGACCGAGACGCATGCGGGACCGCCTGTGATGCAGGCGCAGGGTCCTGCACCTGACGGCAGCGCGGCGAGCAGGGCCTGCCAGTGTGCCGCGACGTCCGGCGCTTCCGATGCGACGCCCTCGGGCGCGCTTTTTCTCACGCTCACCGGCGTCGGGGCTTGCGCTCTCGGAAGCGACGGTGAGATCCTCGACGCGAGTAGTGCGAAGGTGCGCACATAGGCCCGCGAGATGGAAGAATGGGCTGGAATGGTCGAGCAGGCTGCCCCCGCCGTGCGGGTCGACGGGGCTGCGTCGCCAGTCGAATACGGAACAGGAACAGTGCATCGTCGCGCGCAGCCGTGCTGGTATTGGCGCGCTCAGAGCCCGTTCGCGACCATACCTCGAACGAGCCGCGCGCGGGACCGCCTATCACGCGCACTGACCCGCAGGTCGCCATCATCTGAGCCAGGTGCAGAGTCACGTGGGATGATGTCGGCACCGGTGGGGGTCGGGGGTGCGCATGCCCGCGAGCATGTTCGCCCAGCGGTCCCAGTTCGGGACGGCCCATGCGCGCCAGAAGAAATGTCTGCGGAGTGTGAGGGGCGCATCGATGTGAGTTGAAAGGATTATGAAGCGGACGTGGAGTGGTGTCGCGGAAGGAGAGGAGCGAGAGACGCGGCAGCACTGACGCGGGGCGTAGGCGGCATCTCCGCGTTCCTCCTCTTCCCATACCGCACGACAGTGTGGTATACGTAGCATTTCGAGCTGAGGCATCGCCCGCAGTACGTCGAGCAGCTCGGGCAGGGCAACGTCTGCGCTAGTCGTGAAGTGCGTGATGGCGGCGAGGAGCCAGCGCGGCGCGCGGATGTGTGCATCACATGCGAACGTGAGGCGGCGGCAAATGTGGGGCTTTGCCTCCGAACAGGGCCTCCGGGAGGTCGACGGCCTGTCCGCTGTCGATGACGCAGAGGTCCAATGACTCAAGGGGGGAAGGGCTGCGGAAGGCGGTCGAGGACGCAGAGGATGTCCGCGCGGAGGCCGACGAGGCGGAGGGTGCGTATCCTGGATGCAGCGAAAAGCAACTCTGAGGCGGCGAGCGGGTGGAGGCCGTTAGTACGTGAGGAAGCTGAGGTGGATGTCTATCCGGACGGGGAGCGGGGCAGAGCGCTCCATCATGGCCAGCGACCAATGAAATGGAGAGGCCCGGGGTGATGGACGACCAGAGTTCGTGTAGGCCGAGCGCGGCTGAGCGCCAGTAGCGACAGACATGTGTTATCGCTATCCAGTGTGGTCGAGCAGGCGGGTTGCCTCCTTCTGACGCATATGGTTCTGCCAACAATAGAAATATCTTCTGAAGAATTTCGACAGGGAGCTGGAGGCCCACGCGCCTGTATGACTCGTGAGTGGCAGAAGAAACAACTCAATACTCGACGTACGAAGGAGGGGTGGGACTCTTCCACAACGAGAAGGTATTCAAGGCGATCTTCAAGCTACCGGTCCCAAGTGTGACTCCTTGAGAAAGCATCGCGATAACGAATGTGGCGAAGATGGACTGGGGAAGGTCCAGCTGAAGGACGCCTGCTTTTTAAGGTGCGCGAGCCAGGTACTCGCCACGATTGCTGTCCCTCTAGAATGACGTGTCCTGGTACGACGAACGTAATGAGCAGCTAGCTGGCTGTGTGCGCAAGGCGGTGCCCCATCAACTGCGGTGAACAACGGCGGGAATGAGACAGCGCCTACGTGACAGGGACATTGTTGAAATACGTGGCTGACTCGCAGGCGCCAACATGGTCTACTACTGCTACTGCGCTGACCGGCCCGGGTGCAACCTCCACGTTCACTGGAACTCACGCGAGGCCTCACCCTGGCCTCGCTCTCGAGGAAATGGCTCAATGGCTCCGAGTGTGTGCTGGTCAGCTCTAGTCAGTGTTCAGTCTGAACAAGACTGTGAAGCCCATCCCGCAAGCTGGGGAACGGCGAGGAAATCTTTCCCGCTACACCTCATCATAAAGCTACTAGTATACTAGAGTTACATTTACGGCTGTGTGTATATCAATGCGTCCCCAATATGTACCCGAGCTCGCTTCCTCAACTCCTCCAGTGCTACTTCATCTACCTCACACCCGACCAGTACCACCTCCAGCCCAGACCGCCCACTCACAACTTCCACCAGCACCGCGCCGACATTCGCCTGCACAAGCTTGCGGCTAGCCATAGCAGAGTTTAAATTAGCGTCAACGCCATAAATGCTAATGCCGCCGGGGCGCACATCAGAGGCATTGGCGTATCGGACGGTACTCTGGACCACAAAGACTCTCTGGAGGTGCGGGAGGAGAGCCGCAGAGGAAGAGAGCGCGCGGAGGACTGAGAGGCACGCGGGGCTGCCACGGTGCAGGCGCAAAGTCTTCACCGACGGCAGCGCGGCGAGCAGCGCCTGCCATCGCTCCACGACGTCCGGCGCGTCCTGCACGCCGGTCCCGTGCTCGACGGCGGTTGAAGTCTCGGGCGCGACGGCGAGGTCAACGATACGGGCGGTGCGGAGGTGCGCGCACAGGTTCGCGAGGTGGAAGAACGGGAGAAGCTCGTCGATTGTGCCTTCTCCATCGGGCATAAAGACGCGGAGGCGCTGCCATTCGGCGCGGAACAGGAAGAGCGCGTCTTCACACGGGAACGGACCGGCGTTGGCGCGGGCATTCTCGGGGCCCGCCCGGGACCACACTTCGAACGAACCCTGTTCATGCCCGCCCGTCACCTGTGCGAACCGCAGGCCGCCATCGTCGATGCCCGGTGCAGAGTCGTTAGGGATGATGGCTTGCATAGCCGTGAACATGTCACCCCAGCCCTCCCATCTCGGGACGAGAAATACACGCCAGAAGAAGTGTCTGCGGATTGTGGGTGGCGCGTCGATGCGCGAGGAAATGATCACGAGGCGGCGCGGAGTGTTGTCGCAGAAGGAGAGGAGCGAGAGGCGCGGCAGCACTACGCGGGGTAGCGGTACCTGCTCAGGCGCATCTTGGTCATCCCGTTCATTGAGGAGCTGTACTACGCGCAGCGTCTGGAGCTGCGGCATCGCCTGAAGCGTGAGGAGAAGCTCGTGCAGCGAGACGCTCGCGCTGGTCGTGAAGTGCGTGACCCCGGCGAGGAGCCAGACCGGCGCTCGGATACACGCAGGTGTTTCGAACGTGAGGCGACGGAGATGCGGTGTATCTCTGTCACACATGGCTTCTGGGAGGTCGACGGGTTCTCCCATCCTAGTCACCCAAAGGCTGAGTGACACGAGTGGGGACGGACTGCAGAGGCGATTGAGGACTTCGAGGACGTCTGCAGGGTGGCCCGAAAGGCGGAGGCTGCGGATCCTGGATGCGGCGAGTAACTCCGAGGCAGCGAGAGATTCGAGCCCGCCGTGGAAGAAGGGGCGAATGTGCATGTTGACCCGCATAGGAAGCGGGGCGGAGCGCTCCACCATGGCCTGCGACCAAGAGAAGGAGAAACCCGGAGTGATGGACGACCAGAGTCCGGGCTGGCCGAGTGCGGCCGAGCGCCAGTAGCGACAGACATATGTTATCGCTATCCAATCTGGTCGACCAGACGAATGAAGGGATTCTCGTGCAACGTAAAGATCCACCAAGAAAAGAAAGATCTTTTGAAGGAGCTCAGGGGGAAGCTGGAGGGCTATGTGCCTGCATGCAGCATATTGTCCGGGTCAGAACGGAACGTAAAGACTCGACTCGATGACACTCGACATACGAGAGTGGTGAAGAATTCCTCCGTGGTTTGGTATTCGAGATATCCTTCAGGCCGTCCATGCAAACTGCGTCTCCTCGGGCCAACATCGCCGCGAAAATGGAATTGCTCCCGCAAGGACCAAGCAAAGGATGAACGCTTTCAAGTTCTGGAACTTCAGGTGATTGATTACTGTCGTGCTGGATAACGTTTTTTGTACGATTAACGCAACTTACCAGTAACCAAGGAGCTAGTTGACCGAGTCCACAAAGCGGTGCCCCACTACTATGCCACTAGAGCGCCGCGGGGGGACAATGGCAGCACGGTATGTAACATTACGACGGCCCCGAGCCATCATGAGTAGGATCTGGAGCCTCTAGAACACGTCTAGACGATAATTCTCTAGACGTGGTGATCGCCGAGTGCCAGGCACATTGCTCACATAATTATTTTTGTGCTCCGACTAACGTCCTCTACTGTATTCCCTATTTGTACTGTGGGGCGTGACAACGACAAGGTCGAACGACTAACTAGTACAGTACTACGACGTACAGGTACGGGGAGCGGCAAGAAAATCTCACTAGCACTTGTATTTGAAGTTGTATAGATATGGGCTACTATCACAAAGTTATATGTACACCCGTTCGTGTCCAACGTGTACTTGAGCTCGCTTCTGCAACGCGTCCAGCGCCTCCCTAGATACCTCACACCCAGCCAGTATTACCTCCAGCCCAGACCGCCCGCTCACAGCCTCCACCAGCTCCGCACCCACATCCACCGGCATGAGCTTGCGGCTAGCCAGTGTAGGAGCCACAGAAGAGCCAGCGCCAGCAACGTCGATGCCATCCTGGCGCGCCGCGGCGGAACGGACGGTGGAATGGAAGATGAATACCCTCTGGAGGTGCGGGAGGAGGGGGTCCGCAGATGCGGAGAGCGCGCTGAGGACAGAGATACATGCGGGATTTCCGCCGCGCAGGCGCAGCGTCTGTACAGACGGCAGCGCGGCAAGCAGCGCGTGCCATTGCGCTGCGATGTCCGGTGCATCCGTCACGGGCTTGCCTACGGCTCCCGTGCCTTCGATCGCGGTCTCGTGCGCGATGGTGAGGTCCTCGATAGGCGCGGTGCGGAGGTGTACGCACAGGCTCGCGAGAAGGAAGGACGGACAGGGGTAGGCAGTCAGGGCATCTTCGCTCCGCGAGTCGGGGACGCTGGGAGACCAGTCGAAGTGAAACAGAAACAGCGCGTCCTCGCGTGCCGTCGAGCTGGCGCTTTTAGAGTACGTCCGGGACCACATCTCGAACGAGCCGCGCTCGTACCCGCCTACCACGTGTGCGACCCGCAGGCCACCATCGTTGATACCCAGTGCAGAGTCGCCTGGGACGAAGGCCTGCGTGGCCGCGAACATGGTAGCCCATTGGCCCCAGCTCGAGACGGCCTCCACCTTCCAGGAGAGGTGTCTGCGTAGTGTAGGGGGCGCGTCGATGCGCGAGGAAAGGACAACGAAATCGCTCGGGTTGTTTCCGCAGAAAAAGAGGAGCGAGAGGCGTGGCAGGGCCACGCGGCGCAAAGGCACCTGTTCAGGCGGGCCTGTGACACGCCATGGGCCGAAAATTGTCACAAGGCGCAGTACCTCGAGCTGTTGCATTCCCTGCAGCACACCGAAAAACTCGTGCAGTGAGAAGACTGCGCTAGTCGTGAAGTGCGTGATACCGGCGAGGAGCCAAGGCGGCGCGCGGACGCGACTAGTGGTTTCGAATTTGAGGTGGCGAAAGTGTGGGGTTCTTCCACCAAACAGGGCAACCGGGAGGTCGACGTAGTCGGAGGCGTAGGCCATCACCCAGAGGTCGAGATTCTCGAGTGAGGACGGACTGCAGAGGTGGTCGAGGATTTTGAGGATGTCGGCGCGGTAGCCAGAAAGGCGGAGGGTGCGTATCCCGGGCGACCTCAAGAGCAGCTTTGAGGCAGCGAGCACTTCGAGCCCGTCCGCGAAGCAGGGGCGGATGCGCATATCGATACGCATGGGGAGCTGTGCGGACCGCTTTATCATGGACCGCGACCAAGAGATCGAGAGGCCCGGTGTGATGGACGACCAGAGTTCGTACAGGCCGAGCGCGGCCGAGCGCCAGTAACGACAGACATATGTTATCGCTATCCAGACTGGCTGACTTGGATAGGGAAACGGAGAAAATCTTCGTGGTGGAAGGCAAAGATCCGCTAAGAAAAGAAAGATCTTTTGAAGAAGCTCAAGAGGGAGCTGGGTGGTTAACTCGGAGTACCTGCATGTGAGTGAACAAAAAGTCAAGACTCGGCGGTGGACTCAACATACGGGGCTGCAAGTGGCGAAGAATTCCTCCGTAGCGAGGTGTCCAGGGTAATCTTCAGGCCGCTCGTCTCAGCTGTGTCTCCTCCAGCCAACATTACCGCAAAAAAGAGGGTGGGAAAAAGAACAATTATTGGAGGAGATCCTGTAAGGATCAGCTTCGATCAAGCAAGCTTTCTAAAGGTAATCGTCAATGGGATAACGATCTTGTATGACGAACGTACTTGTAACGAGGACGGCTACAAAGCGGTGCCTTCCCAGCTTCTCCGAATGCTCAAGACAATGGCAGCATATATGTGATGACTCTGATGACGCGGCGTTTAAGTTGGTGGAGGGACGTCGACTTCGTTCCTGGCCGACATGAGGGCGCTAAGATGACCGTGAGACCGACCCAAGCTGTGGCAGATCTGAGCCTGCACCGCGACTGGGCGGTTGACTGTACGCACACAGCTGAAGGCGTGAGGTGCATGAGGGTCGGCCGAATAGGCACAGTGTACCATATCCGTGTGTCCTGGATCAATGGCCTCAAGCACATGGCAGACTGAGGCGGAGAGCGCAGGGCAGCGCCGAGCGCCGTTGGATCGCGAGTCAGTTACTCACTGAAGCTGCCAAGACCGCGACGAGCATTTAACAAACAAGATACGGGAAATCTGTTATTTTCAAGCTACACATAGGCCTGTTCGTCCCCAATGACTACCCGAGCTCGCTTCCGCAGTGCATCCAGTGCCTCCTCGTCCACCTCACAACCGACCAACACCACCTCTAGCCCAGACCGCTTGGCCACAACTTCCACTAGTTCCACGCCCAAATTCTCCCCCACGAACTTGGTGCTAGTCAGAACTGGGCCAGACCCCGCGACAGAAACGCTGCCACCATCTGGGCCCGCCGCGGCGCCATGATGGACGGCGCAACGGACTACGAATATCCTCTGGAGGTGTGGGAAGAGAGGGTCCGCGGACGCAGAGAGACCGCGGAGAACAGAGACGCATGTGAGGCCGCCGCCATGGAGGCGCAGGGTCTTTACAGACGGCCATGCGGCAAGTTGAGTCCGCAACTTTGCCGCAATGTCCAACGTATACGGGGTGTCTGCCTTGCGACCGGCGATGCTGAAACTTTCATCCGCGGTCTCAGGAGCGATGGTGAGGTCCTCGATACACGCGACGCGAAGGTGCGCGAGAGAGAAGAATGATATGAGGACGGAATCCATGCCACCTGCTCCCAGTGTACCTGAGGTGCTGCCATACCAACTGATGTGAAACAGAAACAGCGCGTCCTCGCGCACTGGAGCAGTAGTACTTTTAGCGCCCGTTCGGGACCACACTTCGACCGAGTTGTCCTCGTACCCGCCCACCACGCGTGCGACCCGCAGGCCTCCGTCGTCGACGCCCGGTGCAGAGTCGTCAGGGACGATGGCCTGCAAATCTGTGAACTTGCTGGCCAAGTTATCCCAGCTTGCAATGGACCCTGCGAACCAGAAGATGTGTCTGCGCAGTGTGGGGGGCGCGTCAATGAGCGAAGAGAGGACAACGAAATTGTTCAAAGAATTGCCGCGGAAAGAGAGGAGCGAGAGATGTGGCAGCACTGCGCGGGGAAACGGCACCTGCTCAGGCGGGTCTATGACACCCCACGCGTTGCGGACGAACTCTTCTAGTATGCACAACTCCTCGAGCTGAGGCATCGCTTGAAGCATGAGGAGAAGCTCGTGTAATGAGACGCTCGCGCTGGTTGTGAAGTGCGTAACCCCGGCGAGGAGCCAGACCGGCGTGCGGACACACGTAGGTGCTTCTAAAGTGAGATGGTGGAGATACGGCGCATCTCTGTTGCACATGGTCTCTGGGAGGTCGACGGGCTCTCCGGTTCCGGTCACCCAAAGGCTGAGTGACTCGAGTGAGGACGCGCTGGAGAGGCAGTTGAGGACTGTAAGGACGTCTGTGGGGTAGCCCGAAAGGCGAAGGCTGCGGATTCTGGATGCGGAGGGGAGTAGCTCCGAGGCAACGAGCGATTCGAACCCACCCGCGAAGCAGGGGCCGACGTGGATGTCAATGTGCATGGGGAGCGGGGCGGAGCGCTCCGTCATGGCCCGGGACCAAGAGATGGATAGGTCCGGGTTGATGGACGACCAGAGTTCGGGCTGGCTGAGTGCGGTCGAACGCCAGTAGCGACAGACATACGTTATCGCTATCCAATCTGGTCGGCCGGGCGAATAAAAATATAATCGTGCCACGGGAAGATTTACCAAGAAAAGAAAGATCTTTTGAAGAAGCTCGTGGGGAAGCTCGAGAGCCTGGTGCTTACTAGTACATATTTTCAGAACAGAACATAAAAACTCCGGGCCGATGACACTCAATATACGAGGCTAGCGAACTTGAAGCATTCCTCCCCAGCGAGGTGTCTAGGATAATCATCCTATCTGTGTCTCCTCGAGCCAACATCGCCACGGTAAAGGAGGAGAAGAGACTAAAAAGAAATCATTAGAGGAGATCCCACGAGGATCAAGCAATGGATGTACACTTTTGAAAGCAATCGACAGGTTACCAGCCACGATCGCTGTCGTCAACAATACTGGGATAACGTTTTCTATCGCAACTTACTAGTAATCAAGAGTTAGTTGACTGAATCTACAAAGTGGTGCTTCACTTGTAATGTTGCAGACTTTGGTTGCAGAGAATAGGGGCTCTCAAAGTTGCTTGAAGCGGCGATCCAAACCATTCACTTTTTGGCTGGTGAAATATTGAGTCGGTCAGCTTGAACTTTGAATCGGTCTCTGCGGCAACTTTGCTGATACACAACTCCGACTCGGAGTCACATGTACACCCGTTCGTGCCCAATGTAGACTCGAGCTCTCGTCTGCAACGCCTCCAGCGCCTCCTCGTCCACCTCACATCCAGCCAACACCATTTCCAGCCCAGACCGCCCGCTCACAGCTTCCACCAACTCTACGCCCACACCCGCCTGCATAAACTTGCGACTAGCAACAGAAGAGCCGGCGCCATAAACGCCGGTGGTATCCGGGCCGGCAGCTGCGGCGGTACGGACGGCGGAATGGAAGACGAAGACCCTCTGGAGGTGCGGGAGGAGGGGTTGCGCAGATGCGGAGAGCGCGCGGAGTACCAAGACACATGCGGGACTGCCGCCGCGCAGACGCAGGGTCTTTACAGATGGCAGCGCGGCAAGCAGTGCCTGCCAATGCGCCGCAACATCAGGCGCGTCGGTCGTACCCTTGCCTCCGATCGCAGTCTCAGGCGCGATGGTGAGGTCTTCGATATGCGCAGTGCCGAGGTGCACACACAGGCCCGCGAGACGGAAGGATGAACTGTGGCGGAGGGTCTGGCTAACTGCGTTGTGGGCGCTCTGGGACCAGCCGATGCCAAACAGAAACAGCGCGTCCTCACGCGCTGCCGTGCTGGCACCCTCAGAGTACGTCCGGGACCACACCTCGAAGCAGTGTAGCCTGTGCTGGCTCATCACGTTTGCGACCCGCAGGCCGCCATCGTTGGCGCCCAGCGCAGAATTGCCTGGGATGAGGGCCTGTATGGCCGTGAACACGCTAGCCCATTCGTCCCAGCTCAAGACAACATCTTTAAACCAGAAGAAGTGTCTGCGCAGGGTAGGGGGGGCGTCAATAAACGAGGGGATGATAATGAAGTCGTTCGGGCTAAGATGGTCGCGAATGGAGAGGAGGGAGAGGCGCGGCAGCGTGACGCGCGGTGGCGGGACATGCCCAGGCGAGTCTATATCGTGCCCTGCCGTGTCAACATCCTCTAAGCACAGGACCTCGAGTTGCGGCATCGCCTGCAAAGCGCTAAGCAGCGAGTGTAGCGAGAGTCTTTCGCCAGTCGTGAAGTGCGTGATGCCTGCGAGGAGCCAGCCCGGCGAGCGGATGTGAGCGAGGGTTTCGAATTTGAGGTGGCGAAGGTGCGGGACCTTGCCGCCTAACAGGGCAACTGGGAGGTCAACTGGGCCGGGGTACAATATGCAGAGGTCGAGAGCCTCGAGTGGGGACGGACCGCTAAAGCGGTTGAGTATACTGAGGATGTCGTGGCGGAGGCCGGAAAGGCGGAGGGTGCGTATCCTCAAGCTGGACGTCAAGAGCAGCTCCAAGGCAGCGACCAATTCGAACCCGCCAACGGAGGATCCAACCTCTATGTCGATACGCATAGAGAGCGGGGCAGAGCGCTCCACCATCGCCTGCGACCAAAAGATGGACAGGTTCGGGGTGATGGACGACCAGAGTCCGGGCTGACTGAGTGCAGCTGAGCGCCAGTTACGACAGACATACGTTATCGCTATCCAATCTGGTCGACCGGACGAATGAAAGGCTTCTTGAACGGATTCTTTTCGTGCAAGGAAATGATCAACCAAGAACAGAAAGATTATTTGGAGAATCTCGAGGGGGGGTTGGATGGCTGCGTCCCTGCTTGCAGCATATTGTCAGGACAGAATGTAAAGACTCTGAGTGGATGACATTCAACGTACGAGGGCGGCGGGCCATTCCTCCCCAGCCCGGTGTTCAGGGCGATCTTTAGGTTTCTCGCGTCTCCTCCAGCCAACATCGCCACAATAAAAGGGGGCAAGAAGAAGAAAAAATGTTGAAAGTTGAACTTTCTGAAGGTAAAGAGACGGCGCCTAGATTTGTGGGAAATCGATATCGCTTCTGGCCGATGTGAGAGGGCCATGACTCGTGACTCAGACACTGATTCAGAAGTCGGAAGTTAGTATAACTGAAATTGAACAAGAGTACTCTGAGTCCACAAACATACCCTGCAGTTACATGATAGTACAAAGACCTTACGACTAGGTGTATAAGATTTCATCAGCCACATAGCGTTAGGAATGAGTCCGAAGGACAAAAACGGCGAGTCGAGCGAGCAGGTCGCACGGAATCAATGGCGTTATTACTCTGTTGTTTCTGACTGTTGCAATCTTTCTTTTTTCCTGCAGATGCACGCGTTGACAAACGATAACTGTAACTGTGTGAGGACACAAAGCATGAGGGCCAATTGAGTAAAAAATTCCATCGGTGCCACATGATCAAAAAAAGAAAAAATGGTAGGGTAAGTACAGAAGCTACATTGTTTGAAAAATCAACGAAAAAAAAAGTTCATAGGCATAGGTGCTGTGCTGCGGCAATCACATCATTTCGGGTGTCGGCTCTGATCGCGTTTCTAAGACAGCGAAAGAAGTGAGGCTCTCGTAAGAATATCAACCACAATGAGAAAAGCGAATGGCGCACATACCATCCGGCTGCATTTCCGCTGACCACAGTATAATGTCGTCCCGCAGCAAGTGGAGAATCATGAGCGAGTCCCGGAACGTGTGCTCCGGCGTGGCGTGCATGGCGGCGACAGCCTCGTCGAATGCGTGCTTCGCGAGGTGGCACGCGCGGTCGGGGCTGCCGCGCACATCGTGGAAGAAGACGGAGAAGTTGAGCGCGACGCCGAGGCGGGTCGGATGCCACGGCGGCAGCGTGCCAAACGCATGCTTGTACGACGCCTTGTAGGCCTCAAGCGCGAGCTGCGCCGAGCGCTCGCGCTGCTGCCGGCGTGCGAACTCTGCGAGGTACCGGTGGTAGTCGCCCTGCCTGTGGGAAACGCCGCGCGCCGGGTAAGGATAAGCTTTTAAGGATGGAGTGGACACGTGCATCTTGTGGTAGAAGACACGCTCCTCGCCCGCCTCGGCGGCGGGGACGAGGTACTGGTCGAGCAAGTCCAGCAGGTCCTGGCATGTATCTGCAAGCTCGAGCTCGATCTTTTCGCGCTGACACCGGATGAGTACGAGCTCGCGGGGCATCGCAGTGCCGCTGGCGGCCTCCTGTTTCTCGATGCCCTCGACGGTGCGCCAGCTCGTACGGAGCGTGCCCGTGACGTGCTTGTACGCGATTGAAAGGAGGTTGCGCTCTTCCATCGTCAGACGTGCATCCGAGTACGAGATGACCGATTTGAGCAGCTTGATGACATCTTTTTCATTTTTCAGGGCGGGGAGCCCGCGTTGTTCGTTGAGCGATCGTGCGAGACGGGAGGGAACGAGCAGGTGTAGCACAACGTACCGTCCCATCGTTCGGCCTGCTCTGCGAGCTTGGCAAGCGCCAGACACTCCGCGCGGCTTGTTCTTGTGTTTACCTACTGCAGGTGAGAGGCAGCTGGGGGCGCAGAGGGGGCGGAACTGGCGCACGGGAGACATGGCACCGACTCGGCGTCAAACGGACAGGGCAGGGAAAGTGGGGGAGGCAAGGGGAAGGAACGCGGGATTGGGCTCAAGAGTAGGTTTTACATTTTTATGAAGGTCGGAGCAGGCTGATGCTGGGTGGGTGGCACCAGGGTTGGGGCAATGGGCATGTGAACAAATGGGGAGCGAGGCGAGAAAAAACGTGTCGCGCTTGTGCCAGTGCATGATGCCCTTGTGCCGCAGTCTATAGGCCGCCGCCGAGGCAACCCAAATTCGGATTCATCGGTCCGCCGAAATGCCCCTGATAAACAAGAGTCCGGGCTCGCTCGCTTAGGGGTCGCTTTCTCTACCCCATCGCCACCACTCACATTCTTTAATTTCTCCCATTTCTAGCTGTTACTGCCCCTGAGACATGGACATGAATCTCCTGTCTGATCTCCTATCATCTGCTCTTGGGCACGCGGTCGCAGCACCGAATTAGCATGTAAACTTTACTCCCAAAGAAAAACACGGACACTGTATCTCGGGACCCCCAGGACCCCGGGCCGATCTCATGGCAAAGCCTTTCCTGAGCGCTAGGGCGGCCTCTACCCTCAATTGAATACAGAATCTTCTGGCAGCAGCACACCGACTCGGCGACGAAACCTCGTTCTTGCCCTTGACATCGTCCCTATAGTAAATGAAACGGAGTTACACAGAGAAAGCGGACATGCCATTTGCGGGGCCCCGCTGCGAATCCATCCATTACGTCTCAGCAAACCCAGCTTATAACGTGACTACCCATACCGGTCAGCAAACCCTAAGCGTCTGCGCGAAAATCTTACGCCACAGCGCGCCGCCTCCATCTGGAAGGTTCCCATCAATTCATAACGCCGTTATGGAACACAGTCAAAAAAGGCCGGCACTCGCGTATAACTCAGGCGCACATGCCCAATCTAGTGGTTTGCGTCCATGCGCTGCGCAGCGCCTTGCACTGTATGGCGTCTCGGGCGAGAAGATCCATCTGTGGGGCTAGGACGCCAGCCTTAGCGAGGCGCTGCCAGAACTGGCGCTCCTGCATAATCATCGCCTTGGTTCCTCTTGTCCGGAACGTCCCCAAAATGAATATTTGCCCATACCATACGAACATGCCCGATGATGGCGGCACGAATGACTGAACCACAGCATAGTCCTCGTTTTCTCTTCCAGAACACAGCCACCGCCGCCACCGCCCCATCCGCGGGTAAGCACAGAGTAAGGTCGCAGCCGCCGGATGTGGTGCCAGGTGTTGGGAACAGTTCAATTCCCTCCGCAAGGCAATCCATGAACAAGTCGCGATGGTGCTGGTACTGCATGCGCGAGCCCCGCAGCCAGTGGAGATACCCATCAAACATTCACTGCGTTAGTAGCGCCATCGCGAGGGGGTCCGCATGGGTTCTGCGTCGACGCCCTGCCAACGCATTTCAGTCGCACTGCGAAAAGTGGGCAGCACGTAAGCCATCCGAGACTCAGCCCCATCTACAAGAGGACGTAATGCAATTAAGTGACGTCAATGAGACGGACAAACCTTGGAGAATGTGTCAACGGATGACGCATCCCTCCGTGTCGACTCAGAGGAAGCCATCAGGTGCGAGGCTATCAATAAATGAAAGGCTTCTTCCCCTGGGGATTCACCCTCGACCGCTTTACGCTGCGACATTCGATGTGGAGGAAGGACGGGTCGTCCTCGACGACGAGGACGTCTTGTACCGCCAGCCTAAGCTTAGAAAAGCGACTAATCTGACTATCGAGCGCACCGTATTCAACGCAGGTATTACAAATGGCTTTTTACCCTCGGGTCACATTGTCTGGTACCAGAATCAGATCAAGAACGAAAGCATTATTGAAAATGAATGTTCATACATACGGTCCCGTACAGGTTGGGTACGACACAGATCACTGATGGCCTGGAAATCGCCATCCTGTTTAACGTGAATTGGACCAGTCGCTAGCACAGACACATACACACTCCTCGACGAAGAGCGTGTCTCCCGGTTAAGTAGCAACTTGGAAATGCGACTATGTAGATGAGCATGGGCCATTTATCGTTTGTGGGCGTATATACGTTGAACACGTGATCCCGTGATCCCGTTGACCCTTCTGTTCGTGGGCACCTCTTGTTGTCTTCACGGCCAGGTGATGGACCCTATCAAAAGTAAATGAACCAGATATGGAAGGCGAAGGAGGGAAGTCAGGATGTCGTTCAATCGCTCGGGGCTCTGAGCGCGGTCCGGAAGGATTCGCTTTGGACGCTTTACCGCTTCCTTGCGTATTCTTGTTATGGCATGGTACACTCCCAAAAGAGGCCCAAGGGGCTTAAGAACTGTATAGTAGGTAGTTTCGTTTGTAACGACCAGATTAAGTATATGCGCGGCGCCTAACCCTTTCCTATTCCCAACCAAGGTGGGTTCTAGTTTTCGTTAACCAAACACTGTGAACATTGACATACTCGTAGCAGAGCGACGTGTCATTGTGTTATCTAGGTAGATCTTACTTCAAATACAGTCGTTCCAATTCCTGACCGAGTACACGACAAATCGTCGTGTTATCTAGACGCCAATAGCCTATTGGCGTCACTAAACGCAGCAGAGCCTTAAAAATGCAAAAGGTTATGGGCCAAGGCCTTTGGCCCGCTTCCAAAGTTGATGCGTTCGAAAACTTGAATCCACTGCCTGTCCCCCGACTAATGCCAAATGGTGCGAATTGGGTGTCATATAAATATCGCATCGTCATTACACTCGGGTCAATGGGGCTGCTGCACAAGCACTTAGATGGCAGAGCGCCAAAGCCAAGGGCACCCACCTCACTCGGGCCGACTCCCACAGTGCCTGAGGTTAAAGCCCACGAGAAGGCCATCGAAGAGTACGACGCTGAGCTGGACGAGTGGCAAACGCGCGATTACGTAGTCATGCATCAAATCATCAGCACCATCCCCGATTCCATCCTCATCCGGATCCATCGCCTCACCATAGCAATGGATATGTGGAACGCGCTGAAGGCGGATTTCGAAGGACCCATGCAGGTCGTGCAAAACGAACTCCAGAATCGCCTGATGCTAGCAAAGTGCGGGGAGAACGAGAACGTGCGGGAGCAGGTCGACCGGATGTGCAATATGAACGAGGAGCTTGCAGGGGCGGGCATCGCCATCCCCGACTCTGAGTACGCCGCCATTCTCACCAGGTCCATGCCGAAATCGTATGGAAATTACTTCGCATCGATATCGGCGGTAGCGGAAGTGTCCGGGGTCTCACGTCAGCCATGGTGATGAACTTCGCAGCCAGGGAGTACGATCGGCGCCAGATTGAGAACGCGCCGAGGCGTAGGGGAGCATTTACAGGAGACAGCGCCTTTTACCCGTCCGTGCCTGACACCGGCAGGTCTGGGCGGGGGGGCATGGGTTCAGGGAAAAGGGAAGAAAAACGCAGTTGCTTCAACTGCGGGAAAGAAGGCCACCTCAAACGCGATTGCAGAGAGCCGAGGAGACGAGGTAGCCTTCTCGCCGCCGCGGGAAGCGCCAGTTCCAGAACTAGCACCGACGGCCAGCTTCGCGAGGGTCACGGAGGCGAAGGTCGCGTACTCGGTCGTGGCGTTTAGCGGTCTCATGCGGGGACCGGGGCCGCCATGATTGACAGCGACTGTACAACACACATCTCACCGTATCGCGACTCAGTCACCCCATACATCCCCATTGAAAGTGCTTCAAGTTCGCTGCGGTCATGCATTCCTCGCTCGCTTAGAGGCTGCTCTCTGACCTCACCCATCCGAGTCTCAATCCTAATCGTGACCACTCACAACTAGTGTTGCTGCTGAAAGACACGGGTGTGCATGTCCTTCGTGCTGTTGTCTCATTCCTATCATCTTCTGTCGGGAAGACCGGTAGAACCGAATGGGCACGTAAACTTTGCTCGGGGAAAACGGTAAAACACCGATACGGACTGCATCTTGGGGAGATGGTTCGGTACTGTGTTAGAACCCCCAGACGTTTCTTAAAGATGCCGTCCTTTCCTGAGCGCGAGTGCTTCATCCTTTCAACTGATCACGACATCTTCTTTCCTGGCAACTCTACTTAGACTCGGCGACGCCCTTGACATCGTGATCCTTCTGGTGCCATTGATGATATTCATACACAGATCTAGAGAAGGAAAACACACGATGCGGTTCCTCGTCGCGAATCAATCCATTTCGTCCTGGCGATCCTATCCAGTTGACAACACGGTAACCCCCTAAACACGACAGAATTCCATGAGCTGTCTGCGCGAAAATCTTTATGGCCCGGCGTGTCTCCTCCATCTGGAAGGTCCCCATCAATTCACAATGCCTGCGATCGAAAAACAAACCAGCACTTACGTTCGGTGGAGTGTAGCTCACACGCACGTGCCCAGTCTGGCGGTCCGCCTCCCTGGTTGACGCACCTCCTAGTACTGTGGGCGTCTCTGCGGGCGAGAAGATCCATCCGGGGGCGACCAGGACGCCCGCTTTAGCGAGTTCCTGCCAGAACTGGTGCTCCGGCGTGAGAACTGAGCCGTCGCTTTCGTTCCTCTTGTCCGGCACGTCCCCGAAGTGCAATTTAACCCAAACGAACATACCCGACGACGGTGGCACGAACGACAGCAGCGGCCGCATAGTCCTGGCCTTATCAGCCGCTGGGCCGCCGTCGCTGTTCTTGCGCAAGTACCCGCAGAGCAACGCCGCTGTGCTGCTAGAGGCGGTACCCGGCGCCGGAAATAGCTCGAATTCCTCCGCAAGGCAATCCACGATAAAGTCGCGACGGTACTGGTACTGCGTGCGCAAGCCCCGCAGCCACCGGATATACCCGTCAAACGTCCACTGCGTCAGCAGTGCCATCATGAGCGCTTGCCCAAGTCCGCACGGGTTCTGCGTCGACGTCTCGCCGAAGCATTCCAGTCGCTCTGCGAACAGCGGGCTGCACGTAAACCACCCGAGCCGCATACCCGGTGCAATTGTCTATATGAGGATGTATTGTGTAGTGTTAAAGCTGACGGAAAGAAGACGGACAAACCTTGGAGAATGTGTCAACGCGGATGACGCGCTCTTGCGTGTCGACTTTGAGGAAGCTGGGTTCGAGACTATCGATGAAGCGCGAGACCTCTTCTCCCGCAGGGGGTTCACGCTCGGCGGCTTTCCGCTGCGACTTTGGCACAAACTCGCCGATCTGGAGGAAGAAGTACGGGTCGTCTTCGGCAATGATAACGTCTTGTGCCATCAACCTGAGCTTAGAAAAACGACCACTGGCTATCGAGCGCACCGTATTCAACGCAAATATCGTAAATGGCCTTTTTGCGCTCAAGTCCCATGGTCTGGTGCCTGCATCAGATCGGGATTGAAATATTAGATAGCTATACATACCGTCCCGCACGGATTGTGCCCCACGGGCATAGTGTAGATCACCCGAGGCCTTGGAATCGACACCCCGTTCAACGTGCGGACCGCAGCCGGCAATAGGAGCATGCGTACCTCGGGCCACTCTTCTCGACATCCCACCCACTCAGGATCTCTCTTAGAGAATCCGCGCACATGCCTTGGTAGTCCATGGGGACGCCATGACAACGCACGCCGATGGGAAGGGCACTCCCCAATGCAGAGGGATATGTCCACTCCTCGACGAGGAGCGTGTCTCCCGGGTTAAGTAGTAACCTAGCGATGCGGTCCCACCTGCGTGCCGCCCAACTCCAATCAACCACCGAGCGCCACAACGATAATGACCCATACCCGTCCGTGTTACCCGTGTGGACGAGCGTGGTCCAGCTATCATACGCGGGTGCATACACGCGCTCGGTGAACTCGCGCATGAACGTCCGCAAGCGTGGGAGGCCTGTCGCCGTCCCATACTGCAGCGCCGAAGCGAGGTTGACCCCATCGTCATCTGGGCGCGGTTCGCAGAGCACCTCTATTCGCGTCGTGTCGTCCCTACGGCCAGCACCCCCACCAAGGATACGCGACGCGGTAAGTGGGAACGCATCGACGGGGAGGATATTGGCAGAAATGGAAGTGAAGGGGAAGTAATCGGGGCTTGGAAAGCCTGTGGGTAAGGCGTAATAAGAGCGATGTTCGTGCCTACGCCGAGAACACCTCACCGCCAGCAAGGGTAATCTGATCCTTGCCAAAGTACTTCTGGAGGTCCTTGAGAGGAGAGGGCGCATACCTGCGGGCATAGTCAGAGATGTGGTGGGATAAGTCGAATGTCTTGGTGCGATTCTCAGAGGACATGATGGGGGTAGGTGAGCGAGATAGATATGGCACCTTCACATAGGGAGATAAGGTAATTCTGTAGGTAGGTGTGAGGGGTCTAAAGCCTGAAGTGCCTGTCCAGCGCACCCGCCAAAAGTTACGCCTATTGTGCTCCGCGGGGAAAACTTGCTGTTCGGTGCACGTTGCTCCGAGGGGTCGGACGAGGCCTAGATCATGAGGTTCCGTCGAATTTCTGGGGAACGTTGATCACAGCGATTCAGTGACTCCCAAGGTGCAGAACGCGACAAGCGTTGGTTCCGACTTGCTATTGACACAGGCCACTCAGGCATTTGAGGCTCGTCTTGGTAAATTCACTTTATACCTTGCGAATGGCGACAGCACGTCACTGGCAACTTTAAGCTTTAAGCTTCAATCCGGATTCTTCAGAACAAACATAGCTCCTTTTGTCTCGGGGGTGCCAGAACCCGACCAAGTTGGCATCAATAACACAGACAAGAGGAGTTATGAATTAGACCACGAGAGCATAGCCGTCCGAATGACGGGTGGTGTCTCCTGACTACTGGCTAGGGACGATGGATATCTGAGTAGTTATAGTACTCAATTACAGTACTAAGCTCGATATATACCTTGCACGCGTAGGGCACGGGTACTATGAAAACGAATATCCATTCATGTCTTTACCTTTGCGTTACTTGTAACGACCTCCGTCTGCGTTTCCGTGTCTCCGTGTTTCCTATGATCATCTATCTATCTCTCTTACTCTATCTACACTTCCCCTTGGGTCGACATCTATTACTCGCTACAGGAGTGAGGGATAATAACGATTGGGCTAATCTTCTCCCATCTATCAGTGTCCAGTAACAGTCGCCGTCCATTCCCTAAGTGTCCCATACCTCCTCGTCACTCCCTGTATCCTGCACTGTCCTCGTCATAGTCCTCTCCTACTCCAGAATTGTCGTCCGAGTCATCGTCGAGATAGGTGCCCCGAGCCACAGACTCGGAAAGTAATTGTGAACCCGTCTCGAAGGTTTCCTCGGGACCCAGAACGTCGACCACGATCTCACTGAGTAGCTCGATTGCACGGCTAGTCACACGGCACTTGCGCAAGTCAAGAGTCTCCAAAGGAACCCCCTGCTCTACGCGCTTCATGAGTGCGTCGCATAGATGGAGGGTCCTGCGTTTAAGTAGTGCGGTGTCAACCAAGATGAGTGTTGTCAGCAACGGAAGCAGCGGGCTCTCGCGTCCTCCATGATCGTCCAACAGCATATCCATAAATCCACGCTCTTCTATCGGCGTCAGACGCACACGTTGGAGCAGGGGCCACTTTGGCGCGTTGAGGGGCCAGAAATGCCTGTAGAGGGTCATTTCGCGATTTTGTGCGGTAAGCGTCACGAGGCCGTCCAGAGGGAGGGCCTTTGTCACCAAGTCGAAGACCACCGTCTCGAACCCGGAAAACCAGCCCTCGCCCACAACAGAGAGTGTCACGCGTGCAAATGGCATGGATTCAAAAACGGCGAACAGATCAGGAAAATCGACGTCCATATCGGGCAAGGTCCATGCAAGGACCTTGGCGCGCATTTCACTCCTGCTGAACCACATGCTCTGCAGCGGTTGGGTATCTTGGGGTCCATGGGCGTGTCGGGCAACATACGGGAGGATTTCTTGCACGTCGCTGCAGTCCGGGCGATAGGATGTTGCGTTGAGGCACAGCGAGGTGAGAGCTGGTAAGATGAGGTGAGCGAGTGCGAGCCCACAATCTCTCGCAGAGGAGGAGATTTCGAAGAGTGTAAGGGAGGGGAGTGTGAGGGTGCGATCAACATCAGGTGGTAGCGATGCGCCAGGAGGCACAACCGGGGAAGCCCAGTGAAGGGCAAGCGTCTTGAGTTGTGGCATTTGGCCCAGAGCATCCAACCAAACTGAGAGGCTCGGGATTTTGGACGGCTTGCTTATATAAAGGTGTTTGAGGCCCCATAAGAGCGGTGAATTCCAACTGGTGTCGCAGTTAAGGAGCTCGAGGCAAGAGAGCCTGGGGGTGGAGCCATCGAAAAGAGTGTCAGGAACAACTACTCGCTCCCCTATCGCTCTGGTGCCAGTGTTGTCTTTCTCATCGGACAGTGAAAGTGATTCAAGAATGGGAGCAGGCAATACGAGTCCTTTGAGTATTCTGTGAAGATGGAAGGGCTCGGCGCTAATGCTAAGGTGGGATATGTGGGAGACGTGATCCTGGAGTTCTTTTTGGAGTGCACTGAACCGGGAATTGTCCCAGAGACGGAAGGGAACCCTTGCCTCTAAATATAAGGGCACTCTCTTCGCCCTAAAGAGTATCTCGGCCGCGCCGGCCGAACTGAAGACAGTGAAATCAACGTGACTCCAAAGGTGCGGGTGATTAAGTGCAATCTCGCGCCATTGACGACAGACGTGGGCTACACGTAGCCATGCTAGTTGTTCTGAACGCTTTGGTTGTTCGCACAGTGTAAACTTGAAGGACGACAATGTGACAGGTATATGCAAAAAGGAGAATATGGTGGTGATGACCTCGGTAGGTAGAGACGAGATGGGTGCAAGTGCGTTACGGCGATACTTCAACGCTTGGATGGAAGCTTCCAATGACTTGATTTCGGCATCAATGGCTTGCCGTAGGTGGTCTGGGTCCATCGTCAAAACCAAACGGTGTGGCTTTAGTTAAGCCACGTGGCTTTGTTTACCGTAAGCGCCGCGACTAACCAACTCGGTTATGATCACGGTCTTCGCACGCATCCAGCGCCCAAATATCCCCGTCGTTGGACCCGACGCATCCGGTTGATTCAAGTTGCTGTGCTGCTGCGGGGGTTG
The DNA here is from genome assembly GCA_021527775.1 of Lactarius sanguifluus. NCBI lineage: Eukaryota > Fungi > Basidiomycota > Agaricomycetes > Russulales > Russulaceae > Lactarius > Lactarius sanguifluus. The sequence continues at coordinate 162,743 of JAKEYF010000020.1, read as the reverse complement.
CTCAACGTCGCTCACAGACGAGTCACCGTTTGCCTCGCGTTCTCAATGCGGACGTCGTCCCCTTCGGGTCCCCCTCCAACATCCTTCTTCGACTCAACACCAAGCTCAACACACTCTGCGTCGATACTGTAATACGCAATGTCTCAGGCTGAACCTCCTCACGAGACCATCAACCTAGAAGATAGGGCGGAGCGTGGGGTCAGCGACAGGGGTACTGTCGGCCCATCATACGTATTTTTTCCCGGCGTTCGCTCAACGTAAGACTCTGGAGGAGTCCAACTTCGTTGATGGCTCGGGTCCTCTCTTCACCAATATACAGAGATGGCGGTCAAGAAACAGGCCGAAAGATGGCAAGCGGATGCTGACGGGATCCTCATTCGTGAGTCTTGATTCTACTCCCCGCATATTGCCCACTCAGTGATCATAGACTGGTCTATTTTCTGCTGCCATTGCGACATTGGTTTCGATATCGATCCAAGACCTCCGACCTAACTCACAAGACACAACGGTGTTCTATATCGCGATTATTTATCAGCTACTCGCTGACGCTAATGGGTCCCAAGTTTCCATTCCCTCCACCCTGTCCAATCCAGTGTCTTCGTTCATCCCACCAAAGTACGCTATCTGGGTCAAATACCCTTTGGTTCTTGAGTTTGGCCATCAGCCTTACGTGCGTCTTGCTGGCGATATTGCTGCAACAATGGGTTCGTCGATTTATTAAGCTCACTCAAGCCCGGTCCAGCCTACATACTCGAGGTCGCATTCGCTTTCTGAGGGCGTCGATTATCTTCACCTCTCCAGGGTGGTTGAGGCGTTGCCCATCCTCTTACATCTCTCCCTTTTCCTCTTCTTTGCGGGCCTTCTCGTGTTCTTGTTCAACATCGATCACACCGCCTTCAGCGCCATTGCTTCGTGGGTCGGGCTGTGCACAGCAATATACATATCCATCACGTTCATGCCGCTCCTCCGATATGACAGTCCTTCCCTCCTTCCCATCTCATCCTCGGCATGGCTCCTCACCACCGGCGTCCTAACTCTACTCTTCCAAGCACTCGGTGGTTTACGTGGTTTACTTACGTCAGCCGTCGTAAATGGGAGTACTTCGGCAAACGGAGAAAACACTATCACGAGTGGTTCACACATGGCCTAGCGAAGACAGCAGAGGAATTTGCTCGTAAACTGTCACCCGCAATCGACGGGCTTGCTCTGATATGGGTCCTCGACCGTTCCGATGAAGATCTTGCGGGCATCCCTGGTTTCTACAGATCCAAAGTTCTCAACGACCCTATGGTACTCGCATCGAGCCGAATATGGAGAGGATGACAGAAGTTCTCATTGGTTTGTTCCACCACACATTAACATCTAATTTGGTCGCCCCGAAGATCAGGAAGCAGCGGCTTGCCATTTGCAGAGGCGACGAGCGCGGCATCCTTCGCATTAGTTCGCAAATTTTTCATCGTGTCATTAACGCAGAATGGGATGGTCTACTGAGCTCCGTCGAGTTTGGGATCTTTCTTGGGAAGACCGATCGCAGCGACCCAGTGACCGACTATCATTCAAAGGCCATTCTTTCCATCATTCTCCCAAGGGTGCAGGGACGCGACGAGTGTTGGTTCCGACTTGCTGCCGACCGCTTAGGCTGTTCAATGTCTGACGTGAAGGACTATCTTAGGCATGGGGGCAGCATATCACTCGCCGCTTCCATCCACATTTTTCAGAACATTATTTATGCTCATTTCCACCCCTTTGGTCTTGGGAACGCTACCACCCGCTGGAAGGTCCTTGAACTAGTTTCTGAATTTTACATTCGAGGCACGCTTCCGACGCTACAGCATGACTTCTGCTACCTCTGGAATGAGATCACCCAGCTGGCGAGCAACCCGGATCATCGCCTTCGATCCGTTTATATCGCAATCCTCAGGAATGTCCGCGGCGCTTACATCGTTCTACATCAAATACCAATTCCTCCCAACAGAATTCTCGTCCTCCACCGCCGACGACGACGACGTTCTGGTGTTATCGTCTTATCCCCTGTGCAATGTCTCTGACCATCACCTGCACCTTGCGTCTCGCACTGACTAACGTCCCGTGCCCCCCGTGCCCCATCATTTCCCATTCCATTCCCAGATCATATCATCTCATAACTAGCCTGCTACATAGCATCATCTCCCACCACAAAGCGTCGTCGTTCCTTCTGGCTGTGTTCCCTCAATCACTCAAATCAACGTCAACCAATTTCGTGGTATCGTAACACCCACATCGGACTCAATACCCAATGGTCCTGCCGCCAACACCACCATCATTTTGTCCGCGCAGAGCTCTGTGCTGGTTACCACTGTCCCTCATTCCGTAATACCAGACACCCCTGCCTCCCGGTCCCGGTTCATGACATTTTGATGCTCTCTCTGGTGCCGCAGCTTCCCACAGACCCGACCGCGTCTCGTTCAGACCATGCACCTTTCGGACCAGATATCGATTCCTTGACGCCTGGTTACTACTGTGGGATTTGTGCGAGTATAGAGTGTCGACCCAAGGGGAAGATGTAGGCAAGATGGGAGATGTGAAGGCAGTTCGGAGATAGAGTGTGGGAACATAGAGCTAGAATCAGTGCGGGTGCGATGTGCAGATTGATGTTCACAAGTTATCACTGGCAGACGAAGGGCTTCGGAAACAGCAGGCAAGGTGAGACGCAAATATAGATAGATAGATAGGTTTTTGAGAGCTGAAGCCATGTACATGAGGAACGAGCCACAGGACACAGAGCGAGACAATACAAATACAGGAAGAATACAGTGGACGCAGACACAAACTGGAATACAATAAGCAAACGCAGACACACACAGCCGAGAACCAGGTATTGAGGCCGATGTGGCCGAGTCGTCGTGGGCGTACGAACGGGCCGAGCGTGGCGGTTTGGCGATGTTGCGCACGCAGCACATGTGAGGACCTTACACTACTTCTCCCGTTCGCACCTCCGCCGCCGACCTCCGCTCCGGATCGAGGCGCTACCACCAATGGTGAGGAAGCTGCGAAGGCTGTCTTGCGCAATGACAAAGCTACGGGCCCACCTTCCGAGTCGGATCCCGTAACTTCTACGATAGCCCTCCCTAATTCGGTACGATTCCCGCAGCCATCCCCACCACGATCGCCTACAGACATCTTAAATTTCGAATAGCAATGTCACGCTTATTTCCGTAAGTTCTTGGAGAGCATTTCTTGCACAGCCGCGATGACAGTATATGTATATCATATGCCACTATCGTGTATTACTGTAAACCCAACAGCAGAACCTCAGTGCGTTGTAGTAATGGACGAGGTGAGAGAAAACGAACGATCACATATGTACCAAGGTCTTTACCTTTGTATTAATGATCTCCGTCTGCGTTTCCGTCTCCGTGTTTCCTATTATCATTTGTCTTACTCTATCTACACTTCCCCTTGGGTCGACATCTATTACTTGCTACAGGAGTGATGGATAGTAACGATTGGGCTAATCTTCTCACATCTACCAGTAGACCGCTTCGTGTCCCGTAACAGTCGCCGTCCATTCCCTAAGTGTCCCATACCTCCTCGTCACTCCCTGTATATGCACTGTCCTCGTCATAGTCTTCTTCTACTCCAGAACAGTCGTCCGACTCGTCTTCGAGGTAGAGGCCTCGAGCTACAGACTCGGAACGTATTTGTGAACCCGTCTCGAAGGTTTCCTCGGGACCCAGAACGTCGACCACGATCTCACTGAGCAGCTCAATTACACGGCTAGTCGCAAGGCACTTGCGCAAGTCGAGAGTCTCCAAAGGAACCCCCTCCTCTACGCGCTTCATGAGTGCGTCGCATAGATGGAGGGCCCTGCGTTTAAGTAGTGCGGCGTCAACCAAGATGAGTGTTGTCAGCGACGGAAGCAGCGGGCTCTCGCGTCCTCCATGATCGTCCAACAGCATCTCCATGAATCCACGCTCTCCTGGCGGCGTCAGACGCACACGCTGGAGCAGGGACCACCTCGGCCCGCAGAGGAGCCAGAAATACCGGTTGAGGGTCCATGTGTGGTTTTGTGCGGTGAGCGTCACGAGGCCGTCCAGAGGGAGGGCCCTCATTACCCAGTGGAGGACAAATCATCTCGGACCCGGAAGACCAGTCCTTTCCCACAACAGAGAACCCCGTGCGTGCAGATGGCATGGAGTCAAAACCTGCGAACCTGATCAGGACGTTCGACGTCGATATCGGGCAAGGTCCATACAAGGACCTCGGCGCACGTTTTACTCCTGCTGAACCACATACTCTGCAGCGGCTGATTATCTTGGGGTCCATGGGCGTGTCGAGCAACATACTGGAGGATTCCATGCACGTCGCTGCCGTCATGGTCACAAGATTCTGCGTTGAGGTACAGCGAGGTGAGCGCCGGTAAGGTGAGGTGTGCGAGTGCGAACCCACAATCTCTCGCAGGGGAGGAGATTTTGAAGAGTGTAAGGGAGGGGAGTGTGACAGTGCGATCGACATCTGGCAGCGAGGCACCAGGAGGTGCAGCTGGGGAAGCCCAGTGAAGGGTAAGGGTCTTGAGTCGTGGCATTTGGCCCAGAGCGTCCAACCAAACTGAGAGGATCGGCCTTTCGAACAGTGTGTGTATATAGAGGTATTCGAGGCCCCCTAGGAGCGGTGGATTCCAACTGATGTCGCAGTTACAGAGCTTGAGGCAAGAGAGCCTGGGGGTGGAGCCATCGAAAAGAGTGTCAGGGACGACTGCTCGCTCCCCCATCTCTCTGTTATTGTATTCCCCACCGGACAGTGAAAGGTACTTGAGAGTGGGAGCAGGCAATACGAGTCCTTTGAGTATTCTGTGAAGATGGAAGGGCTGAGCGCTAATGCTAAGGTGGGATATGTGGGAGACGTGATCCTGGAGTTCTTTTTGGAGTGCACTGAACCGGGTATTGTCCCAGAGACGGAAGGGAATTCTTGCCTCTAAATATAAGGGTACTCTCTTCGCCCTAGAGAGTATCTCAGCCGCGCCGGCCGAACTGAAGACAGTGAAATCAACGTGACTCCAAAGGAGCGGGTGATTGAGTGCAATCTCGCGCCATTGGTGACAGACGTGAGCTACACGAAGCCGTGCTAGATGTTCTGAACGCTCTATTCGTTCGTCCAATGTGGAGGCCGACAGCGTGACAGGTATATGCAAATAGGTGAATATGGTGGTGATGACCTCGGTAGGTAGAGACGAGATGGGTGCAAGTGCATTACGGCGATACCTCAATGCTTGGAGGGAAGCTTCCAATGACTTGATTTCTGCATCAATGGCTTGCCGTAGGTGGTCTGGGTCCATCGTCAAAGAACCAAACAGTTTGGTTGAACCACGTGGCTTCCATGTAAGCGCCGTACTTGACCAACTCGGTCTTCGCCGGACGCACGCATACGGCTTTGAGCAACGTCCAGACCCGACCTCTCGATTGCGTTGCTTATTACAGAAGCTATTGTAAATCTCGTGGTCGAATTTGATGGGCCCAGGGGCTGTACAGCACCACTGCAGTACCACCTACTGAAGTTCTGTGCTGATTACAAGTTTACAACTGTCTCTCATTCCGTCATACAGTATTAGACACCTCACCTGCCTTCCCAAAGCTGGTCCTCGATAAGACTGTGAAGCCCTCTCTGGCGCCACGGCTACCCGCAGACCGCGCCGCGTCTCATTCAGCCCGAAACCATGCACCTTTTGGGCCAGATATCGATTCCTCGACGCCAGTTTCCACTTCTCTTGTCGCACCTTCGCGGCGGACCTCCGCTTTGGATCGAGGCGCTACTATTGATGGTGAAGAAGCTGCGAAGGTTGCCTTGCGCAATGACAAAGCTACGCCGTCATCCCGTAACTACTACGACAGCTATCCCTAATCCGATACGATCCTCGCAGCCATCCTCACCACGATCGCCTACAGAAATAGCTATCGCGACGCGAGTCCTTTGCGACGGTCACGAGATGCCGAGCAACGGGGAAATCAACCTCTGCACTCCCTACATGTCGAGTCTACTAGCAAGACATACCGTCTATCTACTGGATGCTGACATTAGTCGCTCGGGTTAGTGTATTTTTCGCTAAGATTCCGAAATAGATTTTTGTATGGCTTGGCGCATGTTTTTTCACTGTCGTTTGCGAGTCGACTTATAGGCATATAGCTTAAATTTCGAATAGCAATGTTACGCTTATTTCCGTAGGTTTTTGAAGAGCGTTTCTTGCACAGCCGCGATGACAGTATGTGTATATCATACGTGGGACACTGTATAAAACCAAACAGAAGAACTTCAGTACGTTGCAGTAATGGACGAAGTGAGAGAAAACGGGCACCAGCGTCACCCTGGTGGCCACCGCGACGTCTTTACCTTTGTATTAACGATCCCCGTCTGCGTCCACGTCCGTGCCTTCGCCTGCATTTCCGTCTACATTTCCCCTTGGGTCGACATCTATTACTTGCTACAGGAGTGATGGATAATGACGATTGGGCTAATCTTCTCACATCTACCCGTAGACTGCTTTGTGTCGTAACAGTCACCGTCCATTCACTAAGTGTCCTGTACCTCCTTGTCACTCCCTGCATCTGCACTGTCCTCGTCATTGTACTCTTCTACTCCAGAACAGTCGTCTGAGTCATCGTCGAGGTAGATGCCCCGAGCCACAGACTCGGAACGTATTTGTGAACCCGTCTCGAAGGTTTCCTCGGGACCCAAAACGTCGACCACGATCTCACTGAGTAGCTCAATTACACGGCTAGTCGCAAGGCACTTGCGCAAGTCGAGAGTCTCTAAAGGAACCCCCTGCTCTACGCGCTTCATGAGTGTGTCGCAGAGACGGAGGGTCCTGCGTTCAAGTAGTGCGGCGTCAACCAAGATAAGTGTTGTCAGCGATGGAAGCAGCGGGTTCTCGCGTCCTCTATGATCTTTCGATAGCAACTCCATGAATCCATGCTCTTCTATCGGTGTCAGATACACGCGCTGGAGCACGGGCCACCTCGGTGCGTTGAGGTGCCAGAAATGCCTGTAGGGGGTCATTGTGTGGTTCTGTGCGGTAAGCGTCACAATGCCGTCCAGAGGGAGGGCCCTCGTCACTAAGTTGAAGACCACCGCCCCGAGCCCGGGAGGCCAGTTATCGCCCACAACAGAGAACGCCACGCGTGCAGATGGCATGGATTCAAATGCGGCGAACTGATCAGGAAAATCGACGTCAATATCAGGCAAGGTCCATGCAAGGACCTTGGCGCGCATTTCACTCCTGCTGAACCACATGCTCTGCAGCGGTTGGGTATCTTGGGGTCCATGGGCGTGTCGAGCAACATACGGGAGGAGTTCATGCACGTCGCTGCCGTCCCAGTGATAGGATTCTGCGTTGAGGCACAGCGAGGTGAGAGCCGGTAAGGTGAGGTGAGCGAGTGCGAGCGCACAATCACTCGCAGAGGAGGATATTTCGAAGAGTGTAAGGGAGGGGAGTGTGACGGTGCGATCAACACCATGAGACGCAACCGGGGAAGCCCAGTGAAGGGAAAGCGTCTTGAGTTGTGGCATTTGGGCCAGAGCATCCAACCAAATTGAGAGGCTCGGCGTGTCGAACGGCGTGCGTATATAGAGGTGTTTGAGGCCCCATAAGAGCGGTGAATTCCAACTGGTGTCGCAGTTACAGAGCTCGAGGTAAGAGAGCCTGGGGGTGGAGCCATCGAAAAGAGTGTCAGGAACAACTACTTGCTCCCTCTCCGCTCTGTTGCCACTGGCAGTTGTGTATTCCTCACCAGACAGCGAAAGTAATTCGAGAGTGGGAGCGGGTAATACCAGTCCTTTGAATATCCTGTGAAGACGGAAGGGCTCAGCGCTAATGCTAAGGTGGGATATGTGTAGGACGTGATTCTGGAGTTCTTCTTGGAGTGCGCTAAACCTGGTATTGTCCCAGAGACGGCAGGGAACCCTTGCCTCTAAATATAAGGGTACTTTCTTCGCCCTAGAGAGTATCTCGGCCGCGCCGGCTGAACTGACGATAGTGAAATCAACGTGATTCCAAAGGAGCGGGAGATCGAGTGCAATGTCACGCCACTGACGACAGACGTGGGCTACACGTAGCCATGCTAGCCGTTCTGAACGCTTTGGTTGTTCGCCCAGTTTAAAGGATGACAATGTGACAGGTATATGCAAAAAGGAGAATATGGTGGTGACGACCTCGGTAGGTAGAGACGAGATGGGTGCAAGTGCGTTTCGGCGATACCTCAACGCTTGGATCGAAGCTTCCAATGACTCGATTTCGGCATCAATGATATCAATGGCTTGCCGTAGGTGGTCTAGGTTCATCGTCGAAAAGCCAAACGGCAAACGGTCACGGTGATGGCGTTAGTTAAATAAAATCACGTGGTTTCCGTCGTATAACTAAGGGCCTGTCCGGCGCACCCGTTGCCCCGCGGCGCACCTGCCAAAAAAAATAAGTTGCCCCTACTGCGCGCCAGGGGGCAAAGTTGCTGTTCGGTGCACGTTGCTCCGAGGGGTTGGCGATGAGGTTCCTTTGAGCAGCCCTATCAAATTGGAGCAACGAAAATACCCGTTTATCTCTTTTGATTCTCTGCTCCAACGCTGCCCGAATCGTGACTGTGACTACAAAACACCATAGTTGGTAGTAAGTCATAGGCACACTGTATCATACCTTCGCATTTACCATGTGTCCCAGTTGTCCTGTGGTCCCCGGTTTAGCTAGTACATACACCTTTACTAATATATTTTATGTATTTACAACTGTAGACTCTTCCCTCAGGCTTCGCGTTTCAGATCCCAGAGAGAGTTCAGTGTAGTCCATGTCTGCGTTCCCGACTGTGCCGCACTCGTGCGCGGTCTTAACAAATCAACCATGATGCGTCCCCGTCTGCAGCGGCCACCTATGCGAAATTACAGGTCGCGCGGAAGCATGCGTGCCCGCTTCTGCCTACTTTCAACTACCTGACCAAGTTAAGCTCTATGCGGCTCACCGTTTCTGTTACTGAGCTCGCTGCACTTGCACGCAACCTGAGAGATCCGACCCCAACGTCCCCATGACTGCAGTGGACACACCTAGGACGTCTCACATCGTGCGGAGGCCTGCACGACCATGTCTTATGATACACTTGTTTCAATAACAGTCACACGATGTGACGCGTTGTCATCACATGAAATTGTTGCATTTCTTTCTGGGGCTGAGAGGTGTTCGGAGATTCGGAGCAGACAATTCTGTTGCTCTATGGGACCTCATTACCCCACCCGGGGTAATGCATTATCACTTTGCGAGCTGCGGCCAGATTCTTTTTGCCGGACAGGCCCTAACCAACGTCAACTTCACACCCGGCTTAGAGCCTCCAGACCGCAAACGCTATTGTAAATTACAGTAAATGTGCTCGTGGCTGAATTTGATGGGCCCACTGTACGGTGCCACTCACCGGAAGACCCTTCAAGTAGTTTCTAAGATTTGAGACACTCTTCCTACACTACAGCATGACTTCTACGACCTACTAAGTTAGTATGGGATGAATTGTCCACCTGGCAAAGAGTAGCGCGGATTATCGCTTTCGATGTTGCAATCCCCAGGAGTACCATCGCTTTATCCCCAACGGCATTCTCATCATCTATCGCCGACGATGGCTGTGTTCTAATGCTATCGTCATCTTACCCCCTGTGCAACGTCTCTGACAATCACCTGCGGCCTGCGTCCCAAAACGACCACCGTTCCGCCGCCCCCAACCCCATTATTTCCCATCCCATTCCCAGGATCGGCGAGACGCGGGTTTTCGTTCGCACGGCCGCGGCTGGTGGTCTCCTACTGCTCGACGCCCTGGACAGTGCGCCAGCTGGCGCGGAGCGTGCCAGTGACGCACTGGTACGCAATTGAGAGGAGGTTGTGCTCTTCCAACGTCAGGTGCGCGTCCGAGTCTGTAATTTGTTGCAGCTTGAAGTCTCATCGGTGGCTGCTCCTCGCTCACAGTAAGTTAGGGATCGCTCTCTGATCTCACCCATCCGAGTTACATCCAAATCGTCACCACAAATACTCCCTCTGCCCTTACTTCAACTGATCACGAAATCTACTCCACTCGGACTCGGTGAAGCCCTTGACGTCGTAGTCCGTATGTTGCCGTTAATCAAACGAACGATACTATTATACACAGATATAGAGAAGACAAACACATCATGTGGTTCCTCGCAGCGGATCTGTCCATTTCGTCCTAGCCAATTTAACAACACGATCATCCGGTCAATAAACCCTAAACACGACAAAATTCCCTGAGCGTCTGCGCGAAAATCTTTATGCCCCGGCGTGTCGTTTCCATCTGGAAGGTCACCATCAATCCAAAATGCCTGCAATCGAAAAAAGAAAAAAAAAACAGTACTCACGTCCGATGGAGTGTAGCTCACACGCACGTGCCCAGTCTGGCGGTCCGCCTCCGTGGGTGGCGCACCTGACGTAGGCTCCTCTGCAAAGATCCATCCGGGACCGACCAGGACGCCCGCCTCGGCGAGTTTTTCCCAGAACTGGTGGTCCGGTGTGAGCACCGAGCCGTCGCTTTCGTCCCTCTTGTCCGGCACGTCCCCGAAATGCAACTTCACCCAGACGAACATGCCCGACGACGGTGGCACGAACGAGAGCAGCGGCCTGGCCTTCTCACCCAGAAAGCTGCGCGGGTACGCGCAGAGCGACGCTGGGCCGCCAGAGGTGGTGATGCTGGGCTCCGGGAACAGCTCGAATTCCTCCGCGAGGCAATCTATGAGAAAGTCGCGACGGTGCTGGTACTGCGTGCGCAAGCCCCGCAGCCACCGGATGTAGCCGTCAAATGTCCACTGCGTCAGTAGCGCCACCATGAGCGCTTGCCCTAGTCCGCACGGGTTCTGCGTCGACGTCTCGCCGATGCGTTCTAGTCGCTCTGTGAACAGCGGGCTGCACGTAAACCACCCGAGCCGCATCCCCGGCGCGATCGTCTATATGGGGATGTAGCGCGTTGTGAGCTGACGGAAAGAAGACGGGCAAACCTTGGAGAATGTGTCCATGCGGATGACACGCCCTTGCGTGTCGACTCTGAGGAAGCTGGGTTCGAGACTATCGATGAAGCACGAGACCTCTTCTCCCGCAGGGGGTTCGCGCTCGGCTTTACGCTGCGACTTTGGCACAAACTCGCCGATTTGGATGAAGAAGTACGGGTCGTCCTCGGCGATGATGACATCTTTTACCACCAGCCTGAGCTTATAAAAGTGACCATTGGCCATCGAACTCGAACTCACCGTATTCAACGCAAATATCATAAATGGCCTTCTTGCGCTCGAGTCCCATCGTCTATGATAGTGCCAACATCAGATCGATATTTGCAATTAGATGGTTATACATACCGTCCCACACGGGTTCTGTCCCACAGGTATGGTGTAGATCACCCGTGGCCTTGGAATCGACATCCTGTTTAACTTGCGAACCGCAGCTGGCAATAAGATCACGCGTACCTTGGGCCACTCTTCTCGACGTCCCACCCAGCCAGGATTTCTCTTAGAGCATCTGCGCGCATGCCTTGGTTGTCCATGGGGACGCCATGCCAACGCACGTCAATGGGACGGGCATTCGCTATCGCAGAGGGATACGTCCATTCCTCGACAAGGAGCGTGTCTCCCGGATTAAGTAGCAACTTGGCGATTCGGCTCCACCTGACGTGCCGCCCAACTCCGATCAGCCACTGAGCGCCACAATGATAAGGACCGCATACCCGTCCGTGTTACCCGTGTGGACAAGCGTGGTCCAGTTATCATATCCGGGTGCATACACACGCTCGGTGAACTCCTGGATAAACTTCTGCAGGCGCGGGAGGCCTGTCGCGGGACCGTACTGCAGCGCCGCAGCAAGGTTGACCCCACCGTCATCTGGGCGCGGTTCACGAGGCACCTCTATTCGCGTCGTCGTGTCATCCCTACGGCCAGCACCCCCACCAAAGATACGCCATAGCCAGCCGAAGGCTGAGGAAGGCGCGGAAGCGGGGGGGGCGGTGCGCGGCACGGTGAGCGGGAACGCATCGACGGGGAGGATGTTGGCAGAGACGGAAGTAAAAGGGAAGTAGTCGGGGCTCGGTAGACCTGCAGGCAAGATGTAAGATATATATATGTTCGCGCTTACGTCGAGGACAACTCACCACCAGCGAGGGCAATAGTATCCTTGCCATAGTACTTCTGGAGGCCTTTGAGAGGGGAGAGCGTATACCTGCGGGCAAAGTCAGAGAGGTGGTGGGATAGATCGACGGCCTTGGGGCGCTTCTCCGAGGACATGATGGTAGTAGGTGAGCAAGATAGATCCGGCGCCTTCACACGGGAGGATAAGGAATCTGGAGGTTTTCTACACCCAATTATCGCCAGAAAATAGACTGGTGACCGGCTGCGCTACAGTAGGGACCCCCCAGTCGCAAGCGACCCGATTACACAGAGACACGCGTTCTTCTGATCCGGTGATGACGTGTATTGCCGTGTCATCCGAACCGCGTACTCAGGCTCTTACTCAAAATGGTTATATAGCTTCTCGAATGGACGAATGGGAGACAGATCGGCGAGACGCTGGTTTTCACTAGACTCGTAACCAGTCGTTCTATGGGGGTGCCGGCTGCTGCGCAAGGTCCTTGCGCAGCCGGCACCCCCATAGAGCGAGCGGTCACCGGTCTAGGTTTTCACCACGGGCATGTTGTTCGTTCTTTTGTCTCGTCCCCTCATCTGCTGTCATGTCGTGGAACCAAATGGGCATGGAAACTCTGCTCGGGAAATGGTAGGAATTGCGTCTTGGGGAGATGGTTCAGTACTCTGCCAGATCCCCAGGATTTGTCTTGATGATGCCCTCGGCCTCACTAAAATCAAAGCCCTCTTTCCTGGCAACTCCACTCGGACTCGGTGGCGCGCCCGTCTTCAAGGTGCAACGAACGACACTATCATACACAGGTATAGAGAGGGCAAATACATCATGTGGTTCCTTGCAGCTCTATCCATTCCGTCCTAGCGAACCTAGCCAGTTTAACGCCACGATCATCCCATAGACCCAGTCGATAAACCCTAAACACGAGAGAATTCCCTGAGCGTCTGTGCGAAAATCTTTATGCCCCGGCGCGTCGCCTCCATCTAGAAGGTCCCATCAATCCACGATGCCAGCGATCGAGAGAAACCAGTACTCACGTCCGACGGAGTGTAGCTCAGACGCAAGTGCCCAATCTGGCGGTCCGTTTCCGTGGGTGGCGCACCAGGCTTCTCAGCGGGCGAGAAGATCCATCCGGGGGCAACCAGGACGCCGGCCTCGGCGAGTTCCACCCAGAACTGGTGTTCCGGGGTGAGCACCGAGCCGTCGCTCTCGTCCCTCTTGTCCGGCACGTCCCCAAAGTACAGCTCCACCCAGACGAACATGCCCGACGATGGTGGCACGAACGACAGCAGCGGTCGCGTAGGTCCTCGTTTTCTCATCCAGCGGGCCGCCACCACGGTACGCGCAGAGCGACGCTGGGCCGCCAGAGGCGGGATCGGGCGCCGGGAACAGCTCGAATTCCTCCGCGAGGCAATCTACGAGAAAGTCGCGACGGTGCTGGTACTGCGTGCGCAAGCCGCGTAGCCACCGGATATACCCGTCGAACGTCCACTGCGTCAGCAGCTGACACTACGAGCGCTTGCCCAAGACCGCACGGGTTATGCGCCGATGTCTCGCCGATGCGTTCTAGTCGCTCTGCGAACAGCGGGCTGCACGTAAACCACCCGAGCCGCGCCCCCGGTGCAATCGTCTATATGGGTTATGTAGTGGGTTCGAGGCGAGGGAAAGAAGACGGACAAACCTTGGAGAATGTATCAATGCGGATGACGCGCCCTTGCGTGTCGACTCTGAGGAAGCTGGGTACGAGGCTATCGATGAAGCGCGAGACCTCTTCTCCTGCAGGGGGTTCGCGCTCGGCTTTACGCTGCGACTTTGGCACAAACTCGCCGACCTGGAGGAAGAAGTACGGGTCGTCCTCGGCAATGATGACAGTCTTTGCCACCAGCATGAGCTTAGAAAGGTGAATTGGCTATCCAGCCCACCGTATTCAACGCAAATATCGTAGATGGCCTTTTTGCGCTCAAGTCCCATTGTCTGGTGCCAGCAGCATCAGATCGATATTTGCAATTAGATGGCTATACATACCGTCCCGCACGGGTTCTGTCCCACGGGTACGGTGTAGATCACCCGAGGCCTTGGAATTGACATACCGTTTAACGAGCGAACTGGCGCTAACAATCAAAGCACGCGTACCTCGGGCCACTCTTAACGTCCCACCCAGCCAAGATCTCTCTTAGAGCGTCTGCGCGCATACCTTGGTTGTCCATGGGGACCCCATGCCAGCCAACATCGATGGGAAGGGCGGTCGCCATCGCAGAGGGATACGTCCATTCCTCGACGAGGAGCGTGTCTCCCGGGTTAAGTAGCAACCTGGCGATTCGGCTCCACCTGACGTGCCGCCCAACTCCGATCAGCCACCGAACGCCACCATGATAAGGACCGCATACCCGTCCGTGTTACCCGTGTGGACAAGCGTGGTCCAGTTATCATATCCGGGTGCATACACACGCTCGGTGAACTCGCTGCATGAACTTCTGCAGGCGCGGGAGGCCTGTCGCGGGGACCATACTGCAGTGCCGAAGCGAGGTTGACCCCACCGTCATCTGGGCGCGGCTCGCGGGGCACCTCTATTCGCGTCGTCGTGTCGTCCCTGCGGCCGGCACCCCCACCAAAGATACGCCACTAGCCAGCCGAAGGCTGAGGAAGACGCTGGAAGCGGGAGGAGCAGGCGCGCGGCACAGGTGAGTGGGAACGCGTCGACGGGGAGGATGTTGGCAGAGACGGAAGTAAAAGGGAAGTAGTCGGGGCTCGGTAGACCTGCAGGCAAGATGTCAGAGAGAATGTTCGCGCTTATGTCGAGGACAACCCACCACCAGCAAGGGCAATCAGATCCTTGCCATAGTACTTCTGGAGGCCCTTGAGAGGGGAGACTGCATACCTGCGGGCGAAAGTCAGAGACGTGGTGGGATAGGTCGATGGCCTTGGGGAGCTTCTCCGAGGACATGATGGTAGTAGCTGAGCAAGATAGATACGGTGCCTGTCTTCACATGGGGAGATAAGGAAATGTAGAGGCGTACGAGTGGACTTTCTGCACCCGCGTCTGATTAATCAGACGCAAGTTATAATCTACAGTCCCTTCCGTCATATCAATGACGTGGTCGTGTATGCCATGTAACTTCAAGTGTAACTTAATAAAACCGAGCGCGCTCTTACTCAAAAAGGTTACCCAATACCCCCGCCGGGACTCGAACCCGGAACCTCCAGATGCCCGTTGTATAGAAGTCTGACGTCATGACCATTAGACAACGAGGGCTACCTTAGAATGATCTACATTGCGTTTCACAAACCGCGGGGGTCTTCATCCACGTGTAGATCTTGAAAAATTTATCGACGAACAACGACAGCGACGACGATGGCAGAGACAAGTGCAGACCCGGCTCCCGCACCGCCGCCCAAAGGCATCCTCCTCAAAGCAGACGCCATCGCGGAGCCCTTCCTCGCCGAAGTGAAAGCGAGCCTCGCTGCTGCGGGACGTCCGCTGCGTGGGCCGCCCAAACTCGTTGGTATCCTGGCTACCGCGAGCGCTGCGCCGAGTCGATCCTACGCCGAGTTTACGCGCAAGCAGTGCGCAGCGCTGGGCATCGCGTTTGAGTTGCGTGAGGTGGGCGAGGACGCCGGCGTCGAGGAGGCGATCATCGATTGCGAATGCGGACACCTCTGTCGATGGGATCATGGTAAGTTACGGTGCTCGCTAGATCATCATCTTATCAAAAAAACAACAGGTGTACTACCCGATTTTCGGGAAGGAGCAGGTTCGCCTCTCGCACCCTCCTCCCGCCATGGCGCTTATAGTATCCGATGGGCGCGACAGGACCACTACTTGCAGCAGATCGTCTCGCCCTTCAAGGACGTCGAAGGGCTCAACTACAAGTTCCACTACAACCTCTACCACAAGTGATCGTCCCCGCCCTCCTCGCGCTCACACCTACCCTTCGCTCTGACATGCACCGTAGCATCCGCCATCTCGAGCCGAAATCCCTGCTCGCGTCCTCGCCCTCTCTCGCAGCGGCAGCACCGCTGACCAACGACGCCGTCCCGCCACCCGGAACCGTCAAGTCGATCCTACCGTGCACGCCCCTCGGCGTCGTGAAAGCGCTCGAGCGCGTCGGGGTGTACAACGCGTTGCTGCCCTACGGTGATCGCGCCTACGGCCGCACCATAACCGTCATCAACCGGTAAGTCCCCTTCTTCGATGGCCTCACTCTTTTGATTTTTCTCGTAAGATCGGAAGTGGTAGGCCGCCCGCTTGCGGCGCTCCTCGCCAACGACGGCGCGCGCGTCTTCTCCGTCGACATCGACTCGATACAGGAGTACACCAAACGCCCCGCTTCGGCGGAGGTGGGTGCTGCTGGCGCGTCGCGCCGGGCGTACCACCCGCATCACGTGGTGCGTCCTGCCGCACCTGAGATGGACCTCGACCGGTGCCTCGCGCTCTCAGATGTAGTGGTGTCGGCCGTGCCCAGCGCGACGTACAAGGTACCGACTGCAGCGCTCAAGGACGGGTGCGTGTGCGTGAACGTTGCGGCGGACAAGAACTTCGAGGCGGACGTACGAGACAAGGTGGGTGTTGATCGCGCCAATTATCTATTAGTACGGCGCCCTCATCGGTTCTGCTTTTTCCTTTTTCTTTGGCTCGGACAGGCGTCCTTGTACATTCCTGCTGTGGGAAAGGTGACGATTCTAATGTTACTGCGGAATCTGTGAGTGAAGATTCTTTCATTCCAAGTCAGCTCGGCTCTGACCCATCTTCAAAAGGTTGCGACTACTGCAGTACCAAGACTTACTCAGGGAGTCAATATAAACTAAAAGAAAATAGAGGCACCCCCAAAAACGGTATGGAAGGATCGGCATAGAGAGCTCGTACAGATCTAGAAAGAAAGATGATAACCTAACGTATTATGTATCTTTAAAGTGCCAGTTGGATGTACGGGGAGCCAGATGTTGAGACAATGCGACATTACTTGGTGAAAGATCTCGGCTATTCTAGTGCACCCCTCCGCCCCCATCCTCGGTTTCGCCTTCCCCATCGGATCACCGGAACTGAGCGTCTGTTATGCGCAGCTCGGGTGGGGGCCGGAAATAATCTGGTGGGGTGCTGGTACCGGAAATAGGCGTGGTGATGCCAGAGTTTTCGTCCGGGAGGATACGTAAGCGCTGTCGATGAGCCTATGCACCGAAGGCGGTGTCAGCGCAGGTGATGAAGACCGAAGTGGCACGTACGATGGGCAACTTGGGCACGAGCGCAAAGAGAAGGGCGGAAAGGTTGACCGCGAAGAGCCACGGGTTGTAGTTGGTGTAGTGCGTCGAGAGCAAGAAGCTTTCGCGGGAGCGGGCCGTGTGAGCAGTTGTGGGAAAGAGAGAGGAAGACGGGAGAGGGACTCACAGGCCAACGGGGACGGAGAAGAGCCACTTGCGCGAGGGTGTGTTCTGCGCACCGCCGTCGATCTGCTCCCAGAGGGTGAGGTCGTCATATGCGCCACTGTGCAGGGCGCTGCCGAACGGGATCCCGGTCACCCAGTGGAACATCAAGTACGAGCACTATGGTGGAAAAAAAAGGATATTTGGATTTTCTTTTAAAAAATGGGTAAATGGAAAATGCCACGCACGGCGAGGTAGGTCAGGTTGACGGCCGTCCAGGAGATGTTCTGTGTCATGCCAGGTATGGCGTCGATGATGACTTTGCCGGTTGCGATGAGCACGATGTGGATCATCCATGCTCCTGAAGAGGACCAAATGTCACAACACCGGGCTCGACAGCAGGGGGAACACGACGGACCTTTACGGTTGACCCACTCGGCATTGATATTTGCGTACGCAGCCTGATCAAGCGCCTCTTCGTTTGAACTGTCTACGTGTTCGACTTTGAGGACGCTGCGACTGCGGGCACGCCTGTGGCCTGCGTTCCCACTGCCACCGCCGTTGCCATTGTTGCCATTGTCCGGGTGTAGAGACAGGCCAGGGAGTTTGATGCTTGGTGGGCTGAGACCAGCCATAGTGTTGTGTTGTGTTGTGGTCGAGTGAGCGACGAGTTGGCCTAGACCAGGGCTGTGCTCCCACGTGACCGCAAGGATGCTCCTTCACTGGTCGACGCTTGAGCCAGCCGGTCCCTCCAATCTCGCTGCTCTTAGGTTCTCCTCTCTTGTACGCGTGCGCTCCCTCAGGATATTTCCAAAGGATGCGGTCCCATTTGCAGAACAGCCAGAGATAGTCTCGTGAGTCGTGTGACGCCAGCTCTTATGGCCATTCACTGAACAACGCGAAAGAGTGACAGAGCCAGAGGCATTTGTCCTTGACATTTACTTCAATGCTCACCCCATCTCCAGCGACTCCAAGCAAAGGCAAAAGGCCACAAATGCTCTCGTTCCCACTTCGTTAGCATATACCGGTGGCTTTGCCGAGTACCCCGTGGACATGGGGGCCGAGGTCTGTCCCTCGCTCCTTTCCTCAGAACACTATCTCAGTGACGTTCAGTTTGCTTCTCGTCTCATGATAGTCAAGGGCAACTTTGCAAAACTCTCCATGGCCATATACGGCGACGTCGCGTCCGAGCTCCCCTCGGCTCCCTCATCCTATGCCCCCAGTACACTTCCCTCGCTAGTCCCAACACCACTGTCCCCTCCCCTTGACCCTGCGAACTCTGAAGATCCAACAATATTGACACGCAACCTTCTCTCCCTCATCCCCGATGCACCACCTCTATCCCTTGTCATCCGTCTCATGTTCTGCCTCAAGCCAGCCAACGACGACTGGGATCTCCCCGAGTTTCCATATCTCCATCCAGATCTCGATGTAGACCCGATGGAATTCGACCTGGACTATGCATATCAGTTGACGAGTCAGCCCGTTGCAGATGATGTTTCGATTGATGTGTTGCGGCGTTTCGCTGACCGGGTCGCAGACGCGATCGGTCCTAAGGTACGCGTTGTCATATATCCGTGCCCTCATTCTCTAGCTAATACGCGATGCAGAGTGAGAACCAGTCCTATCTGGTAGCAGGTATCCTCTCCCGCGTCGCCTGCCAACACCGCGAGCTCTCTCGCCTCCTCCTCGTATGTGTTTAGTTCATTATCGCCGTTATACACACTCATTCTGAGTCTCTAAGGACCGTATCGATATCCGAGCTATCTTTGACTGCTTCCACCATGGAGGAAGATACACTCGTGCACCTTCTGGTCGCGGCCGCAAACCCTGACATTGCCAAGACACTTACCGCAGCTGATCTTCCTAAAGAACTCGAGGTTCTCGGGCGCAGCCCAGGGCTAGATCCCTACGTGAAGCGCGCAGCACAGCGCTTAATCGACCGTTTGCGTGGTTGGGACGAACTTCTGGCTGCGATTTGGGAACCCAATGCTCCTTTTGCACCTGCGAGAGCGGTCCTGCGCGACCTTGGTGGAGACGAGCCGTCCTTCGGCGTCGCTCTGCACGCGTTTGTCACACACCCTGATCTCGTCGCGCGCATCTCTGAGGCGGAGGAACTCGTTGAGCTCCGTGCTTGGGTTGGAGTCGCGTGCGTGCTTGCCGCGTACGCGTGGGCGGACAGCGTGCCCAACGAACTATGCCGCTCACGTGCATTTGGCGTCATGCGTGTATGGCAGGGCGCCCCGCATTATCGAGAGGTGCGCCTAACCGTTCACCTTGTTCTCCTGTTTGGTATTGACGCAGATGCTGCAGGTTCTGAATTACCTCCTGCTCCTCCGCCAGATGATTTTCCGCCTCGAATGCATGATGGACGACGACACGCCAACGCGCTCTGGGATTCATGCCGAGCACATCCTGTACGACCTCACACGCGACCCGCGCGCCTTCTTGTCTCCCCACCTCATAAAGTGTCTTCTCGCACTTCAACCTGGGTTTTCCGCGATCAACGACGCAGAATGCACCACCTTACGTATCCTAGCGCGTCTCGTTGACGATGGGCTTCCCGCCGCAATCAAGGAGCTCACACATACCCCTGTGCGACCCGTCTCCGCCGACTATCTACTCAAGCTCCGCATCGCTACCGTGGTCCTCGCGCACGAGCTCGAAACTGGCGATTCTGACGAGGGCGAGTGGGCCACCCTCAACGCACTATGGGCTCAGAACACTCACGGGTTGCCTCTCCACTTGCTCGCCGCGCTCGAGATCCTCACCGCTGACGCCCAGGCGCATTTCTCACTCACCTTGCCACCCTCCCTCACAGGTTCTTCCGCCCGCACGTCACTGGCAGACCTCCTGGCCGCCGCAAACGAGCTCTTACAGATGCTCACACACCTCATCCTTACCTACCCACTCCCTGGGCGCGCCGCCCATGGCCTCATCAACGTGGTTGCGGACCTTTTCGCGTCTGCAGACGCGGCGGATATGCTAACTTCTGTAGACAGCACACGCGTGGCGCAGGGGCTCCGGGGGACGTGCGTCGGCATTGTGCGCGCGCTTGAACCCGAACTCGTCCTGCGCACCTTGCTGCGACGCGGCGCAGACATCGCCGGCGCGAGTGCAGCATCGCAGGACCCTGCGCGACGCGCACAGCACGCGCTGAGCCTCGTGGACCTCGTGCTACCACTCGAGTCCGATGCCCCCGGTGCCGATGCGACACGACGAGCCCTTACCCCAAATCCTCCCGGAGCTGGCGACGTTCTTCCGCGTGCTGGACGTAGACGGGCGTGCGCACCTCGTGCGGCGACTTGCGGAACTCGACGGCGGCGTGCTCGGCCTCGCGGAGTGGCTCGTGCTCGAGGAGCTCCGCGCACTCGGCGGCGCGTTGCGCGTGCTCGCTGCCCACGACCCCGCACACGATCCCTCACCCGCGCTGTGTGCCGTCAAGGCGCACCAGGCAGTCTCTGCTCTCCGCCTGCTACACGACCTCGTGCGCGGGATGGCGCCCACCGCACAGCGCCTCCTTGCGTTCATCGGCGCGGAGCCTGAACCGGCCGGCCTCCTCGCAGCAGCGATGAACCTGCTCCTCGCGACGCGCGCTGCGTCGCACGAACAAGTCGAGCTCGCACAGGCGCTCGTACAGTCCGGCACGCTCGACCGCAACTTGTGTTTTGTGCTCGCACTCGTCTTTTTGCGCGCTGCGCAGCACGCGTCGCTACCCGCTTCTACACCCGCATCGATGCCCCTCGCGCTCGCACTCACCGCGCTGCGGCAGGTGCCCATCCGGAACATCGAACCGGACAGACTAGTCAAGCGAGCTAGGCGACGCCCTCCTCGTCATAACCTCTAATACTTCAACGATGAAGACAGAGGCCCCCGCCTGTACTCGCGCTGCTCGAGTGGCTCGTCGAACAGTCGCACGCGGGCCTCCCGCAACTCGCAGCGCTCCACGGGATCTCCACCGACACCTTCGCGCAGCTCTGCGACGAGCTCGCCAGCGCACTCCCCGGCCCGCGCCGCGCCGCGCTCGAACACGTGCGCATGCACCTGCAGACCGCGCACGCGGAGGACGCGGTCCCCCGCCCGCTCGTAGAGCTCCCAGCGCCAGGTGCGCCCGTGCGTCTTGCGCTCGACGCGCTCCTCCTCCGCCCGCACGTCCAGCACCCGCAGCACGACTCGGACTGCCAGGAGATGGCGCAGGACCCCGGGCAGCCGCCACTGCTGCGGGCGACGACGCCCGTGCACGCGCGTGGCGTGCTCAATATGGTCACGGTGTCCCCCCCGACGGCGCTGTTGCGCAGTCCGGCGGTGACGGGCCTCACGAGGACGTATACGGCGAACGATTTTAGGGCGTTGAGGCAGACGCCGAGCGCGCGGCAGAATACGAGCAGACTGCCTAGCACACACGTCGACGTGCGTCTTTTCTCTTAATTTGCGTTGCGTTGCGTGCTGAGATCTGGTTGGTTGTTTTTTGTAGGAGTTTCAGTCGGCGGGGATGGCGCCGTCGTCGTCGCCGGTCATGATGCCCATGCCGATTCCGGTCATGCCATCGAATCCGTATGGGATGGGGCTGGGGCCGCCGTTTGGGTCGTGATACACCATGACGAACTTACGCCTTTGCTGTTGGTTTTTAGAATCTATACACGTGTAAAGTATGTTGCACAGTACTGCACTCGCGCATGAGATAGACGATAATGATTCTGGTATGACTATTTGTGTATTTCAACGACAACAAAATATTACGGGAAACAGAAAGACGCGCTGTCTGACCACCTCTTCCTTCACCTACTTGCGGGGATTAAGATAAAACAACGACGACAAAGCGATTCCGAATGCGATAGCGACATGTCATAGCAATAGCTTGATTGAAAGAAATTAAGGTGCTTCGTCCTGCTGGACGCACCGAGTTCTCAACGTGATTGGTATAGGGCCACCTGGGCAATGGGTCCACTAGGGTGCACCGCTGCCGCCTCCACCGGAGGAGCCACCCACATTCCCCACGCGGTAATCCTTCGCCTTGATCTGCATCGACGGCCGCTCGCGCCGCTTACCCTGGCGCCGTGCTTGACGTGCCGCGGCGGCGGCGATGGCGCCCGCGCCAGGGCGATTCCGAAAGAGTTTGTGGCGCGACGCCCTGATATCGGCCGCGGTGGCCACGGGTGCGCCATCGTCGCCGCTGCTGCCACCGTCCTCGTCGTCGGACTCGGAGTCGCCGTCGCGGCGGTCGAGGCGGCGGTTGATGGCGCGCTGGTTCTGGCCGGGCGTGCAGTACTTGCAGAGGCACTGGTCGCCGACGGAGCCGCTCTTCATGAGCCATATCGCGTGCTCGACGAACTCCATCGGGGAGCGGAAGATCTTGTGCGCGGAGCCGTGGAGGTACGCGTCGGTGCGCGGGTTGGCGGGGTCGCTCTTGTCGCCGGTCAGGTGCACCCAGAGCGTGTAGCCCGGCGGGAAATCGAGGAGCCGCCATGGCAGTCTAAGCGCTGTCGCTGGAGTTATTTTATTGACGCGTCAAAAACTCTAAAAGGGTAAAAGAGAAGATAAAGCCGACGCACGATCAGTCCCTCTTGTCCAGCACCCAGTCAGCGAGATATGGCCCGATCTTGGACATCCACAGCTGAAAGACGTGGTCGCCTTTGAACTGCTGAACGTGCTGCGAGAAATTGCCCGTTTCGTCGTACGTTTTGTGACGCTGTTGCTCCGAAGGTACGTGTTTGGGGTCGGCATCCGATTTTTTGATCCTGATCATATTGTCGACGACACGAAAGCGTTGGTTCCCGCCAGACCATCCATTAAGCTTTTGATGCAGACGAAAATCTGGGGGAGAATCTTCGGTCGAGGATGTTGTCTCCGATTGGTTCATGTTGGCGGAGGTGAAGTGGTCGCCGTTTATGGTATCAATGCGTGGTAACAAATTAAGGGTCCGCTTGGACGGGTATGGCTGGCGAGCCCTGTGGGCTCTGACTTTGGACCCTGTAGTAAATTTGTCAATAATGTCTTTCATTGCAATGGTTCAACTTACTGGTTGGTGAAATGGTGAAACACTTGCTGGGGGGAGGTTGACACTGAGGTTGTTTGTTGACTGTGTGACCACAGTTCTTGATGTTGAGTGTCACAGAAGTTGAGACTTTAATGAAATAAATCTCTACTTATGACAAACTCTTGAAAGAAAGGAGCAACTTCAATTTTTTTTGTCTTGGTGGTGGTTCAAGGTCAAGAAGAGTGAAGGGTAATGGGGGAAGGGTTGGGTGGCTTTATACCCTTTGTGTAATTTCAAATTTCATCACATAAGCCACAGGCACCCACACCTATTGGCTGGAAAGGAACACCCCAAAACCTGTTCTAGAACCTTCTCCAGCACCCCAGAACCATAATTTTCTCACATGAGTCACAAAAATCCTCACCTATTGGCTGGGCAAGGGCACTCTGTCTCCCCACTACCCTAATGTGTCATCATATTGCTAATTGTTGACAGCCGTGTGAATAACCGTACACGCCGTTACTAAGGTTACCATTTATGGACGCATGCGTGATTGATCCCTTCCAATGCGAAAGAGCGATGAGAAAAAGTAACGGAGTATCATGAGCCCTCCCCTGCTCGCCAAGTGCCATCGACCTCGCCCTTCTTAGCCTCCGCTCGTCGCCCCGTCCACTCTTCCTCGCCAACGCGATCAGCCCAATCCTCACCGTCCCATGTCTGCCAGTCCTCCTTCATCCGAACACCCACACCCCCATTGCCCTTTGATGGTGGACTGTGCAAGCTGAGCGCGGCGGAACGTGGGAGAAACGGCGCGGTAGGTGAGTGGTGGCGCTGGGCCAGGGGAAGGCTACGCGAGATGGGTGGAGGCGACCGGCTCGTGTAGCGGATGGTCGCAGATGGGGCTGTCGGCGAGTCGGGCAGGCTGGGCGGGTATGTGTGCGAGGAGTCGGCAGAGTGGCGCAGGCGCGTCTGTGCCTCAACGTCGCGTCTCGCGGCGGCGGGTATGGCTGCCCCTCCGCTGTCATCCTCATCCTCATCACCATCGGGATCGTCGATGCTGTGGAATAGCGGTTCGTGGTCGGCCTCCTCATCCGGCTCATCAGGTGGCGTCCCGAGGCCCCCGATACCGCCGACTTTGATGATCGAGTCGATGACCCAGAATTGGATTATATTCATGAAGATTGGGAAGAGGCCCATCGTGCTGTTCACGCACCGATGGCGTCGAGATTAGTGAGACGAGCCGAGATAGCACACACGGACACAACGCACAAGATGACCTGGGCGGTGTCGCCGTTACCCAGCCAACTTAATAACCATGCAGGCGATGTCTGATAGAATATCCCAAAAGGCGACGACGGCGATGACAAATAGTTTCATGGAGGTGAGAGAGACGACGTAGATGGCCAATTGGCGGACCCAATAGTTGACGGAAGGGTGGTGAGCCATATTGCCCTGACTGGAGCCCTTTTAGCTTTAGCTTCTCGGAGAAGTACCATGTCAGGAAGAATAGGGTAATATAGATGGCATAGACACCTGAGACGTGAACATATTCCATAAGGCACTCGGGGCGGAGCGAGATGGGGGAAAATCGGACGTACCGAGGGTGGTATCAAGTAGGATATTGAGAAAGTAATACACACACGCGTTCCCAGACGTCCGCGTCGAGCCCACATCCGATACGAACACATTGACGCCGTGCACGAACATCTGACCGACTACCTGCTTGGACACGTCGAACAACCTGCAACGGGGATGGGTGCCTGAGTAGAGGCGAATAAGGTATGGACGCACCAGATACGCCAGGGTCGCTTTGGCTTCTCTCTATGTCTTTTGAAGAGAAGAGAAGAAATAACGAGCACGCCCATCAATGCCTGCACGATCTAAGGACACTGTGTTGGGATGATACGTCAGGGTAGACCAGAGGGATGAACCGTACGAGTGCAGTCGGACCAAGAAGCTGACATGATCTGCGATCAACTGGATAATCGTCGAACACCCCTCCTGGTTCACTCGGTGGGGGTGGTAGTGATGGTGGGTGTGGTGGTGTCGACATGGCAGTCCCGCCAGCAGTGCTCGCATTACTGGCAGATAGGCCTGTATTATGTAATATTTGCTAGCGTAAGTTACTGTAATCCCTTGGCAGTGCCAGGCACAGCCTGAGGCAGCACAGCAGCCTGCTGCTAGACTACGTACACGTTGGATTTTTGGAGAACTAGCTTCACAACTCCCACATGAGTCTTTTCAGTAGAGGGTCTCCTGGACCAGGACAACGCGCGTCACCTTCGCCGTATTCAAGGATTCCGGATGGATCGCAGCCCTCTTTACCACCCAGAGCTCCCCCTCGGCCAATACCACCTCGATATGATGATCCCAGTTATGAAAAACGGTCGTTTGACCAACACAGACCCGGAGGAGGAGAAGTGTATGTTACCGTGTTCAGACCCTCCGCACCACTCTGCTGAACCCCGGCACACAGCTTCGCCGTACATCCTTCCCCGAGCGACATTCTCGCATTAAGCAACCGTCTTATTGTGCACCCTTCCGATTTCAGGGACGGAGAACACGTCCTTGTCAAGGGCGAATTTCCGCTGACAGTCAAGTGCGTGATGTCCATTCCTCACCTCGGCGTGAACCGTAACGCATTCCCAGACACGACGACACTCGCCGCCTTCCTCCGGGTGCTATAGGCGCGAGCGCAGTGCAACGCCAATGGGTTGGCCTGTCCGCCACCGGTGATACCGTGACCGTCGCGGCGCTCCCCGCGCCCCCGCACCCCTCTGCAGTGCCATTCCTGGAGATCCTCACGCTCGAGATCGGCTTCTTGCAGCGGAACCTCAACATCCCAGAGGAGTTTTCAGCCGACGACATGGGCGCTACGTTCGTCCGTGGGTACGGCGGCGTCGTCTTCACCGTCGGACAGATACTCGTGTTCGAGTATCACGGACAGAACCTCCGATGCGTCGTCAAGAGTGTTGGCGTCCTCGAGCTCGCTGCAGAGCAGCGCCGTGGGGGCGTTCCCGGCGGTTCCGGTGGTGGCATCTGGACGGACTCCGGGATCGTAATGGAGAAGACGGACGTGACGTTCATGAAAGACCCGCAGTCGAAGATCAGGATCAAGTCGAGTGTGAAGAGGGCCGCGCCGAACGCGGTCATCGCGCCCAACTTCAAGTTCGAGGACATGGGCATTGGCGGTCTCGACCAGGAGTTCAGCGCGATCTTCCGGCGCGCGTTCGCCTCGCGTGTGTTCCCTCCCGGGCTTGTGGAAAAGCTTGGCATCCAGCACGTCAAAGGTGCGTGGGACCCTATTCTGTCATGATCTTTCTTACGTTACCGCAGGTATACTACTACATGGGCCTCCCGGAACTGGGAAGACCCTCATGGCCCGCCAGATTGGCAAAATGCTAAATGCGCGCGAGCCAAAGATCGTCAATGGTCCCGAAATCCTAAGCAAATTTGTCGGACAGTCCGAAGAAAACATCCGCAAGCTGTTCGAAGATGCAGAAAAGGAGGTACGTGCTCATCCTCACCCAATCTGCGCCCGCAGTGGCTAACGCAAAGTGTAGTACAAGGAAAAGGGAGACGAGAGTGGTTTGCACATCATCATTTTCGACGAACTGGACGCTATCTTCAAGCACCGTGGGTCAACCAACAGCGGTACCGGCGTCGGGGACACGGTGGTCAACCAGGTTCTGTCCAAAATGGATGGCGTGGACCAGCTGAACAACATCCTCGTCATCGGCATGACCAACCGGGTAGACATGATCGACGAGGGGCTGCTCCGTCCTGGGCGTCTCGAGGTGCTCATGGAGATCTCCCTACCGGACGAGCACGGGCGGTACCAGATCCTGAACATCCACACGGCCAAGATGCGCAAGAACGGCGTGATGGACCGCGACGTGGACCTCAAGGAGCTCTCCAGGCTAACCAAAAACTTCTCTGGCGCCGAGATCGGCGGGCCTCGTCAAGAGCGCGACTAGTTTCGCGTTCAATCGACACGTCAAGGTCGGCACGATGGCGGGCATCTCGACAGACGTCGAGGATCTGCGTGTCAACGCAGACGATTTTGCCCATGCGCTGGAGGAGGTCCACCCCGCGTTCGGCGTTTCGGAGGAAGAGCTCGCACAGGTCGTGCAGAACGGTATCATACACTATGCACACCGTGGTCGACGTACGTCTCCTTCATCTTTTACGTATGGCCCATTTCTTATTATTGTCGCTTTCAGGAGTTACTACGCTCTGGCAAGCTGTTTGTTGAGCAGGTGCGTACGTCAACTCGCACACCACTGGTCAGCCTTCTGCTTTATGGCCTGCCCGGGACCGGCAAGACTGCACTTGCAGCGACGATCGCGCAAGCGTCCGAGTTTCCATTCATCAAGCTGATCACGCCAGACAACATGGTCGGCTTCTCCGAGGCCCAGAAGATCCAGGCCATCTCCTAAGGTATTCACGGACAGCTCGAAAAGCTCGATGAGTGTCGTAGGTAGTGGACAACATCGAGCGTCTCTTGGGTGAGCAGAATCCGAACCTGTTGCCTCCTGACATGACGAATGAATGAATTCGTGCGTAGATTGGACGCCTGTGGGCCCACGCTTCTCCAATGCGGTGCTGCAGACCCTCATGGTGCTCATGGCAAAGCCTCCCCCAAAGGTACGCAACAGCACTCCCTCTGACCCTCTAATACGCATCTGATCGCACGCACGCAGGGCCGCCGCCTTCTCGTCATCGCGACCTCCTCGCTTCGCCCGATGCTGACCGACGTCGGCCTCTCCTCGTTCGACGCGGAGTTGTGCGTGCCGCCCATCACGAACCTCACTGCGCTCGACCACGTCCTGGAGGCGGTCGAGCTCTTCCGCAGTACGCGCGATCGTGCGCGCGCCGTGGGCATGCTGCGCGACGCGGGCCTCGGCAAGGATGATACGCTGAGCATCGGCGTTAAGCGCCTGCTCAGTGTCATCGAGATGGCGCGGCAGGAGCCCGAAGCCGTTGCGGAACGCCTGACGAGCTCGCTGATGGGTCTCGGGATGTGATGATATGGGACTATGTTGATGCATGTGTATGGTGTAACTACAGTATAGATTCGAATTGAGAGAGACTTTGGCTCGATTCGGCAAGAGCGCGGGAAATGCTTACTTCAGTGCTGGCGCGCGGCCTTCGGGCATGGTTCATTGTTTTGCGCTTTATCATTTTTTCCAATCCAACCCGTCACTGTAAAAGGTGGCGCTCGCTCGTCGAAGGGAGGGACCGTTAGAAGGACAGTAGGGCTCAGTTGGCAGAGGGCTGCTGAGGACGATTAGCCGCAGAGGTCTGTCCTACCCGCCGATTCTCACCCTTCCCACTGGCTAACACCGGTTTTTCTCCCTTCATTGATGACGGCGCTTATCATCGTCACCTTCTTTCTTGGATGTTAAAATTACCATTTTTGACAGGTTACACGAACGAGTCGGACATCCGAAGCAAAGGCAGAAGAAGACGCTGCTGTATATATAATTTTCACTTCTTTCTCTTTTCTGTTATAAATGGCGTACAACGTCTCCAAGAAGGGGTGCTTCAAATGCGGTAATCGTGCGTCCCTCTCCCTTTCACACACACTCACACCCCCTTCTCTCTTACCCACACTCTCATGTACCTATCTCTTTCTCCTCCCCTCAACTGTTTGCGACGTTTGGACGAGCTAATACTTAGTACCGACAGTCGGTCACATTGCCGGGAACTGTACGTCACAAGACCGGTTGTGCTACAACTGCCGCAAACCGGGGCACGAATCGTCCGCGTGTCCCGAACCGCGCACCGTCGCCGCCAAGCAATGCTACTCATGCGGTGGCATCGGGCACATCCAGGCGGAATGTCCAACGCTGCGTCTACAAGGCTCCAACCAAAAGTGCTATGTACGTCCCTACCCCTCCCGCACGGTCCGAGCCCCACAAAGTAACACATTGGTTAGAACTGCGGCCACTTTGGCCATATCGCGCGCGTGTGTCCCAACGACGCCGCCGAATACGGCTTTGCGCCGCGCGCGCCCCCGCCTGGCCGTGGACTGAACGTGGCCTCGCTCCCGCCCGTCAAGTGCTACCGCTGCGGCGGGCCGAACCACATGGCGCGGTATGCAATAGGCGGCTGCATGGCGTGCGCCCCGTTTGGCTGATTTTGTCGTGTCAGGGACTGTTTGGCTCCGCCGTACGCCGTCACGGAGGACATGAACGGCGCGAAGCCCCCCGTCAAGACGTGCTACAGGTGTAAGAAAGATGGCCACGTACGTCCGCTCCCCGCCTTTCTTCCTTCCTTGTGCTTACTACTTTTTTGTTTTGTTTTACTTGCACGCGGTTGCAGATCGCCAAGGACTGCACCGAAGGTCAGGAGCCGGTAGAGGAGGAGGACACCGTGTGGGGCGAGGTTCAGGGGGACGACCCCTGGGGTAATGTCCCACTTCCTGCGGATGGAGCCAACGCCGTGCACTGAAACCATCACGGTCGCTTCCTACGAAGAAACAACGTTAATCATATTTTACAGCGCTTCAATTTATGTATCCGTAACGCGGTCGCTGGTAGTCGTTCGCGTGCGCTTGTTGTTTTTCTGTTTATTATTGAATGAGCATGCGTGAGTGTTGTCCAGGTCCGTGCCAGTGTAAGCATGAACGAAGTACACTCTCCTTTTCTGTTCAACGCTCCGATCACGTCCACGATCGGAGCCCAACATGCCACATGCATTCCAAATACAAGGAGTACTTAAGGACAACCTGCGCGGTCGTCATACCATCTCTTCCTTCCTTCCCCCTTATCTTGCATTGTCACTTTATCCCTAATACTTGAGGGGTCTCAACATATGTGACGAATCAATAGCTTAAAATCACGCGCCACGCCTCTGTCACCTTTATCAAGTGCCCACTTGATAAGTGATTCAGAGACATGTCAATCGCGCGGGTCCCATGTTCCCAAACCTGTCATGCCGCGGTGATGCGCCTGAGTCCTTGATCCTATCAAGGTGTCGCCACAAGAGGCATTTGCGATTATAATCACGTGACGCGGGAGATCTGAGCATCGTCTCGAACGGCCGTTCCTTGTAGGAGTAAGTAAGTTACCTTCCAACGGTATTTTACATGGCGTTTGCTCAGAGTGTTGTTTTGTTTTCCTGCTATCCGCTTTCCCCCGCTTTTTCTGTGTTCCTCCCATTTCACTTCGGATTTAACTTGACCCCTCCGGTCATGCCGCATCCGACTCGGACTGACCCCGAGCACGTTCCACAGTCCGTAGAAATGTGTGCCATTCCCTCCGTTCTTACCTTCCTTGACAGGAGTCTCGTAGAGATGCGCATATAGTTTGTTTGATGTGCGGCGCGCCGAGGTTCAAGAGCATCGCACAGGGGTTACAGCCTGAGTTACTGGACGCGGGACAAGTAATGGCGCGGCCTATAGTTTACCCTGCGTGGCGATACCAGAGACGCCAGTGGAGCATCTTTATTCCTCTTGTCTTCCGTTCCTCCGGCACTCCAGGTACTAGGCGATTACAGCGATCAACATTCCCACTTGTTCTATGACAGGCATGGAGACCAAGTGTAGTTATATTTCTCCCCATTCTTCATGCACTGGGAGCTGGAGCCGCTGGGTACTGCGCAACCCTCAGAGTGAGGCTTTCTTCGTTTCGTGCCCGAGCTGCTTTGTCTTCGCCTCAACGAGAATCGCCCCTCCTCCGGCTCAAACGTATCCGTGCGTTGTCTTCTATTTTTTTCTTTCTGTTCGAAGCTTTGCAGCAGGCTTGCTCATAACCAGTGACTACATGCACCCCTGGACCTGCGGAGGTAGCCGACGACCCTATCTGAGGCTATCTCTCACGGTTCAGTGCTCTTGATGGGACCAGTCAATTGCTCAACGGCTTGGCAGTCTTGTTTTACACTTCGCACACGGTCGGAAGTGCGATGCGGGGCAGGCGCGAATCGATATGAAAAGTGAAATGAAAGAGTCGCAAGGACGCAAGGAGTCGCAGTGGGCACGAGGTCCGACTAGGCTAATGCCATCCAATCCCCCCTCCCGGAGAAAGAGCCAAACGATCCGACACACCCCTTTTCTCTCACCCCCGTTCTCAGGGGCCATTTCCCCCTGGTTTGCGGTTGTGAGTACCTCGACGACCATTTGTCAACTTGCCAGCGGACTGGCTTTTGGTGAGCGCGATCGACGCCATATCTGGGGCTACCAGCGGCCCGCCATCGCTCATCTATGAAAGAGTGCCCTTCTTTGCGCCTCCGCTTCTGGGAGAGAATGGGTAACCTTGATTCGTATCCGATAAAAGGTGGTTCTCTCTAGGGGCCCTCGTAAAGCCTAGCGTGCAAGAGCACAGCCCACGTTGTAGGGGTGAGTGAGCTATACTGAGATCGGAATAGCCCATCACGCGTCCCACTAGTAGTTATTATCCTGAGACACGTACGGCCGGCGGGCGGTGGTTCTAATAGCTCTGGACTTGGCGATCCCTCATGCTTTGCGGGAAGAAAAAGGAGGAAGTCTTGAAGCACATCCATGACGACGAGTCCCTGCCATACATGGCCACGGCGACTTTGCGTTTTCTCCCAACACACCCGATAAGGCTGCTTCCCTGGAAGCATTTTTCTGGAAAACGCACACTCTCCGCTCCCCTGGACCCAGGCAAAACCGTAATTTATGCCCCCGCGTGCGGGGCCCTAACCTGAGCTGTCAGTCGAAGGTTACTCCACTGAATATAATGTCACGCCCTGTCTCGTGTCGCACCTCTTCGAATGGAACAACAAATTCTTTGAAGGAGTCTCACGAAATCCGTCAACGAAAGACAGCAGTCGCCCATATGCGCGCGACACGCGCGGCCCTAGCCTTGCTGTATCACAGAGTCTAATCGACTGCGGAAGCAGATACGGAGATCCCAGAGCGTGTGGCCGGCGGGACCATAGCTAAAATCCCACACGTGCGTGATCCCTTCTGTGTGTTCCCCCATTTCCAGAGTCATCTTCGTGAATGTGGCAGAGAGCCGACTCGCCCTCTTGTTTTGTTTCGTTTTCTCCTGCTGCTGCGGGGAAGCAGAGGAGAACTGCGGCGGCTGAGGGCGTCTCCACAAACACACGCAGGATGCGTGTGTGCGCGCCTACATACACTCACACACATACAATACACATCACGTACACGTCAGTTGAGGCCGCAGAGACATCGTACATGTAAACGAAACGAGGCGAGCGGAACGGACGGAAGCACACTCATTCTCCTTCTGTAGAACCTCGTTACAGCACGTACCTTCTCCGGAAACCCCTCTGACACGGTCAGTCCAGCTTCTTCACCAGGCCTTTCCCTCTTTGAATTCTCGCAATCAGTCCCCTTTTTCCCCCTAGGTGATCGCGTCGGAAGGCCGTCCGGACGTGGCCTGTGAAACTCATTTAGATTGAGTCGCCAACCCTGGGTAGAGGCGCTGTGTAGCCGGTGCAAGGGTTGGGGTCCGCCATCACATCAGGGTCACTTATCTTCTGGCGCGATCGTTCTCCAGCTCTGAACCGAACGGCAGGCACGATGCGACTCGGATACCGGCGGACCGGGCTATCTGTTGCCCATATCAAGCGTCGCTGAAAGAGAAAATGTATAAAAGAGTTCCCCTCCGTGCTACTTACTCCTCGGTCTGTCCATCTTTCGTTTTTTTTTTTTTCCAACTCGCTCACCCTGTGAGTGCACTCTCCTTTTCCTCCCATCTGTTACGCTCCCGCTGACCGTCTGACGTCCGCCCCTCTAGCTAGCTGTCGTCAACTCCTCCTTCAGGCAGCGAGATCATCTTCGCTTGATCGCATTCCATCCGCTTCTTGTAAGGTCGTTCGGCGGTCTCGTGCGAGGTGCGTATATTTGTCTCCGTGGCCGCCAGCACGCTTCAACGTTTTTCCCCCATACGCGCTCAGGGTTACCCTTTTTCGAGCTCACCTAGCGGCCTTATCAAGAAGTGGCATGCGGGCAGCCGCAGATGAGCTCTTGGCTTGGGAGGCCTTGATGGGCCCTCTAGTGGTGCGTTCCCAGCCCATCGTCTGGTCAGCGCCTCGATGCTGAGACACCGTATTCGATCGTAGGGATGTGTGCGGGGGTTGGTTCGGTGCCCACGCCCTTCTTAGCTCGACCTGCTTCGCATTCATGGAAATTCTATGCCCCCTCCTTTTTTCTTTACATCAGCCGCCATGCGTGGCGTATTGAGTTGTGTGCCTCCCACGTCACCGTCAACGGGATAGGCCAAGTAAGGGTCATGTTGCAAGTCGCCGTCTGACGCATGTGTACAATAAGGGGTCCGCCCATTCCGCTCCACCTGCGCCCACTTGCGCCGCCGACGCCGTTGACCGTGTGCTTGGAAACCCCGTTCCTTGCGGGCGAGCGCGCTGACCTCGCTGTCCTTGAAGTTTTGCGCAGTTTGAATTGTCCACTTCTCTTTTTCTTTTTCTTGGTGGACGTAACGGCTACTGTAAGATCATGTGATCGCCTCGTCCCCTCGTCCCCAACCAACTTGAACTCGATACTTTACTTTTAATTACTAGTACTGTACATGCTCATTATTCATTCTGCGGCCCTCACCGCAGCTCGTAGTATCTCGCGTGCACCCTCCCGCCATGCGCAACGAAGGCACCTTTTCAAACTCCCTGACTTGACTTCGTTCCCTTCCCCGTTTGCGGATTCGGCCGACGTCAAGCCCCAGACCTACCACGAGCACAAGGTTCTCCCGTACGTGCGTGCGCGGGCAACCCTTGTTACCTCGACATCAGTGAACTCAATGTCTGTTTAAATGTTTAGGTACACGCGCCGGCAGCTGTACGCGGTCGTCGCTGATGTCGGCTCATATGCCTCCTTCGTCCCCTTCTGCACCCGCTCGCGCGTTCTACGCCCACCGACCCCCCTCGACCACAACGCCACCCACACCTCCCGCCAAACGCACAAAGCGGTGCATTGGAGATGGAGGTCGAACTCACCGTCGCCTTCCTCACGTTCACGGAGCACTATACGAGCCGCGTGACGTGTGTGCCCCATGAGTCCATCCAGGTGCGTTCTTCTCAACTAACAAATAAAAAGAAAAAGTAGTGACTTTGCTCTGTGGTTTTGTTGTTATTTTGGTGGGCGTACAGGCCGTTGCGGTGTCGTCAACTCCACTGTTCAAGATGCTCGAGACGACGTGGCGGTTTCAGCCCGGCGGCGTCGACATCTCGGGCTCGCACGGACTTGGACGGGGCCCTCACCTCGCCGCTGCGCCCTGCGAGCGCGGGTGCAAACGACACCGGGCCGACCCTCCTCTCGCTCGACCTTGCGTTTGAGTTTGCGAACCCCTTGCACGCCGCCGTGTCTGGTGCGTTCTTTGGTAAGGTGTCGGCGTTGATGGTCAAGGCGTTTGAGGAGCGCTGCGTGAAGGTGTACGGCCCTGGGTAGGGTAGAGGTAGAGAGTAGACAGGAAATTTGAATTATGCCTAGAGTATATCATTGCCGTGTCCCAAAAATGGCGACAGAAATTGGTTCCGGATTTAGTTGTGAGGGGGAGAAGAGAACTGTTCGAATGTAGTGATTTCGATATACCCTGCGTCAGTTCCGTCCCCGTGTTGTACTTTTACGTTTTTTCTCCCATTCGTTGGGTTTACCCGTGGCTACTGCTATTCAACTGCACTGCGGTTGCACGCACGACAAACACCCGAAACGTCCGTCCGACTGCAGTTGCTGCCCCCCGTTGGCAGGATGAATGGAGTTCGTCGCTTCCTGGGTAATCCTACGACCGCAATCACTAAGGACCGCCCGGGCACATCACGCTCACCGAGCCCGACCAAAGAACTACCCCCGCCCCCCTCTGCTACTTTCAGCACCAGGGGTCTCTTTATCCGCAAAGATCGCAAGCCCCTACCATCCCTCGCCGGGCCCTCATCGACAAATTCCTCCCCTACGACTACAACCCCTCCCCTACGTCGTAAAGCACCACCGCCAGAATGGGAGGAACCCCCAGACCTGCCCCCACATCCGCCAACGAACGGCGGGCAGCTGGTGAATACGCGCGATGCTCTCTTACTCAGTTTGATGTCATCCGAGGCAATGGTGGACAGCCGAGGCTATGAGATACTGAGTGCAGAAGAAGTCGAGGAACTCAAGAAGGTGCGTATGTGCCCCGATCCCTATCAATAGCCTGTGGTAGAGAACCCCGTTGCTCCCACGATGGTTAATACTCTCCGAATACCCTGACCTCTTCCGCCACAGGAGCACACAATACTGTCCTCGCGCGTTGGAGCGCTCCAGAGGAAACTCGCAACAGAGATCAAAATCCGTGACGCAGCACAAAACCTTGCCCGGCTCAACGCCTCTTCCTCGACTCCCTCTTCCTCCACGCACATATCGCGACAATCAACCACTGCCCTTGAAACAGCCGAGCGCAAAGTAGAAGCCGCGCAGACGGAGCTCTGGCGTGTCCAAGAACGCGCTGCGAATGTCGACCGGCGGTTGCTCGAGCACCGTGCGGGCGTGCTGGCCATGGCGCTCGCTGCCGCCGAACGCACGCAAGTGGGCGAGGAGCACGACGACGGCGAAGGCCCGCTCAGCCCAATGTCCAGCGTGAGCGGCGCTGGGGCGCTAGCGCCCAAGTTCGACGGGGCGCATCTATTCGCGGGCAATGCCGGGCGCGGTGGTTCCCGGGAAGCAGCAGTCGCGCGGCGCGCAGCGGAAAGAGCTTCGAGGAGCTCGAAGCGCGACTGGACGCGTCCGAGGCCCGCGCACGGCAACGGGAGGCCGAGCTCGAGGACGCGCGAGCTGCAGTCGAAGCTGAGCTCGAGGATGCGCGCTGCCGCAGGCTGCAGCTAGCCGCGGACCTGGCCTGACGCACGCGCCGACGTGGAGTCCGAGCTGGCTCAGGAGCAAGCAGCACTCGAGCAGGAGCGGGAGCGCGCGACCGAGCTGGAGGGCCGCGTGGCGTTTCTCGAACTGGAGCTCGAGTCGTCCTCACGGGGGAACGACGATGCAGTGCGGCTAAGGGAGCGCGTTCGGGCGCTGGAGCGCGAGCTGTCGGACACAGTGGATGCGGCGGAAGCGGAGATTGCGGCGTGGGCGACCGAGAAGGCCACGTGGGCGGCGGAGCGGGCGCGCTTTGAGCAGGGGGAGGCGCGCTGGGCTCAACTCACGGACGACATCGAGAGCGAACGATCGCAGTGGGAGCAAGAGCGCGAGGAGCTTGCCGCGCAAGCGAAAGACCAGATCGCGGCCGCCGCGGATGGGCTGCGCGCACTCGTGCAGCGCTTCGATGTCCCGCTCTTCTCCCGCGAGTCGGGTCTGGGCGTGCTCGTCGATGCCTTGCAGCGGCACCTCGAAAAGCAGACGCAGAGCGCGCAGGAGTTTGAGGGCCTGCTCGCTGCGGAGGTAGAGAAGCGAGCAGCCATGTTGCAGGAGTTGGAGACCGCAAAGGAGACGTTGCGGACACGCTCTCCCGTAAGTGTGCTCCGTTTCTTCATCCGCTCGGCCCGGGAGAGGGCACGCAATGCTCAGACGGTTGCCCCACGCAGAGCAGCCGTCCTGCGTCGACGCAGCACCCCTCAGAACCGCGACCCACCTCTTCGATCGCCTTCGCGAAGGACGCCACGGGCTTCGTGGCGATCCTGCAGCCCCTCTGGGCGACGCTCCCATCTCCGGAAGCGCGCGCCGCACGGCTCAGCGGCGCCACGCGGCCCTTCCGCGCAGGCAACGGGCGGACATCGCCCAGTCTGCGTGCGGGTACCCCAGGCAGCCCTGGCCCGTCAATCAGCGACCTGGACGTGCGCGCGCTCAAGAGCCTCTATACCCCTGGCACCAATACCAACGGCAGCGGCAACGGTGCCTCCGCCGCGCCACCCAATTCGGGCTCGGGCACACCTGGCTCACCGAGATCGCCTGTGGTCGACGGCGGAGGCTTGGGCCCGGGCACGTTTAGCGTCGAGGCGTTCGCGCTGCGCGTGCAGGCGCTCATTGCGGACGACCGCGCGTTGATGGAACGCCTCATACGGTTCGCGCAGGCGCACGACCTACTCAAGAAGAACGCGGAACGCGCACAGAAGCTCGCGCAAGACAGCAACTGCCGCGCTCGAGACATACCAGCGCCAGGTGCGCACGCTCGAGGAGCAGATCGTGCACTCGGACGGTTTGTACGCGCCTCTCTTTATCTTCGCG
This sequence comes from Lactarius sanguifluus, assembly GCA_021527775.1. Taxonomy (NCBI): domain Eukaryota; kingdom Fungi; phylum Basidiomycota; class Agaricomycetes; order Russulales; family Russulaceae; genus Lactarius; species Lactarius sanguifluus. The sequence continues at coordinate 125,150 of JAKEYF010000020.1, read as the reverse complement.
CACCGTGGGAGTTTATTGAGTTCTTGACAGACAGGAACAGATCGAACAGCTCGCCGCGGAGAAACTTGCGGTGGAGGAGCGCGCTGCGGAGCAGGCAGAGACGCTCCGCCAGCTCACCGAGGCGAATGGGGTGCTGTCCGCTCGCGCACTGCAGCTCGCGGAGGACGCCGCGGCTGCGCAGGAGGAGCTGCGCGCGGTCAACACCGTGTCGGAGCGTGAGCAGACGCAGCGGCTTGCATTACTGGAGGAGATCAACCTCGTGCAGACGGAAAACGGGAGCCTGCGCCAGCAGCTGCGCGCGCTGGGGAAGCTATAGCGATTCCGGTCGTGCCATCTGGGGGAGGGAACGTGGAGGCACGTTCGGATTCCTTTTCTTTTCTTCTATTCCTTCAGTTTGGCAAACCGGGGACGCTGCCGTGCCGTACTTTTGCTTGTCTTGCTTCACCACATCTGTCTAGCTACTTAATGTATTTTTTCTTTGGTTTTATTTTACGTGGACAAATTGAACGCAATTCTTTGACATTCACCAAGAGCTGAATGGCTTGAATGAGAGTGTGGGCTCAGGTCGGAAACGATGGCTCTCAAGAATCATTTGCGTTCAGTAATCTAATCGGTATTTCGTCCACACGGCCGGCCTTGGGATGCATGTCCACTGGCAGGGGCAATACTGTGTTTTATTCATCAGTTTGTTCGAGATTCCCCCTTCACTGCTTCAGTGCAATGAGAGGAGAGGTCTTCGCGTCAGGATAACCCCTCCTTTTCTACCACGCAATGCAAAAATAACAGAATTGCAGCCTATTTGGGGACAACAAACTGTTCAGCGCTGCCAGTGAGCGCTTGCGGTTCGGTATCGCCTCACGGTGCCTTACGACTGGCCAAGGGGCAGTACGCCTTCCCAATACATTGTGTTCTCCTTATCTTAACCATGCCGCAACCTTCAATGTCCCAAGTTCGTCCCGAGGATGTCAACATAGCCGAGGCGGGTATACGCCCGGGAATAGGTACTTAGCTCTATCCTCGCCGTTCTCATCAACCCTGACACCCCCACAGGTGACCACCAGTACCCACCCCAGTCAGCGCAGAACCAAGCATCGCAGGGTGCATCGAACTTTGTTGATGGTTCCGGGCCTATTTTTTCAATGTACTTGGAAATGGCGACGGAAGAAGACAAGAAAATGGCCGATGGATGGAAGGCGGACGCTGACGGGATTCTAATCTTTGTGCGTCACTATCTTCCAGTACCGTGCACTGATTCACAGACTCATATTCTGTAGACCGGTTTATTCTCTGCTGCCGTCGCGTCGTTGATCTCGGTGTCAATCCAAGACATTCGACCGAACCCACAGGACACCTCCAATTTCTACCTCGCGAATATCTATCAGACTGTTTCCAACCCAAATCAATCCAGCACCCTCCCTACTTCTCCACCCCCATTCTCTCCACCGAACTATGCCGTCTGGGTCAATTCGCTTTGGTTCATGAGCTTGGTCATCAGTCTCACCTGTGCTCTACTCGCAACCTTGCTACAGCAGTGGGCACGAAGATACCTCAAGATCACCCAGACACGTTACAGTCCACATAAGCGAGCGCGGATCCGTGCTTTCTTTGCTGAAGGCGTCGACAAGTTTCTCCTTCCGTGGGCGGTTGAAGCATTGCCCACGCTGCTACATGTTTCCCTTTTCCTGTTCTTCGCCGGTCTAGCTGTGTTCCTATGGAACGTCAATCTCACGATTTTCAAGTTGGTGCTGTCGTGGGTCGGCGTGTGCGTCGCGCTGTATGGGTGTATCACTTTTATGCCAATCGTTCGTCATGACAGCCCGTACCACACACCACTCTCCCTTCCGGCGTGGCACATTATTACCGGGATACTATATATCACCTATAGGGTTCTTCGGTGGTTTTCCAGGTCGATGTACTATCGTTATGGAACCTTCGATGGAGCCTGGCATAGAGCCTGGAATTACTTTAGAGGCCTGGAGCAAAATTATCGCAAATTGCTTATGCAGGGCATGCAGAAGATAGCCGAGGACAGCGCCCTGAAATCCCCATCGGAGATCGATACCCGCGCGTTTTTGTGGACGTTCGACAGTTTGGACGAAGATCACGAACTAGAGCGCTTCTTTTCCGGCTTACCTGGCTTCCGCAGCTCGAGCATGGTCGACGACCCTCTACCCAGTCTCACCGAACAGCAAACGTTGAAGCTTTTGATGACACCGATTGGATTGTTAGACCGCACATTTTTATCCGACCTGCTCCCTGACCATGTCAAAAGCCGGCGGGCTGTTGTTTGCGCCAAGGCGATCAATCCCGCTGACACTTCTGAAGAATTCTTTTGGCGTGTCCTCAATAGGATATTGTTCGAAGACCAGTACGGGCCAGTGCAATCTGCCGAAATTGCACATCTTGTGAGAGGGTGGGGCGAGGGCAAGGATGAAGAAACTACTACGATTATCCAAGCCATAGTTTTTGGTATTATTGCAAGGGCACGACGGCGCGATGACTCTTGGTTTATTCTTGCCTCCAACGAACTGGGCGTCCCAGAATCCGTCTTCCGAGACTGCGCCGCGCAGGGGGACAGCCCGTCACTTGCCGTATTGACTCACATTACTCGCCTGCAATTTAGCCATTACCAGGAAGTGTCCTGGCCATCCTTTGCCTACTATATGGTTCTAGGAGCAGCTTCCAGATTCGAAGTACAAAATACGTCACCTGAACAGCAGCACGAGTTCTGTGCACTCTGGAATCAAATTGTTCTAAAAGCCCAGAATGACGACGATAGGGTCATCGCACGGTGTATCCTCAGACCGATTCGCCAGGTTTACGTCACTCTACATCGAGATACCGATGCTGCCCCTACAGCTTTCTCCGCCTCCACTAGCGACGACGACCGCATTCTGTGGCGACCAACTTCGTATCCACTGTGAAACATCCCTGGTCATCATTCCGACCCTACACTTCACATCCACAACGACTCTGCCTCCGCAACATTTACTCGCACCGGCCTGAATGATGACGCTGCGCTGCCACCTACTCTCCTTGCCAATTCCGATGCGCCTTCCTCGTCCATACCAGCCTCACTTCGTGCCCTCAACGGCCTCACCGATGTACCACTGCCTGACAACTTCCACCCCGTTCATCAGGCAACCGTCGAAAGCCTCCGCATTCCCGTTATCTCCCCGGATCCAGCCACCGGTGGTGCAATACCGGATATTGTCACCTCAGTTATATCATTGTCCGACCCCACTCCCGCAACGTCGACACCTACCCCTTCTCTTTCCTTTGCCTCCCTACCCGCCGCCGTTTCCCTCCAACACGACGCAGAGACGTCTTTAGACGCACCAAATCTCCCATCTTCAGCTTCTGGTAATCCAGTTATCGACAATATACTTCCTTCAGGTCCGCCGCTGTCTTCACACTCGCCCGTCGCTTGATCTGACCTCTCGTCTTGTCCCAGAACCCCATAGCTCGATGATAGTTACTCCTGCTCCCAGCACTTTTCCAGGGCCGACCTCTGCGCCTGACGTGGGTGCTACGGCTAAGGATGATGGTAGACCCCAGCTCGGTTTGCGCAAGCAAAAAGATACTCCTGGCGCTCTTGAGGTAGATCAGGCAATCCACGCAAACAGTATGGCTAACCTAGATCCTCCACCGCCTCCGTTAATGAGATCAATTACTAAACCGGAAGTAGCCATCGCGGGACCTTCACCGCGGGAGCCAGATGCTGACCATCCTCCGCACATTTCACACGGCCGGTATGATATGGTTTAACGCGTCCCCCAATCACTTAGATGTGTGTGATAGGGTATATCCTTGTTAGTCCTTTTGCCACCTCATGTATATACCGTCCTATTACGCGGTACAAATATACTAGGCTACGGCAGTGAAATATGTGTAGAGTTGGGAAACGTGGGTGAGAGAACGCTGCTGCCGTAGACATCGAGAACGACAGCTCCCAATGAGTATTTGAAACTGACCTAGGTATACTGTCCCACCATAGGACTCTTAGATTGCTACCGGCGCTGACGCCGGACGAGAACAACGACATCGAACACACACATGAGCTGGGCGGGCCGCCCGCGAGGCGCTTGACCAGGAGCGCTCACTCCTGCGGACTGAATACGCGCCCAAAGTCTGCGCAGGCTGCGCGAGCTTGGTCACTAACAAGCCGACATGGTCCGCTTTTTATTTATCACAGCACTACTGTAATATGGATAAAAGAAACGAACAATATTTGGTTAGGGGAGGAGGTGGCCAAACCGTTGATGACATAGCGCTCACCGAGACGCATCTGCATGCGCATGCTGCCGATCGCACAGGTCATCCAGCATGCAACTAAGGAATATTCGGATGAGCGCGAAGGGTGATGACCACATCTGTCTTGAGGAGCGGGTCAAAGTCGAAAATAGTCCGGTCGTAAGAGGCCATGGAGATCGCGTTGAGCTTGGCAAGCTGTGTCGCCTGGGACGCGGCTGGCGGATGTCCACGAGCTGCAGTCGTAGTCTCTGCATGGAGATGCGAAGTGCGCCAGTAGGTGAAGCGGGGAGAGAGGCGTAGGACATACAGCTGACCCGCTTTGGAAAAGACGTCGACAAGACACTCCAAGGGCGCCTTTCTCTCTGATAGTGTGAGCCCGACATCGGCGCGGGAGACCTGCAGCACTTTCCGGCGTGCGGGCAAGTTTTGACCATACCAGCGAATCAGACATGCAGCCCCCGACTTTGAGGCAGCAGCAACGCACCAGAACTCGACCCACGTCGAAAGTCATTCGTTCGTGTCCTAACATCGAACTTTCTCGGTCGCGAGACAGACTCACCCGTCACTGCCGCCATCCCTGTTCTTCACCACGGGCTCCCGCTGCGCCTGCATGCAGCGAGGGCATGTCGTCCGAGTGCGCGCAGTGAAAAAGGTACGTGGAATGGCGTTCATGACAACGATGTACGGGCGGGCAGACCTAGGGCGAGCTGCACATGTGTAGAAAATATGTACATATGAGATCCAGTGATGCAAAGAGCAAGACAGAGGGCGACATGGAGTTGCAAGGGCGAGAGACGAGAGACGTACAGCGATGGGGTCGGCGCCCCGGGTATGGTGCCAGTTGTAAGTGCGTGCGTACTCTTGGTGTTGGGACGGCGGCTTTCCGCAACGGGAAAGTGACGAACCGCCAACTTCTTTGCTGGACCGACATCATCATCTTCAATGTCCGATATTCCTCACGAGACTATCAACGTATCTGAAGCAGGATATAGACCTTACCTTACCTTCCCTCCTATTCTCGCCGTTCTCAACTCTCGCCGCCGCACCCACAGGTGGCCACCCCTGTCGGCGCCGACTCAAGCAACACAGGGTTTCATTGATGGATCTGGTCCTATCTTTTCAATGTATCTGGAGATGGCGGGGAAAGAAGACAAGAAATGGTCGAAGGTTGGAAAGCCGCTGCAGATGGGATCCTTATACTCGTGCGTCTCTGTTCAAGCCAAGATTGGTGCCATGTCCCGAGCTCCCCGCAAGATGAACGTAATGGAGACAGGTATAGGCCTGGGAACAGGTACCTCGTTCTCACATGGCTCAATTCCCGTCACTGACGCTCCCACAGATGACCACTAGGACCCACCCCAGTTGGCGCAGAATCAAGTACCAGAGGGCATATCAAACTCCGTCGACGGCTCCGGCCCTATTTTCTCAATGGATAAGAAATGGTTTCAGAAGAAGACAAGAAGATGAGTGAAGGATGGAAAGCAGACGCTGATGGGGTTATTATAATTTGTGCATCTCCATACCGCAAAGGAGGAAATCCAGACGCTGCGAACCCACTCTCCCGTAAGTGTAAGAGTGCTCCGTTTCTTCATCTGCCAGTCCAGGGAGGGGTATGCAATGCTCAGATGGCTGACCTACGCAGAGCAGCCGTCCCGCGTTGATGCAGCACCCCTCAGAACAGCGACTCACATCTTCGATCGCCCTCGCGAAGGACGCCAGTGCCGCGGGCTTCGTGGCGATCCTGCAGCCCCCTCTGGGCGACACTCCCGTCTCCAGGAGTGCGCGCCGCACAGCTCAGCGGTGCCACGCAGCCCTTTCACACAGGCAACGGGCAAACATCACCCAGGTCTGCGTGCAGGTTCAATCAGCGACCTGGACGTGCAAGCGCTCAAGAGGGCAGCGGCAACAGGTGCCTCCGCCGCACCCAATTCGGGCCGGGGTACACCTGGCTCGCCGAGATTGCTTGTGGTCGACGGCGGAAGGCTCGGGCCCGGGCACAGCTTAGCGTCGAGGCGTTCGCGCTGCGCGTGCAGGCGCTCATTGCGTACAATTGCGCGTTGATGGAGTGCCTCATACGGTTCGCGCAGGCTCACGACCTGCTCAAGAAGAACGCGGAGCATGCACAGAAGCTTGCGCAGGACAGCAACGCCGCGCTCGAGACATACCAGCGCCAGGTGCGCACGCTCGAAGAGCAGCTCGCGATGTCGGACGGTTTGTACGCGCCTCTCTCTCCCTCTTCGCGTACATTGTATTGATGCGCTTTGTCTTGGCAGACAGGAGCAGGTGGACCAGCTCGCCGTGGAGAAACTTGCGGTGGAGGAGCGCGCTGCGGAGCAGGCCGAGGCGCTGCACCAGCTCACCGAGGCGAAAGCAGTGCTGTCCGCGCGCGCGCTGCAGCTCGCGGAGGACCCGGCGCCGGCGCAAGAGGAGCTGCGTGCGGTCAACACCGTGTCGGAGCGCGAGCAGATGCAGCGGCTTGCATCACTCGAGGAGATCGACCTCGTGCAGATGGAAAACGGGAGCTTGCGCCAGCAGCTGCACGCGCTGGGGAAGCTATAGCGATTCCGGCCGCACCTGGGGAGGGAACGTGGAGGCACGTTCGGATTCCTTTGGCAAACCGGGGACGCTGCCGTGCCGTGCTTTTGCTTGTCTTGCTTCGCCACATCTGTCTAGCTACAATGTATTTTCTCTTTGGATTTTTTTTTTACGTGGACAAATTAAACACAATTCTTTGACATTTACCAAGAGCTGAATGGCTTGAATGAGAGCGTGGGCTCAGGTCAGAAACGATTCAAACGATGACTCTCAAGATCTCAAGAGTCATTTGCGTTCAGTAATCTGATCGGTATTTCGTCCGAGTCCACATGGCCGGTCCAGGGCGCACGGTTCCCTCTTCATTGCTTCAGTACAACGAGAGAGGTCTTCGCGTCAGGCTAACTCCTCCTTTTCTACCACGCAATGCAAAAATAACAGAATTAAAGCCTATTTGGCGACAACAAACCGTTGAACGCTGAGCGCTGAGCGTCGAGCGCTTGCGGTTCGGTTGATTCTGTACCACCTCACGGTGCCTTGGGACTAGCCAAGGGGCAGTACGCTTCCCAAATACATTGTGTCCTCCTTGATCGATCAACGACATGTCCCAAGCTCATCCCGAGGATGTCAACGTCGCCGAGGCGGGTATACTCCCGGGAATAGGTACTTAGCTCTATCGTTGCCGTTCTCATCAGCCCTGACGCCCCCACAGGTGACCACCAGTACCCACCCCAGTCCGCGCAGAATCAAGAATCGAAGGGTGTATCTAACTTCGTCGATGGCTCCGGTCCTATCTTTTCAATGTACTTGGAAATGGCGACGGAAGAAGACAAGAAAATGGCCGAAGCATGGCAAGCGGATGCTGACGGCATTCTCATCTTTGTGCGTCACTACCCTCCAATCCCATGCACCGCTTCATAGACTCATATCCTGTAGACCGGTTTATTCTCTGCTGCAGTCGCGTCGTTGATCTCGGTCTCGATTCAGGATATTCGACCGAACCCACAGGACACCTCCAACTTCTACCTCGCGAATATCTATCAGACCGTTTCCAACCCAAATCAATCCAGCACTCTCCCTACTTCTCCACCCCCGTTCTCTCCACCGACATATGCCGTCTGGGTCAATTCGCTTTGGTTCATGAGCTTGGTCATCAGTCTTACCTGTGCTCTACTTGCGACACTCCTACAGCAGTGGGCACGGAGATACCTCAAGATCACTCAGCCACGTTACAGTCCACATAAGCGAGCACGTATCCGTGCATTCTTTGCCGAAGGCGTCGACAAGTTTCTCCTTCCGTGGGCGGTTGAAGCCTTACCCACGCTGCTACATGTTTCCCTTTTCCTGTTCCTCGCTGGTCTAGCTGTGTTCCTATGGAACGTCAATCTAACGATTTTCAAGTTGGTACTGTCGTGGGTCGGCGTGTGCATGGCGCTGTACGGGTGTATCACTTTCATGCCAATCGTTCGTCATGACAGCCCATACCACACACCACTCTCCCTGCCGGTGTGGCACATCATTACCGGGATACCATATATCACCTATAGGGTTCTTGTGTGGTCTTTGTGGCCGGTTTACATTCGTTATGGAGCCTGGGATGGAGCCTGGAGAAGAGCCTGGAGTTACTTTGGAGGCCTGGAGGAAAGTTATCGCAAATTGCTTATTCAGGGCATGCAGAAGACAGCCGAGGATACCGCCCTGAAATCCCCATCGGAGATTGATACCCGCGCGTTTCTGTGGACGTTCGACAGTCTGGATGAAGATCACGAGCTGGAGCGCTTCTTTTCCAGCTTACCTGGCTTCCGCAGCTCGAACGTGGTCGACGATCCTCTGCCCAGTCTCACCGAACAGCAAACGTTGAAGCTTTCGATGGCATTGATTGGATTGTTAGACCGCACATTCTCATCTGACTTGCTCCCTCACCAGGTCAAAAGTCGGCGGGCTGTCGTATGCGCCAAGGCGATCAATCCCGCAGACACTTCTGAAATATTGTTTTGGGGTTTCCTCGACAGGATCTTGTCCGAAGACCAGTACGGGCCAGTGCAATCTGCCGAAATTGCACATCTTGTGAGAGGCTGGGGCGAGGGCAAGGATGCAATAACTACTGCGATTATCCAAGCCATAGTTTTTGGTATTATTGCAAGGGCACGACGACGCGATGACTCTTGGTTTATTCTTGCCTCCAACGAACTTGGCGTCCCAGAATCCCGTCTCCGAGACTGCGCCGCGCAGGGGGACAACCTGTCACTTGCCATATTGACTCACATTACTCGCCACCAATTTAGCCATTTCCGGGAAGCGTCCCAGCAGCAGTTATATGCGTACTCGAAGGTTCTAAGAGCAGCTTCCAGATTCGAAGTACAAAATACGTCACCTGAACTGCAGCACGAGTTCTGTGCACTCTGGAATCAAATGGTTCTAAAAGCCCAGAATGACGACGATTTGATGATCGCATGGCGTATCATTAGACCGAGTTGCAAGATTTACCTCACTCTACATCAAGATACCGATGCTGCCCCTACAGCTTTCTCCGCTTCCACTGGCGATGAGGACTTCATTCTGTCGCGACCAACTTCGTATCCACTGTGCAACATCCCTGGTCATCATTCCGACCCTACAGTTCACATCCACGACGACTCTGCCTCCGCAACCTTTGTTCGCACCGACACGAATGATGACTCTGCACTGCCACCTGCTTCCCTTGTCAGTCCCGATGCGCCTTCCTCATCCATACCAGCCTCACTTCATGTCCTCAACGGCGTCGCCGATGTGCCACTGTCTGACAATTTCCATCCCGTTCATCAGGCAACCGTCGAAAGCCTGCACATTCCCGTTGCCTCATCGGATCCATCCGCCGGTGGTGCAATGCCGGATATTGTCACCTCAGTTATATCAGTGCCCGACCCCACTCCTGAAACTTCGACACTTGCCCCTTATCTTTCCTTTACCTCCCTACCCACCGCCGTTTCCCTCCAACACAACGCAGATCTCCGGACGCCTTTTGATGCATCAAATCTCCCATCTTCAGCTTCTTGTAATCCAGTTCTCGGCAACATATTTCCTACGGGTTCGCCGTTGTCTTCACACTTGCCCATCACTCGACCTGACCTCTCATTGTCTTCCCTAGAATCTCATTGTTCGCTGATAGTTACTACAGCACCCAGCGCTTGTCCAGGACCCACCTCTGCGCCCTATCTGGGTGCTGGCGCCGACGACGATGGTAGCCCTCAGCCTGGTTTTTGCAAGGAAGAAGACGCCCTTGAACCTCTTTCGGTGAATCGCGCAATCCACGCAAGCACTACGGCTACCCTAGATTTTCGACCGCAATTGCCATCGGTTACTGACTCGGACGTAGCCATCCTGGGACCTTCACTTCGAGGACCAAATGCCAAGCGTTCAGAAGATCCTCCGGGTCTTTCGCATTGCTTGTATGATATCGTTTAACCCGTTCCTCAATCTCTGAGATATGTGTGTGCGATTGGGTATATTTCTATTGGGTTCCCGTTACCACTAGACTGATACTACTCAATACTTTTTATCACCTGTTCGTATCGCACCGTACAAGTACGCCGGCCAAACACGTGTAAACTTGAATAGAGTATAATGTGTCTTAACACTGCCCTTGAGCCACTGCGAGCTCTCCTGGTAATGACGCGGAAGCCTCACCTGGGTATAAATCTCTATCTCGTCAGCTTCGGTAGTGTTTTTGAATACTGGCTGCTTGAGTTCCTTGTTGGAGAGTAAGGTCGAACGTCTTTATATACCATGGAGCCATTCCAAGATGAAGGACAAGGACGTTGCAAGGGGGAAGTAGTGCAATCGTTGCAGGTGTCTAATCGGTAACGGAGAACTTACATGGCGTGTGGTCGAGAGAACGTTGCTGGCGTCGAAATCGAGAGATCACGACAGTACGCCGTCGCGTCTCAGGCTGTGTCGCTGATAGCCCCGGTGCCGCCGTGATTACCTTATTACGGCGCTTGGAGAAACCGACGATGTTGACTTGGTGTGAGCAACGTCGAGCGTCCCATAACCCCGGAGTGGAATTGTTCTGAGGGTCGAAGGTATTGAAACCATCGTTCCTTTCATTTCTCATCTTTCGGTGCTCGCATTCTCTGCCTTCAACACAGACGGAAGGGCTGGATTGGAAGGATTCAGATCAAATGGTCAATATTCGGTCAATACCCATTGAAAATATACGTTGTCGGTGTGCCCTTGTCTCCTCGTCCCGCATTTCCATCCTTCCCATTTCTCTCTCGCCCTCTTCACTGGCAGCCTTGGGGAATTCAACAGATTGCGGCGAACAAGAGTGTGGCACAAAACGAGAATGAGACAGCAAACTAAGTTAGGAGATCCAACAGACACAAGGGAAAGGGAGAGTGACGCCGTCAGTGTTCGGGGACAGCATACGTAAGCGCGGAAGCAACAAGCAACGTCGAACGACCTCCTCCCAAGATGTCAACGCAGGATAGGCCCGGGAACAGGTACCTCGCTCCCGCTTGGCTCAATCCCCACCACCGACGCCCCCACAGATGACCACCAGAACCCAGATGGCGCAGAATCAATTAAAGTACCGAGAGCGTATCAAACTTTGTCGATGGCTCTGACATTTCATTTAGAAATGGCTTCGGAAGAAGACAAGAAGAAGACTGGAGGATGGAAAGCGGATGCTGATGGGATTCTCATATTTGTGCCGCGGACGAGTGTAAGTGTGCTCCGTTTCTTCATCCACCCGCCCAGGGGCACGCAATGCTCAGACGGTTGCCCCACGCAGAGCAGCCGTCCCGCATCGACGTAGCACCCCTCAAAACCGCGACCACCTCTTCGATCGCCTTCGCGAAGGGCGCCACAGGCTTCGTGGCGATCCTGCTGCCCTTCTCGGCAACGCTCCCGTCTCCTGAAGCGCGCGCGCACGGCTCAGCTGCGCCACGCTCGCCTAGTTTGCGTGCGGGCACCCTAGGCAGCCCCGGCCCGTCAACCAGCGACCTGGACATGCGCGCGCTCAAGAGCCTCTATACCCTGGCAGCGGTACCACGAATACCAACGGCAGCGGCAACGGTGCCTCCGCCGCGCCGCCCAATCCGGGCCCGGGCACACGCTGAGATCGCCTGTGGTGGACGGCGGGGGCTCGGGCCCAGGCACGTTTCGCGGCGAGGCGTTCGCGCTGCACGCGCAGGCGCTCATTGCGGACGACCGCGCGTTGATGAAGTGCCTCATACGTCTCGCGCAGGCGCACGATCTGCTCAAGAAGAACGTGGAGCACGCACAGAAGCGCGCAACACCGCGCTTGAGATGTATCAGCGCCAGGTGCGCACGCTCGAGGAGCAGCTCGCGGGCTTGGACGGTTTGTACGCGCCTCTCTCCCTCTTCGCGTACCGCGGGAATGTTACTGATGCTCTTCGTCTTGGCAGGCAGGAGCAGGTCGATCAACTCGCCGCGGTGAAACTTGCGGTAGAGGAGCGCGCTGCGGAGCAGACAGAGACGCTGCGCCAGCTCACCGAGGCGAACGGGGTGCTGTCCGCGCGTGCACTGCAGCTTGCGGAGGACGCAGCGGCGGTGCAAGAGGAGCTGCGCACGGTCAATGCCGTGTCGGAGCGCGAGCAGACGCAGCGGCTTGCCCTGCTCGAGGAGATCAACCTCGTGCAGAAGGAAAACGGGGGCCTCTGTCAGCAGCTGCGCGCTTGGGAAGCTATAGCGATTCCGGTCGCGTCGGGGGAGGGAGCGTGGAGGCACGTTCTGATTCCCTTTCTTTTCTTCTATTCCTTTGGCAAACCGGGGACGCTGCCGTGCCGTGTTTTGCTTGTCTTGCTTCACCACATCTGCCTAGCTACTTAATGTATTTTTTCTTTGGTTTTTTTTTTACGCGGACAAATTGAACGCAATTCTTTGACATTCACCAAGAGCTGAATGGCTTGAAGCAAGAGTCGTTCAAGTTTGCACTGAGCAATCTAATCGGTATTTCGTCCACACGGCCGTCCACGGGCAATACCTTGGGTAATACTGTGTTTTATTCATCAGTTCTTTCGAGAATCCCTCTTCACTGCTTCGGTACAATGAGAGGAGAGGTCTTCGCGTCAGGCTAACCCCTCCTTTTCTACCGCGCAACGCAAAAGTGACACACAATATAAGAATTAAAGCCTATTTAGCGAAAACAAACCGTTGAGCGCTCGAATCGGTCGATCCGGGCCTGTCCCGTATATGCCTTGCGACTAGCCAAGGGGTAGTACGCCTTCCACCCCAGTACATTGTCTTCTCCTTAATCAGCCCACGCCATGTCCCGAGCTCATCCTGAGGATGTCAACGTCGCCGAGGCAGGTATAGACCCGGGAACCGGTACGCTTGCTCCCACTTTCCTCAGGCTCTGTCCTCATCGTGCTCGGCTACTGACGCCTCCACAGGTGACTACCAATACCCACCTCAGTTGGCGCAGAATCAAGCATCGAAGGGTGTATCCAATTTTGTTGATGGCTCGGGGCCAATTTTTTCGATGTACTTGGAAATGGCGACGGAGGAAGACAAGAAAATGGCTGAAGCATGGAAAGCGGACGCTGACGGGATTCTCATCTTTGTGCGTCACTATACTCCAATCCCATGCAGCGCCTCACAGACTCATATCCTGTAGACCGGTTTATTCTCGGCTGCCGTCGCGTCGTTGATCTCAGTGTCAATCCAAGACATCCGACCGAACCCACAGGACACCTCCAATTTCTACCTCGCGAATATCTATCAGACTGTTTCCAACCCAAATCAATCCAGCACTCTCCCTACTTCTCCACCCCCGTTCTCTCCACCGAACTATGCCGTCTGGGTCAATTCGCTCTGGTTCATGAGCTTGGTCATCAGTCTTACCTGTGCTCTACTCGCGACATTGCTACAGCAGTGGGCACGGAGATACCTCAAGATCACTCAGCCACGTTACAGTCCACATAAGCGAGCACGGATCCGTGCATTCTTTGCCGAAGGCGTCGACAAGTTTCTCCTTCCATGGGCGGTTGAAGCCTTACCCACGCTGCTACATGTTTCCCTTTTCCTGTTCCTCGCTGGTCTAGCTGTGTTCCTATGGAACGTCAATCTCACGATTTTCAAGTTGGTGCTGTCGTGGGTCGGCGTGTGCATGGCGCTGTACGGGTGTATCACGTTCATGCCAATCGTTCGTCATGACAGCCCATACCACACACCACTCTCCCTGCCTGCGTGGCACATTATTACCGGGATACCATATATCACCTATAAGGTTCTTGGGTGGTTTTCCCTGTCCGTTTACTTACATTATGAAGCCTTGGAATACTTCGGTGGCCTGAAGCTAAGTTATCGCAAATTGCTTATGCAGGGCATGCAGAAGACCGCCGAGGACACCGCCCTGAAATCCCCATCTGAGATCGACACCCGTGCGTTTCTGTGGACATTCGACAGTTTGGACGAAGATCACGAACTAGAGCGCTTCTTTTCCGGCTTACCTGGCTTCCGCAGCTCGAACGTGGTCGACGACCCTCTGCCCAGTCTCACTGGACAGCAAACGTTGAAGCTTCTGACGACATCGATTGGATTGTTAGACCGCACATTCTCATCCGACCTGCTCCCTGCCCATGTCAAAAGCCAACGAGCTGTCGTATGTGCCAAGGCGATCAATCCCACAGACATTTCTGCCAGTGGACCATTGTTTTTCCTGCCAGTGATCTTGTACGGAATCTTGTACGAAGAGTATGGGCGGGTGCAATCTGCCGACATTGCACATTTTGTGAGAGGCTGGGGTGAGGGCAAGGACGTAGAAACTACTGCGGTGATCCAAGCCATAATATTTGGTATAATTGTAACGGCACAACGGCACGATGACTCTTGGTTTATTCTTGCCTCCAACGAACTTGGCGTCCCGGAATCCGTCCTCCGAGACTGCGCTGCGCAGGGGGACAGTCTGTCACTTGCCATATTGACTCACATTGCTCGCAACCAATTTATCCATTTCCGGGAAGCGTCCTGCCGGGGAGCGTCCTGGTATGAGTACTTTATGGTTCTAGAAGCGGCTTCTAGATTCGATGCACGAAATACGTCGCCTGAACAGCAGCACGAGTTCTGTGCACTCTGGAATCAAATTGTTCTAAAAGCCCAGAATGACGATTTCCGGGTCGCAGCGGATATCCTCAGACCGATTCGCCAGGTTTACGTCACTCTACATCGAGATACCGATGCTGCCCCTACAGCTTTCTCCGCCTCCACTAGCGACTCGGACGACGTTCTGTTCCGACCAACTTCGTATCCACTGTGCAACATCCCTGGTCATCATTCAGAGCCTACTCTTCACATCCACAACGACTCTGCCTCCGCAACATTTACTCGCACCGGCCTGAATGATGACGCTGCGCTGCCACCTGCTTCCCTTGCCAATTCCGATGCGCCTTCCTCGTCCACACCAGCTTCACTTCATGCCCTCAACGGCCTCACCGATGTACCACTGCCTGACAACTTCCACCCCGTTCATCAGGCAACCGTCGAAAGCCTCCGCATTCCCGTTATCTCCCCGGATCCAGCCACCGGTGGTGATATTGTCACCTCGGTTATATCATTGTCCGACCCCACTCCCGCAACGTCGACGCCTACCCCTTCTCTTTCCTTTGCCTCCCTACCCGCCGCCGTTTCCCTCCAACACAACGCAGAGACGTCTTTAGACGCGCCAAATTTCCCATCTTCAGCTTCTGGTAATCCAGTTATCGACAATATACTTCCTTCAGGTCCGCCGCTGTCTTTACACTCGCCCGTCGCTTGATCTGACCTCTCACTTCTTGTCCCAGAACCCCATAACTCGATGATAGTTACTCCTGCTCCCAGCACTTCTCCAGGGCCGACCTCTGCACCTGACGTGGGTGCTACGGCTAAGGATGACGGTAGACCCCAGCTCGGTTTGCGCAAGGAAAATGATACTCCTGGCGCTCTTGAGGTAGATCAGGCAATCCACGCAAACAATATGGCTAACCTAGATCCTCCACCGCCTCCGTCAATGAGATCAATTACTAAACCGGAAGTAGCCATCGCGGGACCTTCACCGCGGGAGCCAGATCATGATGCTGATCATCCTCCGCACATTTCACACGGCCGGTATGATATGGTTTAACGCGTCCCCCAATCACTTAGATGTGTGTGATAGGGTATATCCTTGTTAGCCCTTTTGTCACCTCATATATATACCGTCCTATTACGCGGTACAAATATACTAGGCTACGGCAGTGAAATATGTGTAGAGTTGGGAAACGTGGGTGAGAGAACGCTGCTGCCGTAGACATCGAGAACGACAGCTCCCAATGAGTATTTGAAACTGACCTAGGTATACTGTCCCACCATAGGATTCTTAGATTGCTACCGGCGCTGACGCCGGACGAGAACAATGACATAGTAACGACATGAACACACACACATGAGCCGGGCGGGCCGCCCGCGAGGCGCTTGACCAGGAGCGCTCACTCCGCGGACTGAATACGCGCACAAAGTCTGCGCAGGCTGCGCGAGCTTGGTCACTAAGTGGCCGACATGGTCCGCTTTTTATTTATCACAGCACTACTGTAATATGGATAAAAGAAACGAACAATATTTGGTTAGGGGAGGAGGTGGCCAAACCGTTGATGACCTAGCGCTCACCGAGACGCATCTGCATGCGCATGCTGCCAATCGCACAGGTCATCCAGCATGCAACTACGGAATATTCGGATGAGCGCGAAGGGTGATGACCACATCTGTCTTGAAGAGTGAGTCAAAGTCGAAAATAGTCCGGTCGTAAGAGGCCACGGAGATCGCGTTGAGCTTGGCATACTGTGTCGCCTGGGACACGGCTGGCGGATGTCCACGAGCTGCAGTTGTAGTCTCTGCATGGAGATGCGAAGTGCGCCAGTAGGTGAAGCGGAGAGAGAGGCGTAGGACATACAGCTGACCCGTTTTGGAAACGATATCGACAAGACACTCCAAGGGCGCCTTTCGGCGCAGGAGACCTGCAGCACTTTCCGGCGTGCGGGCAAGTTTTGACCATACCAGCGAATCAGACATGCAGCCCCCAACTTTGAGGCAGCAGCAACGCACCAGAACTCGACCCACGTCGAAAGTCATTCGTTCGTGTCCTAACATCGAACTTGCTCGGTCGCGAGACAGACTCACCCGTCACTGCCGCCATCCCTGTCCTTCACCACGGGCTCCCGCTGCGCCTGCATGCAGCGAGGGCATGTCATCCGAGTGCGCACAGTGAAACAGGTACGTGGAATGGCATTCATGACAACGGTGTACGGGCGGGCAGACGTGTAGAAAATATGTACATATGAGATCCAGTGATGCAAAGAGCAAGACAGAGGGCGACATGGAGTTGCAAGGGCGAGAGACGAGAGTCGTACAGCGATGGGGTTGGCGCCCCGGGTATGGTGCCAGTGTAAGTGCGTGCGTACTCTTGGTGTTGGGACGGCGGCTTTCCGCAACGGGAAAGTGACGAACCGCCAACTTCTTTGCTGGACCGACATCATCATCTTCAATGTCCGATATTCCTCACGAGACTATCAACGTATCTGAAGCAGGATATAGACCTTACCTTACCTTCCCTCCTATTCTCGCCGTTCTCAACTCTCGCCGCCGCACCCACAGGTGGCCACCCCTGTCGGCGCCGACTCAAGCAACACAGGGTTTCATTGATGGATCTGGTCCTATCTTTTCAATGTATCTGGAGATGGCGGGGAAAGAAGACAAGAAATGGTCGAAGGTTGGAAAGCCGCTGCAGATGGGATCCTTATACTCGTGCGTCTCTGTTCAAGCCAAGATTGGTGCCATGTCCCGAGCTCCCCGCAAGATGAACGTAATGGAGACAGGTATAGGCCTGGGAACAGGTACCTCGTTCTCACATGGCTCAATTCCCGTCACTGACGCTCCCACAGATGACCACTAGGACCCACCCCAGTTGGCGCAGAATCAAGTTATCAAACACTGCCGATGACCTATTTTCTCAATGTATAAGAAATGGTTTCAGAAGAAGACAAGAAGATGAGTGAAGGATGGAAAGCGGACGCTGATGGGGTTATTATAATTTGTGCGTCTCCATACCGCAAAGGAGGAAATCCAGACGCTGCGAACCCGCTCTCCCGTAAGTGTAAGTGTGCTCCGTTTCTTCATCTGCCAGTCCAGGGAGGGGTACGCAATGCTCAGATGGCTGACCTACGCAGAGCAGCCGTCCCGCGTTGATGCAGCACCCCTCAGAACAGCGACTCACATCTTTGATCGCCTTCGCGAAGGACGCCGGCGCCGCGGGCTTCGTGGCGATCCTGCAGCCCCCTCTGGGCGACGCTCCCGTCTCCAGAAGTGCGTGCCGCACAGCTCAGCGGTGCCACGCAGGCAACGGGCAAATATCACCCAGTCTGCGTGCAGGTTCAATCAGCGACCTGGACGTGCACGCGCTCAAGAGGGCAGTGGCAACGGTGCCTCCGCCGCACCCAATTCGGGCTGGGGTACACCTAGCTTGCCGAGATTGCTTGTGGTCGACGGCGGAGGCTCGGGCCCAGGCACGCTTAGGCGTTCGCGCTGCGCGTGCAGGCGCTCATTGCGGACAATTGCGCGTTGATGGAGTGCCTCATACGGTTCGCGCAGGCTCACGACCTGCTCAAGAAGAACGCGGAGCATGCACAGAAGCTTGCGCAGGACAGCAACGCCGTGCTCGAGACATACCAGTGCCAGGTGCGCACGCTCGAAGAGCAGCTCGCGATGTCGGACGGTTTGTACGCGCCTCTCTCTCCCTCTTCGCGTACATTGTATTGATGCGCTTTGTCTTGGCAGACAGGAACAGGTGGACCAGCCCGCTGTGGAGAAACTTGCGGTGGAGGAGCGCGCTGCGGAGCAGGCCGAGGCACTGCACCAGCTCACCGAGGCGAAAGCAGTGCTGTCCGCACGGGCGCTGCATCTCGCGGAGGACCTGGCGCCGGCGCAAGAGGAGCTGCGTGCGGTCAACACTGTGTCGGAGCGCGAGCAGATGCAGCGGCTTGCATTACTCAAGGAGATCAACGTCGTGCAGATGGAAAACGGGAGCTTGCGCCAGCAGCTGCGCGCGCTGGGGAAGCTATAGCGATTCCGGCCGCACCTGGGGAGGGAACGTAGGGGCACGTTCGGATTCCTTTTCTTTTCTTCTATTCCTTTGGCAAACCGGAGACGCTGCCGCGCCGTGTTTTGCTTGTCTTGCTTCACCACATCTGTCTAGCTACAATGTATTTTCTCTTTGGATTTTTTTTTTACATGGACAAATTAAACACAATTTTTTGACATTTACCAAGAGCTGAATGGCTTGAATGAGAGCATGGGCTCAGGTCAGAAACGATTCGAACGATGACTCTCAAGAGTCATTTGCGTTCAGTAATCTGATCGGTATTTCGTCCGAGTCCACATGGCCGGTCCAGGGCGCACGATTCCCTCTTCATTGCTTCAGTACAACGAGAGAGGTCTTCGCGTCAGGCTAACCCCTCCTTTTCTACCACGCAATGCAAAAATAACAGAATTAGAGCCTATTTGGCGACAACAAACCGTTGAACGCTGAGCGTCGAGCGCTTGCGGTTCGGTTGATTCTGTACCGCCTCACGGTGCCTTGCGACTAGCCAAGGGGCAGCACGCCCTCCCAAATACATTGTGCCATCCTTAAGCGATCCACGACATGTCCCAAGCTCATCCCGAGGATGTCAACGTCGCCGAGGCGGGTATACTCCCGGGAATAGGTACTTAGCTCTATCGTTGCCGTTCTCATTAGCCCTGACGCCCCCACAGGTGACCACTGGTACCCACCCCAGTCAGCGCAGAATCAAGAATCGAAGGTTGTATCTAACTTTGTCGATGGCTCCGGTCCTATTTTTTCAATGTACTTGGAAATGGTGACGGAGGAAGACAAGAAAATGGCCGAAGCATGGCAAGCGGACGCTGACGGCATTCTCATCTTTGTGCGTCGCTATCTTCCAATCCCATGCACCTCTTTACAGACTCATATCCTGTAGACCGGTTTATTCTCTGCTGCTGTCGCGTCGTTGATCTCAGTGTCAATCCAAGACATCCGACCGAACCCACAGGACACCTCCAATTTCTACCTCGCGAATATCTATCAGACTGTTTCCAACCCAAATCAATCAAGCACTCTCCCTACTTCTCCACCTCCATTCTCTCCACCGACATATGCCGTCTGGGTCAATTCTTTCTGGTTCATGAGCTTGGTGATCAGTCTTACCTGTGCTCTACTTGCGACATTGCTACAGCAGTGGGCACGGAGATACCTCAAGATCACTCAGCCACGTTACAGTCTAGATAAGCGAGCAAGGATCCGTGCATTCTTTGCTGAAGGCGTCGACAAGTTTCTCCTTCCGTGGGCGGTTGAAGCCTTACCCACGCTGCTACATGTTTCCCTTTTCCTGTTCCTCGCTGGTCTAGTTGTGTCCCTATGGAATGTCAATCTGACGGTTTTCAAGTTGGTGCTGTCGTGGGTCGGCGTGTGCATGGCGCTGTACGGGTGTATCACTTTCATGCCAATTGTTCGTCATGACAGCCCATACCACACACCACTCCCTGCCGGCGTGGTACATTATTACCGGGATACTATATATCACCTATTGGGTTCTTCATTGGTTTTCCTGGTCGGTTTACTATCGTTATGGAGCCTTGGATGGGGCCTGGAATAGAGCCGGAAAATACTTTGGCGGCCTGAAGCAAAATTATCGCAAATTGCTTATTCAGGGCATGCAGAAGACAGCTGAGGATACCGCTCGGAAATCCCCTTCGGAGATCGATACCCGCGCGTTTCTGTGGACGTTCGACAGTTTGGACGAAGATCACGAACTCGAGCGCTTCTTTTCCGGCTTACCTGGCTTCCGCAGCTCGAAGGTGGTCGACGATCCTCTGCCCAGTCTCACCGAAGTGCAAACGTTGAAGCTTTCGATGGCGTTGATCGGATTGTTAGACCGCACATACTCATCCGATTTGCTCACTCACCAAGTCAAACGCCGGCGAGCTGTCGTATGTGGCAAGGCGATCAAACCCACCGACACTTCTGAATCATTGTTTTGGCGTATCCTCAATAGGATCTTGTCCGAAGACCAGTACGGGCCAGTGCAATCTGCCGAAATTGCACATCTTGTGAGAGGCTGGGGCGAGGGCAAGAATGAAGAAACTACTGGGTTTATCCAAGCCATAGTTTTTTGTGTTATTGCAAGGGCACGACGGCGTGATGACTCTTGGTTTATTCTTGCCTCCAACGAACTGGGCATCCCAGAATCCGTCCTCCGAGACCACCCCACACAGGGGGACAGCCTGTCACTCGCCATATTGACTCACATTACTCGCCTGCAATTTAGCCATTACCAGGAAGTGTTATGGCCGGAATATGCGTACTTTCAGGTTCTACGAGCAGCTTCCAGATTCGATGTACAAAATACGTCACCGGAACAGCAGCACGAGTTTTGTGCACTCTGGAATCAAATTGTTCTAAAAGCCCAGAGTGACGACGATTGGGACATCACAACGTTTATCCTCAGACCGATTCGCCAGGTTTACGTCACTCTACATCGAGATACCGATACTGCCCCTACAGCTTTCTCCGTCTCCACCAGCGACGACGACTACGTTCTGTTCCGACCAAGGTCGTATCCACTTTGCAACATCCCTGGTCATCATTCCGACCCTACTCCTCACATCCACGATGACTCTGCCTCCGCAACCTTTGCTCGCACCAGCCCGAATGATCACGCCGCGCTACCACCTGCTTCCCTTGCCAGTCCTGATGCGCCTACCTCATCCGTACCAGCCTCACTTCATGTCCTCAACGGCTTCACCGATGTGCCACTGCCTGACAACTTCCACCCCGTTCGTCAAGCAACCGTCGAAAGCGTGTACATTCCCGTTACCTCACCGAATCCCGCCGCCGCCGGTGCAATACCGGACATTGTCACCTCAGTTATATTAATGCCCAACCCCTCTCCCGAAACTTCGACGCCTGCCCCTTCTCTTTCCTTTTCCTCCCTACCCGCTGCTATTTCCCTCCAACACAATGCAGACCTCCGGACGCCTTTCGATGCACCAAATCTCCCATCTTCAGCTTCTTGTGATCCAGTTCTCGACAACATATTTCCTACAGGTTCGCCGTCGTTTTTCACACTTGCCCATCTCTCGATCTGACCCCTCATTGTCTTCCCTAGAATCTCATCGTTCGATGATAGTTACTACAGCACCCAGCGCTTGTCCAAGACCCACCTCTGCGCCCTATCTGGGTGCTGGCACCGACGACGATGGTAGCCCTCAGCCTGGTTTTTGAAAGGAACAAGACGCCCTTGAACCTCTTTCGGTGAATCGTGCAATCCACGCAAGCACTACGGCTACCCTAGATTTTCGACCGCAATTGCCATCGGCTACTGACTCGGACGTAGCCATCCTGGGACCTTCACTTCGAGGACCAAATGCTGAGCGTTCAGAAGATCCTCCGGGTCTTTCGCATTGCTCGTATGATATCGTTTAACCCGTTCCTCAATCCCTGAGATATGTGTGTGCGATTGGGTATATTCCTATTGGGTTCCCGTTACCACTAGACTGATACTACTCGATACTTTTTATCACCTGTTCGTATCGCACCGTACAAGTACGCCGGCCAAACACGTGTAAACTTGAATAGAGTATAATGTGTCTTAACGCTGCCCTTGAGCCACTGCGAGCTCACCTGGTAATGACGCGGAAGCCTCACCTGGGTATAAATCTCTATCCGAGTCTCATCAGCTTCGGTAGTGTTTTTGAATACTGGCTGCTTGAGTTCATTGTTGGAGAGTAAGGTCGAACGTCTTTATATACCATGGAGCCATTCCAAGATGAAGGGGGGAAGTACTGCAATCGTTGCAGGTGTCAAATCGGTAACGGAGAACTTACATGGCGTGTGGTCGAGAGACCGTTGCTGGCGTCGAAATCGACTCAGAGAGATCATGATAGTACGCCAGTGCGTCTCAGGCTATTTCACTAATAGCCCCGGTGCCGCCGTGACTGCCTTATTACGGCGCTTGGAGAATGCGACGATGTGGACTACGTGCCTGAGGTGCTTGACTGTCAGATGGGCTACTTGTTGCTGGTGTGAGCAGCGTCGAGCGTCCCATAACCCCGGAGTGGAATTGTTCTGAGGGTCGAAGGGATTGAAACCATCGTTCCTTTCATTTCTCATCTTTCGGTGCTCGCATTCTCCGCCTTCAACACAGACGGAAGGGCTGGATTGGAAGGATTCGGATCAAATGGTCAATATTCGGTCAATACCCATTGAAAATATACGTTGTCGGTGCATGAGCCATTTTGTGCCCTCGTTTCCTCGTCCCGCATTTCCATTGTTGGGATTGAGCCCGGAACGTTGCCGGAACGGACAATCCCGGACAACCCGAGGCCAGACCACATAATTAGATAATCGTTAAATTACCGTAGAATAACTGGATAATCACCAGTACCTGCGGAGATAGGAGCAATAAGCCCTACTCTCATCTCTACCACAACTCTCTCATCCCTAGCCGGGATATTCATAAGCTGCCGACCTCACTAAATCATTACATCCATACCTCCCATTTCTCTCTCGCTCTCTTCACTGGCAGCCTTGGGGAATCTGACAGATTGCAGCGAACAAGAGTGTGGCACAAAACGAGAGTGAGACAGCAAACTGGGAGATCCAACAGACACAAGGGAGAGTGACGCCGTGTTCGGGGACAGCATACGTAAGCGCGGAAGCAACAAGCAGCGTCGAACGACCACTTGTACCATAACCTACGATGTCTCGACCTCCTCCCAAGATGTCAACGCAATGGAGGCAGGATAGGCCCGGGAACAGGTACTCCGCTCCCGCTTGGCTCAATCCCCACCATCGACGCCCCCGCAGATGACCACCAGGACCCAGTCGGCGCAGAATCAAGTACCGAGAGCGTATCAAACTTTGTCGGTGGCTCTGACATTTTCCCATTTAGAAATGCAGAAGAAGACAAGAAGAAGACTGAAGGATGGAAAGCGGATGCTGATGGGATTCTTATATTTGTGTCGCGGACCCGCTCTCCCGTGAGTATATGTGTGTTCCGTTTCTTCGTCCACCCGCCGGGAGGGCCACGCAATACTCAGACGGTTGCCCCACGCAGAGCAGCCATCCAGCGTCGACGCAGCACCCCTCAAAACTGCGACCCACCTCTTTGATCGCCTTCGCGAAGGACGGCACGGGCTTTGTGGCGATCGTGCTGTCCCTCTCGGCGACGCCCCCGTCTCCAGAAACGCGCGCCGCACGGCTCAGCGGCGCAACGCTCGCCTAGTCTGCGTGCGCGCTCCCCAGGAAGCCCGCCCCGTCAATCAGCGACCTGGACGTGCGCGCGCTCAAGAGCCTCTACCCTGGTGGCGGTACCAACGAATACCAACGGCAGCGGCAACGGTGCCTCCGCCGCGCCGCCCAATTCGGGCCCGCACGCCTGACTCGCCGAGATCGCCTGTGGTCGACGGCGAAGGCTCGGGCCCAGACACGTTTAGCGTCGAGGCGTTCACGCTGCGCGTGCGGGCGCTCATTGCGGACGACCGCGCGTTCATGGAGCGCCTCATACGGTTCGCGCAGGCGCACGACCTACTCAAGAAGAAAGCAGAGCGCGCACAGAAGCTCGCGCAGGACAGCAACGCCCGTGCTCGAGACATACCAGCGCCAGGTGCGCACGCTCGAGGAGCAGCTTGCGAGCTCGGACGGTTTGTACGCGCCTCTCTCCCTCTTCGTGTACCGCGGGAATTTTATTGATGCGCTTTGTCTTGACAGGCAGGAGCAGGTCGACCAGCTCTCCGCGGAGAAACTCGTGGTGGAGGAGCGCGCTGCGGAGCAGGCAGAGACGCTTCGCCAGCTCACTGAGGCGAACGGTGTGCTGTCCGCGCGCGCGCTGCAGCTCGCGGAGGACGCCGCGGCTGCGCAAGAGGAGCTGCGTGCGGTCAACACCGTGTCGGAGCGCGAGCAGACGCAGCGGCTTGCATTACTCGAGGAGATCAACCTCGTGCAGACGGAAAACGGGAGCCTGCGCTCACTTGGGAAGCTATAGCGATTCCGGTCGTGTCGGGGGAGGGAACGCGGAGGCACGTTCGGATTCCTTTCTTTTCTTCTATTCCTTTGGCAAATCGGGGACGCTGCCATGCCGTGCTTTTGCTTGTCTTGCTTCACCAAGAGCTGAATGGCTTGAGAGTCAATCAAGTTTGCGTTCAGTAATCTACGGTATTTCGTCCACACGGCCGGGCGCATGTCCACGGGCAATACAGTGTTTATTCATCAGTTCTTTCGGGAATCCCTCTTCACTGCTTCAGTACAATGAGGAGAGGTCTTCCTAACCCCTCCTTTTCTACCACGTAATCCAAAAATGACACAATATGAATTAAAGCCTATTTAGCGACAACAAACCGTTGAGCGCTCGAAATTCAAGCGGGCGATTCCGTATTGCCTCATACTGTAGTGCCTTGCGACCAGCCAAGGGGCAATACGCCTTCCACCACAGTACATCGTTTTCAATCCACGCCATGTCCCAAGCTCATGCCGAGGACGTCAACGTCGCCGAGGCGGGTATAGACCCGGAAACAGGTACCTTGCTCCCACTTTCCTCAGGCTCTGTCCTCGCCGTGCTCGGCTATTGACGCCTCCACAGGTGACCGCCAGGACCCACTCCAGTCAGCGCAGAATCAAGCATCGAAGGGTGTATCTAACTTCGTCGATGGCTCCGGTCCTATCTTTTCAATGTACTTGGAAATGGCGACGGAAGAAGACAAGAAAATGGCTGAAGCATGGCAAGCGGATGCTGATGGGATTCTCATCTTTGTGCGTCACTACCTTCCAATCCCATGCACCGCTTCACAGATTCATATCCTATAGACTGGTTTATTCTCTGCTGCCGTCGCCTCGTTGATCTCAGTGTCAATCCAAGACATCCGACCGAACCCACAGGACACCTCCAATTTCTACCTCGCGAATATCTATCAGACCGTTTCCAACCCGAATCAATCCAACACTCTCCCTACTTCTCCACCCCCATTCTCTCCACCGACATATGCCGTCTGGGTCAATTCGCTTTGGTTCATGAGCTTGGTGATCAGTCTTACCTGTGCTCTACTTGCGACATTGCTACAACAGTGGGCACGAAGGTACCTCAAGATCACTCAGCCACGTTATAGTCCACATAAACGAGCAAGGATCCGCGCATTCTTTGCCGAAGGCGTCGACAAGTTTCTCCTTCCGTGGGCGGTTGAAGCCTTGCCCACACTTCTCCATGTTTCCCTTTTCCTGTTCCTCGCTGGTCTAGCTGTGTTCCTATGGAACGTCAATCTCACGATTTTCAAGTTGGTGCTGTCATGGGTCGGCGTGTGCATGGCGCTGTACGGGTGTATCACTTTCATGCCGATCGTTCGTCATGACAGCCCATACCACACACCGCTCTCCTTGCCGGCGTGGCACATTATTACCGGGATACCATATGTCACCTATGGGGTGCTTCGGTGGGTTTCTTGGTCAGGTTACTATCATTATGGAGCCTTGGATGGAGCCTGGAGTAGAGCCTGGAAATACTTTATAGGCCTGGAGCAAAATTATCGCAAAATGCTTATGCAGGGCATGCAGAAGACCGCCGAGGACACCGCCCTGAAATCCCCATCGGAGATTGATACCCGCGCGTTTCTGTGGACGTTCGACAGTTTGGACGAGGATCACGAACTGGAGCGCTTCTTTTCCAGCTTACCTGGTTTCCGCAGCTCGAAGGTGGTCGACGATCCTCTGCCCAGTCTCGCCGAACAGCAAAAGGGGAAGCTTTTGACGACATTGATTGGATTGTTAGACCGCACATTCTCATCCGACTTGCTCCCTGACCATGTCAAAAGCCGACGGGCTGTCGTATGTGCCAAGGTGATCAATCCCGTAGACATTCCTCAATCATTGTTTTTGTGGGTCCTCGATAGGATCTTGTCCGAAGACCAGTACGGGCCAGTGCAATCTGCCGAAATTGCACATCTTGTGAGAGGCTGGGGCGAGGGAAAGGATGCAATCACTACTTTGATTATCCAAGCCATAGTTTTTGGTGTTGTTGCAAGGGCACGACGGCGCGATGACTCTTGGTTTATTCTTGCCTCCAACGAACTTGGCGTCCCAGAATCCGTCTTCCGAGACTACGCCGCGCAGGGGGACAGTCTGTCACTTGCCATATTGACTCACATTACTCGCCACCAATTTAGCCATTTCCGGCAAGCGCCCTGGCAGCAGTCATATGCGTACTTTACGGTTCTAGGAGCAGCTTCCAGACTCCTTCCCGTCGGCCCGCGCGTAAGAGACACGTGCACCCCCACCTTCCTATTATATCCAACCTTCGTGTCTCGTTATGCTTGGGACCGACTGGGGACTTTTGAGTCGGCGTTTTCCGGGGCGTGACACATCGAGGTCCTTCGTCGCCATTTCCGTGGTTTTATTATCGAGACGCGTGTGTCCATATCGGGATTTTTTAATTAACATACATATGCCTATATGCGTGAACGCGTGAAGTCCTCTGTGAGTCCCAGACCGTGGACTCTATACCTTGCTATACACCGTACATATGCGCCCTGAACTCATTACCGTCCTTTGTCACATCTCTGAACACGGGTATTCGATATCCTCGCTGGTGGAGGACGTCCTTGCTTCCCACACACGCGATCTAAGGTATCAAGCAGTGCAGTCAGCCAAAGATCATCTGGAGCGCGAGGCTGTTAATATATGCGCTTACCTTGTCAATCACGTCCCAACCTCTGCTTCGGTATCTGCTTGGGCTCTTCAGAACACGCAACTGGTGCTGAGGAGAGAAACTGAAGAGTTGACGAAGAAGGATCACGGCCTTCGTTTTCACGCGAGCGCTGCAACCGTGGAACAAGTCGAGTCCTCTTTCATGCCCCATCTTGCAGGAAAAATTCGGCACGTTGCTCCGACTCTGTGGGCATTCGTTTTCACTTTACTCGGCACGCTCGACAAGCGGGATCCGTGTCGCGCAGTTGACCCCATGGATATCAACTTGTCTGAGGTCTTTGACGAGTCTGAAAGAAATCTAGGAGAGCTTGGCGAAGATACACCAGCCGGCGAGACCGAGGGGGATGATGGTACTGACTCGGATTCAGATTTGGAAGACAACTTGAGGCATCGTCGGAAGAGAGTACGGAAAGACGCGTCTGCGAGGAATACAGCCCTTCGGGTTATTGTGCGTAGTAATTCAGTAAGAAACTTGTCACATACGTTTACTTACACGCAACATACTCGTATGTCAATAGAAAACGGTTGTCTGTGCCAGCATCATCCTTAAAAGCGCGAACAAAAACTGCAATCACTTACAGAGCGTCATGGGGATTTTCGTGCACTCGGCAAATGTTCCTCAGCGCGTCATCGAAGTCCTCGCACATGCGGGTCTGTCGATAAGTATCAAGTCCATCCAGAGGGCCGTGAAGTCGATGTCGAATGACAGCGCGCATAAGATCAAAGAGAGTCTACGCACACTCAAAGTAGCCATCGCCTACGATAATTTCGACATCAATTTCAAGACGTCCAAGCCAACACTCACTCACCAGTCATCATTTGTGAGCGCCACATCTGCTACAGCAATACCGCTTGCATGCGTCGAAGATATCAAAGTGTTGCGGTGTTCTGAGGAACTGTGGAAGAAGGACCCTCGAAATCCTTCACCCTTGGCCACGCCCGTGGTATTCGATGACTTCGATTTGGCGAAATACCATCTGACAGACCGCTATAATCAACCAAGCCCGGGAAGGGACGTCAGTCCACAACAAGAGGCATTTGCGTGGCACGTACGAGAAATCCTGGTGAACCATGGCCAGTATTTCGGAAATCTGTCCAAACGTCTTGGGACGATTGACTCGATCCTCACAATCCCACTGACAAAGACAGAGCAGATACCTATGAGGTCCATGAAGATAAAACAGTCATCAGTCGACGGAAATATTGAAGTTATGGACAACTTACTCCAGCAAGGTGGTCTAGGCGACGCTACAGATCCTGAGTTCTCAACCAGCGGAAATGTCGACATGTCCGAGTTTGTACTCTTCATCCATGGAGATCTCTTGACGAAGGAACGCCTTGATACGATCAGGGACTCTCGGCGCATAGAGGATACACCTAAAAACCGGTTTCAGTTCGTCGTCTTCCTGTTGGGGCTGTTTCATTATAAGATGGCCTGCGTGGATGCTCTGTGGAGAACTTATCTTCGGGAAAAGGAAGGGCGCAACGACTTAAACAGCACGTACCAACATGTGGGGATTCTACGGCCCCGCGAGACCGGCATAATGACGACTAAGCCAGGCTTTCGTCGGATGCATGATGTGGTCCATCACGAACTACGCGCCACCGTCCTTGAGTGTTGGCGGATCGAGGTCTCTGCACTGGACCCGGAGAACTGGACATCTCTTGAGGCATTCGCAGCATCAAAGCCAGACTGGGACCTAGTTATCAAGATTTCCGAAGAGATCGTTCGGAAATATGTGGCGACAATGGAGGACCTATCACAGTCGCGCACAAAACCCGAAACCGAAAGAGATCAGCAATTCGAGAACCAGACTCTGCGAAACAGGGATTACCTCCTCTATGTCGACCTCTGTAACGCCATGAACGCTGGGGACATCGGTCGCGTTGAGGCCTCGTTCCTGCCATGGATATATATCTTCTGCGCCACAGGAAAACATAAGTATGCGTCGCAGCTAGCAAGGTTCATGAAGAACTTACACGAGGTGTATCCTCCTGCTCTGAGGTGAGTTCCATGCGGAAGTCAGCGGGTTGGGGTGCTCATTTGAAAAACGACAGTCATCTTGTCCGCATGAATTTGTTATGTAACCCAACGGGGAAGCCCAACGCCTTCCGCCCTGTCGACTGGTTGGTAGAGCGGAATAACCTATATACAAAGGTGAGCAGACAAGCGTTACAAACTCAGACTTACCGTCGCTGGCTTCCAGGTCATCTATTCGGGGAGTGGCCCGAATAGCAACATCGACTACATCTGTAAGCAATCACCTCTAATTGAGGTGTTCAGGAGTTGCCATGTCATGGTCGAGTCCGCGTTTCAACTTACACACCGCACTCTCAAACATACGCCTCCGGATATGACCGCGACAATTGAGAGGCTGCGCGCGTACATGCAGTCATCGGGCACGTGTGAATTCCGGCAAGGGAGAGTTGTAGAACGAGAAATAGTGGATAATCTTGTGAAAGGGTTTCATGTGGTAAACGCGAAGAAGACTAGTAGTCTACCTGTAGACGAAGATGCTTGTGAGATAGTTGCCGCAGATTTAGCGGCAGACTGACCATGGACATATTTTTGAGTCGAAACGATGCCGGACTTTGCGATGATCACCCGAGCGATCGAGCGAGTCAGTAATATATCACAGAATTGCGCCGGCCGACGCGCGACTTCGACGAACACCATCCCGTCGTTTCTACACGGGACACGATGCGCTGCTGGCACGTGACGCAGATCCGCGTATTGACGCTGAACACGCCACTGCTGGGCACCTCCAACGGGCACAGTCGGGTCCAGACGGGCATCTGGATGTCTGTGCATGCCTGTTGGTCCTCGTGCGTCAATATACGAAATCGGGTACTTACCCTCGGGTGTCCAGGACAGACAGGCGCGGACGAACTACTCGCAGTGCAGCGAGAGGGGTTGAGGTTGGGGAGGAGGACGACGGTAAATCGTGGCTGTGTGAGAGGAACCGAGTATTGGCGACTGAAGGGCCAGAGTTGGTCGCAGCGATGATGATCGCGCGCGGGGGCCTGCGTGGGTGTAGGCGCATAGGATGTCGTGGAGGTCTGAGTCAGTAATAGACTCTATCGAAGAAGTCGTGACAGGTACGGACCCATTGCTGTTCGCGCACGTCTTGACGAGGAGGTCCTCGACGTTGTGCGATCCTGGGCTGGGATTGGACGCAAATCACGAGACAGACGGGACGGAAGAAGACGCAGTGGATTACATGCAAGAACGGGAAACGAGACGACGTACGAGACGACGCTGCGAACGCGGTCGCATATGCTAAGGCTACCCGTTAATATGGTGCCAAGGGACGCTCGTTGGCACTACTTGCTCGTGCTGGTGGGTATGGCAATGGACAGAGCTCAGGTCATATAACGAGAAAGGTGGCATTGCATTGAACGTCCGAAAAGTAGCTGGTACGTACAAACGAGACTATTCTAACTGTAAAATGAGAAGATTTCAGTTAGATGCCGCGGATTTGAACACACACTGACCATGACTTGGAATACATTCTCGTCCGGGACGACGCCGACCCCTGTGCGCGATTTGTGTTTTGGGCATAGGCGGTTCGAAGCTGATAAATGACGACGACAACGATAAGCATTCAACGGGACATATTCAAGTTCAGAAGAGACGGCTTACCTATATGGGTGGTACTACCACACGACCCACATCGATACCGGCTCTTGGCACGAGGTTTGGAACCGGAAGGCGTGGCCGCGACGCTTCCAGGGGCAGCGGAAGGCCGATGTCCTGTGGATGGCCCCGGGAGATTTTCAGCGGGACGTAGAGCCTCTCTTGTAGGTGTGGTAACCGGGGGCGCATGTGCCTTGACGATAATAAGGATCTCGGGCCCCCAGCGATCGCAATTGCGCCAGCTCACTTGGCTCTGGAGTGTTGCGAGGTCGTCGATCTTTTCATAATGAGACAAGTCCACGATACGATCCAGGACCTCGTCCGTCATAATGAATTGGGACCCAAACATATTGTTGCCAGTTGTGACTCCCAAATTCCGCAGCTCACTCGTTCGCCAATCGCGCAAAGACTGTTTGAGCTTGCAGTCCAATTCAGTTGCTAGGTATCCGCAGCTATCGACCTTGAACTTGTTAGGAGCACGAGATTGCTTCGGAGCGACTGTTGCAGGAACTGGGAGGATAAAAGAGCCCGGGTTGCAGGTATCGCAACACAGACGCGAGGGCATGCCAATACAACGGGGACAGTGCGGTTTGGAACACGCTAAGGAAGGAGACGCTGGTGACTGCGATTCACACGGTCGCTTCTCTCCGCCAGTACATAGACACTCACCAGGTCTATTCTCGAAGAACTCGTCGGATATCTTGCGTCGACAGATCCCACGTTGACGTGCGTTGATATAAGCATCCATTGCAGCCGCCTCATAGCTTTCATGGCGCTCTTCTTTGACAATCAAATTATCGGCCGTATGCCATGTAAGAACTTCAGGGCGCCCGACACGGCTTTGGGACTTCTTACGCGTACTGTGACCTGCCCCCTCGTCCTGTGAACGCACCCTCTTATGGGTTGAGCGACTCGGGCCACTGTTTGCGTCAACTGCACCCTGGGACTTCTTTTGTTGGGCTCTCTCGGTAAGATCTGATGCCTTTTTATCAGCGCGGATTCTGCGCTGATCTGTGTGTTGCGGCTCGACCATGTATATCCCTGTAGCTTCTTTGTTAGGGTCTCGTGCTGCCCGGCCAAGTCGCTGCCAGAGCATGCACAGCGACGGGGTATACCTCCACTGGACAACAATCTCGATATCACGCAGATCAAGACCCTAGAACATAATCAACATGCGCAACAACAGTGCAAAAACAACTCACCATCCCAGCGGCATCAGTACAAAATACACCCCAAATCCTGGTGGTACGCAGTTTCTCAATCGTCTCTGTTCGGAAATCGGTACTCATTCCAGAGTGGAACCACAGTAACTTGTCGACACAATCCACAGGCGCAAGTGAACGAGCATAAAGACACAAGCGCTCAGTTTCCTTGCGGTCATTGCAGAAGACCATGAAGGGTGGTGGTGGAGGGTTGCCGTCAAATCTGAGGACGCGAGTGATGTCATGACACGAGATCAGCGGATCGAGCATTTCCAGAGTAGCCAAGTGGATGTTTGGACGATCGTTGGTAAGCCTGATTTCCCTAGTATCAGAGCGCATTTGAAGGAGAGTCTTTACATGTGTGAGGACGTAGCAGGGCATTGTCGCCGAAGCAGCGTAGAAGACGACGCATGCAGGGACCATCCAGCGCAGCCTACCGACGTTGGCATAGTCAGGTCGGAAGTCTCCCGACCACTGACTGATACAGTGAGCTTCATCGAATATGAAGCTTCGCAACTTGCTGACGAATCTCTTAGATTTCCACAGGTCAAGGAACCTCCGGTCATTTAGAATGCGTTCGGGGCTTGTAATAACTACACGGTACTTCAGCGATTCGATTTCCTAGTTGTTCCGCTCGCGTTAGACAGGCAAACCAATATACTGTTGTAGTACCTTGAAGGTCTCGTCAGATGTTGAGTCAGTAGTGAGGTTAACTGCCGCGATCGACACATCCAATAGCTCCTTGACGTTCTTTTCACCCAAGAAAATCAACGGTGTGATTACAACGGTAATCCCATCTTCGTTGAAGAGGAGAGGGATCCAGAACGTCAGAGTTTTTCCTGATCCCGTTGGTGCCAGAGTCACTAAGTCTCTCTGCCCCAGTTGCGTCAATGCAGCCTCGAGTTGCCAAGTACACGGAATGAAACCAAAGCGCTGGTTCACAGCTTCTCGCATTTCATCTAGGGATGGTAGAACAAGGGTAGAGCCCGGAGCCATTGTACAGAAGTGTCCACAGAGATAGAGCTTTGCAAGGAGCTTTGCACGTTTGTAACGAATGAGGACCACACAAATTAAAAATCTAATTTTCCTAAAAAGGACACACACGCGTAGATTAAAAAATGACAGATACTATGACGAAAGAGCAAAGCGCGTCACGCTCGGAAACCGCCGAAACAAATGTCCCCAGTCGTTGCAGAGTGTAACGAGACGCGAAGTAGCAATAAAAAAGGAAGGTGGGTGTGGGAAAAAACACGTGATGCGTAATCATAGTCTCTTACACGGCGCATCGACAAGGGAAGGAGTCTGAGCAGCTTCCAGATTCGATGTACAAAATACGTCCCCTGAACAGCAGCACGAGTTCTGTGCACTCTGGAATCAAATTGTTCTAAAAGCCCAGAGTGTCAACGATCCGATGATCGCAATGTATATCCTTCGACCGATTCGCCAGGTTTACGTCACTTTACATCAAGATACCGATGCTGCCCCTACAGCTTTCTCCGCTTTTACTGGCGACGACGACGACGTTCTGTGGCGACCAACTTCGTATCCACTGTGCAACATCCCTGGTCATCATTCCGACCCTACACTTCATATCCACAATGACTCTGCCTCTGCAACCTTTGCTCGCACCGACCCGAATGATGACGCTGCGCTGCCACCTGCTTCCATTGCCAGTCCCGATGTGCCACTGCCTGATAACTTCGACCCCGTTCATCAGGAAACCATCGAAAACCTGCGCATTCCTGTTACCTCATCGGATCCAGCCGCCGGTGGTATATCGGACATTGTCACTTCAGTTATATCGACGCCCGATCCTATTCCCGAAACTTCGACACCTGCCCCTTCTCGTTCATTTACCCTCCTTACCCGCCGCCGTTTCCCTGCAACACAATGCAGACCTCCGGACGCCTTTCGATGCACCACGTCTCCCATCTTCAGCTTCTTGTAATCCAGCCCTTGACAACATATCTCCTGCAGGTTCGCCGTTATCTTCACACTTGCCCATCACTCGATCTGACCTCTCATTGTCTTCCCTAGAATCTCATCGCTCGATAATAGTCACTACTGCGCCCAGCGCTTATCCAGCGCCGACCACTGCGCCAGATCTGGGTGCTAGCGCCGAAGACGATGGTAGCCTTCAGCCTGGTTTTCGCAAGGAACAGGACAGCCCTTCACCCCCTTTCGGTGAATCGCGCAGTCCACGCAAACACTATGGCCACCCTAGATTTTCGACCGCAATTGCCTGTCGGTTACTGACTCGGACGTAGCCATCCCGGGTCCTTTACTTCGAGGACCAAATGCTGAGCGTTCAGGAGATCGTCCTCCGGATCCTTCGCAGTTGTCGATACGATATCAGTTTAACTCGTCCCTCAATCTCTTAGACCATTAGACAGTGCGTACGATTGGGTATATTCCTATTGGGCTCCCGTTAATTGCCGCTGGACTGATACTACTTAATACTTTGTATCATCCGATGTACAGCATATTCGTATCACGCAGTACAAATACGAGAGCCAAATACGTGTAAACTTGAATAGAGTAGTAACCTTCCATGTGAATTACGCGGAAGCCTCTGCGCGCACCTGGGTATCCATCACTATCTCCTCAGCTTCGTCGATAGTGTCTGTAAATACGGCTATTTGCGTCCTTTGATGAAAGCAGGGTCGAGCGTCTTGCAGAATCAACACTATGAAGCCGTTCCGAGATGGGGAATAAGGTCATAGCAAAGGGGGTAGTAGGGCAACTGGGACAGGATCAACGGGTCAGTGAGGATATTTACATAAAGTGTGGTCGAGAGAACGCTGCTGGCGTCGACATCGAGCCCGAGAGGTCTTTGTGTGCGTTTGAAACTGACGCAGGAGCACAACCCCAACATATGAGTCTCAGACTGCTTTCCTGCCACCGCCTTGACTGCCTCGTTACAGGCGTCAGGCGAAAGCGACGACGTCAACCACGCCTGTGAGCCGCTGCAACCACACGAGGCGATTGACCAACAGCGCGCCCTCTCGCGAATCGAATCCGCGCTCAACACCTGCGCGAGCTTGACCATTGAAAGCGTAGCACTGATTACCTTTTACTCATGACGGGTAAATGCGGGGTAATTCACCAGGAAGAAAGTGATTGGCAAGGGGGGTGGAGGGAAGTCTACTATCGATAGCACAGCACTCGACTCCGGTCGCGGAGACGTACTGTATGCCCTGCGTGGGCAGCGTGCAGGTCTTCCAGCCCGCCACTTAGGAATATCCAGGGAGAGCGAAGAGCGCATGTGCAAGCGAGGACCACGTTGGCCTGACGAGCGGGTCAAATTCGAAGATGGCTGGGTCGGATAGGGGCCATGGTAATTGCATCGAGCGCGGCGAGCTGTGTCGCCTGAGATGCCGGTTCTGGCAATTGGTAGGCTGTATCTCTGCATGGAGAGCGAAGTGCGTCAGTAGGTGGAGCAGAGAGGGAAGAATACGTACGGCTGCCTCGCTTTGGAAAAGACGCAGACCAATGACTCCAAGAGAGCGCCCTTCCGAGGTCTCTCACTGTTTGAGCCATTATCGACGTCGGCACGGGGACCGCAGTTCGTGCAGTTGGTCGTTTGCGCTGGCGGGGTCTAAGAGCGCGTTATAGCAGAAAGTAGAAAAAGTATATTGCCATGGGGGCGGATTGAGGACGATCGTCAAGGTCAAGTTAATGAGAAATGAGGACATGAGGGTTAGCATAGAGAGTGGGAAACGCACTCACGGTCGTGGACTCTGGGACGTGACAGTACACGGTACGCAGCAGCTCTGTCGCCTGCGCTTTTGTTTCTGAAGAATTGATCGGCCATATGTTTAATAGGTGGGAAATAAAAGAATTCTACAATGTCTGTTCAAGTTGCAGATAGTTATGAGACGAGAGCGTCCAAGGAAAAACGTCTGTACGCACTGCGGTCAGTGCTCACTCGCTCACGCCTAGCCTCTTGACATTCCAGAATACGACAGAGAAGGCCTCGACTTTGCCGCTATCGGATCTTCGGATGGCAGAGGGGTCCCACAGCGATATGACCTCGCTGATGGGGACCACATGGGTCGAAAAAGAGCAGCCGGGGCCTCGAAAGGGGCTACCCGTTTTGGCTGCCCGGAGTGCGTGTGGGAGCGCAGTGCCAATGCCGTACTGGCTGGCTGGCTATATACGCCGAGCAGGAAGCCTCCCTCCTCCCCACTCACGCTCACCCCAATTGCAACCAGTCCACCAGGGTCGCGCCGCGCCGTGCTATGCCAGCCAACTCCCCTGGTAGGTCGTAAGACTGGTAGGCTCCCTAAATGGTCTCGGAAGGCGCAGCGGTCGGGGTAGCGGTAGCCCCCTGACGAAACTTCGCATTCAAACGCTAGGCCTGCCCACCTCTGGCATTGTATGACCCTATCCTCGACGGTGCAGGCTCCATGTCGATCTACAGCCCAGGCCCCCCTGTCAAGTGCCCTTTGCCTATCAGCAAGGCCGCGCGCCTCGCCTCGGCCTCGGCAACATCATTAAATAGAGGATTCTGACTGTCCTCGACCAAAGGTCGTCTGTCTTATCAATTAGAAATGAGGTGCACGTTTGGTATCTAGTCTGCCCGACGAGATGTACCCTACGAGCTCGGCGACCTGTGCTCTGACCTGAATTAGACCAGAGAGCAACCGAGTATCCACGTACCTGGTGTTCTAAGTACTCTCTGTAAATAGTCTCTCCGCCTGGTCCACTCCCCAAAGAACCGAGGACCATTGCAACGTCAGCGGAGTACTGAATAGAGGACAAGTAATAAGAGTGAGCAAGAAGCCGATTACAGTTGGATCAGAAAAAAAAGAAGACGATTACAGTAATTCTAGATGCCCCATGCTCCTCAAGATGCTCCTTTCCGGTGACAGCGTAACTTCAAGTTGTCACCGTCTTCACAACTTTGCGTCGACTCGGACACCTTCCGGCGCGCAGGCAGTTTGATACTACAGAACCAAAAAATGTAGGTCCCGACTTCGTGGGGGCAGCAGCTACACGAGAAGTTGATCCAGGTCGAAAATTACTGACCCAGCCTGAGGGTTGTGGTGACAAAACTGAATCGGTTTGAGTTTGTTGTAGCGCTTATCGGTATTTCGCCCGCACGGTACTGGCGAAATGGCCAATATCATTTGCGAGATTCCCCCTTGACTGCGGTACAACGAGAAGAGAGGTCTTCGCGTCAGGCTGACCCTTCTTTTTCCACCACGCAATGCAAAAATGACTTATGACAGCCCACAATGAGAATTGAAGCCTGTTCCGTAACAGCAAACGGGCCGTTGAGCCTTGCGTCGAGCAACAAGCGCTTGCGGACTCGGTTCGTTCGGTCGATCCGAGTCCTACTGTATCGCCTCATTGCCTTGCGACTAACCGAAGGGCAGTTTAACGTCTTCCATCCACATTGTGTTCTCCTCAATTGACCCACGTCACAATATTCGATGTCCCGCGCTCACCCTGAGGCTATCGACATAGCCGAGGCCGGTATAGTCCCGGGAACAGGTATACTTGCTCCACTTAGTTCTATCCTCGCCCCCACCGCTGACGCCCCACAGGTGACCACCAGTACCCACCCCAGGCGGCGCAGAACCAATCATTGCAGGGTGCATCTAACTTCGTCGATGGCTCCGGTCCAATTTTTTCAATGTACTTGGAAATGGCGATGGAAGAAGACAAAAAAATGGCAGAAGCATGGAAAGCGGATGCTGACGGCATTCTCATCTTTGTGCGTCACTATCTTCCAATGCTATCCAGCGCTTCGCAGACTCATCTCCTGTAGACCGGTTTATTCTCTGCTGCCGTCGCGTCGTTGATCTCGGTGTCGATTCAAGACATCCGACCGAACCCACAGGACACCTCCAATTTCTACCTTGCGAATATCTATCAGACCGTTTCCGACCCAAATCAATCCAGCACTCTCCCTACTTCTCCACCCCCATTCTCTCCACCGACATATGCCGTCTGGGTCAATTCGCTCTGGTTCATGAGCTTGGTCATCAGTCTTACCTGTGCTCTACTCGCGACATTGCTACAGCAGTGGGCACGAAGGTACCTCAAGGTCACTCAGCCACGTTACAGTCTAGATAAGCGAGCACGTATCCGTGCATTCTTTGCTGAAGGCGTGGACAAGTTTCTCCTTCCGTGGGCGGTTGAAGCGTTACCCACGCTGCTACATGTTTCCCTTTTCCTGTTCCTTGCCGGTCTAGCTGTGTTCCTATGGAACGTCAATCTCACGATCTTCAAGTTGGTGCTGTCGTGGGTCGGTGTGTGCATGGCGCTGTACGGGTGTATCACTTTCATGCCAATTGTTCGTCATGACAGCCCATACCATACACCACTCTCTCTGCCGGCGTGGCACATTATTACCGGGATACCATACATCACCTATAGGGTTCTTCGGTGGTTTTTCTGGTCGATTTACTTTCGTTCTAGACTCTTTGATTACTTTATAGGCCTGGAGCAAAGTTATCGCAAATTGCTTTTGCAGGGCATGCAGAAGACCGCCGAGGACACTGCACGGAAATCTCCATCAGAGATCGATACCCGCGCGTTTCTGTGGACGTTCGACAGTTTAGACGAAGATCACGAACTCGAGCGCTTCTTTTCCGGCTTACCTGGCTTCCGCAGCTCGAACGTGGTCGACGATCCTTTGCCCAGTCTCACCGAAGAGCAGACGTTGAAGCTTCCGATGGCATTGATTGGATTGTTAGACCGCACATTCTCATCCGACCTGCTCCCCGACCATGTCAAAAGCCGGCGGGCTGTCGTATGTGCCAAGGCGATCAATCCCGCAGACACTTCTGAAATCGTTGTTTTGACATGTCCTCGATAGGATCTTGTCCGAAGACAAGTACGGGCCAGTGCAATCTGCCGAAATTGCACATCTTGTGAGAGGCTGGGGCGATGGCAAGGATGTAGAAACTACCGCGATTATCCAAGCCATAGTTACTAGTGTTGTTGCAAGGGCACGACGGCACGACGACTCTTGGTTTATTCTTGCCTCCACCGAACTGGGCGTCCCAGAATCCGTCCTCCGAGATTACGCCGCGCAGGGGAGCAGTTTGTCACTTACCATATTGACTCAAATCACTCGCTGGCAATTTAGCCATTTCCGGGAAGCTTCCTGGCCATCATACACGTACTCTAGGGTTCTAGGAGCAGCTTCCAGATTCGATGTACAAAATACGTCACCTGAACAGCAGCACAAGTTCTGTGCACTCTGGAATCAAATCGTTCTAAAAGCACAAAATGACAACGTTTCGACGATCGCATGGACTATCCTCAGACCGATTCGCAATATTTACGTCACTCTACATCGAGATACCGATGTTGCCCCTACAGCTTTCTCCGCCTCCACTACCGACGACGACGACGTTCTGTTCCGACCAAGGTCGTATCCACTGTGCAACATCTTTGGTCATCATTCCAACCCTACACCTCACATCCACGATGACTCTGCCTTCGCAACCTTTGCTCGCACTGGCCCGAATGATGACGCTGCGCTGCCACCTGCTTCCCTTGCCAGTCCCAATGCGCCTTCCTCGTCCGTACCAGCCTCACTTCATGCTCTCAACGATCTCACCGATGTTCCACTGCCTGACAACTTCGACCCCGTTCATCAGGCAACCATCGGAAGCGTGCACATTCCCGTTACTTCACCGGGTCCAGCCGCCACTGGTGCAATACCGGACATTGTCACCTCAGTTATATCAACTCCTGATCCCTCTCCCGAACCTTCGACACCTGCCCCTTCTCTTTCCTTTACCTCCCTACCCGCCGCCGTTTCCCTCCAGCACGACGTAGACCTCCGGACCCCTTTCGATGCACCAAATCTCTCGTCTTTAGCTCCAGTTCTCGACGACATAATTCCTACAGGTTCGCCGTTGTCTTCACACTTACCCATCGCTCGATGTGACATGTTATTGTCTTACCTAGAATCTCATCGCTCGATAATAGTTACTACTGCTCCCAACGCT
Organism: Lactarius sanguifluus; assembly: GCA_021527775.1. Classification (NCBI taxonomy): domain Eukaryota; kingdom Fungi; phylum Basidiomycota; class Agaricomycetes; order Russulales; family Russulaceae; genus Lactarius; species Lactarius sanguifluus. The sequence continues at coordinate 84,794 of JAKEYF010000020.1, read as the reverse complement.
CGTCCAGGACCGACCTCTGCGCCCGATCTGGGTGCTGGCGCCGAAGATGATGGTAGCCCTCGGCCTGGTTTTCGCAAGGAAACGAACGCCCTTGATCTCCCTTCGGTGAATCGCGCAATCGACGCAAGCACTGCGGTTACTCGACCGCAATTGCCACCGGTTACTGACTCGGACGTAGCCATCACGGGTACTTCACTTCGAGAACCAAATGCTGAACGTTCAGGAGATCGTCCCCCGGATCCTTCGCGTTATCGGTATGATATCGTTTAACTCGTCCCTCAATCTCTTAACGTGCGTGCGATTGAGTATATTCCTATTGGGCTCCCGTTACTTCCACTAGACTGATACTACTTAACACTTTGTATCATCTGGTGTACAGTATATTCGTATGGTACAGTACAAATACGGGAGCGAAATACGTGTAAACTCGAATATAGTGCCGAATCGTTAATGAGGCGTAACGTTCCACTTTGATTTACGCGGAAGCCTCTGGGACCGCCTGCGCGCCCCTGGGTATCCATCACTATCTCATCGGCTTCGATAACGTCTGTAAATACGGCTATTTGCGTCCCTTGATGAAAGCAGGATCGAGTGTCTTGCAGAATCAATACTATGAAGCCGTTCCGAGATGGGGGAATAAGGTCGTTGCAAAGGGGGTATTAGAGGAACTGGGCATGATCAACGGATCAGTGAGGATATTACATAAAGTGTGGTCGAGAGAACGCTGCTGGCGTCGACATCGAGCCCGAGAGGTCCTTGTGTGCGTTTGAAATTGCCACAAGAGCACGACCCCAACATATGGGCCTCAGACTGCTTCCCTGCCACCGCCTTGACTGCCTCGTTATAGCACCTGGCGAAAGCGACGACGTCAACCACGCCTGCGAGCCACGCAACCGCACGAGGCGCTTGACCAACAGCGCGCTCTCTCCCGGATCGAATGCGCGCTCAACGTCCGCGCGAGCTTGACCGTTGAAAAGCCACACTGATTACCTTTTACTCATGACGGGGTCAATGAGGGGTTATTCACCAGGAAGAATGTGTTTGGCTAGGGGGGTGGAGGGAAAGCTTACCATTGATAGCACAGCACTCGACTCCGGTCACGGGGACGTACTGTATTCCCCGCGTGGGAAGGCGCGCAGGCCGTCCAGCCCGCCCCTTAGGAATATCCGGGGGGAGAGCGAAGAGCGCATGTGCAGCGAGGACCACGTCGGCCTGACGGCGAGCGGGTCAAAGTCGAAGATGACCGGGTTGGATAGGGCCGTGGGCGATTGCATCGAGCGCGGCACGCTACGTAGCCTGAGATGCCGGTTCTGGCCATTAGTAGGCCATATCTCTGCATGGAGAGCGAATGCGCGTCAGCAGGTGGAGCAGAAGGGGCAGAATACGTACGGCTGCCTCGCTTTTGGAAAGACGCAGAAGAATGACTCCAAGAGAGCGCCTTTCCGAGGTCTCTCACTGCTTGAGCCATTTCTCGACGTCGGTGTGGGGACCGCAGTTCGTGCAGTTGGTCGTTTGCGCTGGCGGGGTCTACGAGCGCGTTATAGCAGAAAGCGGAAAGTATATTGCCATGGGGCCGGATTGAGGAAGTTCGTCAAACTCAAGTTAATAATGAGGACATGAGGGTTAGCATAGAAAACGTCTGTACGCACCGCGACTGCGATCAGTGCCCTCGCCCAGCCTCTTGACATTCCAGAATACGACAGAGAAGACCTCGCCTCGCAACATCATTAAATAGAGGATTCTGACTGTCCCCGACCACAAGCGTCTGTCTTATCGATTGGAAATAAGGTGCACGTTCGGTATCTGGTCTGCCTACTGTAACGAGATGTACCCTGCGGGCTCGGCGATCGGGGCTCAAATTAGATAGAGCAACCAGACTACCCACGTACCTGGTGTTCGAAAGTACCCTCTGCGAATAGGCTCTCCTCCCAGTCCACTCCCCAAAGAACCGAGGGCCATTGCAACGTCAGGGAAAAAGTACTGAATAGAGAACAAGTAATAAGAGTGAGTGAGAAGACGATTGCAGTAATTCCAGATGCCATGCTCCTCTCCAGTGACAGCGTAAGTTGTTACCGTCTTCACAACTTTGCATCGACTCGGACACCTTCCGGCGCACGGGCAGTTTGATACTACAGAACCAAAAATGTAGGTCCCGACTTCGAGGGGGCAGCAGCTACGCACGAGAACTCGATCCAGGTCGAAAATCATTGACCCACAGCCGTGACAACCAGGAGAAGATTATGGTTACAAAACTGAATCGGTTTGAGTTTAGTGCTAATCGCTGGCAATATCATTTGCGAGATTCCCTTTTGACTGCAGTACAACGAGAAGAGAGGTCTTCGCGTCAGGCTGACCCTTTTTTTTCTACCACGCAATGCAAAGGTGAATGATGCCAGCACACAGCGAGAATGAAAGCCTGTTTCGCAACAGCGCTTGCGGTCACGGTTCGGTTGATCCTGTATCGCCTCATAGAGCCTGCGACTATTATAACCGAAGGGCAGTCACTAACGCCCATCCTAATACATTGTGTCCTCCCCAATTGACCCACGTCATAATCTTCAATGTCCCGAGCTCAGCCCCAGGGTGTCGACATAGCCGAGGCGGGTATAGTCCCGCGAACAGGTACCTTACTCCACTTGGCTCTATCCTCGCCGCCCCCACAGTCACTGACGCCCCACAGGTGATCACCAGTATCCACCTCAGTCGGCGCAGAATCAAGCGTCGCAGGGTGCATCTAACTTCGTCGATGGCTCTGGGCCTATCTTTTCAATGTACTTGGAAATGGCAACGGAAGAAGACAAGAAAATGGCCGAAGCATGGAAAGCGGATGCTGACGGTATTCTCATCTTTGTGTGTCGCTATCTTCCAATGCCATGCAGCGCTTCGCAGACTCATCTCCTGTAGACCGGTTTATTCTCTGCTGCCGTCGCGTCGTTGATTTCAGTGTCAATCCAAGACATCCGACCGAACCCACAGGACACCTCCAATTTCTACCTTGCGAATATCTATCAGACCGTTTCCAACCAAAATCAATCCAGTGCTCTCCCTACTTCTCCACCCCCATTCTCTCCACCAAGCCACGCAGTGTGGGTGAACGCGCTTTTGTTCTTGAGTTTGGTCATCAGTATCAGTTGCGCTCTACTCGCGACGTTGCTTCAGCAGTGGGCACGGCGATATCTCAGGGTCACTCAGCCACGTTATAGTCTACACAAGCGAGCACGGATCCGTGCGTTCTTTTTCGAAGGCGTCGACAAGTTTCTCCTTCCATGGGCAGTTGAAGCGCTGCCGACTCTGCTGCACGTTTCCCTGTTCCTGTTCTTTGCCGGAATATCTGTGTTCCTGTGGAACGTAAATCTGACGATTTTCAAGTCGGTAGTGTCATGGATTGGCATTTGCACTGCTCTGTACGGATGCATCACATTCGTCCCGCTTCTTCGTCATGACAGCCCATATCACACCCCACTCTCGTTGCCGGCATGGCATATTGTAGCCGGGATACAACTAGTCACATTTCGCATCCTTCATTGGTTCACCATTTCTACGCTCTTTTTTTTTCCGTGCCTTTGTTTTGGGCCCCTTTCTCTTCATCGCTTTGTTACAAAAGCCCGCCGTCGCCTCAAATCCTTGGAGGAAGGTCGTCGCAAATTGCTCTTGCAAGGCATGCAGAAAACGGTCGAGAAAACTTCTCTGAAATCCCCTTCGGAGATTGATACCCGCGCGTTTCTGTGGACGTTCGACAGTTTGGACGAAGATCACGAACTAGAGCGCTTCTTTTCCGGCTTACCTGGCTTCCGCAGCTCGAACGTGGTCGACGACCCTCTGCCCAGTCTCACCGAACAGCAAACGTTGAAGCTTTTGACGACATCGATTGGATTGGTAGACCGCACATTCGCATCCGACCTGCTCCCTGACCATGTTAAAGCCGGCGGGCTGTTGTTTGCGCCAAGGCGATCAATCCCGCAGACACTTCTGAAGTATTTTTTCTGCGCATCCTCGATAGGATCTTGTCCGAAGACCAGTACGGGCCAGTGCAATCTGCCGAGATTGCACATCTTGTGAGAAGCTGGGGCGAGGGCAAGGATAAAGAAACTACTGCAATTATCCAAGCCATAGTTTTTGGTATTATTGCAAGGGCACAACGGCGCGATAACTCTTGGTTTATTCTTGCCTCCAACGAACTAGGCGTCCCAGAATCCGTCCTCCGAGACTACGCCGCGCAGGGGGACAGTCTGTCACATGTCACTTGCCATATTGACTCACATTACTCAGCAATTTAGCCATTTCCGTCAATCGTCCTTGCAGTCATATGTGTTCTCAAGGATTCTAGGAGCAGCTTCCAGATTCGATGTACAAAATACGTCACCTGAACAGCAGCACGAGTTTTGTGCACTCTGGAATCAAATTGTTCTAAAAGTCCAGAGTCGCAACAATTGGGAGATCGCATGGGATATTCTCAGACCGATTCGCAATATTTACGTCACTCTACATCGAGATACCGATGCTGCCCCTACAGCTTTCTCCGCCTCCACTAGCGACGAGGACTACATTCTGTACCAACCAACTTCGTATACACTGTGCAACATCTCTGGTCATCATTCCGACCCTACACTTCACATCCACAGTGACTCTGACTTCGCAACCTTTACTCGCACCGGCCCGAATGATGACGCTGCGCTGCCACCTGCTTCCCTTGCCAGTCCCAATGCGTCTTCCTCGTCCGTACCAGCCTCACTTCATGTTCTCGACGGCCTCACCGATGTGCCACCACTTGACAACTTCCACCTCGTTCATCAGAAAACCGTCGAAAGCCTGCACATTCCCGTTACCTCACCGGGTCCAGCCGCCGCTGGTACAATACCGGACATTGTCACCTCAGTTATATCAATGGCCGACCCCTCTCCCGAAACTTCTACGCCTGCCCCTTCTCTTTCCTTTACCTCCCTACCCGCCGTCGCTTCCCTCCAGCACAACGCAGACCTCCAGACGCATTCCGATGCACCAAATCTCCCCTCTTCAGCTTCTTCTGACCCAGTTCTCCACAATAAATTTCCCCCAGGTCCGCCACTGTCTTCATACTCGCCCATCACTCGATCTTACCTCTCACTTCCCGTCCTAGAACCTCATAGTTCGATGGTATTTACTATTGCTCCCAGCACTTCTCCAGGACCGACCTCTGCACCTTACGTGAGTGCTGCGGCTAAGGACGACGTTAGCCCTCAGCCTGGTTTACCCAAGGAAAAGGACGCTCTTGAACCCCCCTCTGTGAATCGCGCAATCCACGCAAATAGTACGGCTAACATAGAACATCCCCCGCAATCTCCGTCACTGAGATCAATTAATGAGCCGGAAGTAGCCATCGCGGGACCTTCACTGCGGGAGCCAAATGCCGAGCGCACATATCACCCTCCACTCACTTCACATGGCCGATATGATATGGTTTAATGCGTTCCACAATCTCTTAGATGTTCGTGTGTGATGGGGTATGATCTCAGGTATATACCGTCTTATTACAAAAATACGGTAGCGAAATGTGTAAACTCGAGTAGAGTTGGGAAACGTGAGAGAGAGAACGCTGCTGCCGTCGACATTGAGAACAACAGATCCCAGTGCGTATCATGGGACTGACACAGGTCCTTCCCACTACAGAATTCTCAGATTGCTTCGCTACCAACGGGCAAGAACAACGACCCACGGGTCCGGGCCGCCCCGCGAAGCGCTTGACCAAGAGCGCTCATTCTGAAGACGGCGTGGATCGCATTTTATTTATGACAACGTAAATGTTCAAGGAATAAAAGAAACGAACAGGATTTGGTGAGGGGCGGACAAGGGTCACGGAGACGCGTCTGCGTGCGGGTGCTGTCGAGCGCGTAGGACGTCCAGCATGCAACGGAATATCCGGAGGAGCACGAAGAGTGATGACCACATCGATCTTGAGGCCTTGAGGAGCGGGTCAAAGTCAAAAATAGTCCGGTTGTATGAGACCATGGTGATCGCGTCGAGTTTGGCATGCCGTGTCGCCTGGGACACGGGGTAATGCTGGCGGATGTGCGCGAGCTGTAGTCGTAGTGTCTGCATGGACAGCGAAGCACGTCAGTAGGTGAAGTGGAGAGAGAGGCAGAGGACGTACGGCTGCCCCCCTTTGGAAAGGACGTCGACAAGAAACGCTCTTCTCTGACGGTGTGACCTTCGCATCGGCGCGGAAGACCTGCAGCACGAACGGCTCATTGCTTGTGCTGGCGAGGTCCAGGAACACTTTGCTGACCAGGAGACGGAGGGCCGGTTGTCTCTGATGCGAAGACGGTTGTAAAACGAGAGCGGAGGGAGAGAGAAACTTTCGTATGTGCCGCAGTCAGTGCCCTAGCCTAGTTCCCTTGATAACTAGGACGCCCCATGTTCGCTATACAAGGAGTTGTTGCTATCTCTACCGTGATAAGCGTAACATGATACTGTCCCGCAAATTAACATCAACGCTTTCCGGTGTGCGGTCAAGTTTTGACCATACCATAGGACCAGAAATGCAGTCCCCGACTTCGAGGCAGTGGCAACGCATGAGAACTCGACCCACATTGAGAGTTACTCATTCGTCTCTAGGATGGTGCAAATGACGTGATCGATGTACGGGTGGGCAGCGGGACCTAGGGCGAGTTGCGCATGTGGAATGTGAATGATGTAATCATGCAGAGGGTGGGCTAGAGGATGACATGGAGTTGCAAGGGTGAGAGACGAGGGACGTACAGCGATGGTGTCGGCGCCCCGGTGCCATTGGGTCGGGGTTGGTGTGCAACACCTGGAGTCTGGGGTCCAGCGGGTACAGTAACGAACCATCGCGGTCGCTCTCAACTTTGCTGGACCGACGTCATCATCTTCAATGTCCGGTATTCCTCACGAGACTATCAATGTATCTGAAGCGGGAATAGGTACAGAACTTCCCCCACATTATTATATTCTTGCCGTTCTCAACTCCCGCCGCACCCACAGGTGGCCACCCATACCCACCCCCGTCGGCACCAACTCAAGCAACACATGGAGAACCTAATTTCATTGATGGCTCCGGTCCCATTTTTTCGATGTATCTGGAAATGGCTGGGGAAGAAGACAAGAAAATGGTCGAAGGTTGGAAAGCGGACGCAGATGGGATCCTTATATTTGTGCGTCTCTATCTTCTAATCCCGTTCCGCCAACTCAACGGCCATAGACCGGTTTATTCTCTGCTGCCGTCGCGTCGTTGATATCGGTGTCCATTCAGGACATTAGACCGAACCCACAGGATACCTCCAACTTCTACCTCGCAAATATCTATCAGACTATTGCCAACCCAAATCAATCCAACATTTCAAGTTCCCTCCTTGCTTCCCCGCCCCCATTTTCTCCACTACACTACGCAGTTTGGGTAAACGCACTTTGGTTCTTAAGCTTGGTGATTAGTATTACCTGTGCTCTACTCGCGACGTTGCTACAGCAGTGGGCACGACGATACCTCGGGGTCACTCAACCGCGTTACAATCTGCACAAGCGAGCACGGATCCGTGCATTCTTTTTCGAAGGCGTTGAGAAGTTTTTCCTACCCTGGTCGGTCGAAGCATTGCCCGCGCTACTACACACTTCCCTGTTCCTGTTCTTTGCCGGCCTGGTGGTGTACCTATGCAATTCCAATTTCACTATTTTCAAACTGGTGCTCTCATGGGTCGGCGTTTGTACAACTGTCTATGGATGTCCTCACATTCATTCCGATTTTTCGCCATGACAGCCCATACTATACCCCGCTTACATCGTTGGCGTGGCCCATTGTTATCGGGATATCATATGTCGTCCTTCGGGTTCTTCGGTGGTTCACTTGGTCTGTTTACTTTCACCATACAGCCTTGCGTTACTTTATTCTCTTGGAGGGAGACTACCGCAAACTGCTTGTGCAAGGCATGCAGAAGACAGCTGAAGAAACAGCTCTGAACTCACCATCGGAGATCGACACCCGCGCCTTCATGTGGACGTTCGACAGTTTGGACGAAGACCAAGAACTGGAGCGCTTCTTTTCTAGCTTACCTAGCTTCCGCAGTTCAAAGGTGGTCAGTGACCCTCTTCCCGGTCTTGTCAAAGAGGGAAAATGGAAGCATTCCGAAGCATTGCTAAGGTTTCTTGACCGCACATTCTCATCCAATCTGCTTCCTGAGCAAGTCAAACTCCGGAGAGCCATCATCTGCGTGAAGGCCCTTGATCCACCGACACTCCCTTACGAATGTCTGCAGTTCCTCAAGAGAGTCGTGTTCAACGATCAATTTAGGGAACTGCAAACCGCCGAATTTGGCCATATTGTAAGTGGCTGGGGCAATGGCAACGACGAAGAGACTGTTTCGCTTGTCCAAGCCTTGGTTACCAGTGTGGTCGCAAGAGCACCATTGCACGACGACTCTTGGTTTACTCTTGCGTCCAGCGAACTGGGCGTCCCAGAAACTACCCTCCGGGACTACGCCGCGCACGGGGACAGTCCTGTCACTTGTCATACTGATTCACGTGATTCGCCAGCACTTCAGCCATTTCTGGAGACGGTCCTGGCCGACCTACGAGTTCGCGAAATTTCTGGAAACGGCATTCCAAATTCAATGTACACAGCACATCACCCGAATTACAGCACGAGTTCTGTGCGCTCTGGAACCGAATTGTTCTCGATGTGAAGAACGATAACGATCGGTCGATGGCGTTTGGCGTCTTGGGACCAGTTCGCAACATCTACATTCGCTCTACATCGGAACACCAATTCTGCCCCAACACGGTTCTCCGCCACCACGGGGAATTGGGACGATAAACTGAGGGATCCGTCTTCGTATCCTGTGTGCAATATCGCTGGCCATCTTCACGACGACTCTGCCTCCATAACCTTTGCTCGCACCGTCGCGCCACAGTCCCTTCTTCTCTCGCCGCTCCCAATGTGTCTTCCTCCGCCCTTGTTCCACTTCATGTCATCGAAACCCCCACGGATGTGCCGCCTGATTGACGACTCCCGCTCCGCTCATCAGCCGACTATCAACGGCCTCCGCGTCCCTGTTATCTCATCGGATTCAGCTGCCGCCGGTGCGATACGAGACATCGTCACCGCAGATATAGCGAATCCCCACCTCACTCCCAAAACTTCCGCCCCTTCTCTTTCCTCTACCTCCCCACCCGCCGCCATTCCTCACCTGCACGCTGCACGCTGCCTGACGCCTTCCGATCCACCAGACCTCCCATCTTCAGCTTCTTCTAATCCAGTTATCGCCAATGTACTTCATACAGGTCCGCCGTTGTCTCTACACTCGTCCATCACTTGGTCTGACCTCTGACCTTCCTGTCTCAGAACTTCATAGCTCGTTAATAGTTACGACTGCTCCTGGCGCTTCTCCAGGGCCGACCTCTGCACCTGACGTGGGTGCTTCCGCTCAAGACGATGGTAGCCCTCAGCCTGGTTTGCTCAACGAAGAGGACGCTCTTGATCCCCCCTCGGTGAATCACGCAATCCTCGCAAACACTATGATTGCCCAACTTCCGCCACAATCCCCGTTACTGCCGTCGGTTACTGACACGGACGTAGCCCTCACGGGACCTTCACCGTGGGAACCAAATGCTGAGCGTAAAGGAGGTCACCATCCTCCCGTATGATAATATGTCCCCCAATCTTTGAGATGTGCGTGTGCGATAGGGTATATGTCGGTTTCTCGATATCATTATACTGCTACTATTCAATCCTAGGTATATACGCCGCCGTCACTCGGAGTTTGAGCCGAGGTATCGAAAGGACAAACATATATTCCATGCATGATTACCTGCAGGGCATACTGCTGACAGGAGCTTGAGAAGAGCCCCCGGGCCGAGCCGTGTCACTGCGAGAGAATATAAAAATGGTCCCACCCTCATTCTTTGTGATGCAATACGAAGAGGACTTACCGAACGTCGGGGAGGCAGACGTGGATAGTACCTTTACTCCCCGATTTGTGCCATGCCCGTCCCGGGCCCTGGACCCCTTGCGCATTCACCCGGGCCCGACCTCGTAGGATCCCTACGCGTTTTATTTTCGCCAATATCTACCAGGCCCTTGCCGACCCTCAGGTAGATGTCTATTGATTCTACACGTAGTATGCGCTAAATGAACAACACCACCGGCGCCCAGTTTCTGAGGTGTCAGATAATAACCGACTGGCACGTCCCGTAGTAGACCATCTCTTTGCCCTGTTCAAGCGTGAGTGATAAGCGCGCGATAAGCTTTCAGAACAAGGCCCGCAAGAGACCGGACAACTCACAAAAGGCACCGAAAACTGACCATCAAACGCGCTCCGTAATGTACGATGTTCACTCGACGCTCCGGGCCAACTCGCTTCTTCTCACTCCAGTGTTGCCGATATCTCCTAAGACGCGGTGCCTTATCCGTTGGGCGGAAACACACACATCGACGTGTTAGAGTGCTCGGCGATGTCCCGTCTGCCCCAACACGCTTCGGAATTCGCAATACTGCGTTGCGCCGCAGTGAGGTAGAGCACTTCGGTGGAGACGCGCGGTGAGGAACCCGAGGTCGGAATGGAAAGTCTGGAGCGCACGATGTCGAGGAGCGTGAGACACAATCGCTGCCCCATGAGGCCTGAACGGGGCATCGATTGGTCTTCCTTGACTCCAAAACACCGAGGGAACGTAGCATGACGATGCGCAACAGTTCGGTTCACATGACTTTGTTTCTGGAGAATCGATAGGCCGTGGGTTTAATAGGTGGGCATATGACAGAATCTTCCTATCTCTGTTGCAAGGACAGGTAGTGAGACGAGAGCGCAAGGGATAAAACTTTGGCACGGACCCCGGACTGTGCCCTCAGCCTGGCACATTGACAGCCTCAAAAACGATGGAGGGAACCCCGCGCAACATCACTAGGCAGAGACGCTTGACCGTCCTCGACCGCAAACTTTGTCGAAATGATTGAACAAGGGATAGGTTCCGGTTCTGGTCTGCCCAACAAGATATACCCCCAAACTCAGGGATCTGTGCTTTTCCTTGAATTAGAAGCAAAGTACATACCTTGTCTTCAAAAGTGCACTTCGCAAATTATTTCTTGTTGCGGTTGCGGAGGTATCAACCAGACGCAGTTACAGTATGATAGAGAAAAGAGCCCCAACACAAGGCCAAACAACATTTCTGAAAAAAACAAGAATGAAACGACGACTTCTGAGATTGCTACCACTAACGTTCAAGGACCCCCACTATCTTTATGACAATGGCACCTCGTCAAGTGTTGAAAAATTTAGAGCGCGTGGTAAAAGACGGCCGCGTCAAGCGGCACGCCATTCAGTTGGCGACGTTGGGGAACATTCCTTGTATATCTGTATAGTCCGGGTTCATATCTCGAGCCCAATTGCTGCCCGGAGAGGAGGGGGACTATGATTGGTGCAGGTTTGTGATGGAGCTTGTGATGGAGTGACTCCGACAATTTTTTGCAATTATCTATAGAGGTCATCGCGTCAGGATCTGCCAACGCAAAACACGAAAGCGCGTAACATGAGAATCGAGGGCTATCATGATATTATACGCAACGACAAACTGTTGACTCGGAGTGCAGCGAGTATGCAGCGCGCAGAGGCGCTGAGGACCGGCTTGCCGTCTGGTTCGGCCCCTATCATTATCGCCTCGTGGCGCTTTACACTGGCAACTGGCTGAAGGCCGCTCCTAACAAGCCTAACACTTTGCACCCCACCACTTCACAATCGACTCACGTCGTAGTCTTCAATGTCACAAGCCCCTCCCGAGGATGTCGGTGCAACTGAAACAGGTATGAGCCTCGGCGCAGGTACACCGCGCTTGCTCGGCTCTACCCCACCGTCATGGTGCTCACCCGTCTCACCCTCAAAGGTAACCAGCATCCACCGCAATCGGCACCTCAGGCACCCACGGGAGTGTCTAACTTTGTCGATGGGTCCGAGCCTATTTTCTCGATGTACGTGGAAATGGCGACGGAAGAAGACAAGAAGATGGCCGAAGGATGGAAAGCGGATGCAGACGGAATTCTCATCTTTGTGCGTCATTATTTTGCCGTGCACTGCTTCACAGACTCATCTCCCATAGACCGGTCTATTCTCTGCTGCTGTCGCGTCGTTGATCTCGGTGTCGATTCAGGACATTCGGCCGAACCCACAGGACACCTTCCAATTTCTACCTTGCGAATATCTATCAGACTGTTTCCGATCCAAATCGAATCCAACATTTCGACTTCCTCTCCCCTCTTCCCCACCCTCGTTCTCCCCACCAATCTACGCAGTTTGGGTGAACTCGCTTTGGTTCTTGAGCTTGGTGATCAGTCTCACATGTGCCCTGCTCGCGACATTACTCCAGCAGTGGGCACGAAGGTACCTCAAGGTCACCCAGCCACGCTACAGTCCACATAAGCGAGCGCGGATTCGTGCGTTCTTTGCTAAAGGCGTCGACAAGTTTCTCCTTTCGCAGGCAGTTGAAGTATTGCCCACGCTTCTCCACATTTCCCTGTTCCTCTTCTTTGCCGGCCTTCTTGTGTTCCTTTTAAACGTTTATCTCACAATTTTTAGGTTGGTGCTGTCATTGGTCAGCGTTTGCACCGCTGTCTACGGATGTATCACCGTCATGCCGCTTTTGTTCCGTGATAGCCCATACTTTACCCCGCTTACCTCGTTGGTATGGCCCATAACTATCTGGATACTGGATTTCATCTTTCACGTCCTCCCATACCTCATTTGGTCCAATCGCCTTGGCAGCTTGAAGGACAATTTTCACAAGGTGCACCTACAAGGCATGGAGAAGACAGCCGAGGAAACTGCTCTGAATTTACCATCGGCGGTCGATACTCGCGCATTTCTGTGGACGTTCGACACTTCGGACGAAGATCATGAACTGGAACGTTTCTTTTCCGGCTTACCTAGCTTCCGCAGCTCGAAAAAGGTCAAGGATCCTCTCCCCAGTCTCGCTGAAGAACAAAGAGTGAAGCTTTCGGCGGCATTGATTGGGTTGCTCGACCGCACGTTCTCATCAACTTTACTTTCTGAGTCAGCCAAAAGCCGGCGAGCCATCATATGCGCGAAGGCTATCGATCCGGACACACGCCCACTGGCGTTTATCATCCTCGACAACATTTTGTCCAACTGCCAAAATAATGAATCGCTGGCCGCTGAAATTATACAGATTGTAAGAGACTGGGGCAGTAAAGGGGGCGAAGGATACTAACCTGGTTGTACGAGCTGCTGCCTGCAGTATTGCCGCAAGGGCGCAACGACGCGATGACTCTTGGTTTTTTCTCGCTTCCAATGGACTGGGCGTTCCGGAATCCGTCCTACGAGAGTACGCCGCGCACAGGGACAGCCTGTCACTTGCCGTCCTGATTCATATCACGCGCCAACAATTTGAACATTTTCGGACGCAATCTTGGCCGTGGGATGAGTTCTCGAACGTTCTACAAGCGGCTTCCAGATTCAATGTACAAGATACGTTACCTGAACTGCAGCACGAGTTCTGTGCACTCTGGAACCAAATTGTTCTCACATCTCAGAATGACCGGTGGATGGCGTTCCATACCTTGCGACCGATTCGCAACATTTACATCGCCCTGCATCGGGAGACACCTTCTGCCCCAACAGAATTCTCTGCCGCTACCGGTGATCAGGACAACATTCTGTGGCGACCGTCTTCGTATCCGTCGTGCAACTTGAACGCCAATGGCCATATTCACAACGAGTCTGCCTCCACAATCCTGGCTCGCACTGTCCTGCGTGATGACGCTGCGCAGCCCCCCGCTTCCTTTCTAGTCCCGATGCGCCCTCGCCCATGCCCGCTCCACGTTATGTCGACGAAACCTTCACGGACGTGCCACCGCCCGACGACAACGTATATGGTCCAGGGTCATTTAACCCCACTCATCAAACAGCTCTCCGCACTCCTTCCGCCTTCCCCGGATCCGGTCACCGCTCGTGCGATACAAGACGGCATCGACATCTCCACAACAACGATCCCCTTCCCCACCGCAGAACCTTCGGCATCCGCCCCTCCTCTTACCCCATTGGCCTCAGCCTTCCCAGGTGGCTTTGTCGATCCGCACATTATACACCACCGCACTTCGTCGGATGTTCTAAACGTTTCATCGCTACCTTCTCCCACTCCAGTTCTTGACAATATACTCTCGAAAGGTCCGCAGGCGTCTTTAGATTCTCCCGTGAACGGATCTGACCATGCATCTTCATTTCCAGGAACTCATTCGTCGCTGCTAGCTCCCGCTGCTCCCGGCACATCTCGTCTACGGCCGTCTTCCGCACCTGACGCAGCCGTCGCAGGTCCTTCACGGCACTCTCTCGGGGCCGAGCGTACAGGACACAACCCTCCGCACCCTTCGCATAACCAGTATGATATCGTGTGAAGTATGATAGCATACGTGTTCTTGTAATACCTGGTACCCTGATGTATACAACTTCATACCTACAAGATCCGGAAAAATATGTGTAGCCGCGAATAATATAGGAAATACGGACTATTACGGACACTGCGACCGAGACCCGTACGGGGCTCTGCTGGCACCGAAGGCTTACACTAGGCTTACTCCACTCTGTGTGACACCCTCGGCCCGGCCTTAGCGACCAACGTCCCGGACCGAGACAGCCGGCCAACTTTGAAAGTGACGCGCGGCGCAGGGTCGTGCACGACCTTTGCCGGACCCACGCCATCATTGCATCATTCCGATGGCCCATATCCTTCACGAGGCTGTTAACGTTCCCGAAGCAGGAATAGGTACCCTCCCACATGACTCCATTTTTGCCGTTCTCAACTGCCGCTGTCGTACAAATATAGGTGGCCACCCGTACCCACCCCCGTCGGCACCAGCGCCAACTCAGGTAATACAGGGTGAACCTAATTTCATTGATGGCTCCGGGCCTATCTTTTCAATGTATCTGCAAATGGCGGGGGAAGAAGACAAAAAGATGGTCGAAGGTTGGAAAGCGGACGCTGACGGGATGCTGATATTTGTGCGTCTCCTCTATCTTCTATTTTCGTGCCTCTTGCTAACTCAACAGTCATAGACCGGTTTATTCTCAGCCGCTGTCGCATCGTTGATCTCGGTGTCGATTCAGGACATTCGACCAAACCCACAGGATACCTCCAACTTCTACCTCGCAAACATTTATCAAGTTATCGCCGACCCGAATCGACCAAATGTTCCCCCTTCATCCCCGCCCCCATTTTCTCCACCAAACTATGCTGTTTGGGTGAACGCACTTTGGTTCATGAGCTTGGTCATCAGTATTTCCTGTGCTCTACTCGCGACGTTGTTACAACAATGGGCACGAAGATACCTCAGGGTCACTCAGCCACGTTACAGTCCACACAAGCGAGCACGGATCCGTGCGTTCTTTTTTGAGGGCGTTGAGAAGTTTTTCCTACCCTGGTCGGTTGAAGCATTGCCCACGCTGCTACACGCTTCCCTGTTCCTGTTCTTTGCCGGCCTGGTTGTGTTCCTTTGCAATGCCAATTTCACTCTTTTTAAACTGGTGCTCTCATGGGTCGGCGTTTGCACAACTCTATACGGATGTATCACGCTCGTCCCGATATTTCGTCATGATAGCCCATACCATACCCCACTCTCATTGCCCGTGTGGCACATTGTTACTGGAATCTCATTTGTCATATTTCGGGCTCTCCGGAGACTCACCGAGATGAACGTTTTTAGCCACGAAGCCTACAATCGCTTTCGCGACCTGGAGAAAAGTTATCGCAAATGTCTTGTTCAAGGCATGCAGAAGACAGCCGAGGAAGCCGCTCGGAATTCGCCATCGGAGATTGATACTCGCGCATTTCTATGGACGTTTGGCAGTCTGGACGAAGATCACGAACTTGAACGCTTCTTTTCCGGGTTGCCTGACCTCCGCGGCTCGAAAGTGGTCGACGATCCTCTACCCAGTCTCACTGAAGGGCAAAAGGAGAATCTTTCAATGGCATTGATGGGACTGTTTGACCGCACGCTTTCATCCGATCTGCTACCTGAACCTGTCAAAAACCGGCGGGCCACTGTTTGCGTGAAGGCACTTGATCCAGCTGAATTTCCTGACGCATATGGTGATGTCCTCTATAAAATCCTATTCCGTGACCAATATAGGGGATTGCGGACCGCCAGATTTGGCCTTATTCTAAGGGGCTGGGGCAGCAATAGTGGAAACGAAGACACCGCGTTGCTTGCTCAAGCTGTGGCCTTCTATATTCTAGTGAGAGCGCAATCGCGCGATGACTCTTGGTTCATTCTTGCCTCCAGCGAACTGGGCATCCCGGAATCTGTCCTCCGAGACCACGCCGCACACGGGGACAGCCTGTCACTTGCCGTCCTGATTCACGTCGTTCTCCAGCAATTTAGCCATTACCAGAAAAGGTCCTGGCTGTTGTATGCGTTCTCGAAGGTTCTAGAAGCAACCACCAATTTCAATGTCCAAGATACGTCGCCCGAACTGCGGCACGAGTTCTGTACTCTCTGGAATCAAATCGCTCTCAAAGCGCAGAATGACAACAATTGGACGATCGCAGAGTATATCCTCAAACCGATTCGCATCATTTACCTTGCTCTACATCAATACACTGATTCTGCCCCTACGCGTTTCTCCATCTCCACGGGCAATTGGGATGACGTTCTGAGTGATCCAACTTCGTATCCCATGTGCGACGTCGCTGACCATATCCACCACGGTCACTCTTCCTCCGCCACCTATGCTCGCATCGTTGCGCTGGTCCCTTCTTCCCTTGCCAGTCCCGATGCGCCTTCCCCGCCTGTACCTGCCCCGGTTCATGTCATCGAAGGCCCCATGGATGTACCACCACTTGACAACTCCCAACCTGCTCATCAGACAGTCATCGAATGCGTCCGCATTCCTGAAACCTTAGCCACCGCTGGTGACATTGTTGCTTCAGGGATAACAATCCCCCATCCCACTCCCGATACTTCGACATCTGCCCCTCCTCTTTCCTATACCTTCCCATCCGCTGCTGTTGCCCTCCAGCACAATGCAGACCTCCCCACGCATTCCGGTATATCAAACCTCCCTTCTTTAGCTCCTAATCTAATTCCCGACAATATACTTCCTACTTGTCCGCCGCTATCTTCACACTTGCCCACCACTCGATCCGACCTCTCGCCGTCTTGCCCAGAATCACATCGCTCGAGAATAGTCACTATTCCTCCCGGCGCTTCTCCAGTGCCGACCTCTTCACCTGATCTGGGAGCTACTGCCGAGCGTGATGGTAGCCCGAAGGCCTGGACTGCGCAAGGAAATGGCCGTTCTTGACCCCCCTTCGGTGAATCGCGCAATCCGCGCCAATACTGTGGCCACCTTAGGTGTTTCACCGCAACTCCCGTCATCGCCATATGTTACTGACTCGGACATAGCCATCGCGGGACCATCACTACGGGAACCAAATGCTGATCGTACAGGAGGTCGTCCTCCGTATCCATCGCATTGCCTGTATGATATGGCTTAACGCGTCCTTGGATGTGCAGATATCACCATACTGATACAACTCAATACATTTTCTCATCTTGTGTATATATACAAATACCGTGGCGAAATGTGTAAATTTGAGTAGCGGGGAAACGTCCCGCGGGGTACTTGGTCAGCAGCGCTCACTCTGCGCGAGCTACACTTGCTGTCCCGCTTTGGACCAGACGCTCAAAAAGCTTCGCTCATCATACCCCACTTGTCCGGCCACTTCTCGACGGGAGAACTGCAACATGTGTAGCTCGCCGCTTGTGCTGGCAAGATCTGGGAGAGCGTTGTAGATGGGAGATGGAATGTTGTCGTGGGAGCGTGTTGGAGTTCGTCAAAGCCTAAGTAGAAGAGTGATGAGGGCTAGGAGACATCACAGCAAGATGGAGACGCACACGTGGTACTTGAAATTATAACCTGAATGCGGACCCTGTAGTCGCGGATGTGACGCTATGGTTTCTGGAGAATCGGTCGACCACAAGATAGGTGGGCGTAAGAAGGTTGAAGAGCCAACCCTTCAATAAGCTTCGATCTCTGTTGCAGGATGGTAGTAAGATGGTAGCGTTAAAGGAGACGAGTCAGACGACTTTGGCCAAGACTTTGGCACTCACCACGGTACCCTCGCCTGACCCCTTGACATCCCCGAATAGAACAATGGCCTCTCTTTTCCTCGCACCATCATCAGATGGTCGACTGTTCACGACAACAAGGCCCTGTCGAATCGATTTGAAATAAGGTGTACATTCGAATCTGCCTGACGAGGGGCATCCAAAGAGCGGCTGGGCGATCTGTACTTCGCCCTGAATTGTAGAACAGCTGAGTATCCACGTAGAGTACCCTCTGCGACAATTGAGATATCGAGGCCGGGTTGTTTCGAAGCTGACACAACCGAGCCAAACAATAACGCCTAGCGTGAGAACGAATACGCAAAGTCGTGTCGTGATAACCATTTCGATAAACCCTTTCGTACTGTTACGGAGACCAACATCGGGTCCAAGGGGTCTCCCTCGGAGTCCCTCCTCAGACAGTGACTCCTGTGAATACAGGAAATTTTAGAAGGCGACATTCTATGGGCGAGATATCATCCATGCCACTGGCACTGGGACGCAACGTACGAGTCGATGTCTTGAAGAGGTCCGTGTAAGGATGGTATGGAACCTGTCTGTTGCATAATAGACGACTGACAGCAATACTGACAACAATATTATCACCTCACCTCTTCGGGAACAATCACGGGAGGCGTCTTCAGTTCATCTCCTTTGTTTTTATTGCGCAACATACAAACGACTTGTGAAAGTGCACAATGTGAGAATTTCGCAACAATAAATGTCAGGGCGTCAAGCGCCCACCGTCGATCCTTTGTATTGCTCGTGCGAGGCACTTTTATTATTTTACAGCTAGCCAACGCGGTCACTCTTAATATCTTCCACTGTACCACTGACTAAATCACAACTTGCGACGATCTATCAACATTTCCTTCTTCATATCCCATAATCTTCAATGTCCCAAGCTTCTCCCGAGTATATCGACACAGAAATAGTCCCGGTCCCGGGAACAGGTACCCTGCCCACGCTTTGCTCTATCCTCACCGCTCTCACACACCACTAGCTGTCTCCACAGGTGGCCTCCAGCATCCGCCCCAGCGGGCTCCGAATCAGGCGCCACATGGAATGTCTGACTTGGTCGATGGTTCTGGGGCTATTTTCTCGATGTACCTGGAAAGGGCGGAGGAGGAAGACAAGAAGATGGCCGAAAACTGGAAAGCAGACGCTGAAGGGACCCTCGTCTTTGTGCGTCTCTATCTTCTAATCCCGTGCTTCACATCGACTCATCGGTAATAGACTGGTTTATTCTCAGCTGCCGTCGCATCATTTATCTCAGTATCAATTCAGGACATTCGACCGAACCCACAGGACACCTCCAACTTCTACCTCGCAAATATCTATCAGACCATTGCCGACCCAAATCGATCCAACATTTCGAGTTTCCTCCCTTCTTCCCCACCCCCGTTCTCTCCACCAAACTATGCAGTTTGGGTGAACGCACTTTGGTTCATGAGCTTAGTGATCAGTCTCACCTGTGCTCTACTTGCAACGTTGCTACAGCAATGGGCACGGAAATACCTCAGGGTCACTCAGCCACGTTACAGCAGTCCACTCAAGCGAGCACGGATCCGTACATTCTTCTCTGAAGGGGTCGAGGGGTGTCTCCTTCCATGGGTGGTTGAAGCGTTGCCCACGCTGCTACATGTATCCCTGTTCTTGTTCTTCGCCGGCCTGGTAGTGTTCCTACGGAGCATTAATCTCCCGATTTTCAAATCGGTGCTGTCATGGGTCGGGGTTTGCATTGCTCTGTATGGATGCATCACATTCATGCCGGTCCTTCGTCGTGACAGCCCATACCACACCCCACTCTCACCGCTGGCGCGGGCAATATCAGTTGCTGTCCTTGCGTGGTCCGGTCAGTGGGTCCTCCTTTTCGCAGGCGCCTACTATTTAATTCGCTGTCACCTTCGCCGCGAAACTTCCTCCTTCTGGAAGCTCTTTTGCAGCTTTGGGGAAAGGATTTGGAAGTTTGTGAAGAGAGTGCTGAAGACAGCTGAGGAAATTGCTCTGGATTCACCATCGGAGCTCGACGCTCGCGCCTTCATGTGGACATTCGACAGTTTGAATGAAGACGACGAACTGGAGGACTTCTTTTCCGGCTTAGCCGGCTTCCGCCGTTCGAAAGTTGTTAAGGATCCTCTCCCCAGTCTCACTCCTGAGCAAAGGCAGAAGCTTTCAAGGGGATTCATTGGGTTATTGGATCGCACGTTCTCATCCGATTTGGTTCCCGAGCCTGTCAAGAAACAGCGAGCCATGATATGTGCGAAGGCCACTGACCCAGCACACATTCCCAAGGCGTTCGATGTCGTTCATAAAATTTTAACCAACTATCAATATAGCGGACCGCTGGCCACTGACATTGTGCAGATAGTGAGAGGCTGGGACAGTAGTAACATGGACGAAGACGCTACTTGGGACGCACAAGCTACTATCTCCATGATTGTTGCAAGAGTGCAACCACGCGATGACTCTTGGTTTATTCTCGCCTCCAGAGCACTAGACGTCCCGGAGTCTGTCCTTCGAGACTATGCCACAAACGGCAATAGCTTGTCACTCGCCATCTTGATTCACGCCACTCGCCAGCAGTTTAGCCATTTACGGGACCCATGGCCATATCGTTGGTTCGCGGTTGTCCTGAAGGCAGCTTCGACATTCAATGTACAAGACTCGTCACCTGAACTGCAACATGAGTTCTGCGTACTCTGGAATCGAATCGTTCTCAAAGCGCAGACCGCTGACGTTAACAGGCGTCCGATGGCATGGCATATCCTCAGACCGATTCGGAACATATACATCGCCCTACATCAAGATACCGATTCCGCTCCTAAACGGTTCTCCCCCTCCACCGGTGATATGGATGACATTCTACTTGAGCCGTTCTCGTATCCAGTATGCGACGTCGCTGGTCATATCCATGGCCACTCTCTCTCCACTGACACAGCCTTTGTTCGCGCAGCTGCGCAGGCCCCTGCTTCCCTTTCCAGCTCAAATGCGCCTTCATCGCCCGTACCTGCCCGACTTCGTGTCGACGAAAGTCTCACGGACGTTCCGCTGCTTGAAAACGTCCACTGCGCTCATCAGACAACTACCCACAGCCTCCGCAATAGTGTTACCTCACTGGATATAGCCACCACCGGTGTAATGCGAGATACCGTCTCCTCAGGTATAACAATGCTCACCCCACCAACTTCGACATCCACCCTTCTTTCTCCAACCTCTCCACCCGCTGCCTTTGCCCTTCAGCGTAACTCAGACCCCCTGACGCCTCCCGATCCTCCAAATCTCTCGTATCCGGCTTCTCCGAGACCAGTTCTCGTCAATATAGTTCCTACGGACCCACCGCTGTCTTCACACTCGCCCATCGCGCGATCCAACTTCTCACCATCTTTCCTGGAATCTCATCACTCGATAACAGTTATTACTGCTCCTAGCCCTTCTCCCGGACCGATCTCTAGTACCGAGGACGATGATAACCTAAAGCTTAGTTCGTGCAAAGGAAAAGATAGCCTTGAATCTCCCTCGTTGAATCGGGCAATGCACGCGAACACTGTGGCTGTCCTACTAGACTTTCCACCACAATTGCCATCGGGTACTGACCCGGACGTAGCTACTGCGCGTCGTTCGCTACGGGGACTAACTCCTGAGCGTACAGGAGTCTTGTCAGGAGATCATCCTCCGCATCCTTCACATTGCCCATATGATATGGTTTAACGCCTCCTCCGGATGTGTGATGCGTTAGGGTACACCCGTACTGGTACTCGGTTCTATTCACTACCTTGTTTGTCTTGTATATATACTGTCCTTGCACGTTGTACAAATACTGTGGCGAAATATGTGTAAACTCGAGCAGATATGGGCATGGCACGTAGTTTAGAGAATACTCAGGCTTCTGCGAGAACGACCTTTGTGCTCAATGAAAGTGACGTGAGTATGTCATCCACCACAGGTGTTTAGGACTGCTTCGTTCCCGCCATGACTGCCTCGTTATGTCGCCTGGCGAAAGCAACGAGGTCGAACACGCCCGCGAGCGCGCCACCGCCCAGGCGCTTGATCCACCAGCGCACTGAACCCGAAGAGTTCGAGCGGCCCGGGCTGACGGTCCGCCGAGGACCTTGATGGACCTTGACGCGGACACGTGAGGTGTGTCTCGATACGTCCGAGCAAGCGTCCGAGTCCGAGTCACAGTTCCGACCGTATACTCTCCACAATCGCCATAGTCCTCCATGTCCCGAGCTCATCATGAAGCCACCAACGCTCCTAACGCGGGACTCGGTACAGGTATACTCCCACATGACTCCATCCTCACCGTTCTCACCCACCTGCTGCCAAAATAGGTGACTCTCAATACCCACCCCAGTTAGCACAGAATCAAGAACTGCATGGCGTATCTAATTTCGTCCATGGCTCCGGGCCTATTTTTTCAATGTATATGGAAATGGCGACGGAAGAGGACAAAAAGATGGCTGAGAACTGGAAAGCGGATGCAGACGGGATCCTAATATTTGTGCGTCTATCTTTTACTCTAATCTTCACACCAACTCAGTGGCCATAGACCGGTTTATTCTGCTGCTGTCGCATCATTGTTCTCAGTGTCGATTCAGGACATTCGACCGAATCCACAGGACACCTCCAATTTCTACCTCGCGAATATCTATCAGACTGTTGCCGACCCCACTATTTCGACTTCCCTCCCAACTTCCCCACCGCAATTTTCTCCGCCAACCTATGCGGTTTGGGTAAACTCACTTTGGTTCATGAGCTTGGTCATCAGTCTTACCTGTGCTCTTCTCGCGACGTTGCTGCAGCAATGGGCACGAAGGTATCTCAAGGTCACCCAGTCGCGTTACAGTCCACACAAGTGAGCGAGGATCAGCGCGTTCTTTGCTGAAGGCGTCGACAGGTTTCTCCTCCCATGGGCGGTCGAAACACTTCCTGCGCTGCTCCACATTTCCCTGTTCTTGTTCTTTGCTGGACTGGTTGTGTTCCTTTGCAACGTCAATATCGCAGCATTCAAATTGGTGTTGTCATGGGCCGGGATTTGCACGGCTCTGTACGGAGGCATCACATTGATGCCGATTTTTCGTCTTGATAGCCCGTACTATACATCGCTTTCGTCATCGGCTTGGCTCATTGTTATTGGGATACGATATGTCTTCTTTCGTATTCGTGAGTGGTCCTATAGTTGGTGGTCCTACTTGTCGGTCAGAATTCTTCGTCGTTATCACAATCACCCCTTCCATCATGCTCGTCTCTGTCAGGTGTCCAGGGACCGCTATCACACATTACTTTTGCGGGGCATATAGAAGACGGCCGAGGAAGCTACTCTGAATTCCCGATCAGCGATCGACACTCGCGCCTTCATGTGGACGTCTGACAGTTTGGACGAAGACCATGAACTGGAGCGCTTCTTTTCCGGCTTACCTGGCACCTGGCTTCCGCAGCTCCAAGGTGGTCGACGATCCTCTACCCAGTCTCACAGAAGAGGCCAAAAATAAGCTTTCCGAAACCTTGATAGGCATTCTTGACCGCTCATCTTCATCTGATTTACTTCCCGAGCCCGTCAAAATCCGGAGAGCCATCATTTGCGCAAAGCCCCCCGATACAACCAAATTTCCTGAAATTCCTGAAGCATATGGTGATATCATCGAAGGCATCGTATTCCGTGACGGGATTGCATACCACCGAATTCGTATTGTGAGAGTGTCTTTCCTCTTACCCTCTTCCTCTCCTGGCTACCGTCCCCACAAGCGAGCAAGGATCCGTGCATTCTTAGCCGAAGGGGTCGACAAGTTTCTCCTTCCTTGGGCAGTGGAAGCATTGCCCACGCTTCTCCACATTTCCCTGTTCCTTTTCCTCGCCGGCCTGGTTGTGTTCCTATGGAACATTAATCTCACAATTTTCAAGTTGACGCTGTCATGGGTCGGCATTTGCACCGCTCTGTATGGATGCATCACACTCATGCCGATCTTTCGTCATGATAACCCCTACTACACCCCATTATCATCGCCGGCGTGGCACATTGTTACTGGGATAGCGTATGTTATCTATGGGGTCCTTCGGTGGTTTACCTGGCACTGGTCGGCGTACTCTCGTCATCGAGTCTACTCCCGCTTTCGGGATTTGGAGGACGGTCACCGCAAAATGCTCATGCAAGGCATGCGGAGGACAGCCGAAGAAACAGCTCTGAACGCATCATCGGAGATTGACACCCGCACCTTCATGTGGACGTTCGACAGTTTGGACGAAGATCACGAACTGGAGCGCTTCTTTTCCGGCTTACCTGGCTTCCGCAGCTCCAAGGTGGTCGACGATCCTCTACCCAGTCTTACCGAAGAGGCCAAGGAAAAGCTTTCTGGGACACTGATAGGGTTTCTTGACCGCACATCCTCATCCGATTTACTCCCTGAGCCTGTCAAGAGCCGGAGAGCCACCGTGTGCGCGAAGGCCCTTGATCCAGCCCAATTTCCTAGTGCATATATTGACGTCCTCTATACAATCTTATCCCGCGACGAATTTAGAGTATTGGAAACCACCAAATGTGGCCGTATTTTGAGAGGCTGGGGCAATAGTGGAAATGAAGACACCGCATTGGTTGGACAATCTATGGCCTCAGTTATTCTAGTGAGAGCACAACGCCGCGATGACTCTTGGTTTGTCCTTGCTTCCAGCGAACTGGGCGTTCCCGAAACTGTCCTCCGAGACTACGCCGCACACGGATGACAATCTGTCACTCGCCATCTTGATTCACATTACCTGCCAGCAATTTAGCCATTTCTGGAAAGTGCCGTGGCCTGGGGTCAAGCTCTCCGAAACCCTAGAAGCAGCCTCCGGATTCAATGTGCAGGACACGTCAACACGTCACCTGAACTGCAGCACAAGTTCTGTGCTCTCTGGAATCAGATCGTACTCGAAGCACAGAAGGACAACAGTCCGGCGATGGTGGGCATCATCCTCCGACCGATTCGCCATATTTACACGATTCTACATCAAGATACTGATTCTGCCCCAACACGATTCTCCCTTTCCACGGACAATTGGGATCGTATTCTCTTTGAGCCATCCTCGTATCCACTGTGCAACCTCGCTGGCCACATTCATGACGACTCTGCCCCCACGTCCCTTGCCTGCGCTGCTATGATTGCCCCTGCTTCCCTCGCCGGTCCACCTGTCCCACCTCACGTCGTCGAATGCCTCACGGGTGTACCACTGCTCAACAGCTCCCACCGCGCTCTTCAGACTCTCATTGAAAACCTCTGCGTTCCCGCCACTTCACAGGATCTAGTCACTGTAATAAAAGGCGGCGCGGACACCTCCACAACAACGGTCCCCCTCTCCACCCCCAGACCTTCGGCGTCCACCCCTCCTCCATCGTTACCCTCTCCCTTTCAGGTTCTAGACGACACGCCGCCTACAGGTCCGTATTCACTTTCAGACTTCCGTGACTGGATCTGACCCCTCGCCAGAACATCATTCGTTGCCGCTGGCTCCCACTCCCGGCCCACCTCAACCACCACTGTCTTCTGCACCTTATCCGGGCGCTGTTGTCGAAGGGGAGGGCATTGCGGAGGCTGAGGAAAGGGGCGCTCTTGGCCCCACTTCGGCGGTTCGAGAAATATGGCTTCCCCAGATCTTCCAACATAGTCGCCGTCACTGTCCTTAGCTGCTACTGAGGTAGCCATTGCAGGTCCGTCATGAGGCTCTTGGTGCTGAGCATACAGGAGATCATCCTTCGCACCCTTCACATGGCCAGTATGATACCGTGTAACGCATCCCCTAATCCCCTACTAGTAGATGTACGGGTGCGATAGGATGTATATTTTTATTGAGTTCTCGATGTCACATCACCGATACTGTTTCTCATCTTCTGTGTATATGATTATGTTGTACGAATCGAATCCCATGAAGAAATGCATGTAAACCCACGTAGCGGGTGGAAATGTGAGTGACGAGCCCCCAACCTTCCCCCTCACCCACTGCAGGTACCTGGCAGTGACACAGAAACCCCTGCGTACACCTGGGAATCTTCTCAGTTCCAAAGTGTCTGCGAAAACTAGTTGCTTGGATTTCTAGAGCAGCGGAATCGATACAAACATTCCAGGATGGGGGGAGAAGGACGTTGCGAGAGTGTAGTATGAGTTACAGGACACAGGTGGCCGTTTCTTCATCCGCTGTGTTACGATCACCCGGATCATTCACAAGACAGGTTGCCGGACCGAGTCACTTATCTAAGCGAAAGAGCGTCGGATTTGAGGGAGATAAGACAAGACAAGAAGTGGGCTATATTATTTGAAGACCAAGATGCCGAATACAAGCTATACTACTGCTCTACTTATACTGTACTGTCTAGTATTTTTCTATACATTTTCTGAGGGACATACAAGTGCCAGCAGAGTGCCAGCACAGGCCTAGAAGGGTCCAGAACACAGAAGGAGTCAGGGATGCAACATAGAACAATTCCACAGAAAGATCAGATAAGCTGATCTCTAGATATAACCATTCTGCAGGGGCTAGGTCGAGTCTGGGTCAGAAATCCGAAATGGGAAACTCTTTTGTGGGAGATGTCACGTGATCGTGACACGCTGCTAGGGCCCCGCCGCGGAAGGATCCCTACGGTTTCCCCGTGCAAAGAAGCCGGCCCATGGTGACGCAGCGCCCCACAGAGCTGTGGCTCCCATCGCCTTTGCGAGGGGCGCCGCAGGATCCATGTGTATCCTGCAAATCCCGAGGCGACATGGAGGCTCTTGAGTGCACGCATGTCCATGTCGCTAATTCGCTCATTGCCACCGCATTTGGGTCAAGGCAGCCTGAGCCTAGGGTACCCGCCGGCTGCTTGGGGAAGGACCGTGGGCCAGTGCCGCGCACCGTGGTGCACAGATGGCAAACTCAGGTCCGGACACACCTGGCTCACGGTTGGGTAGATGGTGGAGATGATTACGGAGAGACGCTGATACAGTCGAAATTGTCATAACACATAATGAGTTAGGGCCATTTTCATACATCAAGGAGCCCGTCGAATATGAAAATGGCCCTAACTCACTAGGGGTCGACTTCGTCGCCTCAAACCTTGCTTGAACGGAAACTGTAAATAGGGGATGTCTAACTCACAGATTTTTAGGAAGATGTTTGTTCATGTGTACGATTTTCACATTCAGGGGTACTCGAATGAATGTTTGTTCATATTTACGATCTGCAGGTTGCTTACTTAATTCCCACTTGCCAGAGGACCTTGCCAAGCAAGGTGATTATGCGTTATGACAATTTCGACTGTAGCACAAAACGAGAGCGAGACAGCGTACGTAAGCGCGGAAGCATTCTCAACGACCGACTACTACCAAGACCAGTACCATAATTTTCCATGTCCCAAGCTCCTCCCCAAGATGTCAACGTAATGGAGGCAGGTATAGGCCCGGAAACAGGTACCTCACCCCCACTTGGCTTGGTCCCCGACACTGACGCCCCCGCAGGTGACTACCAGTACCCACCGCAATCTGCCCAAAATCAAGGACCGCACGGCGTCTCAAACTTTGTCGACGGTTCCGGGCCTATTTTCTCAATGTATTTAGACATGGCTTCGGAAGAAGACAAAAGGATGACCGAAGGATGGAAAGCAGATGCTGATGGGATCCTTATATTTGTGCGTCCCCATAATATAACGCCGTGCTCGACACCAACTTAATGATCATAGACTGGTTTATTCTCTGCTGCTGTCGCATCGTTGATATCGGTGTCGATCCAGGACATTCGACCGAACCCGCAGGATACCTCCAACTTCTACCTCGCAAACATCTATCAGTCAGTTTCCAACCCGAATCAATCCAATATTCCCCTCCCTTCCTCCCCTCCCCCTTTCTCTCCACCAACGTATGCCATCTGGGTGAATTCGCTTTGGTTCTTGAGCTTGGTCATCAGTATCTCTTGTGCTCTGCTTGCGACATTGCTACAACAGTGGGCACGAAGATACCTCAAGGCCAATCAGCCACGTTACACTCCTCACAAGCGAGCGCGGATCCGCGCATTCTTTTCTGAAGGCTGTTGACAAGTTTCTCCTTCCTTGGGCAGTTGAAGCGTTGCCCACGCTTCTCCACATTTCCCTGTTCCTTTTCTTTGCCGGCCTGGTCGTTTTCCTATGGAACATTAATCTCACAATTTTCAAGTTGGTGCTGTCATGGGTCGGCATTTGCACGGCTCTGTACGGATCCATCACCTTCATGCCGATTTTTCGTCACAACAGCCCATACTACACCCCACTCTCTCTGCCGGCATGGCACATCGTCACTGGAATGTCATATTTCACATTTCGGGCTCTTCGGAGGCTCACTTATTTGAGTTGCTTTGGTCATGAGGCCTACCGTCGCTTTCTGACCTTGGAGAGACGTTCTCGCAAATTACTCATGCAGGGCATGCAGAAGACAGCCGAGGACACCGCTCTAAATGCGCCATCGGAGGTCGATACTCGCGCATTTCTGTGGACGTTCGACCGTTTGGACGAAGATCACGAACTGGAGCAGTTCGTTTCCGGCTTACCCGGCTTCCGCAGTTCAAAAGTGGTCGACGATCCTCTGCCCAGTCTCACCGAAGCGGCCAAGGAGAAGCTTTCCGAAACACTGATAGGGTTTCTTGACCGCACGTTCTCATCCGATTTGCTTCCCGAGTCTGTCAAAAGTCGGAGAGCTACTATCTGTGCGAAGGCCCTTGATCCAGCTGAATTTCCTGATGCATATCGTCATATACTCGAATTCCCAGACCGATATAGAGGATTGCAAACCGCTGAATTTGGCCGTATTGTGAGAGGCCGAGGCAGTGGTGGAGACAAAGACATTGCATTACTGGAAAATGCTGCGGTCTATAATATTCTAGCGAGGGCACCACGGCGCGATGACTCTTGGTTTATTCTTGCCTCCAGCGAACTGGATGTTCCGGAAACTGACCTTCGAGGCTATGCCGCAAATGGTGACAGCCTGTCCCTTGCCATTTTGATTCACATCACTCGCCAGGAATTTAACCATTCTCGGAAATGGTCAGAAGACGGGTTCTCGCACATTCTAGAAGCAGCCTCCAAATTCAATGTACAAGATACGTCACGAGAACTACGGCACGAGTTCTGTGTTCTTTGGAATCAAATCGTTCTCAAAGTGCAGACCGACAACGATCGACGGATAGCGTTCCAAATCTTGGGACGAATTCGCAACGTTTACATTGCGTTACATCAAGATACCAATTCTGCCCCTACACGATTCTCCGCCTCCACAGGTAATCTGGATGACGCTCTGTTTCAGCCGTTCTCGTATCCGATGTGCAACGGCCATGGCCATGATATGTTTTGACCACCATTATCCAGACTCAACACCTCATACGCCTCATCCGTGACACTTCTGCTCCCTTGTCATTACTCGTGCTATCCTCCAGGATAACGTCGCACCTGTCCCCGCCTCCCTTCAAGTAGTCCCGATGCACCAGACTTCCCATCTCCATCATTTTCTAAACCAGTTCTTGACAGTCAGTCGGACTATTCCTATTGATCAGGGACAATCCCCTGTTTGAGGCTGTTTCCGCTCTGTTGAGAACGAAGTAGTTTATCTTTTCATATCCAACGGAATGCGGGTGTCCGATCTTATTATTTCACGTGTGTATGCAGTCTTTACGATATATGTAAGAACGTTTCATGCAATCCTGGAACCCCAGTCATTATTTACCTTGGTGTGCCAGTGTGCCAGCCGCGCTCACTTCTGGGGCAGACCAAATTTTGTATGGCGGTGTCGATGCTGGGGTCATTCTCCAAGGGGAAAGAAAGGAGAAGGTTTGGTGGGTGGAGGACAAAGACGGAAGCGACGACCGAGGAGCGGGGGACCGAGGAAGAAAAGTGGGCCGCAGAGCGAGCGCCCGCTTTGGCAGAAGGAGCACTGAATGAAATTACGGACGGCATGGAGAACGAAAGTTCTTGATGAACGTAAGCAGCTCGCCACGCAGGCGAAAGACCAAATCTGCGTTTCTGTCTCGCCTGTAGCCTCATCACTCGTGATCCGGGAAAACAACGACCCTGAGCCTGACACGCGTCGACACTACAAGGAAAGCACCTTCGTGGCCCTGTTCCGAACGGGAATTAGAGATGGCACGTGGTGGCACTCCTCGGCAGGTGCGTAGTGCGTCCCCTACTACTGGCGAGCGATTACACCGGAGGACCTGCGACTAGGCCTTGACACTTAGCCCAAACTCACGAACCTCACTTCCTCGGCTCTCTCGGTAGTACCGAACACCATTCCGACGGCGACTTTGGAACGGTGGAAGATTTCGCCAAGGCGGAGAAGAAACGCCTTGCCAGTGGCCTGCTGAATAGTAGCCCATCGGACGAGCGTCCACAGGTGCTGCGGACACTTGCACTATGCAAGAGCACAAACTGAACTAGAGCAATGCGATGCCACGTCGTCATGGTGGGACACGAAGACGGCATTGTTCGAAGGGGTTACCTGGCGCCCCACTTGTATCGTTGTCCGCCGGGATTGCTCCTCCTCGGCCATGTACGGATGCATCAGATTCATGCCTATCTGTCGTACTGCACTTCGCTTTCATCGCTGGCGCACATCTGCTCTTACTAGTAGGTCCGTTCGTGGATCTATTTTTGGGTTCATAATCATCGTCTGGCCCTTCATAGATCCTGGAGCCGTTGCTACATATTATTCTTGCAGGGCATCACTTGGGACGTTTCGCCGCTACCTTCGCCGATTCGGGTCTCGACTGCAGACCCCTTACAGGTCCGCAGACGTCTTTAAACTCTCCCGTGACTGGATCTGGACACGCATCTTCTTCGCCAGAATCTCATTCGCTGCTACTGGCTCCCGCTTCTCCTGGTGCATCTCGTCCACGGCTGTCTTCTGAATCTGATCCTGGCGCTGTTGTTGAAGGGGAGGGTAGTGCGAAGGCTGCACTGTACAAGGGAAGGGATGACACTCTCACCCCTTTCGGCGATTCGTGTCGAATACTGCAAAGCTGAATCGCCTACAATGCGGATAAAGCGAGAGGACGGCGCAGGCCTGCACGGAGAGATGCGCCACGAGAGGCAGGCGGCCTGCCCAGTAAGCTGAAGGGGAGAGAGGGGAAGGGACGCACAGCTGCCCCGCTTCTGAAAAGACGTCACAAGGCGCTCCCACAAAACTTCCTCGAGGGTGTGATCTCCCACCGCTCCGACCACCTCTCGACGTCGGCGCGGGAGACCTGCAACATGTGCAGCCCGTCGCCTGATTCTTGAGCTTCCTGGAAACCTCTCGGTGTGACCAGCTCAACGAATAGCAGAGCAGAGAACCGTTCAATTGTTTCGATACTACCATATGCACTGGACTGAGAGACTTGTTGAGAGAAGGGCCGCTAGCGGTACTAGGGTTATGGCTGCATAACTGATTCGGTTCGAATTCTACGTCCCCCGGCCACCGTCGCGTCCACACAGATTAAATACTGTATTATATTTGTCAATTTTCAAGACGTCTGCTCAAAGGAGAGGCCTTTCTTTTTACCAAACGACCACACAACATGAGAATGGAGGCCTAATTCGAAGCCTAATTCACAACGAAACCGTTGAGCCGGGCGCTTGCGATTCGATCGAACCGGCAGTGCCATCACTCTTGGCAGTGCCACACGTGTTATACCGCACCGCATCGTACTCTTCGCAATCGATTCACACCATAACTTTCACTACGATGTCTCGAGCTCCTCACGAAGCCACCAACGTACCCAATGCAGGGTTTGGTGAAGGTACCACTCTCCCACATCACTCTATCCTTGCCGTTCTCACCTCACTGACACCAAAATAGGTGACTACCGGTACCTACCCCCGTCAGCACAGAATCCAGAACCGCATGGTAATTTCGTCGACGGCTCAGGGCCCATATTCTCGATGTATATGGAAATGGCAACGGAAGAGGACAAGAAGATGGCTGAGAACTGGAAAGCGGATGCAGATGGGATTCTCATATTTGTGCGTCTCTATCTCTAAATCTGGTACTTCACACCAACTCAGTGGACATAGACCGGTTTATTCTCTGCTGCTGTTGCATCTTTGATCTCAGTGTCGATCCAGGACATTCGACCGAATCCACAGGATACCTCCAATTTCTACCTTGCGAATATCTATCAGACTGTTGCTGACCCCAATATTTCGGGCTCCCTCCCTTCTTCCCCACCCCTATTTTCTCCACCAACCTACGCAGTTTGGGTAAACTCACTTTGGTTCATGAGCTTGGTCATAAGTCTCACCTGTGCTCTTCTCGCGACGTTGCTGCAGCAATGGGCACGAAGGTATCTCAAGGTCACCCAGTCGCGTTACAGTCCACACAAGCGAGCACGTATCCGTGCATTTTTTGCTGAAGGCATCGACAAGTATCTCCTTCCATGGGTGGTCGAAACACTTCCCGCGCTCCTCCACATATCACTGTTCCTGTTCTTCGCCGGCCTGGTCGTGTTTCTATGCAACGTCAATATCACAGCTTTCGGATTGGTGTTGTCATGGGTCGGGATTTGCACGGGTCTGTATGGATGTGTCACTTTGATGCCGATTTTTTGTCTTGATAGCCTGTACTATACATCGCTTTCATCATCGGCGTGGCTGGTTGTTGTTGGGATACGATATGTCGCCTTTCGTGTTCGTCGATGGTCCTATTTGTGGATTGCCATTCTTCCTCGTCATAACTATCCTTCTCGCTTCCGCAATACGTATATCTTTCGGCGGTACAGGGACCGCTATCACAAACTGCTCTTGCAGGGCATGCAGAAGACAGCCGAGGAAACTGCTCTGAAACGCCGAGCAGAGATTGACACTCGTGCCTTCATGTGGACGTTCGACAGTTTGGACGAAGATCACGAACTGGAGCGCTTCTTTTCTGGCTTACCCGGCTTCCGCAGCTCCAAGGAGGTCGACGATCCTCTGCGCAGCCTCACTGACGACCAAAAGCGGAAGCTTTTTGAACCATTGACCGGGTTGTTGGACCGCACTTTCTCGTCCGATTTGCTGTCTGCGCCTGTCAAAAAACGGCGAGCCATGATATGCGCGAAGGCCCTCGATCCAGCCCACCATCCAATCTTGGCATTCGAAGCCGTTGACATAATTTTGTCCAACGACCAAGATAGTAGTTCGCTGGCCGCCGAAATTTTGCCGATTGTGAGGGGCTGGCGCAATAACGCAGATGAAGATACAAAGTTGGCGACACGAGCTACAGCCTCCAGTCTTGTCGCAAGGGCGCGACGGCGCAACGATCCTTGGTTTATTCTCACCTCCAATGAACTGGGTGTTCCAGAATCTGTCCTCCGAGAGTACGCTGCACAGGGTGACAGCCTGTCACTCGCCATATTGATT
This sequence comes from Lactarius sanguifluus, assembly GCA_021527775.1. Taxonomy (NCBI): domain Eukaryota; kingdom Fungi; phylum Basidiomycota; class Agaricomycetes; order Russulales; family Russulaceae; genus Lactarius; species Lactarius sanguifluus. Next base: position 51,363 of record JAKEYF010000020.1, on the reverse strand, counting down.
CACGTTACTCTCCAGCAATTTAACCATTTCCGGGAAGAGTACTGGTATGCGTTCAGGAAGGTTCTAAAAGTAGCTTCCGATTTCAATATACAAGATACGTCACCTGAATTGCGGCACGCGTTCTGTGCTCTTTGGAATCAAATTGTTCTCCACGTGCAAAACCACAACGATGGGTTAATGGCCTTCTATACCCTGGGACCGATTCGCAACGTCTACGCCGCTCTACACCAAGACACCGATTCTGCCCCAACACAATTCTCTGCCTCCACTGGTGATTATGATGTCGCTCTGTTCGCGCCCTCCTCGTATCCAGTCTGCAATGTCGCTGGTCATATTCACGACAACGTGCTTCACGATAACGCCGCGCTGCCCCCCCTTGCCAGTCACTATGCACATTCCTCGTCCATTCCTGCCCCACCTCACATTGTCGAAAGCCTCACGGAGGTGCCATCACTTGACAGTTTTCTCCCCGTTCGCCAGACAACCATAGCAAGGCGCCACATTCCTGTAACATCACCAGATCCGACCACCGCCGGAGCAATACGAGACGTCGTCACCTCAGCTTTAACAGTACTCCATTGCACTCCCGATACTTCGACATCCACCCCACCTCTTTCCTCTACCTCCCCAGCCGCTGCCGTTGCCCTCCAGCACAACCCAGACCTCCTGACGTCTTCCGATTCACCAAATCTCCCATTGTCGGCTTCTTCTAATCCAGTTCTCGAAAATACACTTCCAACAGGTCCGCTGCTACCTTCACACTTACCCACGATCCGATCCGATCTCCCATCGTCTTGCATAGAATCTGATCGCCCAATAATAGTTACCACCCCCAGCATTTCTCCAGGGCCGACGTCTGCACCTGATCTGAGTACTACTGCTGCCGAGGACGGTGGCATCCCGAAGCCTGGTTTGCGCAAGGGTAGGGACGTTGGCCCCCCCACGGTGAATCGCGCAATTCACGCAAACACTGTGACTGCCCTAGATCTTCCACCAAAGTCCTTGTCGCTACCATCGGAAGCCGACTCGGACATCGCAGCTGTCGCAGGTCCATCACAGCGGGCTGAGCGTACGGGAGATCATTCTTCACATGTTTCGCATTGCCGGTATGATATTGTTTAACGCGTCCGCCGCCAATCTGTTAGATGTATCTGCCTGTTGGTTCTTAGATATGAACATTGGTACTATTCGATAATTGTTTCTCATTTTTGTTGCCTATTACGCAGTGCAAATATGAAATATGTGTAAACACGAGTAGATATGGGCTTGGCATGTGAATGATGTCGCCGTCGACATAGAGAACGACGAAGTAACAGAGGCACAACATCCCACCGCAAGAGTGATGACGTCAAGCACGCCTACGCGCCACCCCGGAGGCACATGACAAACAGTCGGTTATCCTTGCGGACTGACTTGGATCGTCGACACATACCATCGTGTCTGTGCACGCGTGTTGCTAAATGCGCAGGTCGTCAAGCCCGTCACTTAGGAATATCCGAAGGGGCTCGAAGAGTGGATACGCTTGCGTAGCGAAGACCGCATCGAGCTTGAAGAACGGGCCAATGTCGAAGACGGTCGAATAGGACAAGGGCTGTAGCTAACGAGCAGACTGTGTTGGCTGACGTGCGTGAGCTTGTAGTGGTAAGCCGTGTCTCTGCCCGGAGAGCAAGGCACGTTAACAGGTGAAGCGGAGAGGCAGATGATGGGTACGACTGTCCCGCTTTGGAAATGATGTTGACAATGCGCTCCAAGAACGCGCTCGTGATCATCCTCTCCTTCAGCCACTTCTCGATGTCAGGACGGGAGATACGCAACACGGGTAACTCACCGTTTGTGCTGGCGAGGAGCGCGTCGTAGACCGGGGGGAGGAAGTGCAGATTTTCGTGGTAGGTAGAGGCGTGTTGAAGAAGTTCGTCAAGATTCAGTAGATGAGAAACGAGGGCTAGGGGACCATAGCGAGTGGGAACGCACGCGCAGCTTGATGCGGACCCTATGGTCGGGGAGTGACGAAATTGGTGGGCATACAAAAAGTTGAAGAATTATCCGATCTTTGTTGCGAGCTGGGTATTGCGAGCTGGGTAGTGAGACGGGACAGTCAAGGGAGACAACGTCGGCACACCGCGGTGAGAACCTTCACCTAGCCGCTTGACACCGCCAGTACGACAGATAAGATCTCTCAACATCATCAGACAGAGGAGTCTTGCCGTCCTCAACCACAACGTCTATCAAATCAATCGGACATACATCCCGCAGACCCTCTTTTCGCCCCGTGCAAGCGTGAATTATAAGCTTCGTGAACAAAGCCCGCATGAGAGCCGACCACGACCATTTACGACGGCGCCTATGACCAACCATCGACCCCATTATAAACGAAGTTTTAGGCAACGCCCCAACCCAACTCATTTTTCAGCCTCTGCAGAGTCTGCACAGCAGCGCCTCTTCCAATGTCTCATAAGAAGCGATGCCTTACCTCTCGCGAGGGAACGTCAACATGTAGAAGTGCCTTACGAGGTCCCATCCATCTACGCCATCTCCAGATCACGATTCGGAATCTATTTTTGCGGTATCATTAGAGAGCCAGGAGTCGAAGAGAGATGGACTCCCAGGGTACGTATCGTGTCCCTCGGCACTGTCAGGCGAAGTAAAGCCCACCACTTAGGAATACCCAGAGGAGCGTAGACAGCAGGTCCACTTGCGCAGCGAGGACAGTGTCGGGCTTGAAGATTGGGACAAAGTCGAAGATGGTCGGGTCGGACTGGGCATGTCAATCACGGCGGGATGTGTCGCCTGCGATGCGAGGTCTCTGCACGGAGAGCGAGCGTCAGTTGGTGAAGCAGAAAGAGGGGCAGAGACCATACGCCTGCCCTGATTGGAAATGCGTCGACGAGGTGCTCCAAGAAAGTGCTCTCTTCTCCAGAGGCGTGAACTCTCGTTCCTTTAACAAATTCTCAACGTCGGAGACCTGCAATATGTGCAGCTCGTCGTTTGTGCTGGCGAGATCAGGGAGCACGTTGGAGACCGGATTGTCGTGGGAGCGGAGGATTGGAGGTGATCACCCCGTCACGTGCAATATCACCAGGGCAAACCGACTAAATAGCAACTTCAATGTCTCGGGTTCCTCCCCAAGCAATCGAGCCACATATTGGCCTGGGAGCAGGTACGTTACCCCCATTTGGCTCCATCCCCGTTATTGACCCTCCCGCAGGTGACTACCAGTACCCGCCCCAGTCAGCGCAGAATCAAACTTTGAATCAAGCTTCCCATGGCATATCGAACTTCGTCGATGGCTCCGGCCCTATTTTTCAAATGTATTCAGAAATGGCTTCGGAAGAGGACAAGAAGATGACTGAAGGATGGAAAGCAGATGCTGATGGGATCCTTATATTTGTGCGTCTCCATATCTAACGCCGTGCTCGACACCAACTTAATGATCATAGACCGGTTTATTCTCTGCTGCTGTCGCATCCTTGATCTCGGTGTCGATTCAGGACATCCGACCGAACCCACAGGACACCTCCAACTTCTACCTCGCAAACATCTATCAGACCGTTTCTAATTCGAATCAATCCAATATTCCCCACCCTTCTTCTCCACCTCCATTCTCTCCACCAACATATGCCCTCTGGGTCAATTCGCTTTGGTTCCTGAGCTTGGTCATCAGTCTTACCTGTGCTCTGCTCGCGACGTTGCTGCAGCAATGGGCAAGAAGATATCTCAGGGTCATTCAGTCGCGTTACAGTCCACATAAGCGAGCACGAATTCGCGCATTCTTTGCCGAAGGTGTTGACAAATTTCTCCTTCCATGGGCTGTCGAAACATTGCCCGCGCTTCTCCATGTTTCCCTGTTCCTGTTCTTCGCCGGCCTGGTCATATTCCTTAGCAACGATCATATCACGATTTTCAAGTTGGTGCTGTCGTGGGTCGGCATTTGCACAGCTCTGTACGGATGCATCACAATCACTCCAATCTTTCTTCATGACAGTCCGTACTACACCCCACTCTCATTGCCAGTATGGAACATTGTTAATGGGATACCATTTCTCACATTTCGGGCTCTTCGGAGGCTCCCTTGGTTGGACTGTTTTAGTTTTGAAGCCTACAATCGCTTTCAGGCCTTGGAGGAAAGTTACCGCAAACTACTTGTGCAGGGCATGCAGAAGGCGGCCGAGGAAACTGCTCTAGATGCATCACCAGAGATCGATACTCGCATGTTTCTGTGGACGTTCGACTGTTTGGACGAAGATCACGAATTGGAACGCTTCTTTTCTGGCTTACCCGGCTTCCGCAGCTCCAAGGTGGTCGAAGATCCTCTGCCTAGCCTCACAGAAGAGGAAAAACAGAAGCTTTCCGAAACATTGATAGGGTTTTCTGACCGCACGTTCTCATCCGATTTACTTCCCGAGCCCACCAAGATCCGGAGAGCCGTCATTTGCGCAAAGGCCTTTGATGCAGCCGAATTTCCTAATGCATATGTTGATGTCCTCAAAGACATTGTATTCCGTGACCAACATAGGGGATTGCAAACCACTGAATTTGGCCGTATTGTAAGAGGCTGCGGCAATAGTGGAAACCAACACATCGCACTACTCGCACAGGCTACGGTCTCCATTATTCTGGTGAGAGCCAAACGCCGCGATGACTCCTGGTATACTATTGCTTCCAGCGAACTGCGCATGTCCAGAACTGTCCTCCGTGATTACGCCGCACACGGTGACAGCTTGTCACTTGCCGTCCTGATTCATGTCACCCGCCAGCAATTTAGCCATTTCAGGGAAGCATACTGGGCACCGCGTAGGTTCTTGAGTCTTCTAGAAACAGCCTCCAAATTCACAGTACAAGATACGTCACCTGAACTGCAGCACGAGTTCTGTGCGCTCTGGAACAGAATCGTCCTCGAAGTGCAGAATGACAACGATTGGTGGATGGCATACCATACCCTGGTTCCGATTCGTAACGTCTACATCGCCCTACATCAAGATACTATTTCCGTCCCAACACGGTTCTCTGCCTCCACTGGTGATAATGATCACGTTCTGTTTGAGTCGACCGCGTATCCGGTATGCAACGTTGCTGGCCATATTCACAACAACCCTGCCTCCACATCCTTTGCTCGTTCCACTGCACCGGCTCCTGCTTCCCTTGCCGGTCTAGATGTGCCTTCCTCGTCCAGAAATGTCCCACTCCGCGTCGTTCAAAGCCCCACAAGCGTGCCACTGCTTAACAACACCCACCCCGCTCTTCAGACTACCGCCGAAAACCGCCGTGTTCCTCCCATTATACCGGGTCTGGTCGCCGCTCGTGTGATGCAAAGTGGCACAGACACCTCCACGACAACGATCCCCCTCTCCACCCCAGAACCTTCGGTGACCATCTCTCCTGCCTCAATTGCCTCAACCCCCGCACCTGGCATCGCCATTCAGCGCATCCCAGATCACCGCACTTCAGATCTTCCAGACGTCGCATCGCTGCTTTCTTCTATTCAAGTTCCAGATGACATGCCGACTACCGTCCCGCATGCGTCTTTGCCAGTGAACTCTTCCGTGACCAGATCTGGCCGCGCTTCTTTGCCAGATTCTCATCCGTCGCCGCTGGTTCCCGCTTCTCCCGACCCATCTCATCCACGGCTGCGTTCTGCACCTGATCCGGGCGCTGTTGTTGAAGTGGAGGGCAGTGCGGAGGCTGTATTGCACCAGGAATGGAACACTCTTGACCCCCCTTCGGCGATTCGGGAGAATGTTATAGCTATGCGGGATCTCCCACCACAGTCGCCATCATCGTCGTCAGCTACTGACGTAGCAATCATGGGCCCTTCATGGCACGCCCTCGGAGACCATTCTCCGTAACCTTCACATGGCCAGTATGATGTCGTATAACGGGTCCCCCCAATCTCCTAGATGTGCGCGTTCGATAGGGTATATATTCTTTTATGTTCTCGATATCACTGTACTGATTATATGCGATACTTTTTCTCAACTTCTGTATATACCGTCTTATTACGCTGTGAAAATACCATGAAAAAAAATACGGTGGTTCGTGAAATGAGTGTAAATCTGAGCAGCATGGAGAAATGTGAGTGAAGTCTCAACCTTCCCCTTGACACACTGCGGGCTGATGAGCATACCTGGCAGTGACATGGAAACCTCTGCGTGTACCTGGGTGGTCATTTCCATCTTCTCATCCTTGATAGAGTCTGCGAAAACTAGCCTTGGGTCTCTTTTTGAGAGCAGCATCGGGCGTCTTGCACAGCTGACACGATGAAGCCATCCCAACTTGAAGGTGGGGGAACGGGGACGTTGGACTAGGGTGGTATAAGTTAAAGTTACAGGGCACTCGTAGCAGGTTACCTAGTGGGTCAGTGAGTACAAGTAATAATGTTCGCGGTGTAGGTTGAGATAACGTTGCTGCCGTCGACGAGGAGAACAACAGGTCCTTGTGCACGTTTATGACCGACGTGGGTATCCAACAATAGGAATCTCGGACTATTTCGCTGCCGGCGGGGTGTGACTGTCAATGCCCCGTTACGGCGGAAGGCGAAGGCGACGATGTCAAGCACGCCTGCGAGGCAAGCCACCCAGCAAGACGCTTGACTAACATTGACATCGCTCACTCCCCCAGACTGAATACGTCTGCGGAGGCTTGGCCTTGAACAAGCCGGCACGGGCTGCTTTTTTTTTTGGCACCATCAATGAAGAAAGAAAGGAAAAGAACTTGCGGAGGGAAGGCTGACCATCGATGGTCCAGCGCTCTATGGATATGTACCATATTTCGGTGGTGACTCCGACGCGCGGGTGCTGGCAGGCGTGCAGGTCGTCTGGCCCGCCACTTGGATATACCCGAAGGGGCAGCGCGAAGAGTGTGTGTGTTCGCGCAGCGAGACTTAGGGCCGTGTCGAGTTTCAGGACACGTCACGGTTCGAGAAGACGGTCGGGTGGGACAGGGCCGTGGCGATCGCGTCAAATACTCCAAGTTGAATCGCCTACGACGTGGGTAAAGCGAGAGGACGGTCGCAGGTCTGCACGGAGAGCGAGGCGCGTCAGTAGGTGAAGACTGAAGGGGAGAGAGAGGACGGGGCGTACGGCTGCCCGATTCAGAAAAGATGTCACAAGGCGCTCCCAAAAAATCTTCTCTGAGGGTGTGATCTCCCAGCCTCAACCACCTCACGACGTCGGCGCAGGAGAACAGCAACGTGTGCAGCCCGTCGCCCAACTCTTGAACTCTCTTGGAACCTCTTGGTATGATTCGCTAGAAAACAGAGGTATTTAGGATCCGCTAGCGGTAGGGTTAGGGTTATAGTTCGGTTCGCTAAAATACTGTATTCGTCAATTTTTAAGACGTCTGCTGACTCTGCTCACAGGAGAGACCCTTTGTTTCTACCACGAAAGGACACACAATATAAGAATTGAGGCCTAATTCACAACGATTTTCGACAAATCCTTGAGCCTGGCGCTTGCGGTTTGATCAAACCGACAGTGCCGTCACTCTGGGCGTTCCACAAGCGTTCTGTTCTACCCCACCGCATCGTACTCTCCGCAATCGACTCACACCGTAGTCTTCACTACAATGTCCAGAGCTCCTCACGAAGCCAGCAACGTACCCAACGCAGGATTTGGTGAAGGTATCACCCTCCCACATCACTCTATCCTTGCCGTTCTCACCTCACTGACGCCAAAATAGGTGACTACCGGTACCCACCCCCGTCAGCACAGAATCCAGAACCGCATGGTAATTTCGTTGATGGCTCCGGGCCCATATTCTCGATGTATATGGAAATGGCGACGGAAGAGGACAAGAAGATGGCTGAGAACTGGAAAGCGGATGCAGACGGGATCCTCATATTTGTGCGTCTCTATCTCTACATCTGGTACTTCACACCAACTCAGTGACCATAGACCGGTTTATTCTCTGCTGCTGTTGCATCTTTTATCTCAGTGTCGATCCAGGACATTCGACCGAATCCACAGGATACCTCCAATTTCTACCTTGCGAATATTTATCGGACTGTTGCTGACCCCAATATTTCGGGCTCCCTCCCTTCTTCCCCACCCAAATTTTCTCCACCAACCTACGCAGTTTGGGTAAACTCACTTTGGTTCATGAGCTTGGTCATAAGTCTCACCTGTGCTCTTCTCGCGACGTTGCTGCAGCAATGGGCACGAAGGTATCTCAAGGTCACCCAGTCGCGTTACAGTCCACACAAGCGAGCACGTATCCGTGCATTTTTTGCTGAAGGCATCGACAAGTATCTCCTTCCATGGGTGGTCGAAACACTTCCCGCGCTCCTCCACATATCCCTGTTCCTGTTCTTCGCCGGCCTGGTCGTGTTTCTATGCAACGTCAATATCACAGCTTTCGGATTGGTGTTGTCATGGGTCGGGATTTGCACGGGTCTGTATGGATGTGTCACATTGATGCCGATTTTTTGTCTTGATAGCCCGTACTATACATCGCTTTCATCATCGGCGTGGCTGGTTGTTGTTGGGATACGATATGTCGCCTTTCGTGTTCGTCGATGGTCCTATTTGTGGATTGCCATTCTTCCTCGTCATAACTATCCTCTTCGCTTCCGCAATCCGTATACCTTTCGGCGGGACAGGGACCGCTATCACAAACTGCTCTTGCAGGGCGTACAGAAGACTGCCGAGGAAACTGCTCTGAATCGCCGAGCAGAGATTGACACTCGTGCCTTCATGTGGACGTTCGACAGTTTGGACGAAGATCACGAACTGGAGCGCTTCTTTTCTGGCTTACCCGGCTTCCGCAGCTCCAAGGAGGTCGACGATCCTCTGCGCAGCCTCACTGACGACCAAAAGCGGAAGCTTTTTCAACCATTGACCGGGTTGTTGGAGCGCACTTTCTCGTCCGATTTACTGTCTGTGCCTGTCAAAAAACGGCGAGCCATGATATGCGCGAAGGCCATCGATCCAGCACACCATCCTATTTTGGTATTCGAAGCTGTTGACATAATTTTGTCCAACGACCAAGATAGTGGTTCGCTGGCCGCCGAAATTTTCCCGATTGTGAGGGGCTGGCGCGATAACGCAGATAAAGACACTAAGATGGCGACACGAGCTACAGCCTCCAGTCTTGTCGCAAGGGCGCGACGGCGCAACGATCCTTGGTTTATTCTCACCTCCAATGAGCTGGGTGTCCCAGAATCTGTCCTCCGGGAGTACGCTGCACAGGGTAACAGCCTGTCACTTGCCATATTGATTCACGTTACTCTCCAGCAATTTAACCATCCCCGGGAAGACTACCGGCTACGGCGTGAGTTCTCGAAGGTTCTAAAAGGAGCTTCCGATTTCAATATACAAGATACGTCACCTGAATTGCAGCACGCGTTCTGTGTTCTTTGGAATCAAATTGTTCTCCATGTGCAGAACCACCACATCGTTCGGTCAATGGCCTTCTATACCCTGGGACCGATTCGCAACGTCTATGCCGCTCTACACCAAGACACCGATTCTGCCCCAACACGATTCTCCACCTCCACTGATGATGATGATCACGCTCTGTACGACCCGTCCTCATATCCAATCTGCAACGTCGCTGGTCATATTCACAGCGCTGTCCTTCGCGATAACGCCGCGCTTCCCCCTGCCTCCCTTCCCGTGCCTACCCCACCTCATGTCGACGAAAGCCCCGCGACTGTGCCATCGCTTGACAACTCCCACCCCGCTCATCAGACAATTATCGAAAGCCTCCGCACTCCTGTTACCTCACCAGATCCATCCGCCGCTCGTGCAATACGAGACGTCGTCACCTCAGTTATAACAGTACCCCGCTTCACTCCCGATACATCCACATCCGCCGCTCTTTCCTCAACCTCCCTACCCACCGCCGTTTCCCTTCCGCACAACCCTGACCCCCTGACGCCTTCCGACCCACCCAACCTCCCAGTTTCGGCTTCTTCTCATCCAGTTCTCGACAGTATAGTTCCTTCAGGTCTGCCGCTACCTTCACATTCGCCCACGACTCGACCCGACCTCTCTCCATCTTTCCCGGAATCTCATCGTGCAATGATAGCTACTGCTGCTCCTAGCACTTCTCCCGGGCCAACCTCTGCACTTGATCCGAGTACTACTGCCGAGGACGGTGGCAGCCACAGGGATAAGGACATTGGCCCTCCCTCGGTGAATCGCGCAATCCACGCAAACACCATGGTTACTCTAGATCTTCCACCACCTTCGTCACTGCCATTGGTCACTGACCCGGACGTAGCCATCGCAAGTCGGTCGCTGCAGGCTGAGCATAAAGGAGATCAGTCTCCGCATCCTTCGTATCGCCAGTATGATATCGTTTAACTTATCCCCCGATGTCTTAGACGTGTGGGTCTGATATGGTACCCTTTGGGCTCTCGATATGACCATACTAGTACTATCTAGTGAAAGGTCCAGGCATTGCAGATAGGAGAAATTGTCCTTGCTTCGTAAATGGCAATGAGTTGGATCCCCTATGAGCCTTGTGCATACACGCCGAGGTACAATAGCTCGAGGTTTGGGCTGAAGAGTCGAAAGAATAATATTAATAGGAATTTGAGAGGAAGGACCCAAAGCTACGTCGTGCGAGGAAATATCAGCATGGGTACTTCCCGCCGCCTCGAGGGTAACTTTGTGGATGGCTCTCCAGTACAGTATATACTCGCGATGATGGACGAAAGGGACATGGCATGGCAGAAAGTGGGAGGCATACGTGGATAGCGTCTTGTGCTACCGTGACGCCCTTTCCCTTCGCAGATGAACGTGCATCAACCACACCCCTCCACTTACCCACAGCCCTTTCTCGTGATATCATCAACCCATGACATCCACCCGACCTTGCAGGATCCCTCTGGGTTCTCTTTCACCAACATTTACCGGGTGCTCACCAATCCTCAGGCACACGTCCATTGACTCGAACGAACTAACCCTTTAGCGTTTGTGAGACGCCAAACGACTCACTAGCACATCCAATAGACCATCCCTATTGCCGTTCAGGCGTGAGTGATAAGCGTCCAACAAGGCCCACAGGTCAGATCAACTCGTTTCTTCCTCCTCGGCGTCTGCACGGTGTCGCAAAGCGCTTTCGCCAATTTCTCATAAGAGGCGAACCCTTACCCTTTGACCAGAGACGTCGATGTGTAGAAGCGCTCTGAAAACCCGTCCTCCCACATCGTCTCAACACCACGCTTCGGGATCCGCAATATTGCATCGTCACAGTGAGGTAGAGCGCCTCGTCGTAAGATACTGGAGTATGCCACGGACTGGCGCATACATCAGACCGTGAGTACTGGCGCAGCGATACAAGAAACAAAAACAAAAAAAAGAAGGGAACGAATCAAGATGCGGTGATCAAGAGGTGGAACTAGATGAGCTCGGCGATGTTTACCGGCATCTCGTCCTAGGAAATACGGTCAGTCACGAGGCCGAACGCTGCTGAGAAGTATATCTTACTATTTGTGTGCTGTAGAATATCGCTGATACGTCGAGTAAAGAAAGAGTATGTCAGCGGGAGAAGACAAGAATGAGGAGCTTCCACGAACCTACATCCCGCAGAATACGAACGTCATTAACAGTCACAAACTAGTATAACGTGGTTAGATCCACGGTAACGATACAGGATAATGAGAGCGACGCACGTTAATGGCTACACCTTTGCGGCCGAACAGGCCCGAACGACCGATGCGATGGATATAGTTTTCACGATTTCTATTAGGTGAAGAGTAGGTGATCGTAAAGAAGACAGGTAATGAGTCACTTACGCTGGAAAATCGTAGTTAATGACTAGTGAAACTTGCTGCACGTCAATACCGCCGGCCCAAACGTCGGTTGTAATCAACACCCGTCTAGGGTAAAGTAAGCAAGGGATATGGTATATCAGCAGAGCACACTTACGATGTTCCGCCACGGAACTCTGCCATGATCGCATCACGCTCTTTTTGCGGCATCTCACCATGCACCGATGACACAGTAAAATCGGCTGCCCGCACCTTTTCTGTTAACCAGTCGACCTGGAAATAGCTGATCAGGATACCTGGACTGTGAGCGATGGCATAAATGGCGCACCTTGCGTAGCGTGTTGCAGAAGATGACCGCCTGGGTAATGGTGAGGGTGTCATACAAGTCGCACAACGTGTCGAATTTCCAGTCCTCCTTCTCAACTGCGACGAAGAACTGCTTGATACCCTCAAGTGTCGGTTCATCACGCTTGACGAGAATGCGGATAGGGTCGGTCATGAATTTTGTGGTCATTTCAAGGACATCAAATGGCAGGGTAGCGCTGAGAAGCACGATCTGCGTGGCGGGAGGGAGGTGGCGGTAGACGTCGTAAATTTGGTCTTTGAAGCCCTTGTTGAGGAGTTCGTCGGCCTCGTCAAGGATGAGCATCTTGATGTTGCGCGTGCGGAGCATACGCCGACGGATCATGTCAAAAACGCATTCCGGCGTCCCGGAGACGATGTGCTGACCGTATTCGGGCTTACGTATATCCTCGCCAATTGACGCCCCGCCGATGCATGCATGGCACTGCACGTTCATGTAGTCGCCTAAGGCAAGAACGACGGACTGGATTTGCGTCGCGAGTTCGTGGGTGGGTGAGAGGACGAGCGCTTGCGTCTCTCGGACGGTAACGTCGATGGACTGGAGCATGGCGATGGAGAAAGTGGCGGTTTTATCTGTGCCAGACTGTGCTTGGGACGATGACATCGCGGCCTTGTGTCATGGGGAGAATGGCACGTTGCTGTATCGCAGAGGGTTTTTCAAAGTCTGTGGATGCCATATATCAAAGGTGAAATATACAGGAGAGCAAAAAGGACGGACTGTATGCGTAGATGCCCCGCAAGAGGTCTTCCTTGAGACCGAGGTCACCGAACGTGGAAATGACCGAGTCAGCCTCGGAAGACTCGAAAATAATTTTCTGGGTGGAGAATCAAGAAAAGTTAAACGGAAGCGGGGGAGACGGAATACGCACGTCGTCGCTGGGATTGATGCCAGACATTGTCAGTTGCGTACGTTTACCAATATCGTTGCAAGAGCGCAACGACACGACGACTCTTGGCTTACTGTATTTCCGCCGCCGATAAACTGGGCATCCCAGAATCTGATCTCTTCACTTCGCTGCAGATGGCGACAGTTTGTCACTTTTAAGCTTGATTCACCTCACTTATGGGAAACCCGGTCAAGGGTCAGTACAGTCAGTACGTACTCATAACCATGTACCAACACCCGCTCGTACCCTTGTCGTATATCGTAAATAAAAACGCAGGCTCCAACTCGGCGACTCCTACCCCAGACTGCTAGTCAGACGACCACCGTGATTCTTGTGATCCAATCCAGCGACCACTGATACATTTGTCACCTCTAGTATAATAATACCCCACCCTACTTCCGCAATTTTGACGTCCGCCCTTCTTTCCTCTACCTCCCACCTACTGCCGTCGTTGCCCTCCGACGCTCCTAAGGCCTTCCGATCCACCAAACCTGCCCTTCTTCGGCTTCTGACCCTGCTGCATCTCAGTTTGCCAGCGCGCTCCCCGAGTTCACACTTTCCCTGCTGTCTTTCGTTACTGTCTTGCATCACTCTCCTCGCCTCCCGTCCACTTTGCGCGTGTCATCACGCCCGATCGGCTGGACTTCGGCGTGTGGGTTTCCTCGAGGGGAGGTACAAGTCAATGATGGTTAGATCGAATAGGGCCGTGCCAGTGTTGCCTGCAATGCGAAGTCGAGGGAGCAGATATGTGCGAGCTTGTAGATTCTCTCCACGTTAACCGCAGCACGTCATAAGGTGAAGCGGAGAAGGAGAGGACATACCCCGTTTTGGAAAAAGGCACTCCAAGAAGCACTGTTCCCCGATGGCGTAACCTCCTACTTGTTTTTAGCGACTTCTCGATGTCGGCGCGTGAGTCCTGCAGCACATATAATTTGTCGGTTGTGCCAGCGAAGTCTAGGAGCGCATCAATGTAGACTGGAGAAGGACTCAGAAGGTACACATCCCGGTCAGAAGCTCACCTAGGCCATTCACGCCCCTAAATACAACAGAGAAGACTCCTCGTTGCCCCGTAAGATTATCAGGACGGAGTATAGGCTAGTCCGATCGTCCTCGACAACAAGTCTATAAGGTGCACGCTCGGGTTCTGTCTGTCCAGACTTGAACTAGGTGAGCCTGGTGATATGTCCTTCTCCCCGAATTAAATGGGGAGAAAACTGAGTATCCGCATACTGTACCTGGACTTCGAAAGTGCCCTCTGCGAATATGGGACAGCGCCTGTTTTGCCATTTCTTGTCGACGGACGTGACTCTTGAATCTCAACTGACACAATAGAGCCAAACAAGTTCGGCTCGACAGTATAACGCGCCCCACGCCACCACATTCAAATCGTATTCATCGACCCACCCAGTCCTACATGTCCCAAGTTCCTCATGGGGCTACTGGCGTATTTGACGCAAGATTTGTTACAGGTACCATACTCCTGCATGACTTCTGTCCTCGCCGTTCTCACCTACCACAGATGACCATTCGTACCCATCCCAGTCTACTCAGGAAGAGGTACCACAAGGAATGCCTGATGGTTCCGGGCTCATTTTCGCGATGTACCTGGAAATGGCGGAGGAAGAAGACAAGAAGATGGCCGAAAACTGGAAGGCGGACGCTGACGGGATCCTCATCTTTGTGAGCCTCTACCTTCTAATCTGATGCTTCACATCAACTCATCAGTCATAGGCTGGTTTATTCTCGGCTGCTGTCGCATCGTTGATCTCAGTGTCGATTCAGGACATCCGACCAAACCCACAGGACACCTCCAACTTCTACCTCGCAAACATCTATCAGACTGTCGCAGATCCCAATCGATACAACATTTCGAGTTCCCTCCCTTCTTCCCCACCCCCATTTTCTCCACCAAAGTATGCCGTTTGGGTGAACGCGCTCTGGTTCATGAGCTTGGTGATCAGTATTTCCTGTGCTCTACTCGCAGGCGTTGTTACAGCAATGGGCACGAAGATACCTCAGGGTCACGCAGCCACGTTACGACCTGTACAAGCGAGCGCGGATCCGTACATTCTTCTTTGAGGGCGTCTGGCAGTGCGTTCTGTCGGAAATTGGAGCATGGCCCATGCTACTACT
The DNA here is from genome assembly GCA_021527775.1 of Lactarius sanguifluus. Taxonomy (NCBI): domain Eukaryota; kingdom Fungi; phylum Basidiomycota; class Agaricomycetes; order Russulales; family Russulaceae; genus Lactarius; species Lactarius sanguifluus. The sequence continues at coordinate 36,267 of JAKEYF010000020.1, read as the reverse complement.
ACATGTTTCCCTGTTCCTGTTCCTTGCCGGCCTGGTTGTGTTCCTATGGAACGTCAATCTCACGATTTTCAAGGTGGTCCTGTCGTGGGTCGGCATTTACACAGCTTTATACGGATTGGCCACGTTTATGCCCGTGATGAGCCATAACAGCTCATTGTACACCCCGCTCTCACCCCTCGCGTGGGAAATATCATTTCACCTTTTGTGTTGGTATTCCTTATTAGTTCGGCCAATACTCGGAAACGATCGTGGCCGCCTCTTGTCCACACGCTTTTTCAAAAAGTTCATTCAGGGGCATTCGAAAGACAGTCGAGGAAATTGCTCTGAACTCACCGGTGATCGACGGTCGTGCCTTAATGTGGACGTTCGCCAGTTTGGACGGAGATCATGAACTGGAGCGCTTCTTTTCGGGTTTGCCCGGCTTCCGCAGCTCGAACGTGGTCGACGATCCTCTGCCCGGTCTTGATTCGTGCGAAAAGGAGAGGCTTTCAACAGCGCTGGTGGGGTTGTTTGACCGCACTTTCTCATCCGATTTTCTTCCCGAGCCTGTCAAAATCCGCCGAGCCATCATCTGCGCGAAAGCCCTTGATCCGGCGCAATTTACCTACGCATTCTGGGGTATCCTCCATAGAGTCATTTCTGGAGATCAGTATAGGGGGCCGCAAACTGTCGAATTTGTCCGTGTCATGAAAGATTGGGGCGGTGCTGGTGTCCAAGAAACTGCGTTACTTGGAGAAGCCCTATTTACCAGTGTTGTCGCAAGAGCGCAACGCCTCGATGACTCTTGGCTTATTTCCGCCCCCGATAAACTGGGCATCCCAGAATCTGACCTCCTACACTTCGCTGCAGATGGAGACAGCTTGTCACTTTCCAGCTTGATTCACCTCACACGCCACCAATTTGACCATTACAAGAAACCCTCCTGGTCATATTACCGGTTCTCGAAAGTTCTAGAGGCGGCTTCGGAATTCAATGTACAAGATACGTCACCTGATCTGCAGCACAAGTTCTGTGCGCTCTGGAATCAAATCGTTCTCAAAGCGCAGAACGACGACGATCGATCGATGGCGCTTCTATACCCTCAAACCGATTCGGAAAGTATACATCGCTCTGCATCAACACACTGACTTCTGCCCCAACACGATTCTCCGCTTCCACTGGTGATGACGATGTCATTCCTGACGGAGCTATCCTCATATCCATCGTGCAACGTCACTGGCCATATTCACGACGACCCTACCTCCACAACCCCTGTTCGCATTGTCCCGTGTGATCATGCCGTGCTTGGCCCCAGCTCCCCTTGTTAGTCCCGATGCGCCTTCCTCGCTTGTACCTGCTCCACTTCGTGTTGACGAAAGCCCTCACGACTGTGCCGCCGCTCGACGATGATATATATATCACCACTGGTGCAATGCGAGACGTCGTCACATCAACTATACCAGCACCCAACTACACTCTCGATACTTCGACATCCACCCCTCTTTCCTCTACCTCCCCACCCGCTGCTGTTTCCCCCCAATACGACGCAGATTTTCCTGACGCCTTCCGACCCACCAAGCCAGCCCATCGTCAACGTCTTCTGAAACGGTTCCTGACAATGTACTTCCTACAGGTCCGCCGTTATCTTCAAATTCGCCCACGACTCGATCCGGCCTCTCACCGTCTTGCCCAGATCTTCATCGCTCAATAATAGTTACTACTGCCAGCAGTTCTCCAGGGCCGACCTTCGCACCTGATCTGAGTACTGCTGCCGATGACGGTGGGAGCACGAAGTTTAGTTTGCGTAGTGATAAGGATGCTGGGCCCCTCATGGTTAATCGCGCTATCCACGCAGACACGATGACTACCCTTGGTTTTCCACCGCAATCCTTGTCGCTTCTATCAGATGTCGACTCAGACATAGCAACCATCGCGGGTGCATCACAACGAACTGAGCGTACCGGAGATCATTCTCCACATCCTTTGCATTGCCAATACGATATCGTTTAACACGTCCGCCTTAGATGTGCATGTGCAATACGGCTGTTGGGTCTTGGAGGTCACTATACTGATACTATTCAACAATTGTTCTCATTTTGTGTATCCTATTACGCAGTACAAAGTGTGAAATGTTTGTAAACTCGAATAGATATGTACATGGTTGAGAGAACACTGCTGCCGTCGGCATAGAGAACGACAGATCCTTGTGCACGTTTGAAAGTAACGTAGGCACACCATCCCATCCCAAGAGTCCCAGACCACTCCAATGCTCCCCTGCCGTGATTGTCTCGTTACAGCGCAGTGCAAAAGCGGCGAGACATCGAGCACGCCTACGCGCCACCCCGGGCCCGCGATGCGCTTGACCAACAGCGCTGCGCTTGACCAACAGCGCTGCGGACTACTTGGGTCACAGACACGTACCGTATTCCCTGGTGTCTGCGCGTGCGTACTGCTAAATGTGTAGGTCGTCGGCCCGACGCTTAGGAATATCCAGGAGCAGGGAGTGGGTGTGCTTGTACTATATCGAGCTCGAAGAGCGGGTCAAAGTTGAAGATGCTCACTGTGGTGATCAAGTTGAATATGGCTCGGCGTGATCTCCCCTCCTGTAGCTACTTCTCGACATTGGCGCGGGAGACCTGTAGCACTTGCAGCTCAGGCTTGTCGTTTGTGCTGGGCCGCTCGGAGCCCGTGCAGGGTAATCTTCGGGGCGGATGTTTATGTGAGACCTGCAGGCTAGGAGGCCCTCAGCTGGGTCTGGAGTGCAACGTGCACATTTAAATGTGCACGTTTACCACCAATACCTGGCATCGCCAAGGACAGATGCTCCCAGAGTGAAAACCTGAGCAGTCATCGATATGATAGACACGCACCCCGTCGGACCATCTCCAACCTCATTATCATCCTGCACTTCCTCCGTGAACGATCTACAGGCGCTCAGCCAAGATTCGTAAAGAGGTAGGACTCTTGGAACAAAGGGATGACGTTCTGAAGGTATACATATGTGGGAAAATTGAACGAAGCAGGGGTAAGAGCAGGGGATGTGGGATTCTCAACTTTCGCCCAGCCACCGCGGGTTGACGAGCGTACTTGGAGTGAGACAAGAGCATCTGCATGCAACGGGGCCATTCCAACGCTCAAACTGCTCCCCAGCGTCGTCGGTGTCCTCTCTCGCCTCGTCGCCAGGCCCGTTGACAGGATGGACCCCTTGGGCGAGGAGAGACAAGGCGGACACAAACTGACGTAAGAGAAAGTGACGCCGTGGACCCCGACTGTGGAGGTACTCTCAACAACCGACTATCATAGCACACCATGGCATCAATGCCCCGAGCTCCTCGCGAAGAAGATGTCAACGTAATGGAGGCAGGTATGGGCCCGGGAACAGGTAGCTTGCTCCTACTGGGCTCTATCCCCGTTACTGATGCCCCCGCAGGTGACTACCAATACCCACCTCAGTCGGCGCAGAATCACGAAATGCGTGGTGTATCCAACTTTGTGGATGGTTCCGGGCCTATCTTTTCAATGTACATGGAAATGGCGACGGAAGAGGACAAGAAAATGGCTGAGAACTGGAAAGCGGATGCAGACGGGATCCTTATATTTGTGCGCCTATTTTTTACTGTATTGTTTACACCAACACAATTGTCATAGACCGGTCTATTCTCTGCTGCTGTCGCCTCATTGATCTCAGTGTCCATTCAGGACATTCGGCCGAACCCACAGGACACCTCCAATTTCTACCTCGCAAATATCTACCAGACTCTCGCTTATCCCAATATTTCGACTGCTCTCCCCGCTTCCCCACCCCCATTCTCTCCATCAAACTACGCAGTTTGGGTAAACTCACTTTGGTTCATGAGCTTGGTGATCAGTCTTACCTGTGCTCTACTCGCGACCTTGCTGCAGCAATGGGCACGGAGATATCTCAAGGTCACTCAGTCACGTTACAGTCCACATAAGCGAGCACGGATCCGTGCGTTCTTTGCTGAAGGCGTCGACAAGTATCTCCTTCCATGGGCGGTCGAAACACTGCCCGCGCTCCTCCACATTTCCTTGTTCTTGTTCTTTGCCGGCTTGGTTGTGTTCCTTTGCAACGTCAATATCACAGCTTTCAAATTGGTGTTGTCATGGGTCGGGATTTGCACGGCTCTGTACGGCTGCATCACATTGATGCCGATTTTTCGTCTTGACAGCCCGTACTATACATCGCTTTCGTCATCGGCTTGGCTCATTGTCGCTGGGATAGCATCTGTCGGCTTTCGAGTTTGTCGGTGGTTCTGTTTGTTTGTTGGCCTTCGGCGTCGTACAGCCTTTCGGAGAACTAGGAGCCGCTACCAAAAATATTTCGAGGAGGGGATGCAGAGGACAGCTGAGGAAACTGCTCTTACACCCCGAGCAGAGATCGACGCTCGCGCCTTCATGTGGACGTTCGACAGTTTGGACGAAGACCTACGAACTAGAGCGCTTCTTTTCGGGCTTACCTGGCTTCCGCAGCTCCAAGGTGGTCGACTGATCCTCTTCCCGGTCTCACTGAAGTGGCCAAAAAAAAACTTTCCGAAACATTGACAACGTTTGTCAAGCGCACATTCTCATCCGATTTGCTTCCTGAGCTCGTCAAAACCCGGAGAGCCAGTCATTTGCGCGAAGGCCCTCGATTCAACCGAATTTCCTGAAGTTCCTAACGCATATTGGGATATCCTCTTGAGTATTATATTCGATGACCGATATAAGGGATTGCAAACCACCGAATTTGGCCGCTATTGTGGGAAGCTGGAGAAATAGTGGAAACCAAGGCATCGCATTGCTTGTACAGGCTATCGTCTCCGGTATTCTTGTGAATGACGCAACGGCGCGAATGACTCTTGGTTTATTCTTGCCTCCAGCGAACTGGGCGTACCCGTAACTGTCCTCCGGGACTACGCAACACCTGGCGGCAGCTTGTCACTTGCCATATTAACTCACGTCATTCGCCAGCAATTTCGCCATTTCTGGAAAGCTCCCTGGCCAGAGTACAAGTTCTCGAAAGTCCTAGATACAGCTTCCAAATTTAATGTGCAAGATGCGTCACCTAAGGAGCGGCACGAGTTCTGCTCACTCTGGAATCAAATCGTTCTCAAAGCGCAGAATGACGACGTTATGCGGATGCGATGGGTGACGTTCCGTACTTTGGGACCGATTCGAAACGTATACATCGCCCTACATCAGGATACTGATTCTGCCCCAACACGATTCTCCCCCTCTACCGGTGATGATGACGACATTCTGAGGGACCCATCCTCGTTTCCATTGTGCAACGTCGCTGGCCATATTCACGACGACTCCACCTCCACACCCTTTGACCCGCACGATAACGCTACGCTTCCCCCTTCCCTCTTCGCCAGTCTCGATTCGCCTTCCTCATTCGTAGCAGCCCCTCGTCATGTCGACGAAACTCTCACTGATGTCCCACCGCTCAACAACAAGATATATTTTCCAGGATCATTCCACCTAGCTCATCAGACAGTCGCTGAAAACTTGCACATTCCTTCCACTTCCCATGATTCAGTTACTGCTCGTGGACTACAAGGCGGCATCAAAACTTCCACAACAATGACGCCGCTCCCCGCCCCGGAACGTTCCGCACCCCTTCCTCCCGACTCAATGGCCTCAGCTCCCCCACCTTGCTCCGTTACCGATCAGCACATTGAAGACCGCCACACTTCTTCGGACGTTCTAGAAATTTCGTTGCTACCTTCTCCCACTCCGGCTCTCGACAATATGCTCTCTATAGGTTCGCAGGTGCCTTTAGATTCTCCTGTGACTAGATCTGACCACCTATCTTCTTCGTCAGAATCTCGTTCATTGCCGCGAGCTCCCACTGCCCCTGGCCCATCTGATTGCGCAATCCACCCAGACACCATGGTCACCCTAGATTATCCGTCGCTGCAGGCCGAGCATACAGGAGATCAGTCTCCGCGTCCTTCGCATCGCCAGTGTGATATCGTTTAACGTATCTCCCGATTTCTTAGACGTACGTGTGCCGTAGGCCCGGGGTATATATGCCTATTGGGCCCTCAATATGCCATACTAGTACTATCCAATGAAAGGCGCAGATATTGCAGAGAGGAGGATGTTGAGATTCAGCGCGTTTAAGCGCGACATTATCCGGGTTCGTATCTGACCACTCTAGTTTCCCTCTAATATAGAGCATTCCATACGCCAGCTAGTGTCAATATTTAGCGCTTTCTCGATTTTTATCCCGTAGTTTAAATACTCTCGTTCGTATCCGTTGCACCTCAGTCATCGCTCGGCTCGTACTGTAAGGACTACGCCCTGGCTGGGCTCGCAACGAGGGATATTAGACTTTTAACTAGCACTAAATTACAATGCTTGTTATAACATACTGTACCGCGTAAGAAAACGTACATGCAACTTTATGCTTTTACTTCTGCCAGTGTGTCAACGATCCGTGTCTCCGCCGTGTCTCCGTCTGCGTTCCTGTCTGCCTCAGCCACACGATGAGTAAGCGTCGGGTAACTCTGAGCGACGGAAACGACCAAGTCGAGCACAGCTGCCCTTACTATACCCCGATAGAGTTAGCGTAGAAATTTTCTGTTGGTTGAACTTATATACTTCGTAGTCACAGTAGCGACACCAGTCTTTTCTCCCGAAGACCGAGGTCAGTACTTTACTTTACTTTCCGTAGTATGGCATGCCTTACTGATTGTATCTTAGTCGCGCTTTGCCGTGACTCTAACAGGTAGCTACACTAATACTACCACTAGTCTTTTCTCCCGAAGACTGAGTCGCGCTTTTCCGCACCTCTAACATACCGTGACATTTCCGTGTTTCCTATTGCCTTCTCTATCACCTCTACACTTCCCCTTGGGTCGACATCCCTATACTCGCATAACTATCTACAGTACACGCGCGATTCCTGAGGTGAGGGTACTCTGCCAGTCGTTTACTTTACAGAACGCTTACGCCTAGATTAGACATTATCTGTTTATCTAGGTAAATATAGTCATCGCTCGTACACGCGCGATTCCTGAGACATTCCCTGTTTATCTAGTTCGCCTTGCGCGTGTTCCGAGCTCCCCAAGAACCAACAGGTGATGGGCCTTGTTGAGCGTTGCTCAACCCCACATTATCCTCCCCTGCCTATCGTCTCCTATCAGTATGATTGCCTCGTCTTCGTCGATTCCGTCTTCCGCATCACCTCCTGGCCCTTTCTCCACCATCGAACAGCTCCTTGCCAACATCCCTCACCTCGAACCGGATGGCTCAAACTGGGCTGTTTTCGTCGTTCGTTTCCAGGAGTTGATGCAAGTGACTCGCCGATGGGGTTTCTTTGACGGCACCAACACCAAACCGCTGCCGAAAGATCCTCTGAATACCACAGATGAGGAGAAAGCAGCTGCGGAGAAGTGGATCTACGACGATCTGATCGCGCGGTATCTGCTCTCCCAACGGCTCCCCGACTCGACGGTCGTCTGCCTGGGCACCTACCCAACCGCACATCTTCGCTGGGTACGGGTCTCTGATGAGTTCGAGGCCAAAAGTATCTACGCGCAAACAAGAGCGCAAAACGATCTCGAAACCACGTTCTACGAGATGCGTTGCCCCAAGGGAGGCGATATCCGTGCTTTCCTGACAAGCATGCAACTCAAGCGCGAAGAACTCGCGGCCACCGGTGTCACCATCAGTCACAGGGAATATCAGCAGATGATACTCAAAGGCATTCCCGAGGAGCTCGCACGCTTCGCATCGCTCCTTCTTTCTACCGCCCGCCTCATCGATCCTCTCACTACCGTCGACACGGAGATGCTTATCGACCGCATTTGCGAGGAGGCCGATCGTTTGAAATACCGTAGGGCCGAGTCTCAGGCCGCCAGAGACGAAGCTCTTGCATCCGAGAGCAGGAAACGGCGCCGCAAGGGCAAATGCCACAACTGCGGTAAGCCTGGTCACTGGGCGCGGGAGTGTCGATCTCCCAAGAAGGAGAAGTCCAGCAACAACTCACGCAATCCGGAGACGACGCCTGTCGGGTCCGAGTCGAACGCTGTCACGTCCCATGACGAGGATGTTGACGAGTGCTGGGTCGTAGATCTCGCTCCGGGAGCGCCAGATTCAGGGGACGTCGCTCTCATCGGCGAGCGCGACTTGCTGTACGAGGGTAGAAGAACGATGTTGCGGCGGTAGCTATTGCGCCCGCCAGCAACGACCGGGGCGAGTGCGTCGAGCTACTATGGACCTTGTATATGCGCCGACGTAAAGTAGCTTGGGGTTTGGGCTGAAGGGTCGAAAGAACAATCCTGCTAACAGGAGTTCGAGAGGAGGATCACAAAGCTACGTCATTGTGCGAGAAAATATCAACTACCCATCTACTTCCCACCTTGATGCCAGTGCGTTTTCCACCTCGATCAACATAGGGTAACTTTGAGGATGGCCCAGAGCCTCTCCCCAGTACAGTATATACCTCGCGATGGTGGACGAAGGGGACATGGGATGACCGAACGTTCGGAGGGGCCGCTGGCCCGGGCCAGAGGCAGTAGATAGCATGTTTGATTCGCAAGTGGTACTAAGCCTTCCCTTTGCACATCGACCTCAACCCTCCGAGCCTGCCTCCCCACAGCCCTTTTCCCGTAATATTAAGGACTCGCATGTAACCACCAGAGCCTTAAGCTCGACCTACACTGTACACAACTCCAATAGCTTCCCGTATGCAAACTCTTTGGCTTCCGTGCGCTTCACGAAACAACGATCTCGATCTTGAACGTCGATTCTCCTCTTGTGCAGTGTGGACATGTACATTGGACCGCCATGTGGTCGAGATGGATATTGCTGCCGTCGACATCGAGAATGACAGCTCCGTGTGCACATTCGAGACCGACGTGGACACCCCACCTCAAACTGCTTCACAACCGGCGCAGTGACCGCCCCGTTACGGTCCTGTGCGAAGGCGACGACGTCGCGCACGCCCACGAGCTAGGCGGCCCACTTAATGAGGCCCGTGACCCACAGCGCTCACTTCTGCAGACCGAATACGTCCGCGGATGCTTGGCTTTGAACAAGCCGGCACGTACTGCTTTTTATTTGACAGCGCCAAAGAAGAAAGGAAAGAAAAGAATGTGGAAGGAAGACTTACCATAGGTGATCCAGTGCTCTACTCGGGCCGCGGACACGTACCGTATCCCAATGGTGTCTGTGCGCTGCCAGGCGTACAGGTCGTCCAGCCCACCACTTGAGAATATCCGGAGGAGCCGCGCGAAGAGGGAGTGCGCTTGCGCAACGAGGACCGCGCCGGGTGTGAGGAGATGGTCGAGAATATACCAGTGGTCGGGGTCAGACGGGGATCGTGGCAAGTTGCGATGCGGTTTTAGCGAGGACATATGCGCAGATCTGCACGGAGAGCGAGGAACGTCAGCAGGTGAGAGGTGAGGACACACGGCTGCCCCGCTTCAGAATAGACGTCGCAGGGCACTCCCAAAAAAGCTCCCCGGAGGGTGGGATCTCTTACTGCTCCAGCCACTTCTCGACGTGTGCGACCCGTCGCCTGACTCTTGAGCGTTCTCGGAACCTCTTGATATGACCAGCTTGGAAATAGTAGAGCCAGGTATACAGAACTGTTGATGGTGACGAGAAGCGTTCGGTTGTTCCGATACCATGTGCATCGGACTGAGAGTAGGGCAGCGGTGGGGTTATGGTTGAGCCGGGCGCTTGTGACTCGGCATCGCCCGTGCGTGCTGTACGCCTGGCTACTGTAAGGGCGGTCACTCTCGCAAGTGTTCTACCCCACCGCAGCGTAATCGATACACACAATGTCCCGAGCTCCTCACGAGGCTAGTAACGTACCCAACGCAGGATTTGGTGAAGGTACCATTCTCTTCAACTATATCCTCGCCATTCTCACCAAGGTTCTCACCTCACCGCCGCCAAAATAGGTGACTACCAGTACCCACCCCCGTCACTGCCGTCAGCACAGAATCAACCATCGCATGGTGTATCTAATTTCATGGATGGCTCCGGGCCCATATTCTCAATGTATATGGAAATGGCGACGGAAGAGGACAAGAAGATGGCCGAGAACTGGAAAGCGGATGCGGACGGGATCCTCATATTTGTGCGTATATCTTTTAATCTAGTGCTTCACACCGACTCAATTATCATAGACCGGTCTATTCTCTGCTGCTGTCGCATCGTTAATCTCAGTGTCCATTCAGGACATTCGACCCAACCCACAGGACACCTCCAACTTCTACCTCGCAAATATTTACAAGACTATCGCTGACCCCAATATTTCCACTTCCATCCCTTCTTCCCCACCCCCATTCTCTCCACCAACATATGCCGTCTGGGTCAATTCACTTTGGTTCATGAGCTTGGTGATCAGTCTCACCTGTGCTCTGCTCGCGACATTGCTGCAGCAATGGGCACGAAGATATCTTAAAGTCACCCAGTCTCGTTACAATCCACACAAGCGAGCACGAATTCGCGCGTTCTTTGCCGAAGGTGTTGACAAGTTTCTCCTTCCATGGGTGGTCGAAACATTGCCCGCGCTCCTCCACATTTCCCTGTTCCTGTTCTTTGCTGGCCTGGTTGTATTCCTATGCAACGTTTATATCACGATTTTCAAGTTGGTGTTGTCCTGGGTTGGCGTTTGCATGGCCCTGTACGGATGCATCACCTTCGTCCCAATCTTTCGTCACGATAGCCCATACTATACATCACTTTCATCCTTTGTCTGGTTCATTGTTTGTGGTATAGGGTATGTCGTCAATTACGTTCGTGGTTGGTTCATGTTGTTGGTTCGCTATCGTCTGGTCTTCTGGAGGATCAGGGGACATTGGTACGACTCGCTGGTGCAGGGCATTCAGAGGACAGCCGAGAAAACTGCTCTGGATGCATCACCCGAGATTGACACTCGTGTCTTCATGTGGACATTCAACTGTTTGGATGAAGATCACGAACTCGAGCGCTTCTTTTCGGGCTTACCCGGCATCCGCAGCTCCAAGGTGGTCGACGATCCACTTCCACGTCTCACCGAAGCGGCCAAAAATAAGCTTTCTGACGCATTGACAGGGTTTTTTGACCGCACTTTCTCATCCGATTTGCTTCCCTTGCCTCTCAGAAACCACCGGGAAATCATCTGTGCGAAAGCCCTTGATCCGGCGCAATTTCCCTATGCATTCTGGGATATCCTCCGTAGAGTCATTTCTAAGGATCAACATTGGGGACTGCAAACGGCCGAATTTGTCCGTGTCATGAGAGGCTGGTGCAGTGATGGACGCCAAGAAACTGCACTACTTGGAGAGGCCATATTCACCAGTCTTATTGCAAGAGCGCAACGCCTCGATGAGTCTTGGCTTATTTCCGCCCCCAATAACCTGAGAATCCCAGAAGCTGTCCTCCGACACTACGCCACAGACGGTGACTTGTCACTTACAAGCTTGATTCACATTACTCGCCACCAATTTAGCCAATTCGGGAAACCGGATTGGCGAGCTTACTCGTTTTCAAATGTTCTAATGGCAGCTTCGGAATTCGATGTGCAAGATACGTCACCCAATCTACAGCACGAGTTCTGTGCACTCTGGAATCATATCGTTCTCAAAGCGCAGAATGACCATGATCGGTCGATGGCGACGTACATCCTCAGACCGATTCGGAACGTATACATTGCTCTTCATGAAGGTACCGATTCTGCCCCAACACAATTCTCCGCCTACACCGATGATTGGGATCCCGTTCTGTTCGACCCAACCTCATATCCACTGTGCGACATCGTTAGCCATATTCACGACTCTGCCTCCACAACCTCAGATCGCTCTGTCCTGCACGATAATGATGCGCCGCTCCATACTTCCATGCCCAGCCCCGATGTGCCTTCCTCGTCTGTACCTGTGCCACCTCACGTTGTCGAATGCCCCACGGATATACCACCGCTTAACGACTTCCACCCCCAGACCGCTCACAAGACGACCACCGAAGGCCGCTCCATTCCTGTCACCTCACCAGATCCAGCGACCGCCGACACATTTGTCACCTCTGGTAAAATAATACCCCGTCCTACTCCCGCAACCTCGACATCCACCCCTCCTCTTTTCTCTACCTCCCCGCCCACTGCCGTTACCCTTCAGCACAACACAGACTCCCTGACGCCTTCCGATCCACCAAACCACCCTTCTTTAGCTCCTCACCCAATTTTTGACAAATCAGATCCTACAGGTTTGCCGCTGTCTTCTCACTCGTCCATGAGTAGATCTAACCCCTCCCTGTCTTTTACAGAATGTCATCGCTCGGCAGTAGTCCCTGCTGCTCCCAGTGATTTGACCGGGCCAGCCTCTGCACCTGATCTGGGTGTTGCTGCCAAGGACGATGGTAGCCCGAAGGTTGGTCCACGCAAGGACAGGGACATACATTTTGACCCCCCCTCGGCGATTCGCGCAATCCACGCAAACACCATGGCCACCCGGGATCTTCCACAACTGTCCCCGTCCCTGCAATTGGTTACTGACATGTACCCGACCATCGCGGGCTCTTCACAGCGTGATCCAAATCCTGAGCGTACAGGAGATCTGGACCCTTTGCATTCCCCATATGATATCGTTTAACGCCCTGTCTCCCAGATGTCCACGTGCAATATATTCCTGTTGGGTTCCCGATAATGATTAACCATTACCGATACTATCCAATACATTTTCTCATTTTGTGTGTATACCTAAACTTTGGTTGAGACGGGAGCTGCGAATAAGGAGTCTTAGTGTTCCCCTTGAGCTACTGCGGGCCGATGAGCGTACCTGGTAGTGAACCTGGTAGTGAGTGATGATGCGGAAGAGTCCAACAGCGCTCACTCCTGCGGGCCGAAGACGTGCGCAATGTCTGCGCAGGCGGCGCGAGCTTGGAAGTTGACATGTTGATGCGAATATCTTTTTATTCATAACAGCATCAATGCGGTCAAGGAAGAAGGCAATTGATGGGGGAGGCAAAGGGAGCTTACCGTCGGTGACCCAGTGCTCTCCTCGGATCGCAGACACGTGCCGTATTCCCCAGTGGTATCTGCATGCACGTGCTGGCAGCCGTGCAGGTTGTCCAGCGTGCCACTTTGGAATATCCGGAGGAGTGCTAAGAGTGAGTGTACTTGCGCAGCGAGGACAGCATCGAGCTTGAGAAGCGGACCAAAGTTGAAGATGGTCGGGACGAATAGGGCGGTCGCGTCGAACAAGACGGGTTGTGCTGGAACCCGAGGCCCCTAGCGGGCCATGTCTCTACCTGGAGTTGGGGCACGTCGGCAAGTGAAGCAGAGAGAGGGGCGGACGACGTACGGCCGCCCTTCTTTGAAAAGACATCGACGACAAGATGCTCAAAGAATGCGCTCTCCTCTGATGGCGTGATTGCCTACGTCTTTGGTCACCGGTCACCCCTCACTTCTGAATGAGAGGCCTGTATCACGTAGCTTGTGGTTTGTGCTGGTGAGGTCTAAACGCAGGGCAGATTGTCGGCGGAGCATGTTGAAGAAGGCCATCAAGGTTAAGCCGATGAGAAATGAGGGTTAAGAGACACCCTAGTGAGGGGGAAAATGTACATGGCTTAAAAAAGTATATGATCTAGTTGTGTGGAGGATGAAAGTAAGTCATACAGCGAAGCTTAAGAGTTTGGCGCCTCAGATGGCTCACAATGGCTCACAAAGGTGAAGGTTATGATGCACATGTGTGTCCACACTTGGTCGGCACTGTGGAGGACCGTTGACAACCTCGTACGTAGCACAGACCGTCTTACAAATGATCCGTGGGGGGTCTATATGCATGGGACAATTGTTCGAGCACCGGCGTGCACGAGGGAAGTCTTCGACATAAAACTTTCGAGAGGGACCCAGCTGAAATTATAATGGCCGGCTCCAACCAAGGCACAGTAGCCCTTCACATTCCCTATTCCTCACTTGGGCTAGAAGCCCCAGTACCACGCCTTTACCGGATCCTGCTTGGAAATACCAGCGAAGCGGAGCCAGAAATATAGGATGGTCGATGGGGACAGGAAGCAGTTCAGTTGTTCCGGAGAGACGCGGTTATAGTAAATTGTCGGAAAATTCGGGCGCGCTTTATAATCGATTCATATTATGGTATATTATGATATCATTATAAGGGCTCTATAATAAGATTTTTGATTATAAGATATCACAGGAACAGGTTACATAATCATAATATGACCATAACCGCTCTATAACCCCCTTACAAGCATAATTAAGATCCTATTTATAATATTGTTTATAATAAAAGCACCCTTGCTGACAATGGTTATAAATTCTGGGGATTATTATATTACATTAAATCGTTATAAGACCTTATAACCCCCTTCCCGAATTTTCCGACATTACATCACTGAATCGGTTTGGGTTCAGCCAACAAGTAAGTACAGTAGTCCGTTTACTGCTTTACAGGAGAGGTCTGCGCGTCGTTTTGACCCTCTTTATTCTACCACGCGCAAAAAATATGAGAATTGGGGCCTATTTTTCGCAACGACGATCTGGGCGCTTGCAATTACGGTCGAGCATGTCTCGGCCGCTAAGCGCCAAGGGTTGTCGCTCTGCCTCACCACGCTATAAGTACTCTCCATAGTCGACTCACACTATAATTTTCAATGCCCCTCGCCCCTCATGAGGCTACCCACGTACCCAACGCAGGATTTAACGAGGGTACCGTACTCCTACGTGACTCTATCCTCGTCATTCTCACCCACCCCTGCTAGGTGATTACCAGGACCCATCTCAGTCGGCACAGAATCAAGCATCGAATTTTGTCGATGGTTCCGGGCCAATCTTTTCAATGTATATGGAAATGGCGACGGAAGAGGACAAGAAGATGGCGGAGAACTGGAAAGCAGATGCCGACGGGATCCTCATATTTGTGCGTATATCTTTTAATCTAGTGCTTCACGCCGACTCAATTGTCATAGACCGGTTTATTCTCTGCTGCTGTCGCATCGTTTATCTCAGTGTCGATTCAGGACATTCGACCAAACCCACAGGACACCTCCAACTTCTACCTCGCAAATATCTACCAGACTATCGCTGACCCCAATATTTCCACTTCCATCCCTTCTTCCCCACCCCCATTCTCTCCGCCAACGTATGCCGTCTGGGTCAATTCTCTTTGGTTCATGAGCCTGGTAATCAGTCTGACTTGTGCTCTGCTTGCGACGTTGCTGCAGCAATGGGCACGAAGATATCTCAAGGTCACTCAGACGCGTTACAATCCACACAAGCGAGCACGAATTCGCGCGTTCTTTGCCGAGGGTGTTGACAAGTTTCTCCTTCCATGGGTGGTCGAAACATTGCCCGCGCTCCTCCACATTTCCCTGTTCCTGTTCTTTGCCGGCCTGGTCGTATTCCTATGCAATGTTTATATCACGATTTTCAAGTTGGTGTTGTTGTGGGTCGGCGCTTGTACGGCCCTGTACGGATGCATCACCTTAATGCCAATCTTTTGTCTCGATAGCCCATACTATACATCACTTTCGTCCTTTGTCTGGTTCATTGTTTTTGGGATACGATATGTCATCGATTACGTTCGATTGTGGTTCTTTCTTTTGGTTCACTATCGTCATCTGGTCTTTCGGAGATTCAGGGGCCAGTGGTATGACTTGCTGGTGCAGGGCATTCAGAGGACGGCCGAGAAAACTGCTCTAGATGCACCACCCGAGATTGATACCCGCGCCTTCATGTGGACGTTCGACTGTTTGGACGAAGATCACGAACTCGAGCGCTTCTTTTCGGGCTTACCCGGCATCCGCAGCTCCAAGGTGGTCGACGATCCTCTTCCCGGTCTCACAGAAGGGGCCAAATTCAAGCTTTCTAAAGCATTGATAGGGTTTTTTGACCGCACTTTCTCATCCGATTTGCTTCCCATGCCTGTCAAACACCACCGGGCCATCATCTGCGCGAAAGCCCTTGATCCACTGCATTTTCTCGTTGCATTCTGGAATATCTTCCGCAGAGTCATTTCTGAGGATCAACTTATGGGACTGCAAACGGCCGAATTTGTCCGTGTCATGAGGGGTTGGCGCAGTGATGGAGACCGAGAAACTACACTACTTGGAGAAGCCATATTCGTCTGTCTTATTACAAGAGCGCAACGCCTCGATGACTCTTGGCTAATTTCCGCCCCCAATATACTGGGAATCCCAGAAGCTGACCTCCGACGCTATGCTACAGATGGCAGCTTGTCACTTACAAGCTTGATTCACATCACTCGCCACCAATTTAGCCAGTTCGGGAAACAGTCCTGGCGACTCGGAGATCACTATCACTGGTCCTTCGAAGTTCTAAGAGTAGCCTGTCAATTCAATGTGCAAGATTCGTCACCCAATCTACAGCACGAGTTCTGTGCACTCTGGAATCAAATCGTTCTCAAAGCGCGGAATGGCCACGATCGGCGGATGACATTATGCATCCTCAGACCGATTCGGAACGTATACGTCGCTCTTCATCAAGGTACCAACGCTGCCCCAACACAATTCTCCGCCTCTACCGGTGATCGGGATAACGTTCTGTTCGACCCGACCTCGTATCCACTGTGCGACGTCGTTAGCCATATTCACGACTCTGCCTCCACAACCTCAGCTCATGCAGTCCCGCACGATAATGACGCACCGCTCCCTACATCCGTTGCCAGCCCCGATGTGTCTTCCTCGTCCGTGCCTGCGCCACCTCACGTTGACGAATGCCCCACGGATATGCCACTGCTCGACAACTTCCACCCCCGGACCGCTCATCAGACGACCACCGGAAGCCCCTCCATTCCTGTCACCTCCCCAGATCCAGCGACTGCTGACGCCTCTGGTATAATAATACCTCGCGCTACTATGACTTCCGCAACTTTGACATCCACCCCTCCTTTCTCCACTACTTCCCCACCCGCTGCCGCTGATCCCCTAGCGCCTTCCGATCCACCAAACCGCCCTTCTTCAGCTTCTCACCTAATTCTCGACAATACATATCCTACAGGTTTGCCGCTGTCTTCTCACTCGTCCGTGACTCGATCTAACCTCTCCCTGTCTTTTACAGAATGTCATCGCTCGGCAGTAGTCCCTGCTGCTCCCAGCGATTTGACCGGGCCGGCCTCTGCACCTGATCTGGGTGCTGCTGCCAAGGACGATGGTAGCCCGAAGCCTGGTCTACGCAAGGACAGGGACATACATTCTGCCCACCCCTCGGCGATTCGCGCAATTCACGCAAACACTATGGCCACCCTGGATCTTCTACAACCATCCCCGTCCCTGCAATCGGTTACTGACATGGACCCGACCATTGCCGGCCCTTCACTGCGTGATCCAAATGCTGAGCGTACAGGAGATCTGGACCCTTTACATTGCCCATATGATATCGTTTAACGCCCCCCTCTCAAATGTCCACGTGCAGTATATTCCAGTTGAGTTCCCGATATTGTCAATGATTCGCCATTACCGATACTATCCAATACATTTTCTCATTTAGTGTATATACCTAAACTTTGGTAGAGAGGGAACTATATTAATGAGTCTTAGCGTTCCCCTTGAGCTACTGCGGCGTACCTGGTAGTGAGCGACGCGGAAGAGTCCAACAGCGCTCACTGCTGCGGGCCGAAGACGTGCGCAATGTCTGCGCAGGCGGCGCGAGCTTGGAAGTTGACACGTTGACGCGGATCCCTTCTTATTCATAATAGCGTCAATGCAGTCAAGGAAAGCAATAAAATAGTTTGGTAAGCGAAGGGAAGGCTTACCATCAGTGACCCAGCGCTCTCCTTGGGTCACAGACACGTGCCATATTTCCTGGTGGTGGGTGGTGCCTGCATGCACGTGCTGGCAGGCGTGCAGGTCGTCCAGCGCGCCATTTGGAATATCCGGAGGGGCGCTAAGAGTGAGTGAACTTGCGCAGCGAGGACAGCATCGAGCTTGAGAAGCGGACCAAAGTCGAAGATGGTCGGGACGGATAGGGCGGTCGCGTCGAACATGGTAGGTTGTGCTGGAACCCGAGCAAACATGCACGTCAGCAGGTGAAGCAGAGAGAGAGGCGGATGACGTACGGCCGGCCTGCTTTGAAAAGACATCGACAAGATGCTCAAAGAAAGCGCTCTCCTCTGATGGCGTGATCGCCCACTTCTTTGGTCACCAGAGACCTGTAGTAGCTCGTGGTTTGTGCTGGCAGCTGGTGAGGTCTAAACGCAGGGCGGATTGTGGGCGGAGCGTGTTGAAGAAGGCCGTCAAGGTTAAGCCTATGAGAAATGAGGGTTAAAGACACCCTAATGAGGGGGAAAACGTACATGGATGTATATGATCTAGTTGTACGGAGGATGAGAGTAAGTCATACAGCGAAGAGTTTGGCCGTCAGATGGGTCGCAATGACTTATGATGCACATGTGTGTCCACACTTAGTGGGCGCTGTGGAGGTTCGTCGACAACCTCGTACGTAGCAAAGACCGTCTTACGAATGATCCATGGGAGGTCCGCATGCATGGGACAATTGATCGAGCACGGGCGTGCGCGAGGGAAGTCTTCGACATAAAACTTTCGAAAGGGACCCAGCTGAAGTATAATGGCCGGCTCCAACCAAGGCGCAGTACTGTGGCAGTAGCCCTTCACATTCCCTTGAGTCAGGAGCCTCAGTACCACGCTTTCACCGGATCCTGTTTGGAAATAGCAGCGAAGCGGAGTAGGATTGTTGGGGACGGGAAGGAAGCAGTTCCGGTAAGCGGCGCAGCATCGGTCTGACACCGTCCGAGAGACGTGCCGCCGGTTACATCACTGAATCGGTTTGGGTCAGTCTAGTCTGTTTACTGCTTTACAGGAGAGGTCTGCGCGTCAGTTTGACCCTCTTTGTTTCTACCACGCGCAAAAAATATGAGAATTGCAAGGAGAATTGGGCCTATTTCGCAACGACGAACTGGGCGCTTACAGTTCGATCGAGCAGGGCCGCTAAGCGCCAAGGGTTGTCGCTCTACCTCCACCACGCTATACTCTCCGTAGTCGACTCATACTATAGTTTTCGATGCCCCTCGCCCCTCATGAGGCTACCCACGCACCCGATGCAGGATTTAACGAGGGTACCATACTCCTACGTGACTCTATCCTCGCCATTCTCACCTACTCGTGCTAGGTGACTACCAGTACCCGCCCCAGTCGGCACAGAATCAAGCATCGAATTTCGTCGATGGTTCCGGGCCAATCTTTTCGATGTATATGGAAATGGCGGCGGAAGAGGACAAGAAAATGGCCGAGAACTGGAAAGCGGACGCTGATGGGATCCTCATATTTGTGCGTCCATCTTTTACTGAACCTTCACACCGACTCACTTGTCATAGACCGGTCTATTCTCTGCTGCTGTTGCGTCATTGATCTCAGTGTCGATTCAGGACATTCGACCGAATCCACAGGATACCTCCAATTTCTATCTCGCGAATATCTACCAGAGTGTTGCCGACCCCAATATTTCGACTTCTCTTCCCGCTTCCCCACCCCAATTCTCTCCACCAAACTATGCAGTTTGGGTAAACTCACTTTGGTTCATGAGCTTGGTGATCAGTCTTACCTGTGCTCTGCTTGCGACCTTGCTACAGCAATGGGCACGAAGATATCTCAAGGTCACCCAGTCGTGTTACAGTCCACACAAGCGAGCACGGATCCGTGCGTTCTTTGCTGAAGGCGTTGACAAGTTCCTCCTTCCATGGGTGGTCGAAACACTTCCTGCGCTCCTCCACATTTCCCTGTTCCTGTTCTTCGCCGGCCTGGTTGTGTTCCTTTGCAACGTCAATATCACAGCATTCAAATTGGTGTTGTCATGGGTCGGGATTTGCACGGGGATGTATGGATGCATCACATTGATGCCGATTTTGCGTCTTGATAGCCCGTACTATACATCGCTTTCATCATCGGCGTGGCTGATTGTTGTTGGGATACGATATGTCGCCTTTCGTGTTCGTCGGTGGTCCTATTTGTGGATTGGCATTCTTCGTCGTCGTCGTCATAACCATCAACATCGATATTCCTTGGCGATTCGTGCCATTTTCTTTCGGGTGCACAAGGACCGTTATCACAAACAGTTCTTGCAGGGCATGCAGAAGACAGCCGAGGAAACTGCTCTGAATTCCAGATCAGAGATCGACACACGCGCCTTCATGTGGACGTTCGACTGTTTGGACGAAGATCACGAACTCGAGCGCTTCTATTCTGGCTTACCGGGCTTCCGCAGCTCCAAGGAGGTCGACGATCCTCTGCGCAGCCTCACTGACGACCAAAAGCGGAAGCTTTTTCAACCATTGACCGGGTTGTTGAGGCGCACTTTCTCATCCGATTTGCTGTCTGCGCCTGTCAAAAAACGGCGAGCCATTATATGCGCGAAGGCCATCGATCCGGCTTACGATCCCATCTGGGCATTCGAAGCCGTTGATATAATTTTGTCTAACGACCAAGATGGTGGTCCGTTGGCCGCCGAAATTTTACCAATTGTGAGGGGCTGGTGCAGTAACACGGATGAAGGTACTATTTTGGTAACACAAGCTACAACCTCCAATATTGTCGTAAGGGCGCGACGGCGCGACGACCCTTGGTTCAGTCTCGCCTCCGATGAACTGGGTGTCACAGAGTCTGTCCTCCGAGAGCACGCTGCACACGGTAACAGTCTTTCACTCGCCATATTGATTCACGTTACTCGCCAGCAATTAAGTTATCTCCGGGAACGGCACTGGCCGTCGGATGCTTTCTCGGATGTTCTAGAACAAGCTTCTCGTTTCAATGTACAAGATACGTCGCCTGAATTACAACGCGAGTTCTGTGCTCTTTGGAATCAAATTATTCTCCATATGCAGAACGACATCGATGCGCCGAAGGCCTACCTTATCTTGCCACCGATTCGCAACGTGTACGCGGCTCTACACCAAGACACCGATTCTGCCCCAACACGATTCTCCGCATCCACTGGTGATGATGACTCCAGTCTGCTTGAGCTACCCTCGTATCCGGTCTGCAACGTCGCTGGTCATACTTTCCTGTGCGATAACGCCGCGCTGCCCCCTGCCCCCCTTGCCAGTTCCGATGCGCATTCCTCGTCCGTACCCGCCCCATCTCATGTTGTCGAAAGCCTTTCGGAGGTGCCACGTTCATCAGACAAGCATAGAAGGGCTACGCATTCCTGTTACCTCACCAGATCCAGGCAGCGCTGGTGCAATACGAGACGTCGTCACCTCAGCTATGACTGCATCCCACTACACCCCCGAAACTTCGACGTCTACCCTTCCTCTTTCCTCTACCTCCCCGCCCCCTTCCATTTCCCCCCAGCACAACACAGACCTCCTGACGCTTTCCGGTCCACCCAATCCGTCATCGTCGGCTTCCTCTCATATACTTCCCACAGGTCTGCCGCTGTCTTCACATTCTCCCACGACTCGATCCGACCTCTCACCGTCTTTCCCAGAATCTCATCGCCCAATAATAATTACTACTGCCAGTGCTTCTCCAGGGCCGATGTCTGCACCTGATATGAGTACTACTGCTGCCGAGGACGGTGGCATCCCGAAGCCTGGTTTGCGCAAGGGTAAGGATGTTAGCCTCCTCACGGTGAATCGCGCAATTCACGCAAACACTACGACTGCGCTAGATCTTCCACCACAGCCCTTGTCACTGCCATCGGAAGCCGATTCGGACATGGCAGCCGTCGCGGGTCCATCCCAGCGGGCTGAGCATATGGGAGATCATTTTCCACATCCTTCGCATTGCCGGTATGACATCGTTTGACGAGTCCCCCAATCTCTCAGATGTGCACGTGCGGTAAGGCATATATTTCTGTTGGGTTCTTGGATCTCACTATACCGATACCAGTCAATATTGTGATGTTCCTAGTAGTATTACGCGATACAAATGTGAAATATGTGTAAACTCGAGTAGATATATATGTACTTAGAATGGGCCCGAGAGTACGCTGCCGCCATCGACGAGAGATCCTTGTGCACGTTTGAAAGTGACGTAGGCACCGTCCCATCATAATAATCTCAGACTGCTTCAATGGCGGCGCTACCCGTCGTAACTTCCTCGTGACGGGGTCGAGCGCCCCCATGCGCGACCCCGCAAGAGGCTCGACCAACAGCGCCGACTCCTGCGGACAGACTTGGGTCACGGACACGTGACGTGATGTCTGCACGCGTAGTCGTCAAGCCCGCGACTTTGAATATCCGGAGGAGCACGAAGACTTGGAGTGGGTGCACTTGCGCAGAGAGGACCCCATCAAGCTTGAAGAGCGGGTCGAAGACGGTCAAATAGGACAAGGGCCGTGGCTACCGCGTCAAACAAGCTGACTGTGTAGTCTGTTGCTTGCGATGCAGGGTCTAGCGGGTGGACGTTCATGTCGCAACAGCGCAGAATTAGGGCGATCTGGCACACCAGAAGTTATCAGAAACGACTGGGGAGCCAGGTGCGCTTAGGGCGTCTTAAGTACATCGTAACGAGTTTGCACAACACACGTGAAATAATCTGCGGACACCCGCACCGTTAGAAACGAACGTGAATGATGTCTCAACTTAAGATGGAAGGGATTGTCCCTGATCACAGCCACTAAGGATCGTGTTTGCGAGGTTACGCTAGCATCTCATCTCTGCTCATGCCCAACGCCGAGGTAACTCGCACGTGGACGCATACCATCATTTCAACAGTTCGTGAGTTTGTAGTGGTAGGCAGTGTCTCTGCACGGAGAGCAAGGCGCATTAACAGGGGGAACTAAGAGGCAGGGGATGCGTGCGACTGTCCCGCTTTGGAAATGAGATTGACAAAGCGCTCCACACCAGGGTACGCAACTGGACTTGGACCGGCGCAAGAAGTCAGGTTGGATGCGTGGCCCACGGGCCTGGAGACACGGACCCTCATTTGAAGGCGAGACCAACATATGAGTAAGAACTCGGGTTTGCGCAACGCAATGAGGATGGTGGGACAAGGCGGCCCGTCAACATCGACACCGTCACTTCTGGTTGGTTGTGAAGTCGAGAGTCTGCGCGCGAGGACATGGCAGGGGCGGAAGTTCGACATCTACCCATAGGAGCAGGAGCCCGCACAGGGCAATCTTCGGGGCGCAGAACGCACGGGTCGAGGTGTTGATATGAGAAAAGCTAGACGCCCCTAGAATGAGAACCTGAGCGCAATCATCGATATAATAAGATACGCACCCATCGAATCTCCGACTTGAACCTTATCGTCCTGCATTTTCCTGTGAAAGATTTGCAGGTGCGCAGCCGGAATTCGTGAAGAGGCGGGACTCTCGGAACAACGCGATTTGGGCCATGACGTGCATGACGTTCTGAAGAGGGCCAGGTGCGGGAAAATCTTGGGAAAGATTGAACGAAGCAATGGATGTGGAGTTTTGACTTTGAGCCACTGCAAGTTGATGGGGAGTGAGGCGAAAGCGTCTGAGGGCACCGGCGCCATTCTAACGCTCGAGCTGCGGCAGGAGGACATGTACAAGGGCGACACACACTGACGTAAAGGAAACCCAAATCAGTACCGACTATCCACACCATGCCCCGAGCTCCTCGCGAAGAAGATGAGAACGTAATGGAGGCAGGTATGGGCCCAGGAACAGATAGCTTGCTCCCGCTTGGCTCTATCCCCGTTACTGATGCCCCCGCGGGTGACTACCACTACCCACCCGAGTCGGCACAGAATCAAGAATTGCGTGGTGTATCTAACTTTGTCGATGGTTCCGGGCCTATTTTTTCAATG
Source organism: Lactarius sanguifluus (assembly GCA_021527775.1). NCBI lineage: Eukaryota > Fungi > Basidiomycota > Agaricomycetes > Russulales > Russulaceae > Lactarius > Lactarius sanguifluus. Next base: position 12,579 of record JAKEYF010000020.1, on the reverse strand, counting down.
TATATGGAAATGGCGACGGAAGAGGACAAGAGAATGGCTGAGAACTGGAAAGCGGATGCAGACGGGATCCTCATATTTGTGCGTCTCTGGCTTGGCTTTTAATCTGGTGCTTCATACCGACTCAATTGTCATAGACCGGTTTATTCTCTGCTGCTGTCGCGTCCTTAATCTCCGTATCGATTCAGGACATTCGACCGAACCCACAGGATACCTCCAATTTCTACCTCGCGAACATCTATCAGACTACCGCTGACCCCAACATTTCGACCTCCCTCCCTTCTTCCCCACCCCCATTCTCTCCGCCAACGTATGCCATCTGGGTCAATTCACTCTGGTTCATGAGCCTGGTAATCAGTCTCACCTGTGCTCTGCTTGCAACGTTGCTGCAGCAATGGGCACGAAGATATCTCAAAGTCACCCAGTATCGTTACAGTCCACACAAGCGAGCACGAATTCGCGCGTTCTTTGCCGAGGGTGTTGACAAGCTTCTCCTTCCATGGGTGGTCGAAACATTGCCCGCGCTCCTCCATATTTCCCTGTTCCTGTTCTTCGCCGGCCTGGTTGTATTCCTAGGCAACGTTTATATTACGATTTTCAAGTTGGTGTTGTCCTGGGTCAGCGTTTGCACGGCCCTGTATGGATCCATCACATTTATGCCAATTTTTCGCCATGATAGCCCATACTATACATCGCTTTCATCCTCCGTGTGGTTCATTGTTTTTGGGATACGATATGTCATCTCTCAGGTTCGTTTGTGGATCGTTTGGTCGGTTCAACATCATCGTCTCGTCTTTTGGGTATACGAGGGCCGTTGGTACGGACTGCTCGTGCAAGGCATGTGGAAGACAGTTGAGGAAACTGCGCTGGATGCTCCATCAGGGATCGACACTCGTGCCTTCATGTGGACATTCGACAGTTTAGACGAAGATCACGAACTCGAGCGCTTCTTTTCCGGCTTACCCGGCATCCGCAGCTCCAAGGTGGTCGACGATCCTCTTCCACGTCTCCCAGAAGGGGCCAAAAAAGAGCTTTCTGACGCATTAATAAGATTTTTTGACAGCACTTTCTCATCCGATTTGCTTCCCGTGCCTCTCAAAAACCACCGGGCCATCATCTGTGCGAAAGCCCTTGATCCACTGCAATTTCCTTATGCATTCTGGGATATCCTCCGCAGAGTCATCTCTGACGATCAACATAGGGGACTGCAAACGGCCGAATTTGTCCGTGTCATGCGAAGTTGGCGCAGTGGTGGAAACCGAGAAGCTGCATTACTTGGAGAAGCCATATTTACCAGTCTTATTGCAAGAGCGCAACGCCTCGATGACTCTTGGCTTATTTCCGCCCCCAATAAACTGGGAATCCCAGAAGCCGACCTCTGACACTACGCCACAGACGGCAGCTTGTCACTTACAAGTTTGATTCACCTCGCTCGCCACCAATTTAGCCAGTTCGGCCTACCCTGGCGAGATCATGAGTTCTCGAACGTTCTAGAGGCAGCTTCCAAATTCAATGTGCAGGATACTTCACCCGATCTGCGGCACGAGTTCTGTGCACTCTGGAATCAAATCGTTTTCAAGGCACAGAATGACAATGATCAGCAGATGGCGACATGGATGCTCGCACCAATTCGGAACGTATACATTACTCTTCATGAAGGTACCGACACTGCCACAGCACAATTCTTTGCCTCCACCAATGATTGGGATGTTCTACGTGACCCAACTTCGTATCCACGGTGCGACGTCGTTAGCCATATCCACGACTCTGCCTCCATAACCTCAGTTCGTGCTGTCCTACATGATAATGATGCGCCACTCCCTACTTCCATTGCCAGCCCCGGTGTGCCTTCCTCGTCTGTACCTGCCACACCTCACGTCGTCGAAAGCCTCACGGATATGCCACCACTTGACAACTTCCACCCCCAGACCGCTCATAAGACGACCACCGCAAACCTCTCCGTTCCTGTCACTTCCCCAGATTCTGCGACCGCCGATGCCTCTGATATAATAATACCCTGCCCTACTTCCGCAACTTCGACGTCCACCCATCCTCTTTCCTCTACCTCCCCGCCCGCTGCCGTTACCAAGGCCGTTACCCTCCAGTACAACGCAGACCCCCTGGCACCTTCCGATCCACCAAACCACTGGTCTTCAGCTTCTCACCCAATTCTCGACAATACAGATCCTACAGGTTTGCCGCTGTCTTCTCACTCGTCCATGACTCGATCTGACCCCTCGCCGTCTTTTACAGAATGTCATCGCTTGGCAGTAGTCCCTGTTGCTCCCAGCGCTTCGACAGGGCCGGCCACTGCACCTGATCTAGGTGCTGCTGTCAAAGACGATGGTGGCCCGAAGGCTGGTGCACGCAAGGACAGGGACATACATTCTGATCCCCACTCGGAGATTCGCACCACCCACGCCAACTCTATGGTCACCCTGGATCTTCCACCACCATCCCCATCACTGCCATCTGTTATTGACATGGACCCGACCATTGCGGGCCCTTCACTGCGTGAACCAAATGCCGAGCGTACAGGAGATCTGGACGCTTTACAATACCCATATGATATCGTTTAACGCCCCCCGTCTCCCAAATGTCACGTGCAATATATTCCCGTCGCTATCCAATACATCTTCTCATTTTGTATATATACCTGAACTTTGGTAGAGAGGGGAGCTGTGAATAAGGAGTCTTAGTGTTCCCTTTGAGCTACTGCGGGCCGATGAGCGTACTTGGTAGTGAGTGACGCGGAAGTGTCCAACACCCGCTCATTCCTGCGGGCCGAAGACATACGCAATGTCTGTGCAGGCGGCGCGAGCATGGAAGTTGACACGTTGACGCAGATCTCTTTTTATTCATAATAGCATCAATGCGGTCAAGGAAGAAGGCAATTGATGGGGGAGGCGAAAGGAGCTTACCGTCGGTGACCCAGCGCTCTCCTTGGATCGCATACACGTGTCGTATTCCCCAGTGGTATCTGCACCCACGTGCTGGCAGCCGTGCAGGCCGTCCAGCGCGCCACTTTGGAATATCCAGAGGAGCGCTAAGAGTGAGTCTACTTGCGCAGGAAGGACAGCGTCGAGCTTGAGAAGTGGACCAAAGTCGAAGATGGTCGGGACGAATAGGGCGGTCGCGTCGAACACGGCAGGTCGGGCTGGAACGCGAGCAGACGTGCGCAAGCTCCTAGTGGGCCATGTCTCTACCTGGAAAGCGGGGTGCGTCAGAAAGTGAAGCAGAGAGAGAGGCGGACAATGTACGGCCGCCATGCTTTGAAAAGACATCGACAAGATGCTCAAAGAATGCGCTCTCCTCTGATGGTGCGATCGCCCACTTCATTAGTCACCCCTCGACTTCGGAGCGAGACCTGTATCACGTAGCTCGTGGTTTGTGCTAGTGAGGTCTAAATGCAGGGCAGATTGTGGGCAGAGCGTGTTGAAGATGGCCGTCAAGGTTAAGCTGACGAGAAACGAGGGTTAAGAGACATGTTAGTGAGGGGGAAAACGTACATGGATTAAAAAATGTGTATATGATCTAGTTGTGCCGGAGGATGAGGGTAGTCATACAGCAAGTAGTTTGGCGACTCAGATGGGTCACAATGACTTATGGTGCACATGCGTGTCCATATTTGTTGGGCGCTGTGGAGGTTCGTCGACAACCCCGTACGTAGCACAGATCCTACGAATGATCCATGGGAGGTCCGCATGCATGGGACAATTGTCCGAGCACGGGCGTGCGGGTGCGCGAGGGAAGTCTTCGACATAAAACTTTCGAGAGGGACCCAGCTTAAATGATAATGGCCGGCTCCAACCAAGGCGCAGTAGCCCTTCACATTCCCTTGAGTCAGAAGCCTTCAGTACCACGCTTTCACCGGATCCTGTTTGGAAATAGCAGCGAAGCGGAGCCAGAAATATAGTATTGTTGGGGACGGGAAGGAAGCAGTTCCGGTAAGCGGCGCAGCATCGGTATCGGTCCGACACCGTCCGAGAGACGCGGTTGGTTCAGCCAATACGTATACACAGTAGTCTGTTTACTGCTTTACAGGAGAGGTCTGCGCGTCAGTTTGACCCTCTTTGTTTCTACCACGCGCAAAAAATTGCATCACAACGACGAACTGGGCGCTTGCAGTTTCGATCGAGCAGAGCATTTTGGCCGTTAAGCGCCAAGGGTTGTCGCTCTACCTCACTACGCTATACTCTCCGTAGTCGACTCATACTATAGGTTTCGATGCCCCTCGCCCCTCATGAGACTACCCACGCACCCAATGCAGGATTTAATGAGGGTACCATACTCCTACGTGACTCTATCCTCGCCATTCTCACCTACTCCTGCTAGGTGACTACCAGTACCCGCCCCAGTCGGCACAGAATCAAGCATCGAATTTCGTCGATGGTTCTGGGCCAATCTTTTCGATGTATATGGAAATGGCGACGGAGGAGGACAAGAAAATGGCCGAGAACTGGAAAGCGGACGCTGATGGGATCCTCATATTTGTGCGTCTATCTTTTACTGTAACCTTCACACCGACTCAATTGTCATAGACCGGTCTATTCTCTGCTGCTGTCGCATCGTTGATCTCAGTGTCCATTCAGGACATTCGACCGAATCCACAGGATACCTCCAATTTCTATCTCGCGAATATCTACCAGACTGTTGTCGACCCCAATATTTCGACTTCTCTTCCCGCTTCCCCACCCCAATTCTCTCCACCAAACTATGCAGTTTGGGTAAACTCGTTTTGGTTCATGAGCTTGGTGATCAGTCTTACCTGTGCCCTGCTTGCGACGTTGCTGCAGCAGTGGGCACGAAGATATCTCAAGGTCACTCAGTCGCGTTACAGTCCACACAAGCGAGCACGGATCCGTGCGTTCTTTGCTGAAGGCGTTGACAAGTTTCTCCTTCCATGGGTGGTCGAAACACTTCCCGCACTCCTCCACATTTCCCTGTTCTTGTTCTTCGCCGGCCTGGTTGTGTTCCTTTGCAACGTCAATATCACAGCTTTCAAATTGGTGTTGTCATGGGTCGGGATTTGCACAGGTCTGTATGGATGCATCACATTGATGCCGATTTTGCGTCTTGATAGCCCGTACTATACATCGCTTTCATCGTCGGCATGGCTGATTGTTGTTGGGATACGATATGTTGCCTTTCGTGTTCGTCGGTGGTCCTATTCGTGGATTGGCATTCTTCGTCGTCGTCGTCGTCATAACCATCAACATCGATATTCCTTGGCGATTCGTGCCATTTTCTTTCGGGTGCACAAGGACCGTTATCACAAACAGCTCTTGCAGGGCATGCAGAAGACAGCCGAGGAAACTGCTCTGAATTCCAGATCAGAGATTGACACACGCGCCTTCATGTGGACATTCGACAGTTTGGACGAAGATCACGAACTCGAGCGCTTCTATTCTGGCTTACCGGGCTTCCGCAGCTCCAAGGAAGTCGACGATCCTCTGCGCAGCCTCACTGACGACCAAAAGCGGAAGCTTTTTCAACCTTTGACCGGGTTGTTGGAGCGCACTTTCTCATCCGATTTGCTGTCTACGCCTGTGAAAAAACGGCGGGCCATTATATGCGCGAAGGCCATCGATCCGGCTTACGATCCTATCTGGGCATTCGAAGCCGTTGATATAATTTTGTCCAACGACCAAGATAGTGGTCCGTTGGCCGCCGAAATTTTACCAATTGTGAGGGGCTGGCGCAGTAACACGGATGAAGGAACTATTTTGGTAACACAAGCTACAACCTCCAATATCGTCGCAAGGGCGCGACGGCGCGACGACCCTTGGTTCAGTCTCGCTTCCGATGAACTGGGTGTCACAGAGTCTGTCCTCCGAGAGCACGCTGCACACGGTAACAACCTATCACTCGCCATATTGATTCACGTTACTCGCCAGCAATTTAGCCATCTCCGGGAACGGCACTGGCCGTCGGATGCTTTCTCGGAGGTTCTAGAACAAGCTTCTGATTTCAATGTACAAGATACGTCGCCTGAATTGCAACACGAGTTCTGTGCTCTTTGGAATCAAATTATTCTCCATATGCAGAACGATATCGATGCGCCGAAGGCCTACCTTATCTTCCCACCGATTCGCAACGTCTACGCCGCTCTACACCAAGACACCAATTCTGCCCCAACACGATTCTCCGCATCCACTGGTGATGCTGACTCCAGTCTGTTCGAGCTACCCTCGTATCCGGTCTGCAACGTCGCTGGTCATACTTTCCTGTGCGATAACGCCGCGCTGCCCCCTGCCCCCCTTGCCAGTTCCGATGCACATTCATCGTCCGTACCCGCCCCACCTCATGTTGTTGAAAGCCTTTTGGAGGTGCCACCACTCGACAACTTCCCCGTTCATCAGACAAGCATAGAAGGGCTACGCATTCCTGTTACCTCACCAGATCCAGGCAGCGCTGGTGCAATACAAGACGTCGTCACTTCAGCCATAACTGCACCTCACTACACCCCCGAAACTTCGACGTCTACCCTTCCTCTTTCCTCTACCTCCCCGCCCCCTTCCATTTCCCCCCAGCACAACACAGTCCTCCTGACGCTTTCCGCTCCACCCAATCCGTCATCGTCGGCTTCCTCTCATCCACTTCTCAACAGTATACTTCCCACAGGTCTGCCGCTGTCTTCACATTCTCCCACGACTCGATCCGACTTCTCACCGTCTTTCCCAGAATCTCATCGCCCAATAATAATTACTACTGCCAGCGCTTCTCCGGGGCCGATGTCTGCACCTGATCTGAGTACTACTGCTGCCGAGGACGGTGGCATCCGGAAGCCTGGTTTGCACAAGGGTAAGGACGTTGGCTTCCTCAAGGTGAATCGCGCAACCCACGCAAACACTGCGACTTCCCTAGATCTTCCACCACAATCCTTGTCACTGCTATCGGAAGCCGAGTCGGACATGGCAGCCCTCGCGGGTCCATCCCAGCGGGCCGAGTGTACGGGGATAATTCTCCACATCCTTCGCATTGCCGGTATGATATTGTTTGACGCGTACGCCAATCTCTTAGATGTGCACGTGCGATATGGCATATATTTCTGTTGGGTTCTTGGATCTCACTATACTGATACTAGTCAAATATTTTGTTCCTAGTATTACGCGATACAAATGTGAAAATATGTGTAGACTCGAGTAGGTATGTACTTGGCATGGGGTCGAGAGTGCGCTGTCGCCATCGACATAGAGAACGACAGATCCTTGTGCACGTTTGAAAGTGACGTAGGCACCGTCCCACCACAATAATCTCAGACTGCTTCAATGGCGGCGCTACCCCCGCCGTGACTTCCTCGTGACGGGGTCGAGTGCGCCCATGTGTGACCCCGCGAGAGGCTTGACCAACTGTGCCGATTCCTGCGGACAGACTCGGGTCACGGACACGTACTGTGATGCTAAACGCGCAGGTCGTCAAGCCCGCCACTTAGAATATCCGGAGGAGCACGGCGACTCGGAGTGGGTGTGCTTGCGCGGTCCTCTCTGCGCAGGACTGCATCGAGCTTGAAGAGTGGGTCAACGTCGAAGACGGCCGTGGCTACCGCGTCAAACAAGCTGACTCTGTTGCCTGCGATGCGGGGTCTAGCAGGTGGAGATGCATGAGTTTATAGTGGTAGCCCGTGTCTCTGCCCGGAGAGCAAGGCGCATTGACAGGGGGAACTAAGAGGCAGGGGATACGTGCGACTGTCCCGGTTTGGATATGACGTTGACAAAGCACTCCAAGAAAGCGCTCTTTTCTGAAAGTGTGACCATCCTCTCCTTCAGCTACTTCCAGACGTCGGGAAGGGAGATCCGCAGCATGGGAAACTCGTCGTTTGTGCCGGCGGAGAGCGCGTTGTAGACCGGGAGAGGAAGGGCAGATTGTTGTACTACAATACAAGTTACGCGAGGGGGCGCACGTGGCAGGGCCGGTGGTCCCGGCCGCTAGCGTACGGTGAGTGGGAGGGCGCCGATGTGTATGGTGAAAGCGAGTCGTCCATTGTAAGTTATGGGAGTATGCCGGGCGTCGAGTATGAAAAACAGGATGCGACATGACGAGCGCCGCATCAGGGTACGCAATTGGGCTTGGACCGGTGCAAGAAGTCAGCCTTAGTCAGGTTGGATGCAGCCCACGAGCCTGGAGGCACAGACGTACCCTCATTTGAAGGCAAGACCAACATATGAGTAAGAACTCGGGTTTGCGCGACGCAATGGGAGGATGGTGGTACAACGTCGAAGCCGGCATTTCTGGTTGTTTGTGAAGTCGAGAGTCTGCGCACGCACATGGCAGGAGCAGACGTTCGACATCCACCCATAGGAGCAGGGGCCCGCACAGGGCAATCGATATTCGGGGCGCAGAACGCACGGAGACACGGAGAAGTGTTGGTATGAGACCAGCTGCAGGCCAGGGGGCCATCAACTGGGTCTACAGTGCGCGTCGAGATGAGCATGTCTACCATCAATAGCCGACATCGTCAAGGACAGATGCCTCTAGAGTGAGAACCTGAGTGCTTCCCACTCAATTATCGACATAATAAGACGCACACATCGGGTCATCTCCAACATCATCGTGCTGCACTTTTCCTGTAAAAGATTTGCAGGCGCGCAGCCGAGATTCGTAAAGAGGTGGGACTCTTCAAACAACGGGATTTGTGCCAGGACGTTTGGAGGGGGTCGACGTGGGGGACATTTGAACGAAGCAAGGGACGTTGGGGTTTTCAACTTTCGCTTTGAGCCACTGGAGGTTGATGGGCGTACTGGGAGTGAGACAAAAGCGTCTGAGCGTACCGGGGCTATTCTAACGTTCGAGCTGCATCGGGATGGGCCCCTTGTTAAGAGTGGCGTCGAGAGGCGAGGACGTTGGGCAACAAAGCACAAACTTACGAAGGGAAAGTGACGCCCAAATCAGTGGACCCCAGGAGGACAGCGTACGTAAGTGTGGAAGTACTCTCAACAATCGACTATCATAGCACACCATGGCATCAATGCCCCGAGCTCGTCGCGAAGATGTAAACGTAATGGAGGCAGGTATGGGCCCGGGAACAGGTAGCTTACTCCTACTTGGCTCTATCACCGTCACTGATGCCCCCGCAGGTGACTACCAGTCCCCATCCCATCCGGCACAGAATCAAGATTTGCGGGGTGCATCTAACTTTGTGGATGGTTCCGGGCCTATTTTTTCAATGTATATGGAAATGGCGACGGAAGAGGACAAGAAGATGGCCGAGAACTGGAAAGCAGATGCTGACGGGATCCTCATATTTGTGCGTCTCTAGCTTTTAATCTGGCGCTTCATACCGACTCAATTGTCATAGACCGGTTTATTCTCTGCTGCTGTTGCGTCCTTGATCTCAGTGTCGATCCAGGACATTCGACCTAACCCACAGGATACCTCCAATTTCTACCTTGCGAACATCTATCAGACCGTTTCCGACGCCAACATTTCGACTTCCCTCCCTGCTTCACCACCCCCATTCTCTCCACCAAACTACGCAATTTGGGTAAACTCACTTTGGTTTATGAGCTTGGTGATCAGCCTTACCTGTGCTCTGCTCGCGACGTTGCTGCAGCAATGGGCACGAAGATATCTCAAGGTCACTCAGTCGCGTTACAGTCCACACAAGCGAGCACGAATTCGTGCGTTCTTTGCCGAAGGTATTGACAAGTTTCTCCTTCCATGGGTGGTCGAAACATTGCCCGCGCTCCTCCACATTTCCCTGTTCCTGTTCTTTGCTGGCCTGGTTGTATTCCTATGCAACGTTTATATTACGATTTTCAAGTTGGTGTTGTCCTGGGTCAGCGTTTGCACGGCCCTGTACGGATGCATCACATTTATGCCAATTTTTCGCCACGATAGCCCATACTATACATCGCTTTCATCCTCTGTGTGGTTCATTGTTTTTGGGATACGATATGTCATCTCTCAGGTTCGTTCGTGGATCGTTTGGTCGGTTCAATATCGTCGTCTGGTCTTTTGGGCAATCGAGGACCGTTGGTACGAAATGCTCGTGCAAGGCATGCGGAAGACAGTTGAGGAAACTGCGCTAGATTCTCCATCAGAGATCGACACTCGTGCCTTGATGTGGACATTCGACAGTTTGGACGAAGATCACGAACTCGAGCGCTTCTTTTCGGGCTTACCCGGCATCCGTAGCTCCAAGGTGGTCGACGATCCTCTTCCCGGTCTCACCGGAGCGGCCAAAGACAAGTTTTCTGACGCATTGATAGGATTTTTTGACCGCACTTTCTCATCCGATTTGCTTCCCGGGCCTATCAAACACCACCGGGCCATCATCTGCGCGAAAGCCCTTGATCCACTGCAATTTCCATATGCATTCTGGCATATCCTTCGCAGAGTCATTTCTGAGGATCAACATAGGGGACTGCAAACCGCCGAAGTTGTCCGTGTCATGAGAAGTTGGGGCAGTGATGGAGACCGAGAAACTGCATTACTTGGAGAAGCCATATTTACCAGTCTTATTGCAAAAGCGCAACGCCTCGATGACTCTTGGCTTATTTCCGCCCCCAATAAACTGGGAATCCCAGAAGCCGACCTCCGACACTACGCGACAGACGGCAGCTTGTCACTTACAAGTTTGATTCACATCACTCGCCACCAATTTAGCCAGTTCAGGAAACTGACCGGACGAGATTACTGGTTCTCGGAAGTCCTAGAAGCAGCCTCGGAATTCAATGTACATGATACGTCACCCAATCTACAGCACGAGTTCTGTGCACTCTGGAATCAAGTCATTCTCAAAGTGCAGAAGGACCACGATCGGTGGATGGCGACGTGCATTTTCAAACCCATTCGGAACGTATACATTGCTCTTCATCAAGGTACCGATTCTGCCCCAACACAATTCTCCGCCTCCACCCGTGATTGGGATCTCGTTCTGTCCGACCCAACCTCATATCCACGGTGCGACGTCGTTAGCCATATCCGCGACTCCACCTCCACAACCTCAGATCGCTCTGTCCTGCACGATAATGATGCGCCGCTCCATACTTCCCTTGCCAACCCCGATGTGCCTTCCTCGTCTGTACCTGCGCCACCTCACGTTGTCGAATGCCACACGGATATACCACCACTTGACGACTTCCACCCCCAGACCGCTCACAAGACGACCACCGAAGGCCTCTCCATTCCTGTCACCTCCCCAGATCCAGCGACCGCTGATGCCTCTGATATAATAATACCCCGCCCTACTTCCACAACTTCGACGTCCACCCATCCTCTTTCCTCTACCTCCCCGCCCGCTGCCGTTACCCTCCACTTCAACCCAGACCCCCCGGTGCCTTCCAATCCACCAATCCACCCTTCCTCCGCTTCTCACCCAATTCTCGACAATCCAGATCCTACAGGTTTGCCGCTGTCTTCTCGCTCGTCCATGACTCGATCTGACCCCTCGCCGTCTTTTACCGAATGTCATCGCTCGGTAGTAGTCCCTGTTACTCCCAGCGCTTCGACAGGGCCGGCCTCTGCACCTGATCTGAGTGCTGTTGCCAAGGACGATGGTAGCCCGAGGCCTGGTGCACGCAAGGACAGGGACATACATTTTGACCCTCCCTCGGGGATTCGCGCAATCCACGCAAACACTATGGTCACCCTGGATCTTCCACCACCGTCCCCGTCACTACCACCGGTTACTGACATGGACCCGACCATCGCGGGCCCTTCACTGCGTGAACCAAATGCTGAGCGTACAGAAGGTCTGGACCCTTTGCATTACCCATATGATATCGTTTAACGCCCCCCGTCTCTCAAATGTCCACGTGCAATATATTCCTGTTGGGTTCCCGATATCGCCAATGATTCACCATTACCGATACTATCCAATACACTTTCTCATTTTGTATATATACCTAAACTTTGGTAGAGAGGGGTGCCGCGAATACGGAGTCTTAGCTTCCCTTTAAGCTACTGCGGGCAGATGAGCGTACCTGGTAGTGAGTGACGCGGAAACGTCCAACAGCGCTCACTGCTGCGGGCCGAAGACGTGCGCAATGTCTGCGCAGGCAGCGCGAGCTTGGAAGTTGACACGTTGACGCGGATCGTTTTATTCATAACAGCGTCAATGTGGTGGTCAAGGAAGGCAAATAAAATGGTTGGGTAGGCCAGCGCTCTCCTTGGGTCGCAGGCACGTGCCGTATTCCCCGGTGATGTCAGCATGCACGTGCTGGCAGGCGTGCAGGGTCGTCCAGCCCACCACTTTGGAATATCTGGAGGGGGGCGCGAAGAGTCAGCGTACTTGCAGAGCGAGGACAGTGTCGAGCTTGAGAAGCAGACCAAAGTCGAAGATTGACCTGGGACGGATTGGGCGGTCGCGTCGAATACAGCAGGTTGTGCTGGAACAAACTGGCCCACCTCAACCCCACCCCTAACATGTCACGTGATGTATTACGTGATGTTTCTCGCACCGTGCACTGCATCAACCCCCAACACATCATTCCCATGGTCTGGACCGCACTGACTGCTTCTGCGCCACTCAGTTTTAAACTTCGATTTCTTCGGTTTTCCAAGTTGTTTTATTTCTAGCAAGGGGTGTGCGGAATGAAAATTTTACATATGTACTACAAAAATCTGCTAAGGCTGTTT